>OZ018324.1:107129392-108329392 GCA_963969495.1 Ceratothoa steindachneri | reverse complement strand
ATACTTTTCATGCCTTTAGCTTCTCTGTATTTCTCAATTATCTTGCTTTTTCAACTGAATTGATGAGACAATATTGCAGTATGACGGTGCTAAGTGAGGTTATGGAAAGATTATACTTAGTAAACTATTTTTGGAACATATCTGATCATTCAAGATCTTTGTAGAACATTCTAGTCCCAAAATTCTGTAAATAAGCTTATTTAAAATTATTTTCTATAACTGTCTAAATACTTATTTCCTCCCTTATTTTTTTCGTCAATAAAATACAATATATTCGTTAGTATCACTTTTTTTCTTTCCTTAGCCAATCAAAATCCGTTAGTTATGGGATTACCTTTGCTTTTATAAGTCTGGAATATATATTAAATAACATATAAATATGTCCAAATATTTCGTTTATTTCACTGTACATCTTTTGTATGACGTCATGAAAAGCTTAAAGTCTAGACTCTACTACTTTAGTAAGTAATTGAGTGAAAGTGGATCTAATTAGGATAAAAAATATGGCTATCTAATTTCTTTTATAGGGTTCATTCTATATATCTGAAAGTAAAAAATTATACTTTAATGTAAATTTTAATAGATAGTTATATACATTATTAGAAAGTATCTTATTTGGCGTTGAATGTCATATTGTACTTAAAGCTTTAAAGTTTTAACTCTTATTGACCCCTATTGTGTCTAGAATATTTACATTCTCAAGTGTGCTCGTTTCGCATGGCAATACAATATCAAAAGGACTCGTTGAAAGTTGCCATCATGAAAATTATTGGTAAAATGAATGAGAACCACCTGCTCAGTGAATAGAGTCACTTAAGAGGCCATATGGACGCAGCCGTATAAGTATCAAAAACTTATACCAATTGCTGTGGAAATAAATGATTACGATTGAATATATACAAAACTTTAGTAAATTTTAAACTCGAATCCATCTCTGGCTATCGAACCATTAATCTCTATGACTAGAGAACAACGTACCACGGTAAAACTTTTCTTGAAAATACTCATTTAATTTTTATGAAATTGCATTTAATATTCCTTGAGATTTTTACTTTGATAGTGTACAAGATTAATTTCGTAGAAGAAAGAATGCGTTCAAAAATAAAGTTATGATAACTCATAACTTTCAGCTTACACGAAAAACATTGTGGTGTATGTATAGCAACTGTTTGGTTGAATATTTACTCATTTAATAGGATGGTGAGACAAGTTTAAGTCAACACATCGTTCAGAAAGCCGGATGGACCATGGCAGAGTGAAGGAATGACAGACTGAAATTTCGAGGTATTTTAATAAGGTTAAAAGTGTGATTACACGTAGAAAAAAGATATAATAGGCTACCAGATCCTGCGACCCGACGAATAAAGTGGTCGTTTTCTAAAAAAAATAATCAGTGAAGATCCCATTATGAAACGGGTATCGATGAAGGGCCGATTGGAGACTACATGCAGTATTTCACTTTAAGTTGCCGAAAACCTAACCTGTCATAATAAAAATAATAAAGCAGCTAGGTTGGAATTTGCCGCTCCGAATGTCCTGTAAAGTGAAGAAAACTGGTAAGAATTTATTTTTGCGAGAAAAGGAAATTTAATTTGTTCGGATCGTATGGGAAGTAGGGTGTAAAGCGTCGTAAAGCGAAAGATTGAATCCAATATGCGAGCAAAAGAGGGTTAAATTTGGAGATGGCGTCGTTATAGTGTGGAGCATGTTTCCATGTACTAGATTCTGTCCGCTCTTCCGAGAAGAAAAGAAACGTTGCGTTAACAAGTAAAAGACTCTGCTTCAATAACTTATGACCCTCTGTCTCCCAACAACGAGAGTACATCAAGTAGATATTGAATGCTAAACATATCGAGGAGTTGTTAAATTGGTCTCCACTAAACTCAGATTTAAAGCTGATAGAAAAGCTATGGAAGCTACTCGACGAAAGGATTATAGCTCGTAAACCGACGAATGTCGAATGTCTATGGCAAACATAAGAAGAAGAATGGAATAAAATCAGGCCCCCCAAAATGGGAGCTTATGCTGTCATTTAGAAGAGTCAACATACTTATAATTAATATTTTTTTCTGAGAAAATTTTCTTGTTCTCTGATTATGGAAGCTAATGGTCAACGAGTAGTACAAACGTAGTGGTCATCAGTCTCTGATAGTGGCGGATCCAGGAAAAAAATTAGGTGGGGAGAACTAACTTGAATTCCTCCCTCTGACGAGTCTGGGAAAAGGGCAGTGAGCATGAATACTGGTTATCTTATACATCATTGATAATAAATAACTACATCACACGTGAATGAGCACCAACTCTATCAGAGCCAACAAAAATTCTCACATGAGAAAAATTGGAATTGTAGTTTTTGGATGTCAGCTAAAGTATAATACTGAATTTCATATTCATTTTTGAGATTTACCTTCATTTTCGGCATGTACCATATAAGGTAAATTCGATCGCAACGGTTTAAAAAACTTTTATATATATTCTATTTTATTACATACCTCTTTCTGATTAGGATAATACAAGTCTGGCTTAAAAAAGAATATAAACAGAACAGGGTCTGAAATAAGGGTGGATTTAACCACTTACCCCCTACCCCCGCCTGGTCTTTGATGTGCTTATGCGCAGTAGCAGATGAAACCCATTTCACATAGAAATATCCCACAACACTATGGAACCATCACTAGCCTACATAGGGCATCGTTGACAACTGGAGCCCGTGGCCCCTTGGGATCTGCGCCGCTCCTGAACCCTACCATCAGACGGAAACAACCGGAATCGTGACTCATCGAGCAAAGACACATGTTGCGAGTCTTAAACGGTCCAATTAGCCAAGTCACTAACTCAGGTGTGGCACTGTTTCAGGTGTTAAGGCTTTACCGGCAGAACTCTAATTGGTCTTTTGCTTCAATATCGAATGAAAAGGTAAAGGGCGGTGCAGTGACCTGATGAATATGTGGATGCAATTTGAGGTAGTTTTGCTTGTTTGTTGCCAAGGACATCAGTAAACATATGTCACGATCATTAAGAGACCATGGTATGTCCCTATGCTGTTTACAGTTTCTGAAAAATGTAAACACTGGCTTGGCTGCCATGAACAGCCCTGCCGGTGTTCACTGTGAACAATAAGACGTCAGAACAAACAGCAGGAACTTCAGTGTATTTTGTTTAACGCAATTTTCTTACACCTCACCGTAATGAGCTAACCTCATAAAGCTTTGGGCGTGACCAGCCACTATTTTGAATGAGGTAATCAAGCCGTAGAATCGTCTCAAATTAAGTAATTTCTTCTTCTCTTTCATTCTCGCTCCTTAAGCCACTTCAAAACGAGGGCACAGGCACATACATTTCCCTGTAAAATAGCAACAACGTTTCAGCCCCTGCCTCCCTCCATTCAACTTTTAAGCATGCATCGATCCTTTAATAAAGGATTTCAAAAGATAAAAATGAGCAATTGAAATTACAATCTTACCCCCACCCACTTTACGAAGAGGAGGCTAAAGAATTTCTGAGGATTAACGAACTAACTATTTTGTTTTTATTCGAAGCACGAATAAAGAAAACATTGCGATTCCCCATCCACTTTCAGATCATTCCACACTCTTATTCCCTTTCAAATTACTCATAAATGGTCCCAAAGGGGCGAATATAGAGTTGGAAAAGAATTTTTTCAGGATTCTCTGCCCTAAAATATGATTCTATAAATATGTTCGCGGTCATTTAGCTTCTTTGGCAAAGAATTTGCGCAAAATTTGAATGGACCTTGGTCACCAACAGGCAAATACACACATACCCAAATTTCCACCCAACTATACATAGAGAACTTCCACCACGTTGTGAGTTGGTAAAAATGTGAATATATTTAAATAAAAATTGGTTTAAAGAGAACGAATTTTTTATTCATCACTAACACAAGACTAACTTCTACTTATTCTTCGTGCCATTGTTCTGTTTTTATTTAGTGTATTTATTTGTTTTGTTTTTGTGAATTCTAAATTAGGATAGAACTAGGCCAACATTTTAGTCGATCCTACGATTTGCAAAACAAACTTACATTTTTTAAGGTAGTGTTTGATTCCTACAAAAAAGCTACCTAAGTAATTGTGCTTAATGGTGTTATAAAGTGAAGTGCATGAATATATTATAAGTTAGTGAAAATGCAACATTGAAAGTTTATAAAATGATACATTACAATGTTATGCAATAAAATTTAAAATGTTTAAGTACGAAAATATATGAGAATTCTTTGAACAATAACATACTAAAATTTCTTTTTTGAATCCCAAGTATTTATATTGGTCCACGAAAAAGGGTTAAAGAAAAGAGAACAAAAAAACTCCAGCTTGTCCTGTACTTTTGATCAGTAAAAAACAAAACATTGCCTCCCCCCAAAACTATCTTGCATTAAACTATCGTCGAGCATAAAACTCTAACGCTAAAATATTCGTAGTTTAAATTTAAGCATTTTGAGTCTCTTTGATCACATTTTCACATTCAAGTCTAAATAAGACCCAGGCATTTGACATAGCTCTACCCTCTTGTCACTGATATTCATACGTTAAATAAGAAAATTATTTACACAATGTTTCACCCAGTATAAAAATATATATTAAATTCATAAAAATATAATGGCAAATAAAATGTTTGAATTCAAATCGCCTAATCAATTTAATTAAAATGAATATACACGTCGTAATTAAAATAAATATACACGTCGTTTGAAGACCTCAAATTCATTAGCACGCCCCAGAAATGTAAATTATATTTCTCTAAATTGATAAAAGGATATCACAAACTTAAGGCAATGTAATAAATATAGAAGCTTCGATACATATCAAACGACCAGCTTGGATTAATATGCAAAGGATTTATTTGATATATCCGCGTTTTTATTCCAGCCTCACCCCCAAGTGAATCTCTGCTAGGGAGATTGTAAATAGAGATTCGCAAGTAAGTGATGAGCTTAGGGGGATATAACTATGTAGAAGGTACAGTTTGGAGCAGAAGCCTAAATATAAATCACTATTCTAGGATTTTTAATTATTTACTTGATTAATATTGAAGCAATCTCAATGATATAGTAAAATTTGTATATTTATTCAAAGGGTAATAAAAAAACAAGGTCTGCTGACCAAAGTCGCGTGCTCTCACTTATTCTGATTTATGACCTTACGACCTTCAAAACTTTTAATAATTCATGGACTAACCTTAGGGGGACCTTGGTAATTATATAATTTGAAAGAATGTAAATCAACAAGAGGGTTTCAAAGTTCGTTAGAATCGGCCGAATAGTTATGATGTTATTGCCAAAACAAAATAATTCACCGGATAAACTTGGAAGGACCTTGGCAATTATATCGCTCTAAAGAGCATATAAAACAACATAAGGGTTCCAAATTTCATTAGAATTAACCCAATAGTTAAAATGATATTACCAAATAAAAAAAAAACTGGGACTGACTGACCGACCGATTCTCATAGTGAGATATAGATTCGTACGAGACTCAAAATTCAATCTAATGTGTTCCATATGCCGAAATTTTTTTTTCTCCACATTACAAACTTGATCACATTAAATAGGTTTCATTCACATAATAAAAATAACGATTAAAGTTATTTTTTAACGCCCCTTGTTACTAATCATACATTTAAACGTATTTTAAAACATTTAATTTAGATTTTTAGTCGCGTGCAAGTCTAATCACGATGTCGGTCGGTGTAAAGTGTAGGCCCTCGGCTACCCCTGATTGACCTTTCTCATCATAGCTTACGGTGTTTACCGCAGGTCAACCTGCTTCGAGGCTACCATTTTTGGCCTAAACCTCTGTAACTTAGCAGTCTAATTTGCGTAGGGGAAGCGACTCATCCCCCCCCCTCCTTTGTGTCGCACTTCCCTATTCTCCCTTCGGACTGAAAGATATAAATAGGGCCGTGAGGCCTTTTAATTTATTCTGTTGCGATGATTCTGCCTGATTGCTCTGCTGAATCGTTGTCCGTCACTTACCTTGACGTTGGTAATATTTTGGAGGCCCGTACTAGATTCCTTCGTACAGCGAGGATTTTCTGCCATTAATTTCTGCCAGCGTTGTCGCTGCCCCTTTAACGGCTGTGTCGATTTGTGCTCTTCCAGTTACGTTTGCAAGTGTTCTCCTTGGGAATCCTTTCACACTGGGTACGTGAAAGTTCTCCCCTAGTCACTTCGCCATCTCCTGTTTGGACAATTCTGTCATCTGGAATTCCTTCTCTCGGACCGTTGGGTCTTCGAATCATCGTTCCTCGCGGTCTCGACGCCTTTAGCCACGAGATCCCCGTCTGTGGGTTTCTCCTCGCCGAAGACCGTCATCGCATTTACCCCTGTGGACTTCGGTCGAATTCTCTAATCATCGCTGAGCCTCTTTCGTCTGGACTTCCGACGTGAGCTATTGCTTCACTGCTCTGGTATAAGATATTTTGGAGTATTTCTTTCTTCTTACGTCCCCTTTAAATTAATTACTTGTTATAAGGGTTATTCTTGTAACTTTGGGCCTTCGGGTAAGGGACGTAAGACAGGGAGGTTATTCCAGGAACACCTGTCACTAGAGTAGCGAAGCCTATTTTCATCTTCAACGGCGCGAGTCGTTTCGGCTATAAACAACTTATTCATAGAACCCAATTTTGTATGCGCGAATATCTTTTTGGTTAAAACGACTTGTATTTTTTGACGGTGATAAGCATTTGGGACTTTTCTTATTGTTTGATGACTCCGGGTATAATTTGTTAACAGTTAATTTATTTCATTTTAATTTTGTTGTGAATAATACTGCAAATACTTTTCATGTGTGTATTTATTTAACCCCTTGTGGATACCTTGTAACTTAGCACCGTCCTGATAAATTCTGGCGAATTTCTGGTAGGCATTTAGATCCCTGGTCTTTTATAAATTTTATGTGTGGACTTTTCCTTGGGCCGTGTGAACCGGGTTCTGCGATAGCCTTTACAGTCGGTCCCCGGTTTGCTTTTTTTTGTAATAACATTGTAACTATCTGGCCGATTCTAACCAAATTGGAAACCACATTTTTTTTTTAAATTCTCTTTCGAATTCTATAATTGTCGAAGTCCTACCAAGGTTAGCCCGGGAATTATTTTGTTTTTTACAATAACATCATAACTATTCGGCCGATTCTAACGAAATTCAAAACCATTTTGTTGTACATTTTCTTTCGAATCATATTTTTCAAATGTCCTCCTAATGTTAGCCCAGGAATTGGGGGGTGGGCAATAACGCCATAGCTATTCGGCCGATTCTAACGAAATTTGAATCCTTTATATTCTTTTAAATTCCATTTCAAATAATATAATTGCCAAGTCCCCCCAAGGTTAACTAGCGAATTAGTTTTTGGGAGGGCAATAACATTATAACTATTCGGCCGATTCTAACAAAATTTAAAATCCTTAAGGTGTTTACATTCTCTTTTAAGTGATAGTATTGTCAAGGTCCTCCCAAGGTTACTCCTGGAATTATGGGAAGTCGTAAGGACATAAATCAGAATAAGTGAGAGCACGCGAACTTTTGGTCAGCAGACATTGTTCAATACATCTTCACTACAGAAACCCTATGCTTTGGATCAATTTCCTTGTTGAAAGTAAAACTACGTACCAAAGTTCAATATTATTGATGATGGGAGAATATTTTCTGCATTGTTGCATAGAATTAAAGAAGGGCTTCTGTACCATTAGCTGCCAAAAGAAGCCTATAAAATATGCTCCAGAGTTCCTACGCTATTTGTTGGAAGAAATGCTTCACCAGTTTACATCCAAACATGTCTTTTGTAATTATGGACAAATAGTTCTACTTTCCTTTGTCGCCCCATAATGTTTTGCTAAATTTCCGAACGGACAAAAGCAAAGAAAATAGGGAATATATGAAAAGGGGTGTTATTACATTTCGACACTGAACACGTAAGAAGAAACAGCCATCCAAATAAAGATCCCTGAACAACTGTTCTGAAAATCATATCCAAGTATATTGATACCACGATAGTAAAAAATCGATCCACATAACCCTAAAGACAAAATGTATAAAATTATTGCTGGAGGAGGAAATCATGGCCGTTCAAGCTAGTATCGGCTCTCATTTCGCGAGGGTATGGACTTAGTCCAGGCGCTCTCGGCGCTGCCTGGGTAGTCTTATGCCTCAATTTAAAAAAAAAAAACCACACTCTCTGTTTCTGGACCCTTGACAACCAATGTTATCTACGGCTATAACTTCATACATCTGTTTTTTAGTGCTACGTGAATCCATTTTTTACTGTCGCAGTATAACTATACCTGGGGATGATTATCAGATCGGTTGTTTAAGGCATGTTTATTTGGATGGCTGTTTCTCCTTACGTCTTTCATAGCGTTGAACTACAATAAGACCACTTTTCAGGGCTTTCCTATATTCTTTTCTTTTGTCCGTTCTGCGATTTGGAAAATAGGTATGTAACTGTCCTTTAATAAAGTCAATTCAGCATATCGAATTTAATTTCGCAGCTTTATCTAAAGAGTTCAGGCGAAACACAAGGTTACCTAAAAATCTCTAAAACAATTTATGTGAAATAGAGTTAAAATTCAACTATGCGTTTGCTGCTCAACATATATATGTATATGATAATACTATATATTTATAATGTAGGTCAATAGATAAAGCCCACGTATCACGTCTCTTATATATGTAAGCTAATTTGCAAGCAATTTTAGGATCAGAATCCATAGAAACCTACTAACTTAGACAACAGCGTAGGATTTATTTAATTTTCTGAGCTAAGCTCTATATAACCCGTTTAGCTAAAAACAAGGTCTGCTGACCAAGTGTCGCGTACTCTCACTTATTCTGATTTATTATGAGCTTTAAAACTCTAAATAATTCCCAGGCTAACTTGGGAGGAGCTTGCCAATTATATCATTCGAAACAGAATGTAAAACAACATAAGGGTTTCCAATTTCGATATAATCGGCCGAATAGTTATGATGTTATTGCTCCAAATAAATTTCTGGACTAATCTTTGGATGACCTTAGCAATTATATCATTTGAAGGAGGATGTAAAACAACATGAGGGTTTCAAATTTCGTTAGAATCGGCCTAAGAGTTACAATGTCATTACCAAAACAGAAAAAGAAAAATGGGCACCGACCGACATAGTGAGATGTAAAGTCGCCCACGACTAAAAACTGCTTAGTACACTTGGAAAACGGAGAAAGGCGCGTTTCTATAATCGATTCCTGCGGTCGTTGGCAATATCTAACTTCTGCTCAATCTCAACACTTAAGGCAGATTCTCTGCTTCGTGCAGTATAACTGGAAGGCAACGCAAATCTTTATATTAGTGTTATTAAAATGGCATGAACACTCATTTCAATAAAATTGTGGAAGGTAAAGATGTGATATATTATGTCTCTTCAACTTTCATCTTTTTCAATTCTCTTTTTCGTGAACCACCACAGGAACTAGCCTCGTTGCCAAGCAGTTGCTCATGAGCATTTTTCTGATTCCAGCTTGAAAATTAGTTTCCTATTTTGGCTCATCAGATTATTTAACTTCTATGCATTTACACTCAGTCACTAATATTTTATAAACTTCTCAAAATCTTGCTGACAGAGATGCTCTAATAACATCGCCTCATTTACAAAAAAAAAGGAAAAATGTGAATATCACCAGATACAAAATATTTCCTGGTGTCGTAGATCATTTAATATGTCTACACATGATTCTTACATCTTGTTTTTTAGGGGGCGGACACTTACTGCTCTCAAGATCACTTAAGGATACACATTTATTGTCAACAATAGGGATTCTTATTTCTGCTGTAGCATCTATAATTTTAATTATTCTTTCTGTGGAAAAGAGGTTACCAAGAATAATTGTGATGATTATATAAATATCCATCGCTCGTCCAAATACATCCTTATCGCCAAGATTTGCTTTGTTTAGTTGTCATTACAAGAGGTAAATAGGACAGCAGCATAACATCTCTGCTTTCCTATGAACAATAATGAAAGCAGCCAACAATTTCGTTTACTCGCATCAATGTTTCTGTTAAAAAAGCAGGGATGATACCACATAAATTAAACCTGTGACGTACTTCTATGATTTGTTTTGACGATAATTATGACTTCTCTCAAGTGATACTCTTATGTTGCCATTGTAAACTTGCTTCTCATGAAAGGCAGACGTTTGGTAATACAAAGAAGCATGTATGACCATAATAATTTAAGTGGTCACATCAAAATAAGCTTTATGTGACTCCAGTCATTACCGTTTTTCATACTAACAACTTCCAGCCCAAAATCTGAATAATTTATTAAAATTGTTTAATAGAGCGTGAATATGGAATAACATCACTCAAATTCGCTTCAATTTACCCGCGTTGCGCTGAAAGGGACCACAAAAATTACTTATATTATGAAAGCCTATTTGAAAAGATGCATCGCAATTCATTCTTTATGGCCGTGGACCCAGGCTTGTTCCACACAAGCTGACAATAGTGACAAAAGATTAAAGTTGACAGATGATTCATCTCAATATACGCCTAGTTGTCTTTTACATACGTCGGCTCGGCACGAAATTCAATTTAAAAAGCTGTTAAATGAATTGAAAGGAATTACTGTCTCTTAACTTATAATAGCCTCTACTTCCTCCTTTTCTTTGGCATTTTTTAGAAGATACATAAATAAAACTAAGAATTACGAGATCCGAAGACGGGAGGTTTTAATGTGCTATTTGGTAGATAAATTTTAGTAAAGTTGTCGTTTTCTTGAATATTTTGAACACAAATTTATTAAAGGAATGCAATCTAATGAATAATTATTATATTATAAAAAAATGGGGAAAAAAATAGTTTTAAAAGTTAGATTTGGTTGAGCTACATGGGAGTCTAGAATGGTTGCTGGTCTTACCTGTCATCATGAGCGTCTTTTGTGGGGCTGTTTCATGGCTTCAATCTGTGACTCGATCTGATGTACCAGCACTAGTCAATTATAGTCAAGAGCCTCTTAACCACCACTTCCCTGTCTCACGAGTCATTCACGTCATCGAAGTGCACATAATCACTTCCTTCTGTGGCCATTTGCATACCATATTTTAATTTATGTATCTTTATTCGTTATTTCGAATGATCTTCATAATGAGTATGGGAAAGAGCCTATTTATGGCTTTTTCTTTTGTTTCACCTCGAATATATTTGCGTTCCACAAAGAAATTTCGAAGAAATATGGTTAGAGAATGTACAACACGACCACAAATCTGCCAGTCACAATTATTTTATTCAAACAAATAAAGCCCAAAACCAACAAGTTAGCTTCCACTAAAAGATGCTAATAGAGTGTGCAATGAAAATGATAACTAAGAAGGGAGAATATATGTACAAAATAGAAGAAACACTAATTCCAAATATTCTCCAAATTTATTCAAGCAAATTCTGAAGGGAAACTGAGAACATATAGATTACGTCGTGCGACGTATCCTACATCTAGCCAAACTCTTCATTCGAAAGTTGAACAGCGCGCTGGAAGGTTATGCAGAAGAGCTCTCCCGCTCGCCAAACCCAACAATTCTGCAATCAGACTCTATGTTGATTTTTTTAATTCTCAGATAAAGATAAACTAATTTTAATTACTTTCCTCTGCAACTAACCTACACGACCTACGCTTCTTTAAATCACTACATTTTTAAATCAAATCGTCACATGACCATATTTCATCTTTTCCATTGCCCATTCTCGTTAAATGCATCCCTCTTTATCATTAGTTTTCGTATTTACAGGATTTTAAATGTCTGATTAAACTTTGTATCAGGAGGAATGTTCTCACCTGGACAGAGTTCGGTCGGGAAGCCATGGTGTATTGGTGGACTTCATTACATGCAGGGATCACCTAGGACCATGGTATGATGGTTTGATGATAATAGGTAATCACTCACCATAATCGTTACTGGACCAACCTGTCTCTACTTCTCTTTATTACATACCCCCCGCCACCCTTTGCACACTTGCTCTTCTACCCATAGAGGTTCTGGTTGCCCGATGCACTTTCATCCTCTAATAAGTCTTAGTTGAGTGGCAGTAAATATCTTGAGGTCCCTTCCTAGAGCGAGGACCGAAATATACCGCTGCCTAAGAGAAGTATCAGGTACAGGGTGTATTGGGCCGTCGATTCTGCTCACCTTCCTCTAGTTCACATATAAGGTGGCTACGGCGAGACATGCCTGAATGGCGGGCCTAGTTGTCAAAGCACATCATTGCTGTACCGGGACCGATTATGTGTAAATGATCACATTCTGGAATTTCTGATCTTATGAAGACTTTTCTTTTAAACTCCCAAGTATTTTGGAGTTCATAGTATATACCATCCATGTGCCATTTTTTCTCTTATTCTAAAATGGTTACAACAGAAGACAATAGCGGGAAAGCGCATAGAGTTTTGTCTCCAAGCGCATCCTCGCTTTTCCTAGGTGTCGGAGAGCATGAAGAGAATTAATGCAACCATTCAACAGGTGGAGAAGCTTCCCTCTCATCATCGCCAGGCGGCAAAGAGTCTTTTCCTTTGGCATCTTTGAAGCAGCTCCCAGGCAGCTCAAGGGAGAACAGAGCCCGTCGTTCCGTAGTCCCCTAACGTCCTACAGTCCTGAAATTTAATCCTGCAAGGACCTGTGAAGCCTCAGGGAAATGGCCGCCACATCTAAGCCGTCCTTCCTGAGATGAAAATTGTTCCGGAGGCGACCCAGCCGCGTATAGCAGGAATTTCTATGGGGAAGAACCTGAGCTCGGTGACAAACACCGAACCTAGATCCATCGTTTACAAGCTTTTCTTTGCGTATATCTGGCCCCAGAGGACTCACAAGGAGAGTTGGAACCTACTCACCACCTTGCGGATTTGGACAAACAAGACATTTACATTTCGAAGAAGGAACTTGCTTAAAACGATCCGTCCGGGCTAGGGGCTTCTTCCGAAAGTGGAAAAAAGAAGATTTATTCCCCTCCCTCTTGACCGCAAAAGAGAAAGAACAGGAAAAAAAGACAAAAAAGAGTAAGTGTTTCTCTCCCTAAACGGGGGCGGACTAGTCTGCTGCCGACTAAAACCAAACTTGCAAGCACGCTAAGCTGAACCTCGATCACGTCAGGACGTTTCATTGAGAGACTATCTGGTGCTTTCGAGCCCACTAACTAATAAAGCTTTCTGCTTTATCGCTCCACTAATGGCAGCATGTTGGCCATATGCAACAGGATCAGAGGGGAGCATTAACTAGAGAGCCGAACGTGACCCGTTTGTCGGACGGGAGCCTTCTGGCGACTCGGTCGGGTCCCTCAGAGGCGGCCATATTTAATGCCCTTTTGTACACTTAATGGCTCGCCAGTGAGTATGACGCTGTACTCTACAATGAACTTCGTGAAAATTGTTTACGCGAGGGATCTCGTGGAATGACCCCTACAAGACATCAGTTTATAGCTGCCCAACTATGAAACAAGCAGTCAAGGTCGAACGTTTGATTATATTGACAGGGAGGGTCCTCGAGACACATCACTGCAGTCTTCGTCACTTTCGACCATGACAGGCTGCCTGAATCGTTGCATGCCGGTTGGTATCGCTAAGCGTGGAGGCATTCGTGCCATTGCCACAGACATGCTACTACTGCCACCGACCCAGTCATACGAATCGCTATTGTAAATGTGCAAAATATAATTTGCCCGGAGTCTGTGTAAGTTACTTCAAAGTCGTGCACGATAAGTCCCTATCGTATATGGCAAAGTGTTTTAATTGCAGAGGTACACACCACCTTTCTTCCACACAATGTGGAGCGTATTTCCTGGAGTAGAAAGTCCTGGTGGTTCAGGCTACGATTATCTCTCATTTCGCAATGTTACGGACTTGGCCTGGCGCGCCCGGCGCTGTCTGTGAGGTTTTATGCCTCAATTTTAAAAAAGGCACCCTCTGCTCCTGAACCCTGCAGGCCTAAGAACATGGCTATTTCCGCTCCCATTCGGAAGCCTTAGGCCGGTTCTACTTATCCACAACCGCTCGCCTGGTAAAGCTAGCGACACAACGCGTTCACACTCAGCCTTGGCTAAAATCAAGGCTTCCTCCACCAAGCTGTTAGGCTCACAAGAGGCTACTGCTCTGAAATTGGTCGTGAGTCCATCTTCCAGGGTTCTTTAAGCTTCCGCTGAAAAGAGAACAGCATCAAAGGAGCTTCGCTTCCTACGCCCCCACCCAAGGCTAGACTAGTTAGCGCCTTTTCGGCGCGCCCGGCGTTCTGCCTCCCCCCAACCCCAAGCGTAAAGCCGTTCTGGTAATGATCTTTTATTCGAAATAGGCCACCACATCTCCTCCGAAAAGGACTGGAGAGCATATTCCTTTAATAGAATTGCAGCGAACTCAGATCAAACTGAGAGAAGCTGCGGAGGCTCGTCTCCCTTCGTTCCCGTTAGCTATCTTTTTTGGTTGCTTACTCCTTGCACACCCACCCGGGGCATAAAGGTTTGGCGACCCCCCACACCACCACGTGATGGGGGCCCGGGCGGAGGATGCGCCATTTGCTCCTGGCATAATGTCTCCGTTCTTCTTTTTTCTTTAAATACTTCCTTTCAGCAGAGGCAGTGTAACTGCACCTGGATATAAAGTATACTGTTATTTCTGCGTACATTCCATCATAACCCGACTTTGACACGCATGATTTCCACATTTCTAATTATAGAGGTTAGGATCTTACTGAACTGATCGACGAGCTGGAAATAGTTTCCTAAATATTGATAAGTTCACCCATCACTGCCAGGGAACCGCTTCATTTTCCTCTCTTGATCTATCTTTATGTTCAGCCAGATTTTGGATTGGAGTTAGTCAATGGCCTCCATGATAGTGATCACTTCCCATTTAAATATTCTTTTCTCTACCGTTGTAGCCTGAGAGACCCCCGCTGATGCTGGGCACGGGCACGATGTTTCTCATTTCAGGAAATGACTGATTTATCTGTCCCACTCCAGCAACCTCTTTGCCGTGGGCCTAATTTCTATTCCTAGAACTTCTGGCCGTTTTGCACGTTGACCCCTTACATGTTGCTTAGAAGAGTGTGAAACGACCCGCAAACAAAGGCGTTATGCCTCCATGCGCTGAAGGTACAGCGGGGGCATCGCTCTGGTCCAGACGATGTCGTGTATGCCAAGCTTTCGACACCTAAGTGAGCGAGGCTTTGCCTCGCTGTTACATTTTTTCAGGCGAATCTACACATAGTGTATCCGCCAAATCTATCTAACCTTCTGCATGTGCAAGTTGATGGAGAATTTCTTAAATGTTAGACTAGCCTTTTTCCTAGACAACGGAACCCACCTGTCTTCTGCAGTGTGTGGTTTCGGCAAGTTACCCTCCACGTCGGATGCTCTTTTGCTCCGATTGGGAGATAACGTGTTTGGGGCCTTCCTTCGTATACAGCACAACGCCACGGTGTTATTCAATCTAGAGAGACCTATGAGAGAGAGGAGACGCTTCTCTGTCTATATTTTCTAGTTTTTTGCGAGATCTTAAATTCCGTATAGGAGTCGGGGAGCCATCTGATGCTAATGTAGCAGGAAGATAGTGTCCCTCCAGGAAGTCTCCTCAATGTCACACTCTTTGCCTTGAGCATCAACGGTATCCCTTCGGTGTTGACGGAAGATGTTCTCGCTACCCTCAATCTGGATGATCTGAATCTCTTTTGGTGTGGCCCAGGTTCCAAGTGTGTAGCGGCAACTCTAACGGGATTAAACCACACCTTTCGCTATACCGAAGTGCACAGGTTTCGGTTTTCCTTAGCAAGACTAAATTATTGCATTTTGGCCGTCATCAACGGCTACACCACGACCTTGACTTCTTATTAAACAAGAAGAAAGAAACGGTGCGGATAGAGGTGGATCCGCACCGTTTCTTTCTTCTTTTTTTGACCGACGCCTTAACTGGGATGCTCATATTTGCAGCCATAGGGTCTCTGAAATATTTTCCTCCCTTGAATTAGGATGATCCGCATCCGGATTCCAACTTCGCTAATGGTTTCTAGGATAAAAACCTCCCACAATATCGGTAATTTTCGGGAAAATAAGGTGCAGTCTGATGTAAACTAACTTTAAGTTGAATGGTATTATATATTGACATAATTTCACTTACTATTTGCACCAAAATCACGCATTTATTGGGAACAACATGTAATTTCACTGGGTAAAATTGGTGTGGTTTCGTTTCTTAAGGTTTGGAGAGTCCATTCTTTTTAGATTATACAGCTATTGGTTACAATTACCTATTTCCGGAAATTCAATGGTCATACGGAGATAATAACATATACCTTTAACACGATGGAGCATCTCCTTATTACCAAAGCGATGTCAGGAACTACCTTAATGAAAGATTCATAATCGGTGGTGGGTCAGATGAGGAGGAAGTATTGGGTATCAACCACGACCACCACATTTTAACGCATTTGACATGTTATGGTGTCATTTAAAAAATGAAGTTGACACTATAAGGCCTACATCCCAGAAACAATTAAAGAATACAGATGAAGAAGTGTGTAGAAATATCAGTACAAACCATTTTGTCGGTCTGCCAATCAGTGAATCAAAGAACAACGTGGTGGTCTTTGATTCACTGATTGGCAAGCAAATTAAACTATATTTTGATGTATATTTTATTTATAAAAATTTAAAATGATCGGAATCCGTTAGTGGGTTTACCTTTTTATATTTTTTTACAATTTATAAAGATTTGGGGGCGACGCTATATCTATTATCAAGAAATTTACTCCACCTGAATGGAAAAGCTGACAATCGTCAAGTTAGTGGTTATTCGATTAAGAAACTAGAACCAATGAGAGATGGTTAAAAGGCAGGTCAATCCATAAATGGCATTGTAATAAAGATCGGATTTTTAAAAAATGGTCATCCAATTAAAGGGTAGTGAGAGAGAGATAGGACGCCATATAGTAAAGAGAAATATAATAAATATTTGGTATCCATAAGTTTAACGAGAAAGTTATTTGATTAGTTTGTAGCCATTATATGACATCTCACCTTTAATGAGCGGGACTCGCTCTCGGAACTGAAAGTTGCATAATTATGCACCACAAAGTATATATTAATAATAATAATGATAAAAATGACTATGAAGTACAATGTAAGTGATTTTATTTAGAATGAGTTTATTTTTAATTGGGCGAAATTTTAAGACACCAGCACTGATATTAAAATTTGAAAACAAACCGATATAATCGAATTCCATTTGGATTAGGATTATTATTTCGGGACAAATGAACAAAGAAATCAGAATTGCATTCGAATTTTGGTGCATTAAATTTATACTCACTCAAACGAACAGAATGATTTGCCTGTCTGTCATTGGCATCTTCAGAAGTAGACTGAACATTGCACATTAAAAACGACACAGATGATAGCGCAGTCAGACATTTTCCTGATGGATGTGCTACTTGACGGACGTATCGGTGCCATTATTTTCCTTGCTGCACGTTAAAATGACGGTATATAAAACACAATGGGGTGGTGTATGTCATGAGTAGCTCTCGACCTGAATGTAATAAAGCACCATTTTCACTTCCGAAGGCCAAAGACATTTTATCCATATATAAATCTATATAATTTCACAGCGAAGGCAAGGGCGCAGAAGATGTTCAAGTACATATATTTATTTCAATTTTGGAAACAACGTTTCGGGCAACATGCCCATCTTCAGGTTCTAAGATTGAAATTGTAAAAAAAAATAATTATAAAGTCATTAAAGTTGTGAAAAAGAAAAAAAATTGAACTAAAGGTTTGAATGGAATATTTTTCCTATAAAAAATATTGAGAGTATACAACTAAATTGATTAAAAGATACACAAAAAGACATAAACAAATAAATTGATAAAAAGTAATTTAAAAAATCGAAAGAAATAACATAAGTACTAAAATGAATCAAAAGAGTAATAACCTATTTTATGAAAAAACTAAAAAGGCAATTAAAAATATAAATTAATAAATCAATTTAAATAAACTAAGAAAACAGTGAGTAAAATGACAAAAAAATGTTTAAAAACTGAATGCATAAACTAAAATAAATACTAATCTGAATCAAAGGGGTAACAATTTAAATGGTTTAAGATGGTGGAAGTCAATTAAAGGGATGAAGTAAAAGAAAAATTCAAGTGTTTAAAAATATTAACTAAACAATTAAGAATGAAGTGGTTACCAAACGGAGTTGGAGATAGAGACCAGAAGGAGAAATTAAGTAATGAGGAAGTTAAAGGAAACCTTGGATTTATGTTAGGTGGTTGTTTGGTGTAGGGGAATAGGTGGGTAAATAAAAATCAGCCTGGTTAGCAGCAATATTTACGACTAAATATATATATATATATATATATATATATATATATATATATATGGGAAAAATCCAAGACAATTTGGGACGGTTAATATAGTAGCATTATTAGACAACTGATCTACTTTAGGCCCAGTGTGACACCCTTCGTACTCGAACTGGGAAACTAAATTCCAGGATAGCTTCTAACCAGCCACCACAAAACTGGTTTCAAAGTCATCCCTTTATCTTAGACTCGTTACCGTCATGAAAACCGTTATTATTAATATATTAACAGCGTTTTCTTATTAGCCAAATACATTCGAAAGATGGATTATAGAGTCTAATAATGCCACTACATTAACCGGAACATATATATATATATATATATATATATATATATATATATACAATCACTTACAAGTAACCTCAATACCAAAGAAAAAAGTTTTCAGGGAGTGGTTATAATTGACTGGCAACTTGGTAGGCATCCCTTTATATTTGAATAATATTAAGGACACAGCAAGAATTCAAAGAAATTATAATATATATATATATATATATATATATATATATATATATATATATATATATATATATATAATATAGTCAGCCTCCTACGTGTCCTTAGATTCACCGTGAAATTATATATATATATATATATATATATATATATATATATATATATATATATATATATATATATATATATATATATATTATATATATAAGAGGAAGTTTGTCTATCTGTATAATTTTTCCTATCGGCGGCTACATTGAAGCCTCGATTGAGCTGGAATTTAGTACAGGTTAATCTATTCAAGTAAAATACTATAGGCTATGGGAGGTTCCGCCACTGCACATACATTGCCTGCTAGGAGGCTGAAAATATGTCTGACTATGAAACCTCAGTGAATGAGTGAGAATTCCTGTTTCACTTGAAGTGTAAAAATGAATAGTATCCCTGAAAATAGGGAACCCGAGGGCAGCGAGGTAAGTCGGTTAAAATAACATATAAAGAGAAGATTTTTTTTTTTTTTGTTCGTTATAGGAAGCCAAACGGTTGAATTTATCAGTTTTAAAATCATTCCTAATAATCTTTTTAATAAGAAATGTAATATTTTTTTTTTATTTAGTTCGTGCAATATTCAATGTTGAAATCGGTATTTAAACGCTATTTCAGTCAAATATAGAGTTTTAAAGCGGAGAGTTTCTCTCTTGGTACAAGTCGCCAAATAAAGGTTTTAATGTTGTCAACATACATACATAGATGCAATCATTATGTGATAACATTATTCAATGATTAGAACAGCTTGCTGAGTTTGGGTGTAATAAAGAAGTGTATAAATTGTATATTTTAAATTATCCCCTTTGCAATGGTAGGTAAGTCAGCTAGTAAACATAAGTAAAAACAACTTTTAAATTTTGGATGGGGTTTCAAAGATTGCAAAAGAGAAAATTTCTTGTAATTAGTAGAGGAGGATAACCAGACGGGATAACAATGGAATATATAGGCCACATTTCTCTCCTCGCTGATTAATTAGGTTTAGCAAGGTAGCGAGTACGCACTACACGGAGCTAACGCTTACATATGTATCATAATTGAGGTATACACGACCGAACATTATAACTTGGCTTATTATCCACTATAGAGAGGAACTGGCTCGGTTTGGGGGATAAAAATTCACAATTCAAAGTTAATTAAGAAAATATTATGCTACTTGCATGTTGAAAGGATTGATTTTTAGGTATTGCGTCACTATTCTTTTTTATCTGTTTTATATGTGTGCCTCTCTTTCTCACTGTCTGTTTTATATGTGTGCCTCTCTTTCTCACTGTCGCTTACTATCACTCTCACGCACTCGGGTATTTACGCAATAACTCAATCACCACACAATCTCTTCTATCTTCCCTTCACGGTTTCACCGCTTCTCTTCTTCTCTGCTTCTCTTCTTCTTGTCTTCACTTTTTCTCTTCTTCTCTTCTTCTTTCTTCTGGCCGAGTTAGCGGGTTATGTAATTACTCCACTGAGCTGGAATGTCTTGTTTTTGGTTTAACGAAGGTGGTTACCCGGCATTTCCAGAACCGAATGCAACCATTTTTACGATTATGTAGAATTTTCAATAGTGACAACATTTTTCTTAAACTTCTTAATACCATACACCACTCAACTCTAAACTGTCACTTGTTCGTCTTCACATCTTTTTCAAAACGAATTGTCTTTTAGCCGTCAACCACAGTTACAACTTCATTTTTCCATTCGTGGAAGGCAGAAGACCTATAGAATGATCGTCTCAATTTCCCCTTCGAAAACAAATGTAAAGATCCTCTGTCTATTTTAATAATATTTGTTTTGAGTTTATGATCTGAAATCACATATCTATTTGTTTCGATTCACTTGCCGTTGACATACACAAATTTGTGTAATTTTAAATGGAGAAATAACCTGTCAGACACAGGTTTTAAAAGTAAAGTATTTCGAGTAAAGTGAATCCTGTCCGTGGTAGAGGCAAAGAGGAAACATAAACTGAAAACAACCAACGGAAGTGAGGCAATCAGTGTAAATTACCAGACCACAATGTAGATCAAATAAACGCATGGAAAGGAGAAATGGCATTAGAAATCCTTCAGAGAACTGTAGAAGAGTTAGACAATGTTCAGTGATCTCAAATGCTGAAGTTTGTTAAGTAAAGGAGTTTGCAAGACTTGCCTAAACTTTTATTGGTTTATTATTAAGAATGAAATAAAAAAGGCGTAATCTAATATAAAATCTTCCTTCAGTAAAGAAAAACTATTAAACAGATAGAATAAGCATAATAAATGCATGTAAAAGGACGAAGTTCTAAAAGTGAAAAGTTTTGCCCATTTTGGCGGTTAAATCCATTAGGATAAGAATAAGGTGAATGTATTTTTGAACTTCCATTGAATTATTTGCAATACTTTTATATTTATCCTTAAACCGTTTTATATAACTACTCTATATTTAAAAACTTAGCACGAAAGGCAAGACGTGGGATAACTTTAAAATATTGAATACTCAAACGTCATTAGAATATATAATTATTGATTGTCATTTTTTAACAGTTTTATATTTTGATTTCCAATAATATCCTTCGTTAGTTGGTGCATCTAAACGAACGATTTATTCTGTTGCTCCCCATCTAATATCACTTATACAAATTGATTTCCCTCAAGAACTGGGAACCTATAAATTAAAGTAATTTTTGGACATGTAGTTCTTTGTCTTTCAGCATTAATATTAAAGATTTTTGTGAAGACTTACACGGTGCATAAGAGATGTCTTATGACAGGTGCAATATCCCAGGGCACAGGGTAAACTATTTAAAATTATTGCTGTCACATATATGACCTAATTCGTAGTCAATGTATTAAAGAAATATGTAAAGCATGAATTGTATACAATGCCTAAAATGTTATAGACAACTAAGGGTTAGTTAAGTTTTATGGGTCTCATCGCCTATTGGGATTATTTTGGTATTTCTCTTCCACATGTTAATTAGTATAGGCTAAGATTAAGCTGCGTTGTTAAGTTTATTTAAAAGTTGAGCCATTGCCACCAAAGTACACACACCTAATATGACAAGAGGCAAGGGAACTAATAATTTTCAGTTGTTTATAATATTTATAACTACTTATTTTATAATCTAAGTCATATATAACTACTCACTCTCTTTATAACAGATTAGGATATGTCATTTTATACATTGCCGATGCAATTAGGATACAAACCTCGAACACACAGGTGTTGTTCTCTTAGAAAAAAGGACAGGCATATACGCCATTAAGTAATAAAGCCAACATCCACAAGTGATAACGATCTTAACAGCCCTCTTTATTCTCACCATTTTTATTATTATTACTATCCAATAAAGTCATTCTTCCTGTGTATTCTAGACAATTTATTTTTGTAACGACAGCCTTTCAATACATATTGACTACCACCTCTCTCCTGGAGATAATTTGGGGAACAACATTCGCGAAAATTCCCTTGTGGATTTTTACTTTGTTGAGAAAAGAGAGAAACGGAGAGAAGCTATTTTGTCGTGACCCCCAAAATTTCATGGCATTTTTGTTTCTTTTTGTTGGTATGAAAAACTCACTAATATTTTGGCCTAACTGTTATTATTCAATTTAAAAGCTAATCTTCAATCTTCTTGCCCTAAAAATTACTTCTCTTTTTACATATCTCGTACCCTTCTCAAAAGTAAAGAAATCCCTCCCATATAGAAGGTGAAATTGATTTTCATATAGAAGGCATCATCGTATTAAATGAAAATCGATGAACTAAAAATAATATTCATTGAGAGAAACGGGATAGTTGAACGGTTTGTGAGATTACAAAGCTGCCTTGCGTGGTTCACACCCAAGTGCTCCAGGAAGGACTAAAGTTCCAGTACAAAACTAATTTCAATTAATAATAGTGATTACGTGGTTTAAGAGTGTGATAATCCAAAAGTTCTCGTAATGTAAGTATATTTTACCCGATTAGAAAACGTTTATGTTATAATTATAATCGGATGATGGAAATTTAAATTGATGCCCTAGAAAAAGCATAAACTCACGTCAAAGGTGAAGTTACTAACACTTCTACCCTAGTTGTGTGTATGGGTATTTGTGCGTGTAGTAAATATGGCTTCACAACTTGTCGAAGTGAATAAGGGTAAAAATTAAGAACTCATCGAGTAGGCGAAAAATACTGTTATTTATTATAATTGACTGAAGTATAATATTCTTTTAATCATTAGTTTTATCTCAGTCATTACACTAAGTCATTGTTTTCAGGTAGACAAGGATAAAATTACAAAATGAGGGAAACCGTTACTTTAGCAGATATTGGTGTTCCCTACCTTTAATTTAACTCTGCCAGGAAGGTTCGCGTGACCAAATAGAAGCAATGTGTAATTTTGTTGCCTCTCTCTACGGCCATTTAAGAGGTTGGCTGACTCGTTCAAAGCAACGGTCGTATAAACATGCCATTTTTTAAACGTGATGCCATATGGATAACATGTCGCACTGTGGCAATCTAGATTGATGGCATCATGCATCTCTTATGATTAAACAGCCCATTTCCAGAAATAAATTAACGGATGGAGGAAGTTTGTGTTTATATATTTTTGTTTGTAGAAATATATAGATTGGAAAATGACTTGATTATTATTATCCACGCAATCCTCCTGATAATAAAATATATCCAACACTCAAAATTTACGGATTAATTTTTTATATAGATTTTGTATCCACAATAGCGAATATTACGAATATGGATAGTACCTTTCATGTACGCACTTCTTTCAGATTTACGCTAATCAAAATGGCATTTGATAAATCCTTACAATTCTATTATTCACCTTAGTTTGGTTTGGCATTGCACCATTTTCTCCAATTATATCCTCTACTCTTCTATAGTGGGTCCAATCGCATTTTCCTCGTAATTGCCATGTAACAGAATTACTAATTTCTTCGAATCTGCAATCAGTAATTCCAATTGCTTAACTAAAATAAAGGTCACTATCTTTAAATAGTTTTTTTTCCATATAATTAAGAATCTTGGAAACACCCTATGTCATTGTGCCCTAAAATTAGCACAGTTGCAAAGTCATCTGCCTTTCCTGCTATCCCTCAAGGATGGAAACTTATGCGCGTTGCACAAAGTTCTTCCTGGAAGTTTAAAATAAAATGTCTAGTGTTTATTTAGGCTCGATTATTAGCTTTACAATAGAAATATTTTTTCCCTATTTATCCATCTCGTTTTCTTGATTATTCTGGGGTCAAATGTTTGGTGGTTCATTTGTTAATAATAAATGTTTTGATAGACAAAATTGAGAGCAACATGATTGATTTAGGTCCCACAGGGGGCATATTTGTAATTCCGTTTGATTAACTTGTTTAAAATAATTATCTTCAGAAAGTTCTAATATAAACCCTGCTCTTAAGTTTCTATCTTTTACTTTACCACTCTTTTCACTTTATCATAGCTTGTGTGCCTTATTTTTTCTTTCGCTAAATGGATATCCATTTTTCGTCGTTATTTCATTTTCCCTTTCTCGAATTTAAAATTTCGAAAAATTTAATAATTATTATTTTAAAATACAAAATTATTAAAATAAGTAACTTTTCGTACGAATAATATATAATTTATATTCCCTCGTCCGTCCACGCTAATCTTTTCTTCTCTCTTATCTTCCCTCCACTGGTATCAGATGTAATTTTGAGTCTTTGCCGATCCGCAATTCTCTATCAGCATCGCATCTCTATAAATATCAAAAGGTACATGATTCATTCAGCCCACACTCAGGATTCAATTTTATAAAGAACAAATTTATTGTAAGACTTATAAAATCTAAAGTAATATGGAGAGGGCACTGTGGGAATTTTCGTTCACGGAAGAAATAATAATGGGTAAAACAGACAAAGAAAGTAAAAGTGTCGGTACAAAGTTCAGAAATAGAAATAGTCTAAAGACAACAAAATCTGCATCCCAAATATTGTTTACTCTGAAACGAGACCTGGGAAGATTGAATCAAACTTCTTCGAACAAATTCGTCCAAAATACACAAGACTTAAATAACAATTTGTTCAGCCACTCTTAATTATTTTAATGGGTTATCGAAGTAAATAAAATGCTGTACAAAAAATTTATATTACAATATTTCGACTAAATATCTTGTTTGGCCCTTACGTTTACAAAAGCTCTATCTGTGTTTACCCTATTTTGTGCCGAGGATAATAACATCCAACTTCTTAAGCAAACTCGATTAATTGGTTTACCCTCTTTTATACCATTATTGGAATAAATATTCTATTTTTATTAATTTTTACCTCCGCAAGGGGGTTTAATAGCGGTTATGTGATCAGGGTTGTTTGTCTAAAAGATATCTCAAATTTATTGAAAGATTTCGATGAAATATTGTGGTGGCGTGTGGATCTTTGGCTAACAAACAGTTGATTATATTTTGGCCCGGATCAAAATCCTGATGTCGATCTGGATTATTTATTCCATTTCTTTAAGATTGCAACATTTTATGACAGTGGCGGAGGTATTCGTTATCTTTCATACTTACTAGCTATTCTCATCTTCTCTCTGTTTCTGCATCCACTTCCTGAGGTCAGTCTGGAATTTGGGGAGGGGGAGGAATTGAGATTTCTAAAATGTTCACAGTTTTCACAAACTGTTATTTTCGTCATTTTATCAATAAATTCATTGAATTATAAAGAAAATATTTTTAGCGTGTTAAACCTCCCCTAGATTTAATAATAAGAATACTCTCGTACATATTTTCTTCACTCGTTGCTATTCTTTCTAGTATTATAAATAGATTCAGTAATTCCAGTGTATTCAAATAGGAAAATAAAAAACTCTAAATCTTTGAGCTAAGAATGCGTTTTCTACTATTGAATGCATATGTAGTAATACATAGATTCTCTAAATATTACTTTGGATAATCCCATTAAACTATGACCAAACTTATATCCCGACATAAATATAATGCTATATGAGGCATTGATAATAGCGCATTTTATATTCCTGTCACCAATTAACTATAGAATTATGATACCTAAGAAAAATCACATTTCATTAAAGATGATATTGTTCCTAATGCTAATGATTCAGTAGCAAATCTTCCAATTCCAAACTTAGGCCTGGTTTATATAAAAAGGTGATTATATTATAAGTTGTAGTTACAGAGGAATTTCTAGAATTTATCTTGTGATTAAATTTTGCTTGTGTAATATCTCACCCCTTTGCTTTCCATCTGCCCTCTATACTAAATAACTCGGTTCGGACCTATTCACTTACACGACTAATTTTGCGCTAAGGTTGGACATCTGTATATTTTAAGAATTGACTGATTTACCTATTGCATAAAGATTTATATAATGAAATCTCTAGGAATCTTTGCCATACTTACCCGAATTCGTACTATTTTGTATTTTGATTTAATTATGAAGAATAAACGAATAAACCCATTTATAATGAACTTAAACGGGGTGGAAGTATTAACATATCTTTTCATTGTGAGTTTTGTGACATTTATTGATTCCACACGAGCATGCTGTTTGTTTGAAATTTTAATAAATAACGACTTCAATGTGACTTCCGCAATTTTCATGCAAAGTTCGAACCCGCTATTTAATTATATGAGGCAGCCTGCACGAAAAATAACGTGCCATTTTCGAATCCCTTCCAGCTACTTTTCAAAAAAATAGCCCGTTTTTCGTGTATTTTAGGCAGTCTTAATAAATTTTTCCAACAGAAATGGAATGAAAAACAGACAAGATTAGGTTCGCGAAAAACTACATAAAATATAATTTATTAGTTTTTATAATGGATTTCTTTATGTTACTATAATTTTAACCTAAAAATTTAATATGTACATATTTACGAACAATGCGCAACTCACATATAATACTCACATTCATTATCGACATTACATTACTCAAATATTGCGTGCTTATCAAAGATTATCAATACCCACTCGATTAAAAGGAGGGTAATTAAGGTCCCTATTAATCACATTGCTTGAGGGGTTTGGTGTCTTCAGAATTTAATCCGTGGGTATTATGAAGGTGATGGCGAATGCCATGTAACGCTTGTTTCCCGAAGAATGTAAATGCAATTTGAGTTGGAGACACATCGGGCATCCATCAAAGAAAGTAGAGAAACGGATCATTAATTAATCAACAATAAATAAAAATGGTGGATATGATGAACATATATTAGTGTTAATAAAAATAACGTTGATATTTGATAAGGCATATATGAGGATCAATTAATATTCTTGAATATACATATATACATATACTCGTAAAAATCGAACTAACGTACCATTTAACTTTTCATCGTTATTTTGGGATTCAATTATATCAAATATCACGATATAGCTATTCAATCTAACTTTGATCTCTGATCCTTGGTGAATGTTTAGTAGAGATTTTCTCCTTTGTTTAATAAATATAGTTTGTTAACCGTAACTTTAGTAGAATACATTCTAAGAAAAACTATAAAATAACATATACAATAATTGTCAAACTTAAAACTTTGCTCGAATATTTCATTTTTCATAATGTTAAAATTATGACAAAGATTTATTTGTTATTTATTTGGTAGGAGCACATTTATTACTCTTAATTGTTCAAAGGGTCATAAAAGAGAGTCTACATAAAGTGATTTTCAGCTGATTTTCAATAAAAAAACAGCATATTTTTATATACCTCTATTGTAATAAAGAAGAATTATGGCATATTAGTTTGAAGTCTAATTATGATATTTTTCTTGGATAGGAGGAACCAAATCAATAGCATCAATCAATTCAACATATCATCTAACATCTTATAAGATAGAGGTGGCGTCCAAAATCCCACCCCAAAATATCTTGCCTAATCTATTATGTTCTCTTAAATTTCAAGATATCTTCCTTTCACTCCTCGTATTCCCTTCTTAGTAAAGGCTTCATCCCCAGTACAAGTTCTAAAGCACACGTCCTAATAAACTCCTATATGGTACATCAATCACATACATTACCACCCCATAGTCTTCACTAAATCTCTACTTTCTTAAGCACTGTTTCACAAAATCAATCAAAATCGTATCAAGTCTGTCAATACAACTCATGCGTCCATTCGTAACTGATTTGCAAACATTAATAAGAGTATTTACGAGTATATAAAAGAATAATGAGAAAACTTTCTTTTTTATAGCTAGAATTGCAAAGAGATGGACGAATTTTTATGGGTATCATAAACAATATTATACGAAAAGGAACCTAAACGAAACAATGACAACTGAAGGGCGATTAAAAAATATTCACAGTTTCTTAATGGTGCAAAACGAAATATGGCTTTAAAAGTAGGCTAAAGTACCGTCCAAAAATATCAGTACACTCTATTTCTATCACATTAGCTTCTATAAGATTTCACCAGACAAAAATACAAGGTTTTTAGAATTAGAGTACGGTAATCACAGGTATAAACCACGCATGGGTAAAACTTATGCAAATTTACATTAATAAAACACATGTTTTCATCAGATAAGCAAATAACTAGAATGTTTGAAGTGACCAAATTGACCCAAATCAAGGCGGAAAAAGATTCCTTCTGAAATAAAATGATTATATCATCAGCAGAAAACATTCGTATAAGTTATATTTCAATAGTAGTTAATGTGGAGGCCTTTCTTATCAATAAAAGTTTGATATCTGCCACAGGAACGAATCAACTCTGGCACTATTGAGAAGTAAACTTGTTCTATTCATCTTCAAGATTTCATTAGGCTTCTTTAATTGTTTTCTGATTCTTTTGCTCTAGACCACTCTCTTTTGAGTGTTTTATAAATATTTGCAATGTAGTTTAGATCCAAACTCTGTGCAAGGCAGTCTAAAACATTAATATAGTCGTGATTATTGAAGGTCTAAAATGAGTTGTGCACGTAATAGAGGGTGTTATTCTTCATAAAATTTGTAGGTTGTCCTTCAGTGGCTTGCAGATGGGGCAAAGTATGTTGTCGCAGAAATCCCTTTAGAGCTGTGCATCCACTGTTTCCCGTAAGTATACAATTTTCCCATTGTCTTCGACCCAAATAACGGCTAAAACCGATACACTTTATCGGTCAAACTTCCTTATCTGTTTGTTGCAAATAACAGAAAAGCTTTATCCTGCTGTGCAACGAACTATCCTGTTGATATCAGATCAGAACAAATTGAAATTAAATTCACCAATGAGGTGTACTTTGCTCCATTGGCCATCTGTACATGTATTGTGCGTGCTGAAGAATGCAAGACGA
Source organism: Ceratothoa steindachneri (assembly GCA_963969495.1). NCBI lineage: Eukaryota > Metazoa > Arthropoda > Malacostraca > Isopoda > Cymothoidae > Ceratothoa > Ceratothoa steindachneri. The sequence continues at coordinate 108,300,273 of OZ018324.1, read as the reverse complement.
AGCTTCTTTTTCTTAGGAAGGATCAATAGATTTACCTCGAGTATCAAAACGTGAAAATTGTATTTCTCCGGTCGATGTGACAGAGTCTGCCAGGAGACATTTATGGCTAAAATCTTCTTAATCTCTCACGAACTCCTGCAGCGGTATTGTAACCGTCCTTCTTTACAATTTGCTTGATTGGTCCATCTTCCCGTTTTAAGATGTTCCTTACCTAGCCGGTTAATTGCTATCCTCCGTTATTAAAAACTTGTCAGAGAACGTCTAATTTATTTCTCCTATCTCTTCCGTCGATCGGCGAGAAACATTCGCTACATCAAGAGCTGCTTGAATCCGGCTGATGTCGGGTCCCGAACGTTTACACAAACTTTGTCTGGTCCGGTCTAGGGGGTCTTATTACCGACAAATTTAGCTTTATTCATCCGATTGTTTCTTCATTCAAATTTTTATAATATTTGCCCATACGTTATCGTGTACTAATTTTTCGAACTGTAGCCTTTGACTGATAAAAGTTATGAAAGATGTTTTTATAGAAATTCTTGCGTTTTGATAGTTTTGGACGTTACTATATCTCCAAAACCCAACGACGCTTACTTATATTAATTTATGCAGACCATTTTAGTGTAAGGAAATTATCTCTGATATAAAATAAAATAATATTACGTGCAAAATTTATGATAGTAACCAAAAAAATTTACGAAACAGTTACCCGGAATAACGTCAGACCACATCACATTTTCCTTTTCCCTTCATCATAGATAAGAAAAGATCGCTCATAGACCGGATCCTTGTGTATTAGGGAAAGCAACGTGTTTGTCCTTAGGGATAATCCCTCTAAAAGAAGGAACAAAATCTGTTATCAGGATATTTTGCATAATTTCGATATATCGGAAGCTCAACAAAATGAATCGATTCGTCAAAGTTTTATGAAATATTTATGTTTCGTCGGCTCGTATACAAATATGGGGCAACAAGTTGCCATATGTTGATGCAGATTTTTTTAGTTCTGTTAGTTTGACTCTGAAATTGCAGATGAGAAAGTGTTGAGAATGAATTAGGACTATTTTTATGTATATTAAAGTGGGTATAGGGTGCGTGCCTTTCAATATTTTTGGCTAGTTGCATTGTAACTCGTAGATTTACAATAATGTTTGCAGGAGTAACAAATTCGAAGTTGATGGAATGAGAGTATATTACTTCAACACTGTTGGAATTACATTAAATATATTGAAACAATTAATTAAATCTTAACAAGATGGATTATCTTCTAAACAGAGGTTTCAAGGAGTTCGAACAAAAATGTAAAATTTGACATGCGATTTCTCACATGACTGATAAAGTGTAGTGATGAGACGAGTACTCGGTATTGGCATTGAATATCGGTAATATCGGCTGTTTTTAGTGGTATTGGTATCGGGGACTTTTATGTGTCATTTCTGATATCAAAATCAGATACTTGCCCATTAATTCCCAAGAAAGACACTGTATGCAATCATTTTACAACATACATATATTTATTCTATTTAATGTTTATATTCTTGTGTCCCATACGTGAAGAAATTCACATAATATGCATATAATTTATGTACACAAAATTTAACATTTTATAACCCTTTCAAACCCTTAGTTTTTCCGGAAACCAAAAGGAACAAGTACAGGCCAACCTGCTAGTTTACGTGTACGGGAAAAATTCACGTAATTGCAATCAATCAAATGACTGCAATTAGTTTGGTATAAATAATATAATTTTATTTAAATGTTTAACTCGATATTCGTAAATTTTTATAATTTTACCCCGTTCAAAAATATTTCGAAAATAGTGTACACGTACCGTCATAAAGGAGGGAAAGTTTAACATTATTTTCATCTCCATTATTATTGGATAAATCTTGAACAAAAGATTAGAACTTCTAAAGAGTCACTTCCTTCACAATGAAAATTATTATGACACAAAAGAGACGTGCAATTAGCTTGAAATCAACGCCATTCCATATATTCATATCGTATTATTTTCATCTCCATTATTATTGGGTAAATCTTGAACAAAAGATTAGAATTTCTAAAGAGTCACTTCCGTCATAATGAAAATTATTATTCCCCCTCAAATTCATGGAATTATTACCTTAAAATCAAGGCCATTTCATATATTCATATTGTATGTATGCCACTAAATCAATTAATTTCTACTGTTGTTCCATCGTTTTTTCCGACAAATTTTATTTCGTTTAAAACAGCTGGAAGTTAAGCTTTAAATAAAGTCTTTAACTTTATGTATAACTTTTATCTATAACTGTTATTAGTTTTATATTCCCCTGATATTCATATTCAATTTTCACCATTGCAGAATGAACATGAACAGTTAGATGTAATAAACGGTAGTGTTAGAGAGTAACCATATCGAACATGTTCAAACGGCGTTCATTCAAGATTTGTTATTGTATTACTATTCTCTCAATCTATAATCAAATGCGTAGACATTGTTTAAAGGAAAAATTATTTAGAATATTGGGTGTGAAGTAGGAATAATATTCAAGTTTATACCTATATTGTCTTTTGTTTTTATTTGGTTGCTAAAGGAATTAGTTATATATTGGATACCTAAGTATTCTATTTTGTAATAGCTTGAAGAATTAAACAAAGCCCCATTGTTCAGTAGTATTATTCTTCAAACAAATTAATAGAAGCTTATATAAGTATTTACTAATACACAAACACGTACGTATATATATATATATATATATATATATATATATATATATATATATATATATATATATATATATATATATAAGTACTCGGTATTCGTACTCGGTACTCGTATCGGAATCGGGACTATACAGTGGTATCGTACTCGGTATCGGTACTCGCTTGAAAATTTGGTATCGTCCCATCACTAATAAAATGCCATACGAAACGTGCTGTCAAAGTATAAAAAGTCACGATAGTTCTTGCTTTGACGTTAATGGTTGAACTATAAATTGAGCCAAGTGAACTACAAATGATCAGTTTAGCTTTAAAAAATGTGTATAATATCAGATGGGGAATTTTGGCAGCTAGAATTTAAACCATGTTAGTTAAATTGAATCCTCATATAAAATGACCACTTTTACACATCTTATAACAAGAAATAAGATTTTAAGGGATACTAGAATAAAGGAATTTTAGGTCTATTATATACCCTATTCCCTAAATAATCACAATAGTATCAATCAATAGTATGCTCATAAAAACCCTATTCCTAAAACAATCATAATAGTAGTAATCAATAATATATTTGTATCTATATACTCTATCATTTTGTTAAGAAAATAAAGTATAATTAAGGCACAAGATAGCAAATAAATGAATTTTGAAGATATAAATTTTATTACTTTCTTAAGAGTGCATTAGGTGTTATAAACTTATACATGATTTCCATATTTTTGATCAGAAAATAATGATTGTAGGCATACAAAAATATCTACTTACACCTAAAGAGATAAGGAGCTATAATGCATTGCTAAAATAACAGGCGCTTCGTGTCAATAGAATAGCACAAACGCCTTTTTCTCTTTCATCACTGAAGTTGCAAATAATCTGAATAGTCGAGCTTGTGAAACAAACATTCTGACAAAGGGCGGTCTTAGATTTTACCCAGATATGTATATTCAAGGTTAATCAATGCTCAGACTTGTTCTCAAAGTGGTTTATTTGTAAATATGCTTTATTGCGTATCTTGCTCAGGGAACTACGTGTTCTTATATGCACAGTTGATGAGAAAATCAGGTAGGAGACGGAAAGAAATTAAGATAAGTTTGACAAGGAATAAGAGTGAATGAAACAAAGGAAAAATGCAACAATCAAAATTTGAGCATCGAAAATATCATAATTTTACAGACAAGATCATATATACTTGTAAGTAATAACAGTACAATCCCATTATCTATTTACTCTGTAATAAATATAACGGCTAGTTATTTATTGATAATTTACTCCACTCTTGTATTTCAAATCTATGAATGCACACTCTCCGATGTTTGAACAAATTAAGAATTACACTTTAGTATTGATATCTCAGCCGATTCAGTACAAAATTAAAACAGAAGACGTGCATAAAGGAAAGAGAGTGAATCTTATTGGCCAGCAAAAACTGAATAAATGGTAATTTAAGAATCGCATGTTTTAAGCGGTAGGTAAAATGCCAAAAAATAGTATAAGCACAACAAACAAAAAGCGTAAATAAAAGTTGTTGGTTTACCAATCAAATTCTCACTCATTAAAGAGAAAAATTTAAAATGATTAAATTAACAAAGATCCGACATGTGATATACTTTTATAAGAGCTCTGATAAACTTCAATTTACAGCCATGGCTAAAATTTTATCCTAGAAATTTTTAATAGCCACAACACCCATATAAAAAGAATAACAAAATATCACCTAAAATAAATTTCTAGGAACAATAGAAAATATGGTACTGGTGTACTATTCGGGGAGGGGGGGCTTCAAAATCATAAAAGAGCCAGGTATCATTGGGTATGAGTAACCAAGAGTCTCAGACACCACCACTCCATACATGGATTTATGATCTGAGAGCTCCCTAGATATTAAGAGGATCGAAACCCATGACCATGATAAACAAAGTGACTGATTGTGACACGGAAGTTCCTAAATTATGACAACCTCAGACCGATATTATTCCAGGAATGTAGAGTTATAGTTCAGGATTTTCTCATCCGCTTTATATTAAGTCACCAGAGCAAATTGACAAGTAAATAAATTTTAATAATTTTTGCATGGGGGTTCATGAGACCTATGAAATATATAATTTGAATTTTCACGGAAGATGCCCAAGAAACATGTGAATGATGCATTTAAATAATTTAATGAACTATAAGCTAATGAACTACAAAACTTGCCTCTCCCAAAGCTTTAGTTCATGGTTAATGTAGCAATGGTTCTCCAGCTTGTCCCTGCATTAAGCATACCTGGGGCATACTGGTGAACAACGACAAGGAAGTGGCTGCATCCACTTCCATTACCGATTCAGTGTAAATATTGAATACTTTAATATCTGCATAAAACGGCTGTATATATTGCAGTTTAACTAACAATAATAACGTATTTAATGTATGAGTGAAAATCTACATAAACTGCTGAGGTAAACATGGAAAAGTTCAGGATGTAAGATTTGTTTTTGTATAAAGGTACTTGATTGGTGTGGAAGAAAGGCTTTCCGCAGAAATGCTTGGTGGACTTTGAAAGTGTTTAATCATTGAAATAATAACTGAATTGTAAAGTGGCAGTCTCTTTTTACAGGACATTTCAAGGTGCGATTGAGCATAATCAGGAAAAATAAAATGAGATTCAAAAAGAAAAATTCAGAATTTAATTGCAAGGAAACAAGGTCTGCTGACCAAAGTTGCATGCTCTCACTTATTTTGATTTATGACCTTACGACCTTTAAAACTTTCAATAATTCCCGGAATAACTTTGAGATACCTTGGCAATTATATCATTCGAAAAAGAATGTAAAACAACATAAGGGTTTCAAATCCTTATTTTATTTTACTTTGGTCAGCAGACCTTGTTTCATTGTTTAAAAATGAAAATTAATGAAAGATTTCATTTGAACGAATGTTTAGAGTGTTTCTTTGACTGATACATATTTTGCAGTAGAACGACTTCAAACTAAAAAAAAGTCCTGTACAATTACTTTCTAACAAAGACGAAGTTCATTTCATTTTACTTCTAATTCGAATGGAAGCTGCTCTAAGCAGCTCCCATCGAGCTCAAAGGTGCACCTCCCTTATACCTTTTCAGTGCCTTTCCTTAGCAAAAGTAGAAAGAGAAGTTTCTCGCACTTCCGAAGGGAGGCTAAAACCATAGTTCATTTTATGATAGAATCACTTGATCGCCGAACAATCGAGGGTCTTGCTGGTGAGCTTTATTTGTATTGGAGGAAGCGATTCCCAGGGCTTGTGCTGGTTCCTCTTATCCTCCCCCTAATTCTTAGTGGCATACCAACTTAAAATTCGCTAACTAGAGACCGGCTCTCACGGGACTCCCAGATGGGATCCATGAGAGTAGGATGTGGAATCTCCCGATGGTCGCCCATTCCTGTTGAGCGTAAATCATAATATTGTACCCAGGTGGCTCACCATCAAGTATATTGGTAATTTTGTGGTGGGAAAGGGGTCTGTTGGAACTGACCCGAAATCTGATCCCTCGATCCAGCAGATCCCTCCACATAAAAGTGAGGCGCCCTTAAAGACAAAAAACATAAAGTTTCAAAAAGTTATGCGACTCATCCTTTGGGTAGGGTCTCCGGGTGTTGGCGAATCTTTCATCATTTGAGCAAAGGATCAGGCCGAGGTTTTCTTCATCTGGTCTTATGGCACCGTCAAGAGGAAGAAGGAAAGGGGTGAAAACCCAGCACTGCTCACTCAAAAGATAGTTTTTCACAGCGAAATGGAGAGAAGAAACGGAAGACCTACCTATCATCCATTGAAAGGTTGCCGGGAGTCTTTGGGCACGCCGTATTTAAACGGCTCTTAGATTTAGCGCGAGTTATGGAGCAAGGCTGTCTGAAGGAGACATATTTCTTCTTCGGTGCTAAGGCAGGGCTGCTACTTTGAATATCTTAGTTAATTTTAGTACCTCTTTCCATTGTGCGTAATTAAGATGTTATTTTGTGAGTTCACCCAAATTTGGGTGAACTCACAGTAATATGAACTTTGTAAAAAGGTTGCTGTATGCAGGGAAACCTATAAACTAGTACATTGATATCATTGAATAGCTAGCCAAAATGGTTGAGCGGGTGTTAAAGAATGAGAAACGGCTCTTTAGTTAAACCCCCACAATCTTCGTCATTATCCATCCGAAGAGAATACACTATAGGGTGCGTGGTTGCTTGTATCGCTGTCGCGTAAAGCCATTCTTGCCGTTACTGCGTTGTTAATACTGCAACCGTGTCGGCCATATCTTTTTGACGTGAGAAATCGGTTCAACACCAAATATTTGTAAACTTTTCTAAGGCTATGAACAACGAAGTCCTTTCGTATAAGGCCAACTCTGTAAATTGCGGCGGTTCGTGAGCTACTTTCTTAAAATTGCTTCCTATTTGTTCAAAAAGTACTCCTGGACTTCTTAGTTTTGGACAGAGCTTCAATTAGAGAGTAAATGAAATAATCCAGTGGCGGTCTTGCGAACAAATGGCAAAATTAAAACGTACCTCCACCCCTAGACCTTCCAGGCGTATAAGCGTGATAGCTCCAGTGCCTATCAAATCTCCTTCTACAAGATCTAATTCTACCCTGGCTTCACCTAGGTCAGGGTTGGAGCAAGAATGGCGAGAGCACTGCTACTGCTATTAATGACACTCCCATTGCACTAGCATATGATCGCTCGGATAAAGACGAGCGGCCCTATCCCTACATCGAGTCGCTAGAAATGGAGGAGATAAAGTTTTGTATATTGGGGAGGAACTCCTTCTGGGTATTCTAAGTCTATTCGTCGGAAAAGTATAAACATAGAGTTTCGGTTCCTTCTCTCATAACAAAACCTGAACTATTCACAACGGTAGCCACCCCTTCCAAATAATAGTGAGTGCCGACCTCCATAGTACCCTGCCAATCTACTGAATCCAAGCATGAAAAGGAGAATGCTCGCGTGTCGAGCCGAACTTTGACCACTAAGTGCCGTAGATTGAGAGCTAAATGGGAGCAGCGTGGAATATAATCTGGTCCCGTTTCCTATTAGTTGCTTGCCTTCAGCAATCATATTAGACGGCTGAGTGATATTGTATAACGGCATGCTTTGGCCTTTATGGCACGTAAAATAATATAGCATCTTGTCTCTGGACTGTATGAATTTTAGACTAGCAGATATGTAATAGTGAAAAACTGAAAAAAATAGGTAATGTAATAGCTCTATTACATTAAATACTTATATAAACGAATAATGTATTTTATCAAACTATGTTCTTATAAAAATAAAATAATATCATAAATAAATAATGTGTTAAGTGAACCGAATCAAAACTTTTATCTGCTTCTCTCCTGAAAGGCCTATAAATTTTAAAGAGGTGATTTAAATTTAAATTCTTTCCTTCTAGACTTTTTACAAAACTTTCAATGACATTAATATAAAATAATTCTTTTTTTTAAATTTGCTTTTCATAAAAGACTTTTCAAAAGACAATAAATACATAGTCTTAGCCTTTCTTCTTCTTGAGTGCGTGCTCTTATTGGCGACAGACAAAGTGAACTAAAAGAAATTTGAATACTATTGTTCTCAAACAAAGTTTTCTCTAAAAATAATAATATTAAACCTTTTAAATATTATCATTTTTTTCATATTTTTTAGTAATTTGAATCTCTTTTTCACTTGCCCAATAATGTGTTCAAAAAGTTCAAAGATTTGTTGGGAAACAAAAACTATAGAATAAACTTTTATTGGCGGTAGACAAAGTGAACTAAAAGAATTTAATACTATTGTTCTCAGACAAAGTTTTATCTAAAAAAAATAATATTAAACCTTTTAAATTTTTACTAAAAATAAAATAATTGAAGTATTTCCAGTGGTAAATTCTCTCTTATATTTATATATAAACTAGCCAAATGAGAACTTCATCTTTTGAGCGATCATTTTTGGTAGTAAAAATGATAAAGACGTATTGTCTTTATCATTCTCCAGATTTTTTAGTGATTTGAATCCCTTTTTCATTTACCAAATAATGTGTTTAAAAAGTTCAAAGATTTGTCGGGAAACAGAAACTATAGAATAAACTTTTACTTTATTCTTTGTAATTTATTATTTTCAATCATTGTCGGATTTTGATGAATATATTTGGAACTATTTTTCAATTTTTCCTAATGAATCTAGATGAATAATTCACTCTTGTTGTGGCAAGCTTGGAAAACGCTTTCCAACAACATCATCAAGTAATAAATTTGGTTATGTAGAAAAGTTAAAAGCTGATAAGCTGACAAGGAGTGAGAAGAAAGTGTTGCATTTAAAGAAAATACTCAACTGCTTGGCTCAAGACAAGATGTTTGCTCATAAGCATGACATCATTGTATGAAGATGGCTTTTTGTGAAGCCTCTTTTATTTTGATTTACACACCAGTAAGTTCGCTTTGTGAATCCTCTTTAATTTTGATTTACACACCAATAAGTTTGCTCGCCATTACAGCTCCATCATATGGTTGGGTGACCAACATTTTGTGCAACCTTGTTCATCGAAATGCTGAATAACTAATTAGGAGACATCTGCGGATCTTCTGCCTTTCCTGACATCAGTCAATTTGAGGAATCTTTAGGAAATGTTCCCATGCATAGTAAGATGGCGAACAGCGGTAGAAAGTAGAGAAAAGCAACTTAGGCACATCAGATACATTTATCCTAAAGAATATTATTATTATTACACAAATGAGACAGGTAGAACGGGAATAGTGCAAGCACTATAGATTTCAATTAGCAATCCCCGCACACCTGCAACGTCGAAGAGGGAACGATAGTAAGAAGAAAAGAAGTGGGATAGAAGAACAAACTCCGAAAAGATAGGTAAAGAAAAACCTCAAGGCTTCCAGTCATCTATGGATTCAGTTAAATTAAATTGAGAAATAAAATTAAATAAAAAAAATTTGAAAAACAGTATATAGCAACATTAACACAAAACAAGATATACTGTATATAAAATATTCAAACAAGAAAAAAAACATAACAAAAAACAAAAGAACAGGATAATGGCTCATGATGAACACAAGATCTTATTAGCTTTCTTTTTGAAGGCATCTACACTATTCGATGCACAAGTCTTTTCGTCCAAAAAATTTCAAAGATGGAGAACACTTGGCAGAAAGCAACGCTGAAACTGGCTAGTACTGCATCTGATAGACTGAAAACAAAGAGGATGCTGGGCTAAAGCCTGACGAGTGTTTCTCCTTGTTACAAAGTGATTTGGCAATGAAATATAAAGCGAGTTCTACGGATTGGATTGTATATTATAGAGCATGCACACATTGCTGATATTTAGACGATGTGCAAGGTTCCATTGGATATTACCGCCACAAAGAAAGCTGGCAGTAGAAGAGATTCTGTCAATAGGATGCGAGTGTGAGGTAGCAGGAGACGACCAGACAGGGTGACAATATTCGAAAGCTGGAAGAATAGCAAAATACTTGTTTGCTGTGAGCTCATTCTACACTCTATTTAAAAGAACACTAATAATCGCATCATGTATATTATTTTGCATATTTTTAATAACCATTTAAAACCTCTAGTAGTTCATATTGGGCGTTCCATTTTTTCATCAAATTTATCTGAAATGTAGTCCAAATCAATGCCATTACCTTTATTTTCCAGTTTTTCAAAACTTCTTCATTCTGTTTACAAATGGAACTCCGTTTTTTTTATCAAGAGTCAAATCTACTTTGCTTTGTCAAAACTGTTCAAGATCACAATAAGCTTGTTTATGACGTGTCCAAACTTCCCTTCAGGGAACAGCAGCCCATTTTCACCTGGATAACTAATATTCTATTTTGCCACGGTGCGGCCAGTGGGTGTTCTCGACACACTCTAACATAAACGACACTTCGATCTATTTGGGCATGCTCGAATACCTAGCTTTAAACAATCATTCACGGTCAACACCACAACCGGATCTGTCCCAAAATGTGCTCACCTAGACATGGTGGCCCTGCACCTGATTACCGCCTGGTCTTGTAATCGATCAACGTTTTACCTTTCAACCGCATATTTTACAACTTAGAAACTCTTTTACCAACGCTATGGAAGTTCTACATTTTGTATTGAACATGTGGAGTGCTTATATGACTATCTTCCTCAAAATTTACCACTTCTCTTTTTTGAACAAAAGTGACTACAGGTGACGGTTTCATTTCTGTTCATCCGACCATTTACTGCAGAAGGTAAATTTGATCCATGAGTCAGGTCTCCGATTGGTGAGTCGTGCCTTCACTCGCTTTATGCCATGCGCATTGCATCTCCACTTCTTAACGCAAGCTGTGTCTCATCCAGTCAACAATGGATCTCATTTAGACTGTGGCCGACCTCGGCAGTGCCTATGCTGCTAATAGTCGTCAATCACGCCCTAAATTGTTCTCGAAAGGAAAGTCCTTCCGAGCTCGATGTTACTCGGAGACCGGTGGCGTTAAGAGTTTTTCCCAAGACAATACTTTGAATCTTTGTCGCCCCATCCCTACACTCAAGGCTTCCAAGTCAGCATGATTTTTTTTTGCGATCTCCTATAGAGATGGCTTTTGGTTCGAGGTGGGGATCTAACTTTGATGCTATTTATCTGTTGTTTGAAGCAAGTCTTTACGGCCAAACTGGTTTTAATAATACCGCTCGATTCGGGCCATTATGCGCCTTGATCGTTTTAGAAACCATTGTATAATCCATAGCGCCTCACAGAGCGCCTTAATTACTCTCATGGCATTGGCTTCTCCATATTCACTGGTTCGCAGTATTCGAGAAGTCATGAGTGCTCTGACTCGTAAAATTTCGAGATTCTCTTTTGCTGTATCCTTGAACATGTCAGGATTGCTGAAAACCGAGTATGTTAATATTGCTCAGTCTGCGGAGACTGAGCAACTAGCCCGGCGTTATATCTTTCAAAGACAATGAGCCAATTACCTGCAAATTCTTTCTCTGTAAACTTAACAACATTCAAACCTACATTGACTACACTATATTCACGCTTTCGTACCTTAACGCACTTTTTATTCTAACTCCCTTTTCGTAGAATCCTATGCTTCCAATCCCCGAATCATTCAACTTGTTCAAAACTTTGCAGCCTTTGATCTTCTACACAAAGGTTGCTTTACTCGTACAACCAATACTTCTTGTTGATTGGTACTGACTACATATTCGCTCAACCTGAAGCACCTTTATGGTTATCTTCCATGCATATATGATCGTAAGCACCACATAACCATCCTACCTATTTTCCTCGCTAAATCTAACGCGATCTGAGAACCATACGTTACGGCTTAGCTCCCAAATTCTTAATTCTTGTAGTCGTTTAGACCAGTGTTTCCCAACCTTTTGAGTTCATGGCGTCCCTTGGCATCTATAATATTTCTTTGGCCCCCTTGGCATTATTAGCAGAAAAATAATACTTCAATATTATGTATAATACTTTTCATCAAAATATCAGTGTCCATTAATTGCACATATATTCTCCTTTATTCTATTTTACTAACAGAAAAAAATATTTCGTGGGTTCAATAAAAGAAACAGTTAAGATCATACATTATTTCTCTGATATAGCAGCAAAACGAAACTTCCATGGACACCGAAAAAATAAGTAACTCTTAGAGGATGCCACTCGAAGGAACACCGTGAGAAGAAGCCCCTCGAGCCCCAGACCACTTGCTCCTTGGCGTCTGAATTTTAGAATCAACTAGAAGGAAGCTGTCTCATGCTGAGTCGCCTGATCCAGCTGTATTTCCTTAAGCAGGACACACATATTGCTCTCCCTCCCCCGTGATAACGCCGAGTTCTTGGCCTAGGTCTCGCAAACATTTTCTTCCCCCGTGAACGCGCCCGTAAAATCTCAACCCTATATCCTGAGGCAAACTTTGCTGTTTGACCCAACCCCTTATCTTAAAATAAGTTTGCGCAGACTAGCGTCGTGAATTATCTTGGGATGGCTATGCCCTGGGGCTATCTAACAGACCAGCCACCGGGCTATTTAACCTTGCGTCCGCCATTCCTCGAGAATATTGAGAGACTGCTAGTCCCCTCTGTTCAGACCATTTTTCTGTTCCCCGCGAAGTCTCGCAACCCCTATTCAAGTCGTACCTCACCAGCAGATCGCCCTTAGTGAAGCTTTGACCCCTGTTCAGAGGAAAGCTCATCGAATCATCTTCTTCCTGGAGAACTGTGCGGTCGAGCTCGTCTCGCACCTCGCTTCATGACTCCCGTTACCCGTGACTGAGACTCCCTGCCGTGCCGCAAAAGTCTCTCGTGTTTGCGACCACATCTCTCTGGAGTAGAAAAATCTCATTCTTATGCAAGTAGTACTCAAACTCCAATCTACGAGTCCTCCTCGTCAGAACCCTTAGTAGTGTCTCCTCGAAGACCTGTGCCGTTGGCCTTCCCCCTCCAAACAACTCTTACTTCACGGTAAAGCGATTTTGCTTGTAATCTCATGATTACACCCCCCGTCATTCGTCGCCTGCATCTCTTTTTTACTTGACCCCCCGCTCAAACTTAAATAATATCCATTATTCGGGTTACCGATCATTTTTCACTCCTCGCTTAACTCTGTCACATTGTAAATTGACTATTCTTTTAAAGCATACTTTGTTCCCTATTTTGTATACATGTTGCCCCGTTTATTATTTATATTAAAATTATATTTTGGGGGTCTTAATCTTTATATATCCTTGAACTGCAACTTGGCAAGCCAGTCGATAAATTCCGCACAATTATAAACGCACTTATCAAAGAGGTGGCCTTCCACTCATTTAATTGCTCCAAAGCCTATAGCAGAGGTCCTCGTGTCGGCTATCTGCCTGTGCAGATGTACGCGCCCTTGCACCCAAAGGGTCTACAAAGGCATACTTCGACAGTAACCTTTACAAAATGATTATATTTTGACTTCAAAAAATAGAATCCTTTAGCAAAATAAAAAATATATATCATATTAGCTTTTTTATGTGTTTTTTAAGTGAGATCATTGTGGCTGATGTAGTTGCGCAAGTTTTTCAATTTTATAGTCTATGGTTGTTAGAGACAGACGAAGATTACCTCTAGTTACAATTTCTAAGCGGTTGCGAGCTTGTGATAATAGGTGAGAAACTCCGCTAAAACCTGACTCAATTAGGTAAGACGTTGGAAAAGTAATTAAATATAATTTTACTTCCTGCCAAAGCAATGGAAATTTGATGGCAATATCACTACTTGTCCATAAGTTATTGAGGCCATATTTAAACTTAGCTTGAGCAGTTTGATTACTATGCAACTCAATGAGGCTTTCTTGCAGTATGATGTCAACATCAGCGATATTTGGCTTAAATGGGTCTACCACCCAACATGGAATATTCATTTCCAAGAGATCTTGAACCTAATTTCCATATCATTGTGCAATTCTTTCAAGTGATCAATGCACACTAAAATATCATTCTTATGCAGCTCCTCTTCAATAGTGGCGAGGGTTGGAAAATGTAACAATTTCTTCCCCCTTATATTAATCCTAGACCTATTAAGTTTTCCAAGGAAAGAACTGATTGCCTCTTTGGAAGTTAAAAGATTTGTATATTTACCTTCTAGCTGTTTTGTCAGAATATGAAGCTTGTCAAATATGTCTGAAAGGTAGAATATGTCACACTTGGCAGCTATGATTTATTCTCCAAGCGCCTTACCGTTCAAATATGGTACAACACTCTTCCAGAGTTCAACGAAGCGACATAGGCAGTTACGCTTAGAAAGCCATCTCACCTCTGTATCCAAAACTCATCTTCATTGTTTGCACAGAGTTGTCGGAAAAGAGGGGCTTAAAGTGGATTTGACTTGATAAGGTTGGTAGCCTTAATTACTCTATCAAGAGCATCTTTCACACGTACTCTCAATTTTTTGGCAATCGAATGTTGACGATGAACCACGCAGTGTATGCAAAAAAAACATTAGGCACAGTTTGCTTTAGCTATTCAATGAATCCTTTGTATCTGCTTACCAAAGCAGCTGCACCATCAGTTGCGCAAGTCATAATATTACCCCTTGGAATATTTTTTTTCTTGTAAATAGGCCAATACTTCTTGGAAAATTATTTCTCCTTTAGTATCTGTCACAAGACTGCGAAAAAAGCATTTTCTCTCTGACTTCACTATTATTATCCAAAAACCTAACATGAGCCATAAGAAAGGCTTAAATATCACTTACAGATGCTTCATCAATTTGTAATGCAATATTCTTTACTTGTAAAAGTGAAACTAGTTGATTTTCTACATCCTTTACCATTTCATCAATGCGTCTTGATACTGAATTGTTGCTTAACAGGATTACCTCCGTAATTTGTTTGGAATTCTGTTGCATAACAGTAGAAATTACAACAGATATTGCAGTCAAAATCAAATCTCCACCAATAGTACATATGTGTATTTCCAGTTTTTGCTATTAGCTTGGAAATATCGTAAGATGCAATTAAACCTTTGTCTAATTTAGCTTTTCCTTGGCTAAGCATAGAATCAATGGTGTTCCTTCCTTGAAAAGCATCATGAAGCTTCTTAAAACAATCTAAGGGTTTGTGTTTCTTATCCTTGTGCTTATTCTCTAGATGTATTATAGCATACCTGGGCGCATGCTTTCATTAGAAAGTTCTGTCTTACATATAAGACACATTGGCTTTGTTATATTGTTTAGAGACTATATAAAATCGTATGCTAAAAGTCGCTTGTGTATTGTCGACATTTCTTCTTCACCTTAGCAGCCATGGTTAATCTGTGGAATACATATATATATATATATATATATATATATATATATATATATATATATATATATATATATATATATATATATATATATATATATTGTAAGGAAATTCAACGTGGAATTTCTTGCCCAGCACGGAACTTCTTGCGCTGTAGAAGGTTCTGTTAGGCTTAAATTGGTAAGCCTAACTCCCCCCCTTCGAAAGCGGTAGCCTCGAACCGCGTTCACCACGATTCACTTTTACACCGGTTAGAATATCCTCGGCAAGAAGATTCGAGGCCATTTGAGAGTAGAGATGTTTCCCACTAACCGTCCCCCCCCCCGCGGGGAGAGCCTCAGACATATATATTACTCGTTTCCCATGAGACAGACACAGAGGTGAGAAGTCTCGCCCGAACCCAAGAAGCTTCCCCCTAGTTCCCAGTCAGGTGCTAACAACAAAGCAAAGTGACAGCTGAACTATTTGTGTATTGGAATTAGACCCAGCCAGTGAGGTAATTTCATTTAACGATCACTACCGAGTGATTTTTCCGACTTGTCTCATCAACTACTGTCGAAGCCCTCCTATTCCGCCCCTTGTTTTCGGGTGGCCAAAATACTCTTCCCTGGACCGCACGTTACCGCCCCTTCCTCCTTTTTTTGGAGAACCGTCATCACTTTAAGTTCCCGCTCAGAAGTTTTGAGCGCCCTCGCCTCACGTGCAGAAGACATCCGTGAAGCCTTATCCCATCGTCTCACCCGGAATCTTCCGTAAGCCAACCCCTCTTCCCCATCAGTAACCCATTTGCGTTAATTTCCCCCTTTGAATAGTCTCCCCCCGTAACACATCAATTTTAACCTTATATTCTGATTCATAACTACAATTCTCCCCCCCCACCCTCGTTTACTGATGTAATTTTGCCCATAAATTCTCTCATTATTTTTATGTAAATAAAATTATATTTTTCTAATGCCTCTTCAAATAACCTTGAGCTTTGCCATTGCCCATAATTTACCTGACCTCTTGCACTCTTTCTCGCTACTCAGCCCGTCTAAACTAGTGGTGTTCCGTCCCTTTTGTCGGTTCGCCTTTAAGTTATTGGTCTCTCCCCCATAAATATAATATGGTATTGATGTAATATAATGTCATACCACGATATATATATATATATATATATATATGATGAAAATTAATGCAATATCGCAAGAAAAGATGAGGAATTAAACCACATTCTCCGAAGATAATTTAATTCAGAACAGTTTCGGTGTATCTCACACCCTTTTTCAACTGACACTGCGTAGAAAATATAAGAAAAGTGCATATAAGCATAACACAAGATCCCCTCTTTTTTCCCCAATCCCCTACTTGTGGCTAATCGGGGGGGGGGTTAGGCCTAAACATATTGAAGGGCTGACATTTAACTATTTTTTTATATGCTTTCTTATTACAGGATTAAAAGAATATTGACCCTCAGATAGATTTAAATTAGGAACTGACGATATCAAGCTCGATTCTACGATTCTTCTCTTAACATAGTTAGCCGATTTAAATACCATTTTACTTTCATTGAAATCGATTGTATGATTCTTGTCTCTAACATGGCAAAATATTCCACTGCTTTCGCTGCCCACGCTAATATCTCTTTTGTGTTCGTACAATCTCTTGTCTAGATTTCTCCCCGTTTGCCCTATATACACTTTATGGCAATCGTTGCATGGTATTGCATATACTCCTATGTTATGATGTTCTTTGGGTTTCCTGGCCATCATCAATTGGTTTAACGAATTGTTATATTTAAAGGCTAGATTAATACCCGCTTTTCTAAATATGTCCTTTAAACTGTTTAATTTATTATTAAATGGCAATGTTATACATTTGTTGAAGTCGTTAGTGCGGAAATCCTTCCCGCACTAACGACTTCAACAAATAACCATACATATAACCAATAAATCATTATAACGTTGTTGTATATCGAAGAAAAAGAAACTCAATGTTTAAGGATTAGTAACTCGTAAATAGTTACTTGTCACTAGATTAACAGATTATGGATAACTACATATAGTCAAATATGTCATATTGTCAAAAGGCCGATAATTAGATAATCTTTGAATTACTATAATAATTTTATAATAAAATGAAGCTATGTGCCCCCCTTCAATGTACCTTAGGCCTCCTCACTTCACAAAATTTTTTGAAGCCCACCAGAAATATAGCCCCAGGTTGGGAATCGCTGGTCTAGATTGCATGGTTGATCGTTTTCTCGATAAATGCGTTCAGATTGTGGAATAACCTTCCTGCTGCCATATACTACGATGAAGAACCATCTCTACTTAGTTGGTAGAGAAGTGCTTCGTTAGGGTCCGTGTCATTTGAGGGAGACTTAAATAAATCCCTATTTTTATTATAAGAAAATAGCTAGACTAACAGCAGAAGAAGCAAAACAAAGTATATGGACTAAATGAAATTATAATTGGTGAAACTTCAGAAAAACTATGCCGTGTTATTTGTAGTAAAAACAGTACTAATGGTGTTTTTAGGCATTCTAGTCGTTATTTACGGTTTCGGCTAGGCGCGTAAAGCTCTGAGTTTTAAGATACTAGCAATCTGAGTGAGTACGACTCTATTTACAGTGATACTATCTTAAAAATAACTGCTTTCCGTGCGAAAGCAAAGTCGTAAATGATGACTAAAATGGCTGAAAAAAACATTAGTACTGTATATTTATACATTATTCGTTTATGCGTTTGGTTCGTGGAAGCCATTATTGAGCTGCGCTACGGGTTTTCATTGTTGGGGGAGGGGGGGCTCTGCCTCCCTATATCTCCACGTGCTCGCTCCTGCCGTGCCTCAGGAAATAATAGCACAACGAAACCTTATATAAAACATCTATTAGTGTTAATAATTTAAAAGCCTAGGATTAGTTCGAATCAAATGACAAAACAAACTTACTATGTAGTGCTGGGGATATTATAATCAAGCCGCACCTGTCGCAACGCTTTGCTTTCAAAATGAGACTATAATTTAAATAAAAGTCTATTAAATTGAGCGAGCAATTAAGAGAAGTCTTATTAAAGATTAATAATTTAAATACGCAAAAACACACGACTCCATTAAAAACTTTAGTCAGGTTTTGGCGCGAGAGTCGAAAGTGGCTCTCTTATAAATACTTTTATCCAGGATGCCCAAGCTGTGAATTAAGTGCGAATCAAATGTGGCCAGTGTGTAAAAATAGAGGTTAATTTTCGCATTAAGAGAAGGCAAGGCTGAAATATTTCGATATCAATTTTAACCCCATCAAGGTGTAGTATCTTACAAATATGTACTTTTCGCGCCAAATCGAAAGCATATGTGACGACTGGGATACATATAATTAATACTTCTATAACACTAAAATTCCGGTGTAGGCTTTTTGAAGTTTGACCTTATAATTTAGACAGGCTTATGCATATGAATACTCAGAAGTAGACCTAATAGACAGGTGAAGATAAAATGATGCTGACATTAAATCTGTCGAGTAGAAAATAGTCGTTGGTAAAATTGTAGGTAAATAAATAATGTGCCTTGTTATTTTTTTAATGATAAATAAAATTCACTCGTAAATTTCAGATCTTTTCCTCTTTAATTTAAATGATATATTAAGCATTTTTCCTCGTGGGTGCCTCGACCGTGTTGTGAAAAATCTCATTATAGCACTCAAAACTAAATTTAAATTGTTTAGTTCATTTCTTTATTGATTTATTTTTTTCAGTTCTTATTATACAAATATATTTTAAAACGAAATATTTCTGACAGTATTTAGTATATATAATGGAAATGTATTTGTTCTCCGATTGGCGCATATGCGTACTATTGTGTACTTTTTCACAGTCAATGGGAAGGGAAGAGTAACAACAAGGAGTAACAACAAGGAAAGAAGGTACCCTAGGAGACCTTACGGTCCATTCAAGGAGGGTACCTTTGGACTAGCAATCGAGCAGGCACATGGCTGCTCAATTGTTTTGCGTCCCTAAACGGCCACTTTTCAAGACCTGTCTAGTCTGGACTTGAGCTGGTCAACAGATTGACTGTTGATAACCTCCACTGGAAGTGCGTTCCACTTGCCGCAGATACTGTAAGTGAAAAAATTTCCACACAGATTGCGGTTGTAACTCTTCAGTTCAAGTTTGAAGCCGTGATTGCGCGTTCTGTTCTCACTCAGTGTGAAAATATCCCGGTAGTCAACATTGTCGAACCCTCGAAGTATTTTGAAAACTTCGATGAGCTGACCACGCAGTCTACGGGTTTCCAGTGAGAACAGATCTAATTCCCTTAGTCTATCCTCATAACTTTTATTTCGGATAGAGGGAATCAGCTTGGTTGCCCTGGCTTGTACGCGTTCCAATCTCGCGATGTCCTTTCGCAATGAAGGACTCCAAAATTGTACGGCATACTCCAGGTGCGGTCGGACAAGTGAGTTGTACAAACACAGTACAATCTCCTGGTTCCGATAACCAAACTGGCGCTTAATATAGCCTAGCATCCTTTGGGCCTTTTTCTCCGCCTCAATGCACTGTTTCGAGAACTTGAGGTGATCAGTGATTGTTACACCCAAGTCCTTCTCAGCGTCACTCGATTCAAGAGCAGTGCCCTTAAGGATATACTGAGATTGGGGTTTTCTGTGGCCGATATGCATCACTTTGCATTTCCCCACGTTAAAAGGCATTTGCCACGTGTCCGACCACTCCACAATCTTCCCAAGATCTTCCTGCAGGCGGGCAGTATTTCCATCCTTTGCAACGTTCATACCAAGCTTGGTATCGTCGGCAAATTTGGAAATCTTGGCAACCATGTCACCGTCCATGTCGTTGACGTAGATCATAAATAGTAGTGGTCCCAGGACAGAACCTTGAGGCACCCCGCTAGTAACGGGAACCCACTCAGAAGACTGTCCATTCACCACCACCCGTTGCCGTCTGCACTTAGCCAGTTCTTGATCCAGCCGGCTACCTTTCCGTCTATGCCCAGCGCTCGCACTTTCCGGAGAAGGTGGTGGTGTGGTACCTTATCAAAGGCTTTCTGAAAGTCTAAGTAGACCACATCCACCGCCTTGTCCCGATCGTGCTCACTGAAAACGAAGTGGAAGAATTCCACAAGGTTCGTCAGGCATGACCGTTGCCTTCGGAAGCCATGCTGGGAACTCCTTAGTAGCAGGTTTGACTCTAAATACGACGTCATTTTGTCCACCATGATGCTTTCCATGAGTTTACCGACTATCGAAGTCAGACTGATAGGTCGGTACTTTGACGGTTGGCTACGGTCTCCTTTCTTGAAGATAGGAGTCACCTCCGCCTTACGCCAGTCTCTAGAAACGCATTCGGTCCGGATTAACATGTTTAAGATTGCGCTTAGGTGTCGTGACACTTGATCGCGCACTTTTTTCAACACTTTACGTAGAAACCCATCCGGGCCAGGTGACTTATTCGTCATTAGGTCAGTGATCTTCTTTTTGGGGCAAGAAAGCAGGAAGGGAACGAATATGCAATTATATTAAGAGAAGAAGTAATTGACAGAGTGGAATGAGGTGATTTATGGATAATGTTATGTATACTACTAGTTATGAAATTTTATATATATTTGTAATGTTTAATATATATATTTGTAATGTATTTGTAATGTATATTTGTAATCTATATTTGTAACGTTTAATATATTCATTTTTTAATGTATATTTGTGTAATATCGGAGCAACAAACTCCAACTCCTTAATTAATTGCAGATAGCACAACCAACTATCCTTCTCCCATGCAACCGACTAACCTCCTCCCACACAGCCAACTAACCTGGTACCGATACTTACTTAAGTTAAAAGTTCCCCATTTTAGGCAGTTCACCTCCAACCACTTAACGCACTCCTGCTGGAATTAATGTGCTCTAGATTTCGTGTAACTCTTTAATTAATGTGCTCTATTGTTTTGTGTTATTATTCAGTGCACTACTACTGCTACGTAAGTCCCTTATAGTTGTTAAGTTTGGTGCCTATGTACCTTAGACCTCTCTCTCACGTGCGATAAGTACTATTAAGATTTTATTCATTGTATAAACTGTAAATATGATATTCATGATTTCATATATTCATTTATATCCTTAATATATTATTTTCTATATTTTCTTTGTTTTGCCTTACCAGTACTAGGCTGTGCTATAAGTTGAACTCTGATTTAAGCAATTTATGTAACTTATCATCGTTACTTAACTGTCGGTACACATTTGGGTTTCTTAAGACTGGCATAGAGTACAGCTTAGCCTATAATTGGCATTCTCAAAGTTATTATTAATTTTCTTTAGTGTTGTGGGACTTAACCTTGCCCGTAACATTAAGTGGGGGCCCGTCCGGGATTCTCTTGCTTACGTTTGTGTACTTTTGTGTTATTGAATCAGTGTTCATTTATACTAGTTTGTCACGTTTTGAGTAATTGTCTTGGTAATACTTCAGATTCGAGGCGCACCGTAGATGGCGCTGTTAGTGGGCTACAATTTTGGGCTACAGCATATCTCTTATGACGTCAGACGGTAGCGTCAGATGTGACAATCACTGCGTTATATTTTTTTGTTCTTTTGGGGATTTGTAACTTTTAGTCTATTATTTACTAAATATCTGCGCTCTGCTCGTTTATAGTTTTTTCTAAGTTAGGTAAGGTTTCTTGATGCCTTTTATTGTTTTTTGTTTTGTTTTCGTATTTTTTGTTTACTGCGAACGATAACAGCTTCTTACTGGCAACATCGTATCTTATAAATAGGACCCGTTTTGCAAATGTTTTTCTTTCGTTATTGTGTTTTCGTGCTCTCCATGTGCTTCTTTGTTATTCGAATTCGGCTTTACTTTGTATAATCGCGAAAAACTTTTAGATTATCTAGAGGCGCATAAACTAATCAAGAAACCTATAAAGGTAAGAATTATTTGTTATTAGGTTAGGTTTTTCTGCCAGTAAAAAGCTGTTGGGGAGAAAATAAAACCCAGTAAATTCAAGGGGACTGCTCGTGGGGGAGATATCACTGCAGGGAGACCACCCTGCCATGATTTTGAGTTTCAATCAATTGGGGGGGTCTGGGGGGCACAGCCCCCCAGTATAGACTCGTATAAAAAAAATATTACGCCGATATTGTTCACATATGACGCTACCGTCTGACGTCATAAGAGATATGTTGTAGCCCAAAATTGTAGCCGACTAACGGCGCCATCTACCGTGCGCCCCGAATCTGAAGTGTTACACCATTGTCTTATTTTTTTGTAATTCCCTTGTATTATTACCTATTAGTCACTTGCTTCAATCCATTTTTGTGAGATTATTGATTGTAACTATAACCTTTAATTATGGAGTTTTGGAAAGATGAATTCACTAGTAAACCCACACTAGATATTTTGGCTACAAGTCGCATTAAAAAGTCTGACTGGATCGCTTTAGCTGCTCATTATGAAACTGCTCACCAGTCTCGCATGACAAAGTCAGAGATGAAGAAGGGTGTGATTGACTACCTAGTAAAAGAAGATTTACTAACTGTTGATGCATATAGTATCTGTGCTAAAGATAGTGGTAGTGCTTCATTGATAATGTTGAAAAAGATGGAATATGAGGAAAGAGAGAGAGAGAGAAAGAAAACATGAGCTTGCTATACAGAGATTGAGGAATGAAAATCAGAATGAGAGAGGAATAAATGGTCAGAAACCAATATCTGAATTGGGTAGTTCACTTTAGTTCATGCCCAAGTTTGATGAGACTGATGTTGATTTTGTTCATAATTTTTGAACGTGTAGCCACTTAACTTAAATGGCCACGAGATCAGTGGGGTTTCTTTGTTCAGACAGCCTTTGTTGGTAAAGACAAACTGATTTACTCTAACGTCCCTAATGAACAATTAGAGTATGATAGCGTAAAGCAAGCTATCTTAGAAGCCTATGATCAAGTACCTAAGACCTATAGACAAAAATTTCGAAGCCTTCAGGAGAAGGAGAATAGACGTATCTGGAGTTTGCAAAGGAGAAAGGAAGGTTACTAAATGCTTGTCTCAGGGCTAGCGAGGTTTCAACTTTTGAAGAACTCTGTCAACTGATGGTGCTTGAGGAAATTCTCCGCAAAGTCCCATATTCCCTTAAGTTATACTTGCAAGAGAGATAAGTTAATACTGTAAGCAAGGCTGCCACTCTAGCTGAAAACTATAGGTTGACTCATAGTAATTTTAATTCCAGACAAAAGCAGAAGGGAACCGGTCCCTCCAGTTCATATAGTAGCTGTTTCGAGGGTGGAGGAGAACCACGGTATGTTGCCCTGAGTTAGAGTATTGTTATTCAAGTGAAACTGTTCTCATTCAAGGGGTTAGTGGGTGTATTGCTGTTCCTCTGGCTAGGGTTTACCTGATCACTGATTTAGTCAGTGGGTACTTTACTGTGGGAGTTCAAGGGTTGCTGCCTGTGCAAGGTGTGAACCTTTTGTTAGGGAATGATATTGAAAGTGGTAAAGTGGTGCCTGATCATATAGTAGCTTCATTTCCCTCATCCAGTAACAATACAGAGCAATTGGAGAAGGATTATCGTCACTTGTTCTCTTCTTGTGTAGTAACGAGGAGTATGACTGCTCAACAAAGTAAGCCTAATGATAGCACAGATTATGATGATATTGATATCTATGTTTCTTATCTGTTAAGGATAACGACTCTCCTCAAGTATTAGTTTTCCCAGAGGAACTGAGTAATGTACCCATTGATCGCGATACTCTCAAAGAAGCTCAAGTACAAGACTCTACCTTAGCAACTTTCTTTCACAGGACAGTGAAGGATTCTGATGTTTCCAGGTTTCCTTTTTGTTTTTATGTTAGGAATAGCATCCTGATGAGGAAGTATAGACCTCCTAACGTACCTGCTAATGAAACGTGGCATGAATGCCATCAAGTTGTAATACCTGTGAAATTCCGCTCACTTATTCTGTCAGTAGCCCATGATACCAGTGGTGGACATTTAGTTGTTAACAAAACCTACCATAAGATTTGTAGACTACTTCTGGCCTAAAATGAAACAGTCTGTTGCCTACTATTGTAAGACCTGTCATGAATGTCAAATGACTGGAAAACCTAATCAACCAATCCCAGCAGCACCTTTGACTCCTATTCCTGTCACAGGTGAGCCATTCAGTAAGGTTATTATAGACTGTGTTGGTTCTTTGCCTAAGACCCGTAGTGGCAATGAGTATTTGCTAACCGTTATGTGTTCCACTACCAGGTATCCTGAAGTTTTTCCTTTAAGACGAATAACTTCCAAGAATGTTGTTAAAGCCTTAAGCAGGTTTTTTACTCAGTATGAAATTCCTCGGTGGTACAGTCAGATCTTGGTAGCAATTTTACTTCTAACCTTTTCAAACAGACCATGGATGAGTTGGGATTTCACCAGTACCACTCCACTGCCTGTAGACCCGAGTCTCAGGGTGCATTGGAACGTCTGCATCAAACCCTAAAGTCTATGCTGACTAAGTATTGTATGAAACATAATGCATACCGGGTGAAGGTATCCATTTTATGTTATATGCTGTAAAGAGTCGTGTGCAGGATTTCCTTGGGTCCTCCCCATTTGAATTGGTTTATGGACATGAAGTTAGAGGTCCCATTAAAGTTCTCAAGGAATCATGGTTAGGTGATCCCACTAATAAGCCTCTTCTTACCTATGTACATCAATTCAAACAGCGATTAAAGTCTGCTTTGAATCATGCCATAAGTAACTTGAAAGATGCCCAAATTAAGATGAAAGACAATTTTGACAAGAAGGCTATTTCTAGAGAATTTAAACTAGGAGAGAGATGCCATAAAGAGGGAGGTTAGCCCTGTCTCAGCTAAGGTGGAAGCATAACGTCACTGCCGATTCCTCAAGACCGTACGGCACTGATGTGCTTCCTAGCAATGGCAGGATACTACAGGAGGTTCGTCTCCAACTTTGCTGACCTCGCTTCACCTCTGACTGACCTTGTGAGTTTCAAGAAAAAGTTTGCTAGCCGACGAAGGTCCGAGTTTTTGCGCAGTCGTAAACCACGACGTGGAGCAAGAATAGCTCAAAGGTGTGAATGATTTACTCTGTCTGGTAGCAGATGAAAAGGTCTTTCGCGCAGCGATACGTATTTTATGAGAATTCGATGTTCTCTCCCAATTTTTGCTCGTGAGGGAAATAAAAGGGAAAATTCTCCCTGGAGTTGGGCAGAAGATCTTGGACCTAGGTTGAGTGTGTGGAGCTCGTTCCACAAGGAAAACATTTCGCCCGTTGCAAAATGTTTTCTCGCAGACCCCCCCTTCTTCAGAGTCAGAGGTTACACAGGAGCTCCCTCTGCGGATTACCCTAGACTTAACTAGGTAATCGGTTTTGGCTACCCACTCCAGAGGCCGAATGATCGGACAGTCATTTCGAGGAAGAAGAAGGCCGATTTGAGCCACCGTTTGGCTCGCCTTCGCGATCCGCCATATGATCATTATATCACCAGTCTAGGATTACCTTCTCATTCAGTAACTTCGGACGGCCGGACTAAGTGCGATCATCGTCACCAGAAGAAGATCTTCACCGTCATTCTCAAAAATACTTACGAACTCAAACGTATCGGTAAAGTGAATTATCCCCTCCCCTAACTTCACCAGTTTATTAGATAACTAAAATTCCCATCCCGAGCCCATAATCTCGAGTATTAGAAGTGATTAATTTAGTGCTTAATTCAATAATATTATTCCATTCATTCTGTCGGGTGCCATTATTACGCAAGCATCCTAGTGAGTAATTTTCAAGTATTATCCCCACGACATTATGTATACTTACTTATTCAGTGAAAATATTAATTCTATTTATTCCTATATATGCTGTTTCATATTTCTAATTCATGTACATTAAAGATTATTTTTGTATCTGTGTGTTTTAACTATTTTGGACGATCCTTTGGCAATTAATAAGCAATACACTCGGCCTTAATCTTAATATTACACAAGTCCACCCATGACTGGCTTTTATTGAGTGAGGACACACTCAGGGAATCATAATATTCATTTTGATCAAAATGGAAGCACCGGGGTTATTCTAATTCACCGGAAGTGGCTACGGGAGGTGTATTGGATACATTTCACCTCTGCTTTACCATGGTGCAGTAATAAAACATATGTCCAGGAAGTGGGACTGGGATTATCCACTCACTAAAATTCGACACTTGTACTACATATGGGAGGAAGATTGCAGGACATAAACTATCCGTGAGGTAAAATGTTGTAACCATTGTAGGCCAGCAAAAATTTAGCAGGAGGGTAAAAAATTGAGGTCGGTCCAGTAATCGAGCTAAGTTTTAATGCAGTGAGGTTTGGTGGGAGGTGTAGTTTATCAGCTAGCCATCCATTGTGCATAATGATATCCTTTACATGTGGAGGGAGATCAGTGAATGGAATGGCAGGTGGGTGATCTAGGCCGTGCGCATACCAAGCAGCTTGGTCAGCTGTTTAATTGATAGGCAAAACAATGTGAAATCGCATCCAGCAGAAGATGGCAAGCTTATTGTGTGAGGTCAAAAGATCTTACAAAAGCGATCTTATCTTGCAAATCAGACGATTGGAATGGTAGTAATTAGACAATGCAGAAATTATCCTTCAGATATCGATGAACAGCATGAATTCGATAAGAGGGAATGGGCAGTTAGTAAGGAGGGCTTCCCAGGTGGCGTACAGCTCTGTGGTACATATTGA
Source organism: Ceratothoa steindachneri (assembly GCA_963969495.1). Lineage (NCBI taxonomy): Eukaryota > Metazoa > Arthropoda > Malacostraca > Isopoda > Cymothoidae > Ceratothoa > Ceratothoa steindachneri. The sequence goes on along the minus strand of OZ018324.1, from coordinate 108,273,128 downwards.
GCACTCGGGCATTAGGCAGAAGATATAAGATTGCAAGTTACTTATCCACCACAACGGCAACAGACTAGCTATCAATTCAACGTGAGTCATCAGTCATCATTGATGATGATTGTGCCCTGAGAGTGAGTAAGCGCATTACTGAGACAATCTGAGAGGAAAACACTGGTCGGTTTGATAAACTTGCCTCTTTCAAATGATTTTACAGATTCTTGTTGGGTACATCCTCCAAAGAGGAAGCCTCATAAAATAGTATGATAAATTGTAAGCAAAGGGGATAAAAGGCAAGAGAAGAGTAGGCACAATAGCTTTGGAAAGTGCCAGTCGTCTTCAGTGGATGCGAAAATGAACACTAATGGGAAAATTGGTAATGCATGCATCCAATTGAAGCGGAGGAAAATCTTTGCAGACAGAATAGTGCACTTGTCCAAATGGGAATATAAGTTACATCCTGCGCGGACTGTGGTTATTGGCGAGAACCATTGTTCAAAATTGGATCGAGGCAAAAAATGTTTAAGGGTGATAGAGTGTGGTGCAACATTGCAAAGCAAAATAGGATTAACAATGAAGCCTCACAGATGAGTATCATGTAAATCCTATGAGAGATTTTATGGTCACACACATAATTATGCGCATGCAAGCAATGCAAAACCAACGGTTTCCCAAACCGTTGGTTTACACGAGACGTGTTTAAGTATATATGCGTGTGAGTTTATATTTGTGTGCGCGAGTGTGTGTGTGTGTGTGTGTGTGAAAATTCGTTCTGCCTGCATCTTTTATAGAATCGTACATATTTTTGTTTTCATGATCAGATTATTTTTTAACAAAATGTTATATATAATATTTTTATTATTTAATGAGAAACTGTTATATATTTTGAATTATTTGCATGCGCATAATTATGTGCGTGCCCATTACAAGCCTTCATAGGATATTTATATAATACTCATCTGTGAAGCTTCATTGTCAATCTTATTTCGTTTTGCACTCTGTCACCACAAGGGAATTGTACACTGCACAGCCAAAGTCCAGTTTGGGCTGAGGCAAGGCATTATAGAGTCGAACTAATGTGCAGTGGACAGCACCCCTTGTACTGTGGAACATATGACCAATAAAGTTTAGTGGTCCTGGTGGTAAGAAAAAGTTGTGAGATGCGAGGCTTCCATAAGAAATTCTTATTATAGCTGAGGCATGGAGTTCTCACAGTTTGCTTCGCTGGTATATGGTTCAGTGATATATATATATATATATATATATATATATATATATATATATATATATATATATATATATATATATATATATATATATCAAAAAAGTACAGTAGAGTACGTGTAAATATAGGGATAAAACCACAGTAATAGGAGTAATTTTATGAGAAACTCGCAGCGTAGCGCGTGAGTAGTGCAATATATATATATATATATATATATATATATATATATATATATATATATATATATATATATATATATATATATAGTAAGGGTTTGGGTGGTCAGCTAGCGGTGGGTTTAGTTGGGGATAAAAGAGGACACGGGAAAATTGGGTGAGTGGAGAAGGAGAATCCGTGCAAAGAAGCCCACTAAACGGCCGCACTGATAGATGATTGGAGCTGTATCGCGAAGGTGTATAGAGATTGAACTCAGTTGTAGCTCACCATGAAATGACCGTATTCAACACAAATGAAAAGCGGAGAGCGTTTAGGACTGAATTATGGAGAACGACCTTTTCTTGGGGTAATAATTTGGGGCAAGTGCAACCTACACGGACCCGGATAGTACGGTAGCACAAAAAGTGAAAAATGAAAATGGATAGGAAAGCAAGAAATTCAAGGTAGAAACACTATTAGTAATAGAGGAGCAGGGAGTAGACTCATAAGCTTTTTGGATCTCAAAGAGAGCCAATCTGACACTATGGTGCTAGAATTCCTCCTAAAATTCGTCCCCGAAATTGCAGTAAAGAATGCCGAATAAGAACTTAGTGGAAGCCAGTCTGGTAGTCAGAGAACAATGAAATGGAAGTGTGTGGGAAAAAAGTGGCGCAAAGCCACCATCCTCACCATGAGTTTGCATGGGAAGCATACGATTGGTAGGGTACGGTAAGAAAATACGTCTTAGGGGTTAGAGCCCGGGTTCAACTCAGGCACAATTATTGTTTTAATCCAAAGAATGGGAGAGCTTCTTGTAAACCTAATTCTGTAGGACAAACTAGCAATTGGCGAACGCCGATAAGTCGAAGGGTTTAATGAGGCAGTAAAGAATTACATCGAGCAAGGGGCACCGTTCGACAGGATAAAAGTGCATGTCCTCTTCTTTAGAGAGGATTTGTTATAATCCTAATCGCTAGTTAGAAGAAAAGGATGTTACTTTTAACTTCGTCGGACTGACTCTCAACAACAATTCCTTATTTAAATAAGAATAAAGTGTTGTCACTTAGAACGCATTGCAGTGTTTTGGTAGGTTCTCTGGCACAGCATGAACTCTTTATTATTAGTAGTTCGGTTAGTAGGATATAGAAATCATAGGGGCGTACGGCTTCTGGAAGGAGTAGTGAACCGCCTTATGACAAAGTCTTAGAACTTCTCTGAACTAGTTATGTATATAAGAGCGATGGGTATAGTTGTGGTATTATCAAAGAGTTATGTGCTTCTTAGCGCAAACTACCTACTTACACTGAAGAAACCACCATAACAAGGCCCAAGGGTGGAGTGTGCCTGAAAATTAAGTGATAGAAGAATGGAAAGTTGAGAAACTTAGTGAGATGAGGAAGGATAGGTCTTCATCAACCGTCGGGTATCAAACACCCAATGAGAAAAAGCTGTGCTGCAAAGTAACCAGTCCAGTCTACTTTCCGTAAACGCCTTCTTTTTTGGCAGAGTTTAGCTATGGTCGCTACCACATTCCTCTTAAGACAAAGTCCAAATGAAATCCAGCGGCGTTCATTAGAATCAATTAAAATATGAGGATAGGAAAAACTTTCGATGGAAAATGGCTATAAGTGGAGTAGCCGAAATTTAAACATGAAAAGGACAGTTCGTCCAAAAGACATATAAGACTGTGCACAAGAAAAGTAGAGAGGCAGTCCCATCCAAGTCGGTTCCTTCTGCTGAAGTCTCCAAAAACTCAAAAACATTCTAAGGTGTTGGAGGATAAGTAACGGATTGAGTTAGAGGAAGGACGTCGTGATGATGGATGTATGCCATGAATAGAGCACTGTCGTTCTAGAAAAAGGCGGACAACTACAACATGATGGTAGGTGTAAGAATTGAGATGATACTTTAGACTGATACCTGGATAAACCTGGCTGTTTCTCCGAAACCAAAATTTCCCCTGATAGAGGAAAAGAAAGGAATGTAACTAAAAATCATAGGAAAGTGAAGGCCATTCAGGATAAGTTCCTAAAAACAGAAGTGACCAGGTAGTTAAGTAGATAGTAGACATCTATTGCCTTGGCAGATAGCTATAAAACAACGTCAATTCAAATTGAGCACTTGAGGCAATCTTGCCTGCCGCCTACCATCTTGAAGCATACAAGAGCGAGGAGAGACATCTGTTATCGCAAATTCCTGGCAGAAAGATGTCCAGCCCCCAACTGTGTGTTTACCTTGGGAGAATCGTCTCCGTGGCCGGAGGCGATTTCACTCCATCCTCAGCCGGTATTTAACGCCAGGCTCAACCGAGTCAAGTTAGTACATGCCCGCTATCACGCATAAGACACGTCACTTCTCGATTTGGTTTTGTTTTCGTCTACACGAACGCAAAGGCAAGAAACTCTCCCGTCGAAACTGCGACCAGGTCAATTGGCGATTTTCCCGCAAAGGCCGTTCTCGTAAACAAGATTTTTTTTTTTTTTTTTTTTTTACAGAGTCCATCTGGAAACTGCCCACTTGGGCATCAGTCGCCGAAAAACACGACAGCCTAGAACTAGGCTACATTAAAATAAAGATATGAAAACGTAAGTGATATAAATTCAAAAAACTTAACAACCAGGAAGCAATCTCTGGCAGGGGGGAGGTCCCCCTCACTCCGGTGCAGGAGAGTGCAACCTACAAAACAACAACAACAGAAAAACAACAAAAAGAACCTTAAATAAAGGGGAGAAGCCCGGCCTCCCCCCAAAAGTCAACAAGTCCAGAAGTCAATGTGCACGAATCCGTCCCGAGTACAAGGGGCAGGTGGTAGCGACCCCACCCATCCCGGTACTGGGACAGGTATCATGCGCGAAGATCACCCAGATGGGACATTCGACAAGAATGTGCCTAACAGTCTTGGAAACGACGCAGTCGTTGCAATAGGGCGCAGGCGAGCGCTCCATCAAATAGCGATGCGTCACACGAGTGTGCCCGATTCGGAGACGACAGGAAGCAACCTGAAGCCGCCACGGCATTGGGGGATAGGTCCATGGGAACAGTCGCGGTGCAATAGCAACCAACTTTAAGTTCCCTACGACCGTCTCCCATTTTCTTTGCCAAGCAGTCTAAAGAGCTGCCCGTATTCCTGCCATGTAGTCGGTGTGAAGAAGAGCGAAACGCTGGTCCGGTCGCAAAATCCTCGCTGACTCTTTGGCACCCTCATCGGCGCGCTCATTCCCCGCAATTCCGACATGTCCAGGAACCCAGCTGAAGATAATCTCGACATCTGCCCGTCTCGCCAAAACCGTGGCGTCACGGATATCGCGAACCAAGGGATGCGGAGATTCCAATGCCTCGAGAGCACTCAGGGCGCTTTGTGAGTCGCTATAGATCACAATCCGGTCTCAGAACCGGGCACGCCGCGTAATCTCCCGTACCGAGTGGTGTATTGCCAGCAGCTCGGCCGTGAAGACAGACGTAGCACCTGGTTGAGCACCGCTGACTTCAAACAGAGGAAATATGGCGTGGAAGCTGACCCTCTCTTGGGACTTGGAGCCATCCGTATACACTGGCACGGTTCCAGGGTGACACGATGTGTGCTCCAAAATGGTCGAACGCAATACTCCCTGCGCAGTACAAGCTTTGGGAGCAGAGGCGTGGCGACAAATAGCCAAATGTCGTACCCTCTAGGGTGGCGTCTTGGGCAGAACCAGGGGCGCCACCGGCCCGAGAGCTATATCTACTTCTCGAAGGAGTTTCCTGGCCCTAAACCCAAAAGGCTTAGGGTATTACTGGCGTCTTCGGCGGCATAGGCAACATCGAGATCAGCTGCGGATGCAGTGAAAGCTGTTGGCGACTGAGGGAGGCGCCGGGTTCGCGCGTACAGGTGAGTGATGCACTGCACGTGGCGCAGAGCGAGTGGTATCTTCCCAGCATCGAACAACAGGCTCTCAATGGGGGAAGTGCGGAAGGCACCGGTCGCAAGGCGAAGGCCGGTGTGGTGGATCGAATCTACTTTCCGCAATAAACGCTTGGCTGCGGATGCATAAAACTCGCATCCGTAGTCGAGCTTCGAACGAACAAAGGATCGATAAAAAAGTAAGGCAGTAGCCCTATCAGCGCCCCAAGCGCTGAACGTTACGGAACGGAGAATGTCCATAGCGCGGGTACAAGAGACCCTAAGGCTGTGAATATGAGCCTCCCAGGTGAGGCGTCGGTCTAATACAAGATCAAGGAAACGGTGCGACTCAACCACATCCATGCGCACCCCATTAAGAAACAAATCTGGGTCGGGGTGAAGCCGTGGATGGCGGCAGAAGTGCACCACCTTAGTCTTGTCCAAAGAAAACCAAAACCTGTGCGCTTCGGCATAGCGAGAGACGCGGTTCAATGCCTGTTGGAGTCGACGCTCCAGAGTTGGCATCTGGGCCGCGCCAAAAGAGATCGAAAGGTTGTCCACGTAGAGCGTAGCGAAAACATCTTACGGCAGCACCGAGGTAATGTCGTTGATACTCAGGGCAAAGAGTGTGACACTGAGGGCACTTCCCTGCGGGACACCCTCTTCCTGCTCCTTTATGCCGGAAAGGGCTCCCTCCACCCGTACGCGGAATCGACGATCTCGCAAAAATTCAGATATAAACATTGGGAGGCGTCCCCTCGCCCCCATCGCGTGGAGAGTCTCCATGATACCGTATCGCCATGCAGTATCATAGGCCTTCTCCAGATCGAAAAAGACCGTGGCGTAGTGCTGTCTACGAAGGAAAGCCTCGCAGACATCATTTTCCAGTCGGAGCAGAGCATCCGACGTGGAGTGGAACTTGCGAAAGCCGCACTGTGCGGAAGACAGATGGCCTCCGCTGTCCAGGAAAAAGGCTAATCTAACATTTGCCAATTTCTCCATCAACTTGCATACGCAAGAGGTTAGAGAGATTGGGCGGAAACCGGTCGGAGTAGAGTGATCTCTCCCCGGCTTGCGAAAGGCGAGCATAGTAGCGATTCGCCAGGAGTCTGGGAGAAGACCTTCCACCCAGATCCTATTAAACCAATCTAACAGAAAGGTCATGCCTCGCTCACCCAGGAGTCGAAGCATGGCGTACGGGACATCATCCGGACCTTGGGCGGTGTCCGCGCACGAAGAGAGAGCGGAACGCAACTCACTCACAGTAAATTTGTCGTTGAAGGGCTCTACGCCTCTGGAGGTAAAGTCCAGCCGGCGGCCTTCCGCGACATCACGACGTGCATTGAATGCTGGCGGAGCAGCATCACGGCTAGAGAATGCCAAAAAAGCGGTCGCTGAGGATTCCACCACGGACGCGGGGTCCGAGATTGCGGTCCCATTCTCCTGGAGAACGGGAGGGGGGTCCTGCGAAAACTTGCCCCGAATCCTTTTGACTCGCTTCCACACCTAAGCTAAAGGGGTCATCCCGTTAAGTGAAGACACGTATGCCCGCCAAGAAGAGCGGCGGGCGTGCTTCGAAATATACCGGAACCTAGCCCTAGCCCGACGAAATTCAGCGACAGTGAAATCGTTCGGGCGGCGCTTATAGCGCATGTAGGCATAACGCTTCTGTTTGAGGATTGTCTCACACTCGGCTGACCACCATGGGCGTTGTCGGCGTGCAAAACGGCCAGACGTCCTAGGAATAGTAGTCAGGCCCACGGCGAGGAGGTTGCCGGAGAAGAACTCAACGGCCTCATCTACCGACCTAAACTCCTCGAATGAGATAGAGAATTCAGTCATTTACTGAAATGCAGGCCACTGCGCCCGAGCCAAGCACCACCAAGGTGGTATCTCAGGTGGCAGTTGCCCCTAGAATGATATTTGAATGGGAAAGGGATCACTACCATAGAGGTCATCGACCACTTCCCAATCAAAATCGGGCTGTGCATCCGAAGAGCACAAAGATAGGTCAAGGCTGTCCTTCTTTTGGGAAACAGCTTTAGGAACCCCCTAAGTGGGTTTGCCCTACCAAACCGCTCAAACGAGGGGCGGTCTGCAATGGGCTGCCTGCTGGCTTTCTTGGCAGTCCCCTTAGAAAGCAAATAGGGAGGTGCCCGAAAGCACCTCCAGAGAAAGGGGTGAGGGGGAGTCCCCTGCACCCGTAGGCGTAGGAGAGGAGTAAGCCTCCTCTCGGGTTAAAGAAGTATGGAGGGTCCCCTGCGCAAGCACAAGGAGAGGGACCTCCATTTTCTCGGTGGAGCTGCCCGAGGGCGGCTCCAGGGATGTTCTTGGGGCTGTTGGGGGTTGTTGGAGGGATCTCTTCCGGGCATGATAACCCTATTTGTGCTACGGGACGCAATAGCTCATCACCTCTTGCAGTTGCCCGCACTGCAAGAGGTGCTTACAGGCCTGGCAGAGCCAGGCGCCGCCATTTCGGACCACCCCTCCCGCCTGGTGGCCTGGCATTTCATCGGCATGGCGGCTCCACCTTGGACACGGCGTAAAATTGATAGAATGTGAAGAGGAGAGTAAAAGGGATGTGAGGAAGGTATGGGTGGGGATGAAGCAGGTTGTTAAAAACCGGCCAACCCAGACTGGAGCTCAGGGGTTAGGGAACATTGTCCCCTCCTCCCTCAGCCCCGATGCGGGACGGTTGGCTGAGAGGAAGGTCAGCATCTACCCTGTGAAATTAGAGGCTGACCAGAGAAAGTTGTGGGAGAGGTTGTATGAAAAGCGACGAGGTAGGAGAGAAATACAGGCTATCTGAAGGAAGGAAGAGAAGCTAAGCTGGGGCCGGACGAAGCGCTGGATCCAGTCTGCACGGCAGCCAGGATACCAAATCGCCGCGCCCCTTACGGGGTCGTTAACCAGAGCAAGAACTCCCTCGTCAAGGTATTTAGAGCTAAATCTCAACCTCCTTCAATTCTCGTCCTCGAATTGCCCCTTCCCTTCATCGCCCAAGCATTAACTTATGCAAGGCGTCGATGCATACGGATCTAAATTAATCCGCTCATCCCATTAAGATTTATTTGTATTTCGGCTCATCGCAGCCTTTGAAGACTCAATCCGAGTTTGGTCATTTACCTACCTTAAGCTCATTAGCTTGTCCCTTTTTGCCAGACTATCGTGTACCCCATAGTCTTGGATATTCTAGTTTCATTTAATTTGTGTAAATATTTATCCATTTTTTGTTGTGTTATTAAATATTATTTTTGTACTACTGTTTTAAAAAACCAAGAACAGCATTAAGCCATAGCTAAGTAATAAACGGCCAATCTGCACTCGCTTTTTGTTATTTTCCCGCGTACTTAAGGGAACGCTTTCCTTCCCCCTTCCCTCATTAGCCTAACCCCATCATCTTGTAACGGAGCGTCCTTTTACCCTATTCCACGGTGTGATAGAACGTGTTGAAGCTGCGTTTAATTTCAACTCCTATCCCGTATTATTTAAAACCACGATGCTGCCCACGTGCATCTTCGATTCGAGGCTTGGAGTCTTATCACAGCTACCGGATGTCAATGTTTAAAAAAGGAGGTTATCGTCCCCCCGTTCGCCCCTATACGCCGACCTCGCCAGATCGAGTTAGGTTTATGGGCAGATAAGGCATTGTTCTCCGGCTCGGCTGTGCGTTCCCTCCAAGCTTCCACTCCATTGTCTCCCCCACGCCAAGGAGATGTCCTGGCTATTTATATGGAAACTTTACCACTAAGATCAGATTGGAGATCCAGATTTTCGACGCGAAACATCACCACGACCCTCTCTCCCTTTGTGCGCCAAGGGACCTCGACCTCGAGATTCACCATCACTTGTCCAGAAGGAGGACAATATTCCTTGAGTGCCAAAGGTTCGAGCCTTTCCGACGCCAAGTCCCCAAGGCTTCCACCCCTGTTGTTCAAAGGAGAACAGCATTAGAACAGCCATTGTTCGTTTTGAGCCCTTCGCCAAGAAACGGTTCTCATCCCCCCCTGTTGTTCAAGGAGAACAGCATTAGAACAGCCATTGTTCGTTTTGAGCCCTTCGCCAAGAAACGGTTCTCATCCCCCCCCCTTTGTTCAGAAGAGAACAACCTAGAACAGCCATTGTTCGTTTTGAGCCCTTCGCCAAGAAACGGTTCTCACCTCCCCTGTTGTTCAAAGGAGAACAACATTAGAACAGCCATTGTTCTTGAGCCCGTAGACAAGAGACGGTTCTCACCCCCCCCCCCCTGTTGTTCGGAAGAGAACAACCTAGAACAGCCATTGTTCTTCAAGCCGTTCGTCGAGAAACGGTTCTCATTCTCAAGACGCCACGTCAGGATCCTTTTATTCCCCCACTCTTCGGCTGGAACTCGCCAGCGGACCGAAACTCCTTTGCGCCACCTTCCACTGCACCACTAGTGCCAAAGTTACGTAAGACAAACTTCACCTTTGAGTATTGATCCCTTTTGTCAATTCTATCCTGTGCTTCAAATTGTTTATCGAACCATCCCATCTCTTTAACTCTATATTTGTTTTACCTTTTTTAATCCCTTAAATCCTTGGATTAGCCCGAGTCTCCACGACCCTTTCCATTCTGTTTATGTCAATATTTTCCGTTTTTGAGTATTGTTTATAGTTATTATTAATAAAACTCTATTTTATTGATGATAGCAATATTATTATCCTTGAGCTCAGTTCCACTTCTTAAGCATATCGAAGATACATAATATCGGCCGCCAGACAGTAACGCACTCTAAAGATAATTAAGGAAGTTCCCTCAACGAATATTGTAATATATGGTATCGTCGGGAGTAATTCTACGACACACAACATTCCGCTAATCAAATCCCCTCCATATATATATATATATATATATATATATATATATATATATATATATATATATATATATATATATATATATATATACGCTGAACGTTCTGGCTGTTTAACGGTGCAGTTTTCATATATTTTTCTTGTGTGTGTGTTATATTTTGACCGCGTAGGTTTTCTTAGGGTTTTTTGTGTTGTGAGACTGTGCGTCTCAATTTTATTCCTCAGAGGAATCGTCGCCTTTTATCCGTGAAAACTCATTTAGGATTGTGTGTATTTTTTGTGAGTTTTAATTGTCAAGGCAAGGCTCTCGCATTAATTATTTATTTTTGTAAGGCATTTTCTTTTCCTGCGCGCATACCACGTTAGACCAGGTTCTCAACCTTGTTGCATTGCTTGCGGTTAATTTGATTTTTTTTATTCCGTTATCACACGCTATATGTCATCTTTTGATCGTTTTAAGCAACAAGGCGAGTCCCTTGCCTTAACAGACAAGGATCTTCCATTGTATATCCAGGAAGAGGAAAGAAACGAAAGAGTAGATAAAAGAGCAAGAGAGAGCAGATAAAAGGGAACGTGAAGAACGATTGAGGGAAGAAAGGAGAGCAATATGCCAGCATCAGCATCACGCTGAAATTTCCCAGTCAGCATCGGCGAAGCTCCCCGTTTTTAAAGAAGGCGAGGATTTGGGATCATAATTAACTCACCTCGAAAATATTTTTGAATGATTAATTGGGACATCAAGGCAGATGGTGTTGCCTAGCTCCTTCCCTTACTTAGTTAGCAACTTCGGGAGATATTTATTTCTCTCCCGTCGGAAACTACGGTTGATTATTCCACATTGAAATCTGACCTTCTGGCAGCGTATAATATGACCCTTGATTTTTATCGCTCTAAGTACCGTCACGCCTGAATCCAGCCCAATTAATCTTTCCGGCAGTTTAGCTACACTCTCCGAATGCATTTTAATTTCTGGTTGGACTCATCTAAAATTGCCCATGAGAATGACTCCATAGTCGACTTTGGCCTGACGGACCAGTTATTGGCTTTGCTTGCTTCAGAGATTCGTTCATTCGTGAAGGATCGTAGATGCTATACCTTTAAAGAATGCATCAAAGAGGCTGATGTTTACGCGGAGAGCCATAATTGTTACCCGAAGAAAAATAAGAAGACTCCCTCATTGTCCCCCAAGGCAAAAAGTAACAAACCAAGATTTTCTCCATGCGACCCCAGTAAGTTCGTTAAGGTGACTGGCCCATCAACCCTCAGAAATTTCTCCCCGTCAGAACCCTGGGATATTAAACCATTTGCATCAGATTCCCCTGCCTCATCCTTCCCAGGGAGGCCCATTGTATGTTTTACCTGCGGCGTACAAGGCCATTTACCACCGAACTTCACCCAGAACTTCCAACCCCGTAGTACTTCTGTAAACTAGGTACAACAATTGAGTGCCGCCTCTGCGCCGCCATCGTCTCGAGCTGATTCCCCTGCTTCTCTCTCTGCCTCAATTCCTCCGGACATCACATCAATTTCCTATTCGGTCAGGAATTTAAAACTTTTTGCCCCTGGCGTTATTTTTGTCTTCTCGGTAAAGGATTGCCTTCATTGTGCCACCCTCTGCTCTTTTTGATTCTAGTGCTATTCTAATGTCTCTTTCTCTTGCCTCTATAAAAACTCCTGTTTCTTGTCTCATTGATTATCCGCGTCAAATTTCTCTTTCTCTCGTACTATATTGCTATATCGTCTGCAATGCAAGGTTTCTGCGTCTTTCTTTCTGTCTTTAAAATCGTTTTGAAAGGCAGAGAATAAATATGGCGAAAGCCCTGTGCTGGCTGTTACCACCCGCAGAACTTGTATTTGCTCTTTCTCTCTCTCTCTCTCTCTCTCTCTCTCTCTCTATATATATATATATATATATATATATATATATATATATATATATATATATATATATATATCAGCTATATTTCGACAGAACGGCTAAACCATTTAATAAAATAGAGCCATCGCTTTTAAGGATCAAAGGCTCTGCATTTTGGAAAAGCGGAATAATTATCAGAGATTACCAGACAAATTTAAACGGAGAAATTAAATAATACATTTTCAGATAAAGCTTACATTGTAATTTATTTTAAATTGTGATGGGAGATACAGGCATTGTAAAATCTTAGCATTTAAATTGAAGCAATTTTATGCCGAAAAACCTTATAATTCTCTAATGCTTCAAAGTCATATAGCTAAAGTTGAAAATAGACGATGTGATACCGAGGTTGATTTACACATACCAAAGCACTTCTAACTAAATGAATTTCCAATATGCAACATAAAATATTAATTAATCTGTTACATGAAAATAATTTTCACTGTGTGAAAGCTCAATTCTTACGAATATTCAGAGAGAACATATGAAGCAGAATGAAGCAGCTATCGAGTTAAGCTTTCAAAATCATGGCCCTAAAATTGTTATATTTATTGCTACGCAGAATTAGTGAAATAAATATTCAACTAATAAATAATAGAATATATTATTATTAATTTACAAAACAGAATTATTTCAACCTTTAAGGATTATAAAAAGGCCATTAACAGCTTTCAACGTGAAGCCTATACGTAATTTTCATTACTCTATTAAGCTAAAAAAGGTAAGGATCCAACTGACGACTAATTAGTCAGTCTAAATTTAGTGGGAAGAGTTACATTTATCAAGAAAAAAAAACTCTTTTCGCCTTGCTATGAAACGCGGAAGCTTCTATTTTATCCCGAGATATCTCGTTTTAGATTGAAAAGTCACTTTCAACCTGAAAAATTATGCCGTGCCTTTAAACACACAATTTTAAATTTTAAAGCAATCCGGAGATTCCTCAGGACTGTTTTACGCGTGACAACAAATGATTAGCTCTCCTTCTAATAATGGTACAAATTTTAATTTAAAAAAACAACATTCGATTTGTTAAGACCCATATTTTTGAAAATGTTTTGTAGGAAGTAGTTAAAAGTAACATGTTTAGATGAAGGAAAAGAAAATGAGTAATTATATGGTAAATTATGATATAACATTGTAGATGATGCTGTTCCGTGCAAGGAAGCAACCAAAGGACATTGCTTATATATTTAATCAACCTAAGATGAGTGAAGTTTGCAATGAAATAATCCTATAGCGATGAAATTATTTTCGCTTCAAAGGGAACATCGACGGAATTGAAATTACAATTAGCACTTAAATTATGTGAGAAGCCTCATAAATATTATTAACTTTTTGAATCAGGACTTAAAGGGACTATAAATTACGAATTTCAAGTAAAATTGGAAAAAAAAATCTATATACATGTTTTGTGAACAATGTTCTCAGAAAAGATATGGAAGAAATCTATATCAATTAAAAGAGAGCGTTAACTACACAGATTAAAATATAGAATAAATATAGATTTCCATTAGCATGACATAAGCTACTGTTCAAAATTTTTTTACATACCAGTGATATAACTTTTGATGCAGAAAAATAGAAGCAAATGGAGGTTGTATGTAGTACTTGAAAAATTAAAAAATAATCCTGGTAGTTTAATAGTTAACTAAAGCAACCTAAAGATAGGTAAACTAAACTATTTACAATAAATCTAGTTTCTATAAGTTGTAGGTTAACTGTTTAGGTACTTTTAGTTATGAGATGATTAGTTATAATTGCAGAGGGTTTGGGTTCACGTATTGTCGTCCTTCTTCTTTACAATCTTTGATGATATCCTATTTTTGATCCGCCCACTCTTCCTCTTTGAACATCAAAGTAAAAAGTATTGTACAATTGGGTGAATGCTGTGGATAATTGTTGAAGGTGATGGATGTACATATCTTTGTGTTTTACCTGGCCTGCTTTCATTCAGAAATTGCATTGGTCTTAATTTTCTTTTAAAAAGTGTAAACTGGTTTGCTTATATATATATATATATATATATATATATATATATATATATATATATATATATATATATATATATATATATATATAGATATATATATATAGATATGAAAAACTCACAAAGTAGCACGTAAGTAGAGCAACAAATGCCAAAAATCCCAAAGAAAATGAAAGGCGGATTTTAAGAACTTTCGAACTTGTTTAGTTCATTATCAACTACTTGGGATCTGCCTTTCATTTTCTTGTGGGAATTTTTGCATTTATATATATATATATATATATATATATATATATATATATATATATATATATATATATATATATATATATATATATTCACTTATGAATTGAGCACGCGCAATAAACTCCTTTTCTTGGACGTTGAGGTTCAAAACATCAATGACAGCTACACCACTAAAGTACATAGGAAAAGTACGAACATGGGAAGATGCCTCAATGCAAAGAGTGAATGCCCTGAAAGGTATAAAATATACGTAAATGGCTCATACATCCGCCGAGCTTATAAATGCTGCTCTACGTGGGAACTTTTCCACCAAGAGATTGCACGAGTAAAGCAAATTTTCGTGAATAATGGTTTCTCAAACAACATGATTGTCAAACAACTCCAATCATTTTTAAATAACCATTACAAACATGCGGCTAAAGCCGAAAATAATCCTAGAGAAGTCAACAACAGCAAAGTGTATTACAGAAACTAGATGTCCACGGCCTATAAAATAGATGAAAAAAACATCAAGGAGATCATTAATTGTAACATCAAGGGTGAAAATCAAAGGATAAAATCCAACTCATCATCTATTATAAAACAAAAAAACCCGCAATCTCCTGATGAGAAACAACATTTGCCTAAACGCCTCGAATCTCAAGTCAACCAACATAGTTTACGAGTTCACCTGCCCCGATAAAGTGTGTAAGTTTTTCAAAAACTCAAAATATATTGTCATGACAACCACTACACTTTCGAGATGTTTAACAATGCATCTACAATGCGGAGGGCCTAAGAATCATATTGGGAGTTTCCATAATATTAACCTAACCAGAGATATGCTCGTTGACAACACCACTATTAAAAGAAAATAGGTTAATAAAGCGAGGCTGAACATCTTAGAAGCCATATTAATAAATGAAGATAAGCCGGCCATCAACAGTCAAGCGACAAGCTGGAATCGCATATTAGAACTATTTTAAAATCCCACTCACATGAGTGGCCCATTTCCTCTAACGTTACGTTTAACCAAGGCGGAATAAATACCCCTTAAAACTCGTTTTCTGTCAGATCCTCACTCCACTCATTACATCGGTAAAGGAGGCAAGAACATTTCAAAACGCTCCGAAGATGATCGAATAAGATCTAAAGCTTAGCAATTTCGTTTGGTTTTTACCAAACACATTCACTTAAAAAATCGATGAATAATGGACAAGTAATCCACCATCTACAAGATGGAATAAAAAAGATAGTTAAAAGAAGAGAAAGTTGCCAAAGGAAATTAATTAAGGCAAAATACACAATGGTCTTCAACAAAATTTGCATTCAAGAATAACTGCTACCTCAAGTACCCTAATATATATATATATATATATATATATATATATATATATATATATATATATATATATATTAAGACTCTGAATGGAAGGAATCAACGATCTACTGTTTGGATGTTCGACATTTTTTAAGAGCTCTCAGCTATTACTTTCTACACAACAGAATGAACGTAAAAACAACACTATTTTGATCACAAAAATACTTTTTTTAGTGGATTAATTAAATATCTTAATAAAGTTTTGGCCTCTTTTCACATCAACAAGGTGGTGTACAGAGTTCGGTGAGTAGAGCGACTTGTAATAAAGTAATGGAAGCAAAAACGAGAAAAAGAGACGAGATAAAGAATATAGAATAAAATCATTTATGTTAGATTTTTATACGCTTCGTCCTGGCTGTAAGTTGCTTACATCGAGCATTTATGCCTTACTCCCACCCTTCCAACACTAGGAGAGGGAAATTAATTTGTGGGAGTAGCTAAAAGCGTTGAGTTATTTTGATTAGCTGGCCTCTGATGGACGCCTTAAGTAATGATTTGTTCGCATGCTGGAGTATGTGTAAAGTTTCGTGTGTAAATCCTGTTTGTCTTGTAATCAAATCAGTTTAAATATGATATTGGATTTCTGTGATTTTGGGATGCCTGGTAAATATTTTTCCAATGTTATTTTTAACGCCTAATGTTGAGAAAAGTTTGGGGTTCTAAGTTTTTAATATTTGTGCAGTGGTGGCTCCTGTATCTGATTTGGAACTTATGTTTATTACACCTACAAGTATATTGCAGGGCGAATTTGAGATTACAATTTGCGTGTTTATGGCATGCTGAGATGATGAGAGTTGGATATTAGCATCCTATATTCCTATGTATAAAAGAGGAAGTTAATTTATTTACTATAGTAACTTAAATGTTTGAGCTTGTTAATTTTGAAATAACTTCATAATAAACAGATTTTGCACATAATTTAATGGTTATTGATATTATATTGAGTCCAGTATTCAATAACATAATTTACAATACATTGCGAATTACAGTTGAATAATGCCTTTTACACTCTATATAATGTATTTCCTGCTACTAGACCTCAGATAAAAGTTTATTTTGTCGACGACACATTTACACCAGACCTGCACACTACCATAGATTTCAAAATGATGCGTTAACTTATGTTTGCAGCTTATATGGTCTACAGAACCTGTCTAGTCAATGATCGTAGCGAAACAATCAGCTAAAAAAATAAATAAATACGGGAGTTCCTCAGTGGCTTTGGAACTATACAGTGCCATAGATAAAAACATTGTGTTTGCACATATTCATTGCTTTGACAGTCATCTGATCAAGGCCGATGAGTAAACGTGATAAAGACCATGAACTAAAGGTCCAAACTGATTGGAATCTCAGTTTTCCTTTTCTGTTTTCTTTCAAAACCATAGATCTAAAAATTTCCCTTTTTATTGGAAAATCTGTCATTACAATATTTCAAATACATTCATATCCAATTCATAATTATAAATATTTCGCACAAATTTTACTCAATTGCCTTATTGTATTTAAAAATTCAGACATATCAAATTATTTCTATTATATATTTAATTGGATGTGGACTCCGTTTTTAAGTATAGGACATACAAGCGCATATCTATAAATCATTTTTAATATCTATTTAGTGTTTTATTATTTTCCAGAAAAGGTTTATGGAACTTTTTCTTTCAGTTATACGCATATCAGTATCTTAGATAGTACATTGTTTATAGTCGATTTTCTGAAATTTGATTAAACAAACGTCCAGATATCGTTTGCAAGAATCATTTTGTAAAAAAGAGTCCCCCAAAAGAATCTTTCCCAAGAAGAGAAAAATTATATCGTGAAAGAACTAGGACTAGGAAAGCCTTCTCTGTAAATTTTAAAATTCACCATTTTAAAGAATGTCATTCCACCAAAAAAGAAAAGGTTTCAACCTGAATTTAGAGTTCTTGCTATTAGAGATCTTTCTCAAATCAAAAGTGAAGTGTCTAAAAACCCTCAATTTACAAGCAAAACCATTTTTTAAACTGGTCGTGCTCATTCTGTCTCGAGAGAAACAAAGTGTATGGTTATTATTAAATATGATACACTCTGTAACAATTGGTTAACGTCAAATGTATTTATAAGAGATCCATTCATGGACTAGTCTCCCAATAGTTGCTACCTATATCCAATAAAAAACTTGTGGAGCATCCTGAAGTGGGACGATTACGCATTTGAAAGACAATTTAGGCACAAAAATGAACTTTGGGAGGCCATTCAATATGGTAAAAAAAGATTTTGGTTGATTACATCAAAACTTGTACTTCATCAGTAGACAACAGACTTTACAAGGTTATTCAGAAGAGGGGGGTTTTCAGTAGCTCTTGAACAGATCTTATTTAAAAATATCTTTCCTTTAACTTTCCTTCATTTTGTTACTTACAATTACTTCATATAAGTTGTTTAAACTTGTTATACTTTGTTGTTATATTATTTGTTCTTATATTTAGGTTGAAAACTCTATGTAATCCTAAAATTATAAATATGGAAATATTCTCTTGAGAAGAGTATTTTGTCTTATTTTCCTCTGATCTGGGATAGCAATTCAATATATTCACATTATATATTCTGCCCATAATTGTGTTAACTCGATGTAGAACGATACACAAAAATGCAGTTGTTTTAAGAAAGCTTTGGCCTTTTTCAATACTTTGTATAGTCTCTTAATACACATGAGCCAGGTAGAAAATATATATGATTATTTTTTTATTAATTGAATATAAGCAGAGCTGAAAATAACTGTTTTAATTTAAACATATATGGTGTGTGACAGGTATTTGAAAGCAAATTCTAATTCCAAGGTAAAAGTTTGTAACTAAAATAAACAAAAACAATATCTTTCCATGGGAATTGGTGTGCGTATTTTATATAGATATAGTTAAAGGATATTCAATAAACTGCTTACAAATTCCATGACGGCCTCAATGACCCCTCGTAAGTCACTACATACTCAGGTCAAGAGGTTTTCAATTATTTGGCCATTGGTAAGATTCTCTCCACGAGATCTCGATAGTAGTATTGCAGGGGGTTTACATTTGAGAAATGATTATTTTTTTATTCGCTACGATGGCACGTTCATCTTCAAAGCGAGTAGTTATTTACTGAACATGATCACGAAGGACTTGACCCCTTTCGAGAGGGTATCAACCTGCGAATCAAAAAGATTACGTGCCATTTTTCTGTCTAATATAGGAAGCTGCCATGTTTTAGCCGCAATAAGCAGACGATGAAGATGGGACATGTAAGGTTTGCTAAAGTTGTATGCTCAAATACCTGGCTCACTCTGTATAGAAATACAAATAGACATCAAAAGGTTTTATATGTAAATGTTTATTTTAATTTTATATATGCAAATTGTATCACTACGAAAATGGCTGAAAAGCATATTTTACTGCAGCAAAGATGACTCATATTGCCGGATTCAAGCTATGAATGTCAAATTCAAAGCAAACTTCAAGTTGAAAAAAGATTTCAATTATTAATTTAGCTGCTGGAAAAGAGAGAGAGAGAGAGAGAGAGAGAGAGAGAAAGAGAGAGATTGGTAAACAGTGAGAGGTAAAATAGCCAGACACATTAACAAATGTAGATTTGTCATGTAAATAATTTACTTTTTAATTAAATTTAGCTATGACAGTCAAACTTAAATTCCCTTCCCCCATCGTTTAACCTGCCGTCCGGAAGTACGAATTTAGCGGATTCCATTATTTTATGGTTCATTTCGCTTCTGAAGATATTTTAATCACTCCTACTACCCGTTAATCTAATCTGGTCCTTCTGCTTATTTAAGTTTTCAACGTGCCATCAGGATTCACAAGCCTAAGTAAATATATTTTTGTACCAGTTGAAAAATATTATCCATACTTCTGAGAAATCTGTCTAAAGAAATATTATTGTTCACATGATTTTTGTCTTTATAAAGTTCGTCTTTATACCAGTATGAGACTGTGGGGTAATAATTCAATTATTACTTATGATTTTTTTTTAATTTGAGCAAAATTATACGATATAGCCACTAAAGAATGCTATATATCCTAAGTACTTCTTATACTCTTTTTGTTCGTAGTCAAATCCTTAAAATCTTCAAGCATTGGCTTAAACAGTGTTGGAATTGGGGTAGTCATAGTTCTTGCGTTTGTGTTAGTCTGTTTATTATGAGTTAGGCAATTTATATACTACGGATACGAGATTGATTTACTTGTACATAATCATTAGTTCTTAACCTTTCATCCTTTTTGTTAAAACATACCTCTGGATTTCTTTTCTCCGCAAGTGTTTTACCCATAGAATAATGACGATTGTTGCACCCACTCAAGTATTTTATTTTTTATCAGGATTTGACCTGAGTGAATAATTTCCACCGTGGGGGATTTACACCCTCATTTATAGTCTTTTTTATCTTTAGCCAGGTGCTCATTGTGATGGTATAGTTCTGGATATAGTTCTTCAACGCTATCAATAATCTTTTCTATGCGATTTTATTTCTCTTACTGTAAATAAGTGTTGCTAGTTTATGGGTATCAATTCTTCGGTATTTTCTTTTATCTGTTTTAGTGGTTTTTTATTCAATAGTTTTTTCACTAGATTTGTATCATATATTCTTTGATTCTCATCAAGTCGTCATCATCATCATCACTAACTCTATAATTGTTTAACGGGATATTGGAAGATGGGTGAAAAATTAATAAATGATTCTTTTTCTTATTGGACAAATGACTTATGTTTTTTTATCAAATTTATTTTTAATAATCCTTTTATTATAACAAAAACAAAATGATGAAGTTCAGAAATAAATATAAGTGTCGAAATTTGGGGAATTTTTTAAAACCCAAAGAATTACAAATGGTGAAGTTCAGAAAATTTATTTTTATATATCAGTTTATAGTTCCTTTTTTAAATTATTATAATTGGCGAAGTTCAGAAAGTTTATAAAAATTTAACCATGGCTGCTTTTTTTTAGATTTTAAATTTTAATCTTAGTAGCGAAGCGCAATACATTTCCTGGTTTCCATATAACTATGTCGACTTCAACATATTCTATTTTTTATCCTATTGAGCTATTCCATCTTATTTTATTATATATATATATATATATATATATATATATATATATATATGTATATGGATATGATAAACTCCCAAATTTGCGCGTGAGTAGAGCAATAAATGCAAAAAATCACACAGGAAAATGAAAGACGGATTCTAAGTACTTCCGAACTTGTTCAGTTCATTATCAAAGAATAACGAAATATTTTTACAAAGTTGGTATATACCTGTATATGTGAAACAGAAGGGCAATGCCACGCCCATATACAACGAAAGGACCCAAAATAGAAAAATAATATCAAAGACGAATGTGAAGTATAAAACCAAATAGAAGAGGTTTCAGAGTAAAGTACCCTCGTAATCACAGCTTGACTCATTCTTATACACCGTCCTCCGAATGATACCCAAACAATCTTAGCATCGGAGCTCCCGGAGTGAATAACAAGCAGTGCAGTACAGATTTTTGGGGGCATTTTTTTAAAGATTGAATTGAGTTATGGCATTGGTTCATTCACAGATGATGTCTACTATGATTGGAAGAAGAGAAAACCGACGCAAGACAACACGCATAAGTGGTATTCCGAGTTACCGACGGCTAAAAATTACCCACCGCACATTATATAACTTGCCAAATGTTTAATTCAACAATTCCAATTTCTTTATCACTCTTCGGAACTAACACTGGGTCATCAACATAAGTTTAAAATATCACACGTCCCTTAGCATTCCTCAATAGATTTCCACTTCTGAGCATCACTCTTGCTCTTACTTCTCTTAGCAATACTTCCTAAAGAAGAAGTTAAGCGGCGATGGCAACATCCATTCAATTATATCAGACTACTCACGCCGACCGTCCTTTACCTTACATTAAATCTGAAAGCTTCTCACACCATTTATCTATTTACTACCTATTTTGTACATTCATAGAACCTACCACATGCACTTTTTTATACCTTATTATACCTTCTCTTTAATTAATAAAACTAAATACACTTTAGGCTACTTATCACCTGCCTCAACGAAACTCTTAATCCATATAATATCTATTCTCTTTCTCAGCATTAGGAAAAGATCAATCTGAATTATCTTCATTGCCATTAGCATTCAGCAGCTTACCATATTTATTGCCCTGTAAGTTTTATATTCAAGTCTCTTCCTTAATTAACACTATTTCCTCCATTCTTTATATATTAATCTATTTTCACAATTACTATATCTATTCCATTCGACAATTAGCTTTATCTTTATATTATCTTCACCCGCCTTACACATTTTCAGAACTTTCACAGCACTAACAACCTTTTGTTTATATGTCGCTCCCATACTGATAAGTTACTTAAATTCCATTTTCAACAATCTTATTCATATTTTCTTCCTTTTGCACATCCTTATTTTAACTTTTATAAATATACTCTTACCATATAATAATAACCTGAACTTGCACAACTTTGTTTTTTGCAAGTTTGGTCCCTGATCCACAACTATTCTCGTCTTACTTTCTCACCTCCTTCCAAGATAACTTAATGTTTTTATCCAGATCTTCATTTAATTTTCATATCAATGCTTTATTTACTGCTTTCTTAGTCTAAATTATACGCATCTGCCTAGCATGCTCCTTTGCCCTATGAAGCGTCTTGAAGTAGGCATCTCACTTCCTTTCTACACGTTTTTCATCCTGAATCTACCCTATGTATATTACACAAATTTCGGTTCTAACACTCCTGCATACAGCCTTTATATACCAAACAACATGTCCTTCAACTTATTCTACAATTGCTCTAACCCTATGGACTCGGTTTCTTACTTTCCATCGATGTCGATCAGTCCCACATACTCTTTCATCTTTAGCACTTCTGATTCTCCCTCCTTTGTCGGCTCTCTCTCATCTTCTTATCGATGCACCAACAAATTTATTTTTACACAACACATCCATAAGGATACATAGACGCGCAATCAAGACTTTTGCAATATTTTTATCAAACGAATCGATATCTAATTATATTCTTTCTCACCCGAAACTGATGAATCATGCTCTTACATCAGCCTTCTCTCGTTTGTCTTGAACGAACGTGTTTTCCTCAATTAAGTTACTCACAGTAAAGACAGATATCAAACTATGTGCTCCCTGTTTTTCTATTTCCTACATTTACATCCATTATTCTTTCCATATCTGCTAGAATCATCTGCCGATTGTTTACAGTTACATCCATCACGCATCCCACCTCATTCAAAAAGCTCTCCTTCTCAACCTCAAAAAGAATAATAGCGATGTATTGTACTCAGAAACCTGCAAATGGGCGAGAAAACATTGTTTAGGGAAAGGTGCGGATAAGGGCCTTATAAAAATGACTAGAAAGAAAAAGAGTTTCTGACTAAAAAGGGGTTCATTTGTAGTGAGTGGAAATAAATGGCAGATAATAGTTTGATGAGATAAAACACGTAACTATTCATAAGACTAGAGACCAGAAGGGCGGAAATTCTGCCAAGTTCTTTTGTGGAGTAAGAAAATAAGAAAAAGATGGAAGGAAAATCTGAACAGAAAAGAAGTTTTGTTCGAGAAAGAATCATCAAGAATGGCAACGAAGGCGATAAATTACTTCCCTGTTCACAACGTGCATTGATTAAAAAAAATGACCCCAAAACGTGAGCTCATCTCACACGACACATTGTGTAGTGCTTAAGGAACGTCCGTACCTCTTGCTGTGTAGTGTAATGACTGTATCTCGAAATTCATCCAAGATTTTGCTTCCATTTTACTCTCAACAAAACCTCAACGCATGAGAAAGAGATTCTATGGACACTGGTGGTGAGAACCTACAATATTCATAAATGCAGGAACATCTTAATTTTGGCTGTTTGGTACTTTTCGAGAAAAGAAATTTACAATTGCTTTAAACTCAATCCAAAAACTAATACTGGTTAGAAGAATATCTATTCTGAAGTTAATTTTATATAGATTGTTGTTCATTCCAAATTTTCTGAAATCCTAATCATTCTTCAATTGATATGAGACAATGATCGATGTTTTTTTATCGCATAAAGTTAAAATCTATTTCACATTTCAAACTTGTCAACTTTTCAACCAACTGTTCAGCCATCAATCGATATGCTTCATTGCAAAAGAAAACGGAAATAACCACTTCAATGCACGAGGATAACATTTAACTCATCGGTGTTTTATAAGAAGTTTTAACATTAACGTTTATTCATTATTGTAAAAACTAACTTATTATTTATTGAAGCGCTTGCTATATTAATTAACCTTTTAATACTATAAATAATTTTAGAAATAAAACTTTTCCTTGAAGCTCTAACCTGCTCGCGATTGACCATATAGATATTGGCCAAGTTCCACTGGTTTCTTTCTTCTTTGAAATACACATTACTCTTTTTCATCGCTACGTAAAGCTAATTCTTCTAATATTTTCAATATTTCTTGAATATTATAAATAAATTCACTATTTCTCTAATACTTTAAATATTTTTATTAAACAAGGTCTGCTGAGCAAGAATCGCGTACTGTCACTTATTCTGATTTATGACCTTACGACCTTCAAAACTTTCAATAATTGCCAGAATAAATTTAAAGGGAGCTTGGCAATTATATCATTCAAAAGAGAATGAAAAACAACATAAGGGTTCCAAATTTTGTTAGAATCGGTCGATTAATTATGATGTTATTACCAAAACTATATAATTCCCGGGCTTCCCTTAATTCAACAATTCCAATTTCTTTATCACTCTTCGGAACATAATAATATCATTCGAACGTGAATGTAAAACAGCATAAGGGTTTCAAAGTTTGTTAGAATCGACCGAATAGTTACAATTTTATTACCAAAACAATAAGGAAGCTAAACGGGAACCAACCGACCAACCGATATAGTGAGATATAGAGTAACCCGCGACTAAAAACCTTTCCTTGAAGCTCTAAACTGCGCGCGATTGACCAGATAGATATTGGCCAACTTCCTCTGATTTCTTTCTTCTTTGAAATACAAATAACTCTTTTTTCATCGCTACCCAGGACAATTCTTCTAATATCTCACTATCTCTATAATGGAGGTTGGTTCTTCGAAAAACACTCTTTGTTTTTGTCGAAGATATTCAGAAATTAGGAGACTATTTGGGGAGGCCGGCCTTCTCCCTTTCATTTAACTAGGTTTAGTTGTTGTTTTTGTTATTGTTTTGGTATTGTTATTGTTATTTCTTTTTATTGTTGTTTCCTGTTCAATTTTTTAAAGTAGCCTAGAACTAGGCTGTTTTTTTACGGCGACTTATGGCTAAGTGGGCAGTCGCCAGATAGCCCCTTAAAAAAAAAAAAATTCAGAAATTAGGATACAATTTATTAAGAATTTTAATTATGCCTTACATTCATTTATTGTCATATGCGAACTTGGTATAGGGGATTGAAATGTGATTTCGTAGTATAAACACTTGATTTGAGGAAGTTAAATTTTCAAACAATTTCTTACCATCATTTTTACCATTCCTATATTTTAGTCGCGTTCAGCGACTCTACAAGTTAATATGTCAGTCGATCGAATGATAACCATTTTACTTTTAATGAGTTTTTTGAAGTTTTGAAGATCGTAAGGTCAGATATGTTTGTTAATTGATAATAGCTTTGTTATTTTTTTTCAAAATTATTGAAATAATTGAGAGCACGCGTCTGGTAACCGTGTTTTTCCTCATCCTCTTTTGTTTCTCTTTACATTTCCCAGCCCTATCTACCTTTCGCTAATGGGTTATCTCTATCCAGTGGATTAAATTCATCCAATTTTATATATAATAAAAAATACCCTGATGCCACAGTATCTTGCGTCGATTTATCGCTGGCCAAAGTGGCGAATCAATTTTGTTTCCAACACACCCCGAAATACATTGGGTAACCGAAGTTAATATGGGGCTTTCAAGTTAAGTTGTGTATAACGTGGAATATTTGCAGCTTGTCTACTACTTCATTCTAAGGAATAATTCTGACTCGCGACCATCGTGATGGTATGGTGCGAGATTTAAATGCTCCGTGAGCTCTCAGGGGCACTTTGTGAATCTCTATAATTTACAATTCATTCTCCAAACCGGGTACAACGGGTCATCTCCCGTACCAAGCAGGGTAATGCTATACAAATGACAAAAATATTATCCTTGCGCCTAGTATATCCGGCTGTCTTCAAACAGAGGCGACACGGCTTACTCCCTCTTTGTATTGGGAGCTATCCATGTACACTGGCACGCTCCAGCTCAACATGATATGTGCTCAAAAAGGTTCAAAAAATTACTATCGGCGTTGTAGAAGCGAAGGTACCAGAAGCGTGGCGACAAATAGACTAAGTTAACGCTCTCTAGGGTGGCTTGCAGGGCACAGACAGAGACCCGAGATCTACATCAAGCTCTCTAATGAGGTTCCTCGCTCTAAACACAAAGAGTTTAGAGTAAGATTGTCTTCTCTTGATGGCATGTGGACGTCGAGATCGAACAAAGATGCAATGAAACCTGTTGGTGAGTAAAGTAGACGCCGAGCCCGTGCGTACAAGCTAATAACTGCCTGTGCATGGAATAGAGGAAGCTTTATCTAACCGCAATCAAACAAAAGGCTTTCATTAGGAGACGTGCTAAAGTCTCACTAATTTTACACCAAACATGCCTGACATTATTTGTGCCTAAAAACTTCTTTGTTTCTTCTGGCTATGGCACAAAGGTCATAACGTTGAATACTTTCTCTAAATGATTGTTGGCGTACTTCAAAGGGCTTTTAAAAGAATCTTTTTTCCAATAAAGTTAAATTCCTTGGACGATGTCGATGCATTTCCGTTTAATGTAACATATTGGGCAGTGTTCAAACAAACATCAACGCTTTCTTCTCTTAATTGATCACGCATCTTCCTAATAGTCATCGTTGAGTTATAATTAAAACATCTCAGAATCCTAAGTACCCCACGGAGTGGAATCTTTCGAGGACGAGTCAAACGAGGGAGATTTTCAGCTGCGTCCACTTCCATCATCCTTCTTATAATTGACTGTACTGTAGATCGAGGGACATTTAGTTCTTCCTAAATACTTTTGTAGTTCATATTATATTTTAATTTCGTAATTACTCTCGAATTAATATCAGAAGGCAATTCACTACCTTTCATCCATGATCATTTCTTGTATTTATAATTAGACTGTAAAGATTGCGATGCCGAATATTAAGGATTGTTATAATGTTCGATTCCTGACTTATCCAAATGATAAATAAGTAGAATAGGACAGAAACTGCTAGTGTGACTTCGAATCTCGGTCATAATTTATACCATATAAATTAAACATACGGTTGTGAAAATGATATCGTACAATAATTTGGGGTTGCAAAATTTACCTGAAAATTGTTATTACTCCTAAATTTTTATGGGGGTATCTATTAATACATCACCTCAATGGCCTAAATTTCTTTACCCTACATGAGATATGGTGAAAATTCTCGTATTAGATAGCGCTATAAATACTTTCTTGATCAACTGTATGTTAATGGACGTAATATTTCTCTCAAAACCAAAGAGACATTACCATATCCAAACGCTCAGAAATATCAGTAACTTAATCAAATGAAAGAAGTGTTACTATCTAAAGAAAGTAACTCCCAATAATTAATTAGACGAAACTTACCTTGTTATATGTGTTATACCCTTTTACTATTAATTATGAAGTGAAAAATAAATCTCATTCAAACTTCAAGATTTAAGCAAATTAAAATTAAATTCCTGATTAAGTCGCGTACAGAAGTTTTATTTGATGATAAATTAATATTAAATTAGGATAAACACCTAAAAATAATAAATCAATTAAAGTTGAAGGTTTAAACTAATCCAAACACAATTTTAAACTTCAAACACCGATATTTAGCCAAATTTTACAGCTAATGAACAAAAAAATGTACTAACCACAATGGAGGGGGAGAAACTAGCCTCCCAAATGCAATTAGTGGAAGTAATATAAAAAGACAACCACACTGGTTGACGAACCAGAGAAAATGGCTGGACATACAATTAAATCTTAAACAACTCGATAGAAATTTCTACATATTTTTTAAAGATCTGTTCTGTCAGGGTTTTTTTAATGCGATGATATTTTTTTAATTCCGATACGCTTTATATTTAGTTATCTCCTTAATTCTACTCTTAAAATTTTATTATGTTCTGTAAATAATGGGAAAAGTCATTTTGGTCAAAAGCGGACGAGCTGTGATATTTTGCAACAATACAACTGGCGTACAAATGTCATATAACTTACATTCCCAATAAGATAACGGATATCCCCTCATGTAAATAACATCCGTAGCATTTCACTTATCAAGGCAGCCCACCTCTCCACTCTGAAATGATATCTATAAGCTGAAATGAGAATGGAAAAACAGCGATGAGGAATTAAATTAAAATTTAAACTCAACGAAGAAGGGGGATAAATATACAGCAGAAAAATAGGACAACAACAGAATTGATGGGCAGTAATCTCAAGTTAAGGAAAGGCGAGAATCACAGCGTCCACCTGATCTCACCAGTGGATGAGTCGTGCCAAGAGGAGGTATGCGAAGGGACTTTCTCAGCCATGCGTGTTTTCACCATAAATGGTTGTAATAAAGTGGCAGTTATGCGGTCGTAAAAGCCGTTCCAAACATTTTCACATTTTTCGCCCAAACTTTCATTATTATTTGGGAAGGTTTCTAACGTATAAAACACCTCATAAATACACAACGACATTTAACGACATTGCACATCCATTTATTAATGTCAGATACCTCATTTACACACACACAAACATATAAATACAGATAAGTATATATATATATATATATATATATATATATATATATATATATATATATATATACATGGTGTCCCAGAAGTCGTGCACCATCCTGGTTTTCAAAAAAACACCTTTATTGATTTCAAAACATCTTTATTGATAATAACACTAGTCAACAGCCAAAATGGTTCACATATGAGATTATGCTCACACAACTAAATTCATATTGCTGAATTTGAACCTGATATTTGGTTTGTTCTATTAGACTAGGTTTTATAAATAAATCAATAGGTACAAATATTCAATATTCCGTCACTTGTGTCGTGCAACAGATATTTAACCCAAAACAGACCAACTTGTCTCTTATGTGACTGTGCTTATATGACTAATTTCACATTGTTCAGTATGATTTAGGTGTTATATACTACTATCAGATCTACTTTCTTAAACAATCAGAAAAATAGTAAATATGATGACATTAATTGTCTCACGCAAGATAACGATAAGAAATTGTAGGAGAAAGCATTAGTTCAAATCCTTTATAATTGACAAAATATGGTTCTAAAAGTGCTTCTAAAATTTGCCCTTTCGTTTTCTACAACTTGTTCTCTTTTTTGCTGCATGTGCTATTGAGACAGATGGAAACCAATTACCATTTTGTAAAAAACGAACTTTCAGAGTCTTTTCCAGAGTCTATAAACAACCTCCAATCATCTGACTTGCATGGTTCAGACTTGCAGAATTGTTGCATGAGACATACTGCGTCCTCACAGTAACAAAGGTTGTTTGTTATCTTGAAAAATATAGAAAACTCTCTATGTCGGTAATGAGCTGTAGTGATATGTACTCCATTTTCCAGTAAAGTAGGTTACGCTGCTTTAGTCTGGATCCCAGAACTTCGGCCTTTTCTTTGGACAAGTCTAGGTTCCCTGATAACATAATCAAGGGCTTCTTGAGTAAAGAGTTTAGGCCTGGTATTTTTATATTCATCCTGGTAGTCTTTATTTGAAGTAGAATTTGAGTCGGAATCACACATCAATTCTTGTTAAGTCGGTGGATATGAGGTAGGAGCTCCGCGCTGAGCGAAACTGGTCGGATTGTAGAA
Organism: Ceratothoa steindachneri; assembly: GCA_963969495.1. Classification (NCBI taxonomy): domain Eukaryota; kingdom Metazoa; phylum Arthropoda; class Malacostraca; order Isopoda; family Cymothoidae; genus Ceratothoa; species Ceratothoa steindachneri. Next base: position 108,243,579 of record OZ018324.1, on the reverse strand, counting down.
GCAATATTGAGGTACAGCACCCTATGACTTCTGCAGTTCACCGTTGACCGCTCTAAATTACTCTGTCCTATATACTGCGAAAATTAGAACAATGGAAAGACCATTAAGGGGCCATCGCGGGTTTTGCCTATGGGCCTTATCGTGACCCAGGGCAATTAAGGAAGACTGTTGGCGATAAATGTCTCTCCCCATCTAGATAATTTTTGGGTATATATTCGACACCTCGGAGTTCACATGCAGATTGTGTTGGAAGCCGCTGTCCAGTACGTTAGCCGTAACGTCTTCGTTAGTCGAGAGGGAATCGACTACATTCTCGTCTAGAGAAGAATTGAGGGATTGTTGAAGAGCCAAGGAAGAGCTATTCGTCACTCAGTGTTGTTCATGGAGATAGTTAGGCGCGCTTCAACCCTTTTGACCACGTCGTTGTATTTTAAGGATTGAAAAAGCCATCTCCAAAGCCCCCCTCCGTTTGCCTCTTAAAGTTAAATTGAGCGTCTCGTGGATGCCCACAAATTCGAAGTCGAACTTACCCTCCCTGGTCCTACTCGCCGCACATCAAGTTAACACGGATTTAACCCCAGCTTCGTCACGCTCCTCCCACCTTTACCGTGTCGAACCTCAAGGATCCACTTTGCTCTCGAACTTGCACAATTGTAAAATCATTTTTAAATTAATTATCCCTCCGTTCAAACTTAACTGATAGTGTTAATCATTTTAGCAGTGAACCATCAATATTTAATTGCATTGCCATTTAACCTTCCCTATATGTATATGTAATCTTTAGTCCTATTAAAGTATATTTTTTATAGCCCTGTTTCAATATTCATTGGCTTAGCAACTGTGTATTTAAAGCACTCTTAAAGCCATCCCCAGGTGGAGCCTTAATTTCGGTCGGCCAGTAGGCCAGTCTGCGTATAACGGCGTACAGTTGGTCATACCACGATATATATATATATATATATATATATATATATATATATATATATATATATATATATATATATATATATATGTGTGTGTTTATGTCGTGGTATGAGGGCCGAGTTGGTGTACGTAGGTTTATTACGTACTTCAATAACTCCGTTATTTCGTTTTCTCTAAGAGTGCTATATTTCTTTATTTATTTAACCTTTTGCTTTACTTCTTTAATCAGGGAGGACTTCTAGTGCCATGTGCAGCGTTTCAAGGATTAAGTTAAACACTTCTAACCAAAAATATATCTTCAATTGCAACATAAAAAGATGAAATATGAAAAATACTCTTTACCTCTATAAATAAAAGAGTCTACGTGAAAATTACTACTTTAAAAATGAATATTAAGTAATGGTTGACCCCAAGCTCACTTTAATAATGAGTGTTAATTGCACACAAAAATATATGAATTAAAATATATGAATTGCTTTACTTTAAAAAAAAAACACAAGTGAATCTGGCTGAGGAAATGACCTTGACGTTGGAGCTTATGGTGGCGGGGGGAGGGGTTTGAGGTTCGACGCGTGGATGTAGTCGCAGAGCTCAGCTGTTTGTCAGGAGGGGATACTGACTTGGCGAAACAGGTGACTTCGGTGAGAGAGGTGAATGGCGTTAGGCATGTTGTCTTAGTCAGATGATTTAAGCAACGGGACCGTGAAGGTAGGCTTTTTGCAATTTTCAGCTTAATCTTGACGAGCAATGAGCAAAATTGACTCCTTTGACGAATGGGGGAGGGAAGTTCACTTTGGGTATTCCTCAATGGTGAGGACTATCTCTGATTTCTGTTGAAGACCGAGAGGTGTATGAGAGTGATTCCCGATACAAGGGGCTAATCTTCGGTGTGACCACCAGGAACTGACTCAGAATGACCTTCTTCTCTGTTCCGTTCCGTGAGTGCCGGGCCCTAATGCCGGACTTCGTCGTGTCGATATCTAACTCGATCTTCACAATGGTGAGGGATATCTCTTGTATTATTGGAAAACTGAGATAGGCGGTTTCTCTGAAGAGAGATGTATGAGAGTGTTTCTCTATACAGGTGGGCTACTCTTCGATGCGACCACCAGGAACTGCCTCGGGATGAATTTCTTTTTAGGTCTCGCTCGATTCCGTTTTTGTGCCGGGCACGGCTGCAGGTCTTCCTCTTGTCAATATCTAACTCGATCTCCACCTTCTTCTCCAGTTATCCGCGTATATACTTCACCGACCAACTGAAGTTAGGGGAAGGGGAAATGAGGGCTAATGTATTAAGCCTCTCTCCTATAACGACACTTTTTCGAGCGTCTTCACTTAGCCCTAAAGGCATCTTCTGTCTTTCGTCGCAGTTCCTATAATTTCGTCTATTATGCGAAACTCGATCTCAAATCTTAGGGAAAATAGTGAGCCTGTTTAAACATTGTTATTACACCTGCTCTCCTCTCGTTCGTATTGTTTATGCACACTGGGACAGAAATCTGTTAATTCGTACTTCTCGGAGCTGAATATCGTTACTGGTAGCCGGCGGGGAGAGGGGGAAGAGGGGGGAGGGTTAACGAATCGGGTTGCACCGCCTAGGGTCGGGATGCTGCGGTAGCCGAACGGGGCCTATGTTTTTAGGGTGGGATATCGATTTCCCCATATATATATATATATAGATATATGTATATCTATATTTTTATTTATTTACCTATATATATACCGGATACCAGCCCCAAATGTCCTTTTATTTTATAATGCTGTGATTATTTACCCATTAAAGCTTGCAGGTAGAAATAAGTATCAGTACAAAGAACAATATTTGATCATTTTATTAGCTAACTTTTTAATATTCGAAATGACTGCTACCGGACGCTATGCACTCATCACTACGATTAGCAGAATTTTTATGTCATTCTGCAAAATCTTGAAATTCATGGATGCAATGATTTCTCGAAACTCATTCAGTAGTTCTGCAATATTAGATGGTGCAGCTCGAAATAGACTTTCTTTTATAAAACTCTATAGAAAATAGTCTAAAGGTGACAAGTAAGCTGACCTGGCGCCCAGAGTAATTTATCCTATGCGGCATTAGTCGTTGAGGAAATCGAGCCTTCAACCATGTCATGGTTTCATATGCAGTTGGGCTGTAGCGCCATCTTGCTCTAAGCATTCGTCATGATGTGTGCTATCTGCGAAAGGTTTTTGAGTATGTTAAGATATCTGGCAGCGCTAATTGACTGAGGTTGTCCTGTTTCATGGTCCTCAAAGAAATATGGCCCATAAATCTTATTTCCACTTAGTCCACACCATACTGTTGTTATCTTTGGGAAGTGAAAAAGATTTCAAAGTGATTATTTGGCTTAGTTAGTGACTACTTTCGATAATTCTGTTGTTGTTGTTTTTGTGTTTTTAGGGGGGGATAGGGCATGTATTTCGGGTAAACGTGAGATTTATCACCTAAAACTATGTTATTCGATACTAACTGTTTATCATCACACATTTGTTTAACCCTGAGGCAAAATGATAAATTTCGTTGCTTATCCCACATTGAGATTTCCTGATCACATTGACTTTTAAATGGCTTTAATTTAGGATCTTCATTGAGAATAGTTTGCACAGCTTCTCTATTCAAATGTGTCTCAGCAGCCAACTTTATACTGACTCTGTTTAATCAGCATCAATTAAAGTCTTACCTTGTCAATATTCGTTTCCGCCCTGACATTTTTATTACGACCGAAATTTTCTTTATTTAAATTACAAATCATACTGTGTGCATTCCACTTGTCATAATTTCTCTGGATTGTTTTTTTTATATATAATCGTATACTGTCAGAGAGAGAGAGAGAGAGGTTCCCGTGGACAAAGAGGCCTAAGGGGGATCTCACGGACAAACGGACCTTCAAACGGCGTCTTTCGGTAAACTTCCGGGGCGATAACGAAGCGAGATGAGTCAAACTGGAGCCCGGAACCCAAATCAGCGAGATAGCGCTAAGCCTTCCCCGCTACTCCTTTAATCGGAGTGGGACCTATTTCTGACAACAAACAAAATCACTTCCGGCGAAGTCGTATATATTTCCCAGCGCGGAAACGAGCAAATTATTATTCAATCAGAAGCAGGCACTGCTTACGCAGTATCCAAGTAGTAATCACGAGGATTCATTGGAACGAGCCAAAGGACACAACACGCCACTTCACAAGCGGCTCTCTGTTACCCTAAGGACTCGCAGGCAAGAAACCACTTGTTCAGAACTACGGCAGTCAAGGACGTAAAGACTCATTATGAAATAACGCGCTTCGCTCCGTGCCCGGCAAGAATACTCCCTCAAACAACCACCCGAGCCTCCCCCTACCCCCCTTTCTTTTAAAATCGTAAGCCTATTATGTTTTTATCTATCACCGTCGAAGAGGCGTGACGCTTTCCGACTACGAAGCTTCACCTCATCATCTCCTCACGTTTTCTTTCGGGTAAATATTGTGCTACTCATAGCTCGTGCCGAAGGATTTCACTGTAAATTAATTTCCTTTGCTGAGCGATTAGTTTTCCCATAGTGTATAAATTATTGTTAAGTTCTGTTATTTGTTTGTATAATAGTAAAGATTATTTTTGTTTCTCTTGTTTAAATCTCATAATTACATAAAAAGCTATTGATCTATTATCTAGATTAGTCAACGGAATACACGCACAAGAATATCCCCCGTACTTAAAAGGGGCTTCCCTATGTCTAGGAAGTGAGGGTCAGTGAAATCTACCTGACCTACGAAATATACCATGTCTACCTTGAAAATGACGAATGATTTGATTATGGACCCATGTCTAATCATTAATTCCACGGCAAACCTTCGCTGTTCAAAAGGGAATTGTGCAAATTTTGAGTGCCTAAAACAGAACTGTTTAATATTTGCATAGATAGGCTATCCTAAACTGGGTAGTCTATCCACCGCAAGCCTAGGCTACCTAAGCTAGCTAATAAAATGTAAAATATTGTTCTTTGTAGAAACTGATTTCTACCCTTCAAGCTTTAATGGCTAACAAATTACACCATGATAAAAAAGTGGACATTTTTGGCTGTCACCTAATATATATATATATATATATATATATATATATATATATATATATATATATAATATTTATTAAATCTCTGAACGTTTAAACCAATTCTGGAACCTTCTTCACTCTGAAGTGTCAAAAGCAAATGTTCAAAAGAAAGGGAAAAAAAGGTGAGGTATACGAATGTGTGTGCATGAAAGAGAGGTATCATATTTAATTAAAATGGATAAAATCTTACAAATAATGGGGAAGTATTTTAGGCAATTAATTAAAATAACACTATTTAAAATAATAGTAATTGAGACATTAGCAGGCGTCTTATAGGGTTCTAGTTCTTTTATCTCGATCGTAGTAGAGCTTAACTTATATTAATTATTTTATTCTTAAAAACAAATGTTCTCGATCAAACGGCTTTGACTGATGATGGCCAGAATCGGCGATGGGTACAATCTTTCTCTTACCAACCGAGCTAAATGGTGGAAGAGTGTAATTGCATGTACATTCGAAATTTCTTAATTTTTATAAAAGGCAGTTAAAAAATTTCGCGGGTCTATTTCTGAGACGGTTCTTCTAGAGATTTTAAAATACGAGGCGAATGTAAGAGAAATGAAAACGTCTAGAACAGACCATTCTCAACAGTTTTCTTTATCCAATTTGCCTTCAAGAGTTATTTTCCTCTCAGTTTCAAGAGCAACCTTGTCAAATAAATAAACATTACTAACAGAGAGAATATCAATTATAATTATTAAACAGAAAAACATGAAAATTCCCTCATATTTGACTATTATTCCTAACCAAATCGATCTTTGTGTTTGCTGCTTTTCCACGTCAAATGAGACAGCGGCAGTTAGAATTTAATGGGATATCAATTCTGTTCCTGGATTTTGTCAATGGAATTATTTTGAGCAATCTGCCTTCACCCAAAATATGTGGGAGGAAAACAATAATTAAAATGGAGATTTAACAACACTGTTGGAAATTTATTCAGCACATTCTCCATGATCGATACCTTTTTTAAATCAATTAAATTCGTTTAAGAAAGTTGACTCTGATCAAGGTCACTACTTGTGTATTTGAGATGTTAATTTACCAAGGCCACCAGTGACCCTAAAGGTTAACATTCAAAGGGATTGTCTCTCACAGCCTTTAAAATGTGTCGAGTCCCGTTGAAATTTTTGTATAAAGGGTACATAGTATGAATAGCCAAACGACTGTTTGGAGACGCAAATTCCCCATTCTATCCAGCGTAAACCTGCTTTCAACGAGGAAAGTAAATGTATAATTTGATGTATGAGGAGTTTATGAAGGATACCATCTCATTATGGGTTCAAACTTGCTCATCTATTTAAATCCCTTAACTCCTTGTATGAGCTCCATAAGGTTTGAAACACGGTATTTCGCTTTCATCCTTATAACACTTCAGTTTTACTTTTTCCTAAAACCTTCAGGGACAATCAAAAAGTCGCATACCTTGCCTTATATGGCGAAGACACTTCAATGAAACCGCAAAGTGTTAAGACATATACTACCAAATAAGTAAAGGAGAGTAACGAATGTATTACTAATTAAAAGTAACAGAATTGAGAATAAATGGATAATAATACACAAAAGAACACAATACAACGCTCTTATTTTGAAACTCCAGCGATTCTAATGTACTAATAGTCAGTCATATCGGTGTATCCATCATAAGAATTGTGGGTTTAGCCGTACAAGATAATAATCGAAGGAATAATTCCAGATATGGAAACAACGCAAAAACGTCCTATGGTAGCCGGGGCGGCCATTTTACAAAATGGCCGTTTCGACCGTGATTATTTTTTACCGGACGCCATAAATGCTTCTTTATGTTCTAATTAAATGATTCTAGATACACATATATGCTATAATAGTATTCTACAAATGACCACAATGCATTTGTGTTGCCAGCAATGTCAATTAACCCACCAGGGAGCGTAATAAGAGCTGACTCAGCAGATTTCGGAACCTCCGCGTTCAAGAGTCAAAGTTTCAGTGAAATTACAGGACCAAATTAACTAGTTGAAAGGTAAGTACATATTTATTTTAAGTAAACCACTATTATCTATGACTGTGCGAAATTTCATGCTTGTACATATAAACACACAATTTTTACACCTATCTGCCTGACTATAAGAAATGTCTTTCTTATGTAATGTAAAAGAGACCATATTAACGCCTACTCAGGGATGCTTCCTAACGCATATAACAGTTTCACCGCACATCCCCTCACGTTTACACACATTCGAAAATATACACAACTATGTAAGCACACATCTTCCTTGTCACTTGCATAAAGCTTCTGAAATGTATGAATATTGTGTCAACAATTCACATCAAATTGCACTCGCGCTGATATAATTTTTTCTCACTTCCCTTCCTAACCAATCTCCATGCTATTCAGAATTTGCTTTTTCACAACCTGCCACTCTCCCCCATACAAAAAACTGTCTCAATCCGATAAACGCAAACTCCGTCTTGGTGAAGGCCTCGTTCGTTTTTAGCAGCTATCCGTCACTTTTTCGATATTTTCGCAGTCTGCAACATGAGTGTCTATTCTATTCCTCTGCGTCTTGGAAATACTCTGAGGAACAATGCTTAACAAACAATTACAATATCATTAAAATTCTGCTTTATTGCAGACACTAACACATCCTGAATTCAGTCCAAATAGAAAATATCGACTACAGGAACTTCGAGTATTCTAACTTCCATCAATCAAAAAGACCAGAAAATATGAAGGATCTAACTAACGAACTATTTTACACTCTCTCTTTCTCTCCATATCTCTCTATCTATTTATATATATATATATATATATATATATATATATATATATATATATATATATATATATATATATATATATATATACAGGGTATTTCAAAATTATATGTTCAAAATTGGCATATGGGTAGAACTGGTCGAAATAGGCAATCTTTCTTCTATGAACATGTATCCGCAAATGCATTATTAAGGAGATATTTAAGGTTTAAATCTAGCAAATGTGGGCCAAATAAAAATAAATTCTAAAATAAGTTTATTTCTTGATAATTATTTATAATTTTTACTTCAATTATTCCTAAGCTGTTCAAAGTCAGAACCTCCAACATTAATACAGAGCTGTAACCTCATCCTTAAATTTTCATGAACCCTACCAAATACTTCTGGCGTTTCTGAAATTTGACCAGCAGCTGCAGCTACTCTTATAATTAAATCTTCTTCTGAATCCACAGGAGTTTCATAAACGAGGGTTTTCATGTGTCCCCAAAGAAAGAAGTCAAGATGGCTTATATCAGGACTCCTTGCAGACCAATGAACCGGACCATTTCTTCCTATCCATCGATTGAGAAATTGATTATTTAAATAGGCTGTTTCATTTTGACCCCGTAAGGGGCGCGGCGATTTGCCATCCTAACCGCCGTGCTGATGGGACTCAGCACCCCGTCCAACCCCAGCTTAGCCTCTTCTCCTTCCTTCAAAACACTTGTTTCCTGGCTTTTCATACAACCTCTCCCACAACTTTCAATGGTCAGCCTCTAATTTCACAGGGTAGATGCTGACCTTCTTCTCAGCCAACCGTCCCGGATCGGGGCTAAGGGGAGAGGGGACAATGTTCCCTAACCCCCTGAGCTCAAGTCTGGGGTGGCTGGTTTTTAACAATCTGCTTCATCCACACCCATACCTTCCTCACATCCCTTTTCCTCTCCTCTTCACAATCTATCATTTTACGCCGTGTTAAAGGTGGATCCGCCATGCCGATGGACGGCCAGGCCACCAGGCGGGAGGGGTGTTCCTAAATGGTGTCGCCTGGCTCTGCCAGCCCTGTAAGCACCTCTTGCAGTGCGGGCAACTGCAAGAGATAATGAACTATTGCGTCCCGTATTATAAAGAGGGTGACCATGCCCATGTATGAAAAACAAAAAAAAAACAACCCTCAACTTCCCCTGAAACAGCGACGGAGCCGCCCTCAGGCAGCTCCAGCAAAAAAAATGAGGTCCCCCTCCCCTGTGCTTGCGCAGGTTACCCTCCATATCTCTTCAATCGAAGAGGAGGCTTACTTCTCTCCTACGCCTACGGGTGAAGGGGACTCCCCCTCACCCCCTTCTCTGGAGGTGCTTTCGGGCACCTCCCTTTTACCAGCGGCAGTCCCCTCTGTTCTTTCCAAAGGGACTGCCACCAAAGCCAGCAGGCAGCCCTTAGCCAGCCGCTCCACATCGAAGCGGCTCGGTAGGGCAAACCCCCTTAGGAGGGAGAGGGAAGCCAGGCCCCTTCGGTCGCCGTCCTCAAAAGACCTGCTGGCAAGTATATTGAACCTTGCCGGGGTCAAGGCCCATGCCTCCCCACACGAGACTAGTGACGATACTGCCAACGGGACCTGCGTTGTCTTAGGGGGGGTATGGCCAACTGGAGGGGCCCCCTGAGATAGCCATGGTCCTTGAGGAAACCCAGCCTCAGAAGGTAGGGCCTTCCATGGGGAAGAATCCGGGCTCGGCACCAAGCACCGAACCCGAATCCGCCTCTATGCAAGGTCCTCCTCAAACGGCTGAGGGCTCCGAGGCAGTACAAGGAGGGGAGGGATTTCCTCCGACAGGTGCCCCTACGACTACTAGGACCTTCTACATTTCAGAGAGGGACCTGGCTGAGGCCGGTCCATCTGGCATGGGGGCTTCTGACGGCGGAGGTGGGAAGCGGGTTCATTCCCCGCCCTCCTCTTCTAAAAAGAAGAATAAAAAATTCAAGAATGACAAAGAAGACTCGGGGCTCCTCTCCATCCGCGGGGGCTGCGGGGACGGATGGGTCTGCTGCCACTTTGGTAGGCGACCAAACCAAGATCGGCACATCTGGGCCATCTGCTCCCCCGTTTGCGGAGCCCCTGACTCAGACTGAGACCAATAGTGCACTGAGTGGAGCCTCGATGACATCGGGGCCCCTCATTCAGAGGTTACCTGGCGTTTTTGAGCCCGCTGGCTTAGAGCGCTTCCTCGTCATTCGATTTACTGATGGCACCATGATGTCCAAGGGCAACATGATCCTTTAGAGGAGAGGATTAGCTAGTGCAATTGGTAGAGAGCCGAAGGTGACCCGTTTCTCGGACGGGAGCCTTCTGGCGAATGCAAGGAATCCCGCCGAGGCGGCCAAGATAAGTGCTCTTCGGACACTTCATGGCACCCCGGTGAGTGTGACGCCGCACTCTACCATAAACTTTGTGAAAGGAGAAGTTTATTTCCAGGGAACTCGTTGACTACTCCATTGAGGACATCACCCTAGGGCTCGCCGACCATGGGGTGGTCAAGGTCGAACGTGTGATGAGAAAACAAGGAGGGGCCTCGAGACCCACCCCTACACTCTTCGTTACGTTCGACTGTGACAAGCTCCCTGAGTCGGTGCGTGCCAGTTGGTACCGCTACCGCGTGAAGGCATTCGTGCCACTGCCGTGGCGGTGCTATTACTGTCACCGCTTTGGCCATACGAATCGCTCATGTAGACGTGCAAAGTCAGGGTCACCCGAAATATGTGTAAATTGCTCCAAGGTCGCACATGATAAGTCCAAATCGTGTGTGGCCAAGTGTGTCAATTGCGGAGAGCCGCACCCCGCTTCTTCGAAGCAATGTAGTGCATATCTCCTTGAGAAAGAAATCCTGGCCGTTCAGGCCTAAGGATCGACTCTCATTCGGCGAGGCTAAGGACTTGGTCCTGGCGCGCCTGGCTCTGCCTGGGACGTCATATGCCTCAATAGTTAGAAAGGCACCCTCTGCTCCTGGCCCATCCATGCCAACGAGCTCGGTTGTTTCCGCGCCCATTCGGAGCCCTTCTGCGGGCTCTACCAAACCTGGGCACTCCCCTGGTAAAGCTGGCAGCAAAAATGGTTCATACCCAGCTCCGGCTAAAACCAGGGCTCCCCCCTCTTCCCCCAGCGTGATCGTTTCCCGTAAGGCGAAACGGCCACGCGCCTCCATCGAGTCGTTAGACTTACAGGAGGCAACACCCCTGAAGATGGTCGCTAGGCCATCTTCCGGGGTTCCTAAAGCTGTCATAGGAAAGGAGGACAGCAACAAAGGAGCTTCGGCTCATTCGCCCACGCCCCGAGGTGGAGCGAGTGGACCGGATACGGTGGTTCCTCGAAAAGAGGGCCCCCCGCCTCCGAAGCCACAACGCCCGCCTAAGGTTTCGAGGCGGAGGGAGGAAAGGAATGGCATGGCGAGCCAAACCTCCCCCAATAAGTCCTCGAAGGCGACAGCGCCTTCAGCGCTTTGTCCGGCCAACAGCGCCCGTGGTTCTTCCATCGTAAAGCGTACGGCCATTCCCGTGAGGGTCTTCAGTTCAAGGAGGGCCCCCGCGTCTCCTCCGAGCTAGGCCTGGAGGGCATATTCCTTCAATGAAATTGCGGTAGACTCCGGGCCAATAGGAAGGAGCTGCGGAGGCACGTCTTGTCCCGTTCCCTGTTAGCTGTCTTTTTGTAGGAGACCATGCTAGGCAAGTGCCCCCTGCTGCCATCCCGGGATATAAGGGTCTTGCGACCCCAACCCGGTGGGATGGCCGGGCTGGTGGATGCGCAGTTTACACCCGGCGCGATGTCTCCGTTCTTCCTTTCCCTTTAGATACCTCCTTTCAGGCAGTGGCTGTGCAGCTGCACCTGGATAGGAGGTATACTCTGATTTCTGCGTACATTCCACCGTCAGCTGACTTCGACGCGGGTGACTTCCGCCGTGTCATGGCATGGTTGCCGAGGCCCTATCTCTTGCTTGGAGATCTGAACGGCAGGCATTTTCTCTGGGGAGATTACTCCATAAATCCCAGGGTACAAGTCCTTGCCGATCTGATCGAAGAGCTGGAGATGGGTGTCCTAAACGTGGATGAGTTTACGCATCACTGTCCGAGAACCGCTTCATTTTCTTGCCTTGACCTATCTTTGTGCTCTTCAGATGCACAGCCTGATTTTGATTGGGGGGTGGTCGATGACCTCCATGGTAGTAATCACTTCCCCATTCAAATATCATTTTCAGGGCAACTGCCGCCTGAGAGACCACCTCGGTGGTGCTTAGCGAGGGCGCGGTGGCCTGCATTTCAGGAAATGACTGAATTCTCTATCTCAGTCGAGGAGTTTAGGTCGGTATATGAGGCCGTTGAGTTCTTCTCGAGCAACCTCATCGCCGTGGGCCTGACTACTATTCCTAGGACGTCTGTCGGTTTTGCACGCCAACCACTCCCATGGTGGTCGGTCGAGTGTGAGACGGCCCTCAAACAGAAGCCTTATGACTACATGCGCTATAAGCGCCGCCCGAACGATTTCACTGTCACTGAATTTCGTCGGGCTAGGGCTAGGTTTCGTTATATTTCGAAGCACGCTCGCCTCTTTTCTTGGCGGGCATACATTTCTTCACTTAACGGGAAGACACCTTTAGCTGAGGTGTAGAAGCGAGTAAAAAGGATTCGGGGCAAGTTCTCTCAGGACCCCCCCTCCCGTTCTCCAGGAGAATGGGACCGCAATCTCGAACCCCGCGTTCGTGGCGGAATCCTTAGCGACCGCTTTTTCCGCATTCTCTAGCCGTGATGCTGCTCCGCCAGCATTCAATGTACGTCGTGATGTAGCGAAAGGCCGCCGGCTGGACTTTACCTCCAGAGGCGGAGAACCCTTCAACGACAAATTAACTGTGAGTGAGTTGCGTTCCGCTCTCTCTTCGTGCGCGGACACCGCCCAAGGTCCGGACGATGTCCCGTACGCCATGCTTCGACACGTGGGTGAGCAAGGCATGGCCCTTCTGTTAGATTTGTTCAACAGGATCTGGGTGGAAGGTCTTCTTCCAGACTCCTGGTGAATCGCTACTGTGCTCGCCTTTCGCAAACCGGGGAGAGATCACTCTACTCCGACCGGTTTTCGCCCAATCTCTCTAACCTCTTGCGTGTGCAAGTTGATGGAGAAATTGGTAAATGTTAGATTAGCCTTTTTTCTGGACAGCGGAGGCCATCTGTCTTTCGCACAGTGCGGCTTCCGCAAGTTCCACTCCACGTCGGATGCTCTGCTCCGACTGGAAAATACCGTCTGCGAGGCTTTTCTTCGTAGACAGCACTACGCCACGGTCTTTTTCGATCTGGAGAAGGCCTATGATACCGCATGGCGATACTGTATCATGGAGACTCTCCACACGATAAGGGCGAGGAGACGCCTCCCAATGTTTATATCTAAATTTTTGCGAGATCGTCGATTCCGCGTACGAGGGGGGGGAACCCTCTCCGGCTCAAAGGAGCAGGAAAAGGGTGTCCCGCAGGGAAGTGTCCTCAGTGTCACACTCTTTGCCCTGAGCATCAAAGGCATCACCTCGGTGCTGCCGGAAGATGTTCTCGCTGCGCTCTATGTCGACGACCTTTTGATCTCTTTTGGCGCGGCCGAGATGCCAACTCTGGAGCGTCGACTTCAACAGGCATTAAACCGCGTCTCTCGCTATGCCGAAGCGCACAGGTTTCGGTTTTCTTTGGCCAAGACTAAGGTGGTGCACTTCTGCCGCCATCCACGGCTTCACCCCGACCCAGATTTGTTTCTTAATGGGGTGCGCCTGGATGTGGTTGAGGTAAAACCGTTTCCTTGGTCTTGTATTCGACTGACGCCTCACCTGGGAGGCTCATATTCGCAGCTTTAGGTTCTCTTGTACCCGCGTATGGATATTCTGCGCTCCGTGACGTTCAGTGCTTGAGGCGCTAAAAGGGCTACTGCCCTACTTTTTCATCGATCCTTTGTTCGTTCGAAGCTCGACTACAGATGCGAGTTTTATGCATCCGCAGCAGAGCGTTTATTGCGTAAGGTGGATTCGATCCACCACACCGGCCTCCGCCTTGCGACCGGTGCCTTCCGCACTTCCCCCATTAAGAGCCTGTTGGTCGATGCTGGGGAGATGCCACTCGCTCTGCGCCGCGTGCAGTGCATCACTCGCCTGTACGCGCGAGCTCGGTGCCTCCCTCAGTCGCCAACAGCTCTCACTGCATCCGCAGCCGATCTCGATGGTGCCTATGCCGCCGAGAGACGCCAGTCATAACCTAAGCCTTTTGGGTTTAGGGCCAGGAAACTCCTTCGAGAGGTAGATATAGCTCTCGGGCCGGTGGCGCCCCTGGTTCTGCCTAGGACGCCACCCTGGAGGGTACCACATTTGGATATTTGTCGCCACGCCTCTGCTCCCAAAGCTTGTACTGCGCCGGGAGTATTGTGTTCGACCTTTTTGGAGCACACATCGTGTCACGCTGGAACCGTGCCAGTGTATACGGATGGCCCTAAGTCCCAAGAGGGGGTCGGCTTCTACGCCGTATCCCCTCTGTTTGATGTCAGCGGGGCTCTACCAAGCGCTGCGTCTGTCTTCACGGCCGAGCTGGGGGCAATACACCACTCGGTACGGGAGATTAAGCGACGTGCCCGGTTCAGAGACCGGATTGTGATCTATAGCGACTCACAAAGTGCCCTGAGTGCTCTCGGGGCATTGGAATCTCGGCATCCCCTAGTTCGCGATATCCGTGACGCCACGGTTTTGCGAGCCGGGCAGATGTCGAGATTATCTTATGCTGGGTCCCTGGACATGTAGGAATTGCGGGGAATGAGCGCGCCGATGAGGGCGCCAAAGAGTCAGCGAGGACTCTGCGACCGGACCAGCGTTTCACTCTTCCTCACTCCGACTACATGGCAGGAATACGGTCAGCTCTTCGGACTGCTTGGCAAAGAAGAGGGGAGACGGTCGAAGGGAACTTAAAGTTGCGTGCCATTGCGCCGCGACTGTTCCCATGGACCTATCCCCAAATGCCGCGACGGCTTCAGGTCGCTTTCTGTCGTCTCCGAATCGGACATACTCGTGTGACGCATCGCTATCTGATGGAGCGCTCGCCAGCGCCCTATTGCGACGACTGCGTCGTTCCCCATACTGTTCGCCACATTCTTGTCGAATGTCCCAGTCTGGGTGATCTTCGCGCACGATACCTGTCCCGGTACCGGGATGGGCGGGGTCGCTACAGCCTGTCCCTTGTGCTCGGGACGAGTTCGTGCACATTCACTTGTGGACTTGTTGACTTTTGGGGGGGGGGAGGCCGGGCTTCTTCCCTTTATTTAAGGTTCTTTTTGTTGTTGTTTTGTAGGTTGCACTCTCCTGCACATGGGTGAGGGGGACCTCCCGCCGCTGCCGGAGATTGCTTCCTGATTGTTAAGTTTTTCCAATTTATATCATTGTTATGTTTTCATATTTTTATTTTAAAGTTGCCTAGTTCTAGGTTGTGTTTTTCGGCGACTTATGCCCAAGTGGGCAGTTGCCAGATGGGTTCTGTAAAAAAAAAAAAATTAAAATGTTATATTTTGATGCTAATGAGTTGGCGCTTCATCATGCTGAAACAATATTTCGTTTCTTGCTACCAGCGGCTCATCTTGCAAAAGTTCAGTTAGAACTTCTGATAAAAAAATACACTAGGCATTTCCTGTGAGTGGAGACGCTAACATGCATGGACCAATTATTTGTCACCTAGAATTCCAGCCCAAATATTAACTCCAAATCTTTGTTAATATCCCGCACAATTCTTGGGTTAATATGATGCCACTCATCATTATTATGCTGATTAAAAACACCCTCACGGCTAAAAAATGCCTCGTCTGAAAATAAGACTTTTTTGCTAAAATCTTGATCTTTTCCTAAGAACCAATTAGAAAAATTAATACGATGAGGAAAGTCGGTGCGTAATAAGGTCTGGACTCTGATAATGATAAGGGTGCAAATGATTTTCATGAAGACTTCACACAACTGCATGGTATCCAAATCCAATAGATGAAGCAGCAGCACGAGTGCTAGATCTTGGATTTCTCATAAAAATTATAAATAGTTATCAAGAAATACACTTATTTTATGTTTTTTTTTAATTGGCCCACTTTTGCTAGATTTAAACTTTAAATATCTCCTTAACGATGCATTTGCGGACAGATATTTATAGAAGAAAGATTGCATATTTTGACCAGTTCTACCCATATGCCAATTTGGGACATATAATTTTGAAACACCCTGTATATATATATATATATATATATATATATATATATATATATATATATATATATATATATATATATATATATATATGTGTGTGTGTGTGTGTGTGTGTGTGTGTGTATTACACTCGGTTTTCTCACCTTCCTTTTACGAGGGTTACGGGTGTTATAGAACAAGGCTAATAAACTTTAAGTTCTGCTTTACTACCACGTGACTTTAAAACGACTTCCATTGTCTGCCGATATGTCGATATGGAACTGAAAAGAACCGGGATCTCTGTTCGCGGGCCACAACGAGTTCGATATCGCCAAGCGGCTCAACGTCAGCCCTATGACCGTTCAAAGAGTCGCAGAGAGGCTCAAGAACGGGGAAGACCTAAAAGATTGATCTGGTTTAGGCAGACTTAATGTTGGTAACGGTTTGGCTGTGAGAACGGCCTTTGAAAGAGATAGAAAGCTCAAAATAACTGCGCTCGCGAAGAAGAACATCTCTGTGGTCAGGGTGTCCCGGGCCATCAAGGAAGGGATGCGTGAAAAAGCCTCTACTCACCGACCGTATGCTTGAACAATGTTGGGGGCGTTGGCGTCGCCATATAAACGACTGCAGAGTCATTGCAATGGAATTAGAATGTTGACTGATCTATAACTGCATCAAAACTATCAGTGTCTTTTGCGGAGAGCGTGAAACTAGTATTACTAGACTGTTTCAATACCCAGTATATCTCTCTTTATATATATATATATATATATATATATATATATATATATATATATATATATATATATATATATATATATATATATATGAAGAGAGAGAAAGGAATTCCAACCTAAATTTTACCACCGCTCTTTGACAATTGTTTTAGTACTTTTATAGCTTTACCCAAGCAAAGATTTTCCTCCAATATATCAATCCATTTCACCCTAACATAAAATTCACTATGGAATTCGAATCAAATTCATCCCATCCGCTTTTAGATATAAATGTTAAAAAATCAGGTGAGGATATTTCCACGTCCCTAAATCTTCGATCAAATGGGGATTAATTTCTTCTCATTCTGTGATATGTCCTTCAAAATAAATACTATTACCACTCTACTTTACCTAAGATACCATCTCGTCTCATCCTTTGTACATATGCACAATTAGTTTCTCTTCCAAAAAAACTTCTTTTTTAATAATATCTTCACTCCCCCATTAATAGACAAACAAATTTCTGTTACGAGCATTAGCCCCCTCTCCCACGACCTGCCTATATGGTGTTCATAAAGATAAAAAATATCTTTTAGTCCCAAAATGGGACCTTTGAATTTAAAATTCAAAAGGAGAGTCACTAAACTATTAAAATCAGCCAATCCCAATATGAATTTTCGGATCACGTGTTTCAATAATAAAACAATTTCTTTTTTTTCTCACCCAAAGACAAACTTCCCCGAGAGCTAAGCAGTGGTGTTGTCTACCAATTCACTTTCTCGTGGTGTCTCCACGGAACATATATAGGCAGGGAAAGGTTTTGTTCTCTATCACATGGGAATAAGCCACAGAACTGGTAGAACCTTAAGTAAAAAAGAGAATTTGGCTATATATTTCCATGTCTTCAAATGTAAGACTAACATCCTTCTTAACGATATTAAAATAATTGATTCCCATAAAAACGAAACTTCCCTCCGTATCCTAGAATTAATCCCCATCAAAAATAAGCGCCCGACCCTTAACTACGATTCTACTTAAGCTCCCCTTCAAATTCTATAACGCACCAACCTTTAAATCTGTTCTCGTTAACCACTTTCTTATACTCGAAGTTACCCTTGAGAATGAACTGAATAAAGTTCGAAAGTACTTGGAAACACCTTTTCATTTTCCTTGGGGAACATTGCATTCATTGCGAAGTGTGAGTTATTAGTTATTCATTATATATATATATATATATATATATATATATATATATATATATATATATATATATATATTAAAAACCATGTTTAATATTGACTACTCTTTCATTAGGCTTTTGTCATTTTTCCTTTGGATTTGATGACTTGTTGTAGACGCTTTGGCATGGATTTGATCAAGTTTTGACAAACATCCACTCAGATTTCGTTGCACCATACCTTTATGATGGCCTCTTTTAATTTTTTTACGGAGCCAGTGCCTTGGCCTTCAACCTTCTTTTTTATTATTAGCCAAAGTTTTCTATGGTTCTATGGGACTGAGATCTGGGCTATTGCCAGGCCAATCCAAAATACTAAATTTATTGCCAGTAAGCCATTTTGTCACAATTTTAGCCTTGTGGCAAGGTGCCCCATCTTGCATGAATGTTTCTGTCTTATGGATTGTCATTACCACTAGAAGTTTCTCCTATAACATTGCTAAATACTGTGCGCCATTCATAGTTGTGTTCTTAGGAAGGAAATATATGCTTCCTCTCCCCTGGAAACTCAAACAACCCAAAATCATCACACTTGAAAGGTGTTTCATTGTCTTTGAGGTGTATTTAGGGTTCATTCTATTTGAACCAATGGGCCGATAAACCTTTTTAGGACATCTTCTGAATGTTAAATATGTCGACTCGTCGCTGAATAAACCTTTTTCAACTTCTCAACAGTCCAATGAATCTATTTTTTTATAAAATGCGACCTGTTTGTTGCGCATTTTTTCAGTAATGAATGGTTTCTTTGCAGCGTGGAGATATGGTAATCCGAGTTCTTTTTGAAGCCACTTCTGGATAGTTCGTTCAGAAACATGATATAATAAATTATTCATAATAAATTTTAGTTCTTTCGCAGTTATTGTTGGATTATTCACTACTAAACTTTTCAATAAGCATGTCTGTTCGCAAGTTTGTTTTTCTCGGTCTGCCAGATCGTTTTTTAGGTACTGGCCTAGATAGGCTAACATTGTTTTTAGCACGTGAAACCCATAAATTAACAGTAACCTGGGCTATGTTTAATAGGGGGTTTGAAATCGGACTATTTAAAAAATAAAAGGCTGTCGTAAACAAAATCGGTTACACAATAATTAATATATTGCAAAATGAAAAAAAAAATAACCTAGGTCCGGCCAATTCAACCATAGAGTAATATATTATTAATATATTATCATATTTAGGAATCCAATCAATATGCTGCATTCTGATTGGATATCGTTGGTACGTGGCTGTATTCAAAGCCGCTCATTGGATAGGGGTTTAAAAACCGAGAATGCCTACCCTATTCCAACTATTCTAAGTTAGGTTTTAATAATATAACTAAATTCCAAGTGTAGAGGAATTAAAACATAAAGCATCCCGGAGGTCCAGGCGGACGTATACATTAAAGTCCCCCCCCCCCACCTCCACACGGAGAAAGCAAGATAATCGAGCTACATGAGGAGAGTCGTAGGAACGTTAGTCGGCGGAATAACAGTCAAACGGGCTACTCTTTTTTATCTCACCGGCGCTTAGGTAGTCGGGAGCGAGCCGCTGTGGCAAGGTGACAACCAAAGGCCATTACGGAGGGCTCAAAGGATCCAATTACCTATTAGATCCGGAGGCCCGTGGTTAAATCGCCACAAAGAGCGGTGCCAGTCAAACATAACACCAAGGATGGTGACGGTTGGCGGTGTTTCTAATTAAGAAGCCGACTTGGGCACCGCGGTGCCACCCTCCCCTCCCCTCCTCGCCCTCCCCTCTGCGGCCTCGCCTCTTCACCCTTTGATGGGGCAGTCGCCAGGCTATAAATAAGCCCCATAAGGAAAGAGAAAGGATTATTGGCTGAGAGACGATAGAGGACCAGTTCGAGAAGATCGGTCCTTCGCACAATTTAGAACTAACTTATAAACGTCACGTTTTGTACCGGTGTCATACCGAAAAATCCTTTACAGACTTAGAAGAAGTGTGACTGGAGTAAATAAAACCCGCTCACCCTCTAGTGACTCTCACAGCGCACGCTCCGTAAGAGTGAGAAGAGAATAACTAATCCCTAACGAGGTTCCATTTGTTAAGTACGGTAGAAATCACCTCGTATGCCCAAAAACAGTTAGGCACCCGGCGTTAAAGACTATGATACAAATAGGTTTCAAGAGCATCCAGAAGAGCACTCCTTCAGCTAGAGAGCACAACACTTCTCTCCTTCTTTTAAACGTAACAGGAGGCAAAGTTTCAACACGAAGTTGACATCCCCCCCCCTCTCCACTTTATCTCATGAAAAAAAAACTCCAGCCGCTCACCGTAGTAAAAGAAGCTAGGGAAAAGCCATCTAGTGACCTCCGGCAACCCCTGATCGTTTATTTCATGTAAGTTAGAATGACCATTTATATTTGTATTACTTTATTAGGAGTTTATTACGGTACTCAAACTAACTGAAGTAGAGACAATCGTTAGTGAACCACGTCATCTTTACCGTTAGATGAGTGAAGTTTAAATTCGAGTTTAATGCTAATCTAAAAGGGTCACTAAAAAATAACTACTCGGCAAGTGATTTGTTTACTAGGAGCCTATTTAGATTTGGACATAAATAGATTCTGTAATAGGCCCGGTTTCAAGGATGGTTATCCTCGTTAAACTTATTAGGTGATTATAAATATTTTACTTTTTTGTAGTTAATTGATAAATTTAAAATATATATTTAATTTTGGATAATTCTGGTGTTTCAATGGATCCTTTAACTGTTTAACGGGCTCTCTCCTTAAAACGGATTAAACGCTGTGACACTTCCTCAACAATAAGGTAATTAAAAGCTCCACTCAGCCAATATTGAAGTATTGTTGTCTTTCATAATTAATAGGATCAGAATGACGCTCTAAAGCAACAAAAGCAATACCCCGACACCAAGCAAGGAACAAGTCTTTTTTTAATGGAACATCAGTTCAAATGAACGCAAGAAGGACTAAAAACATAAGAAATGCATATCATCGTCGTCACTGTGAGAAATAGAAGGATTTTAACTAACTACTCATTTTTACAAAATCCTCATTGGTGTCAGCTCTCGAAAAAAAATTCTATGGAAGCCATTCTCGCGCAAATATACCCATCTCTTTCATCATGACCAGCAATTTTACTGCATGCACGTGTTAATTCGCAAATCAGGCGCTCTATAGATTGGGACTGGGTTGGAAAGATGGCAATTCAAATTTGCTGAAAATCAAATCCTGAAGTTCGTCGATGGTGAGATCACAAGAGGTTAGACTCGATAGATCGATGAGTTCAGCAGTGTTGTTCACATTGAAATTAAGGGGAGAGAAACGAATTTGCTCACCGACTTCTCACCAACATCGCTTCCTTGGCGAAGGTCCATCCATAATCTTGCGAACAACGAAGGCGCGGGGATTTGCATCATCGTCGCAGAGGAGAGAGATGAGCAGATTTTCTGAGTGTGCGTTCCATGATTTGATGCAAGGGAACAACTATGTCTCGCGTTGATTGAAAAAGAAGGCAAAAACATTTGATTTGGAAAATAATGTGATTGGCAGCGTCAGAACTATGTGGTTGAGTTTATATCGCAAACCAACAATAAATGTAGTTGGTAACTGCGTAGAAGATGAGAGAGTGGATTTTTTTTCGAACTTTACCTTTAAAAGGATGCTTGGAGAGGTAAGTTGCGCCAAGGGGACAGGCTAAATTCATCCAATTTAAGGGGAAAATGAGTCCTGGCTTCAAAGTTTTCAGTTGAGATCAATTTTCCCGATGTAAATGGATTTGGGGATGAGCTAAAGGTACTTCTGATCAGAGGAAAAATCCAACAACAGTTCATTTGTAATCGGAATTTCTGGTCCATCTGTGATCGGGCCGAATACTTCATCCCATTGTAACTCTTCCACCTTTGACAAAGACTTACCTATTTGTGCCTTGAGAGAATTATTACCTGTAGTAGGTCCATCGACGGTTTGGAATTGATGACGAAGGCCGAGTTCATTTCTATGGAGGTCACAAATTGACCAATGAACTTTTTCAGCTTATCGATCCTCAATCTTTATCAAAATCCTGCCATCTCCCTCTCTCTCTCTCCCCCACATAAATACATGTAATTTACTGTCACTCAGCTCAAGAAGAGAAATATAGGATAAATTTCCCGTTGTGTCGGGAGATTTGAGAGTGGCCACGGCTTAGACAGTCCGATGACATTATTAAGCCACTTCGGGAATTAGCGTGTTTGCTTGCTTTAGGAATTTTTGACAATATATACAATTATATTCGAATGATGCATTGGATTTTCATGTGTCAGTTGTTACAGTATTCGCTTTTGTTTTTTTTAATTATGGAGTAAGTGATAAAATGTGCGGTAGGTTTCATAGGGGGTGGAATAGGTTTGCGGTATACCCATTACCCAAACAAAGGCAAAATACAGTCGAGAGAACACCGTTATTCTCAAGCGGAAGAAACTGTAAGAGAAAACATACGACCATTTTGCACTTAAAAACATTACAAGGAAAATGCTACAAAATCAAGACCATAAAACTTAATATGGAAACTAAAAACAAAAGAGAGGAAATGCTTAGATTAAGATCGACAAAATGTTACAAAAGTAAAAAAGTAAACAAAAGAGACGAGTGCCCCAAACTAAAATATGAAGGAAAACAACAAAATAAGAAAAGCGTAAATAAAAGCAGCGAAGTGCCCTAAAATAATAAACGAAGAAAAAACAAAACGAAAAGTATAAATAAAAGAGACAAAGTGCCCAAAAGTAAAAAACGAAGGAAAAATAACAAAACAATAACAGCGTAAATAAATAAGGCGAAGTGTTCCATACTAAAAACGAAGGAAAACAACAAAATAAGAAAAGCGTAAATAAAAGATGCGAAGTGCCAAAAAGTTAAAATAACAAGGAAAAAACAAAAAAGGAAAGGAAAAATAAAGGAGGCGAAATGACCATGGAAAAACAGAACTAAAATAGAGATAAGAAAGAAAAAGAAAGTATTGGCGCGTGCCACAGATCTCACTACTGATTGGCTGGGCTCAAATTTCAGGATTCACATCTTCCAATCAGAGCTCGAGTTTAAGAGAACCGTGAGTGAATACGATATTTTTAAACATAGTGAGAATCTTTGTGCCGATCCTAGTAATTTTGACTACTGCATTTAGAATTCTCTTTTCTAAAAACTTTCTTTAAAAATAATGGCTACCATGACTCATTAGTGGAAAAGAAATTAAAAAATTTCTTAATTCTCACAATCATCAAAATCCAACAGAAAATACCGTATAGAAATTATCCATTTTCTTTAGTCTCACATACTTTGGTAGAAAATCAAATGACTTGTTAAAGAAATTAAAGAGAGTCCTAATAAATTCTATCCATATCTCAACCCAAAATTCATATTAAAAAATGGGCACAATATTGATCCTATTTCAGCTATTAGAACCGAATTCAATTCCATTGCAGCTCCTCTGTAATTTATAAATATAGTTAATCCATTAGGTTAATCCAGTGTCGCATTGAGCAGCATCGGGGAACTTCGACCCACACGGGGTTGATTCTAAACAAATCAGACCCTTCGCACATACGAGATTACATCAAAGTAGGCAAATCTGAAATTGGTATCGATAACTTTAAAATACTTAATCATAACCACCATCGCAACGAACTACGAATATTAGAATCACTTTACATCCTAAAACTTAAACCTAATTAAAATATAAATCAAACTGCATCCAATCTTATTATATCATGAATTATTGAAATTTTATTCTTGTATTAAGCAGCTTATCCTAAATTGCACTATTCAATGTTAGTATTTTATGAAAACTAGAAATTTTAACCCTTTACTACTTTAGTTTCTTAGTGCCGATGATGAGGCTAAGTCCTCGAAACGTTCAAACCCAGAAAAGTAAAGATGCTTTTATTAATAGCGTGCTTGGTTTTCACCTTCATATATATATATATATATATATATATATATATATATATATATATATATATATATATATATATATATATATATATATAAAAATATATATATATATATATATATATATATATATATATATTCATATATTTCTTCTCAGCTTTTCCCTTCCCGATCTCGCCGTTTTTGATGAGTGGTTTCTCGGCAAAAGATTCACCTTTTAAGGTTTCGCCAGAGACTCTACGGACAGATGCCCTACCTGCTTCCAACCCTCTCTATTTATCCGGGCTTGGGACCGGCGCTGCGTTGGGCTGGTTTGCCCCCACCCCCTCCAGTGGCTCAGGAAGCTTCCAATGATTTGCATATTTTCTCCAAATACCTTTAACCTGAAGTATTTACTCGAAGTATTTACTTGAAGTATTTACTGGAGTATTTAATTAGTTAAGCGAAATAGGAACGATACTATGAGAATTGACATTATTTTGAAAACTATTGGAGAGTAGATTACGTAGGTATCGTTTGCCTCCAATTTCCAAACCCTTTCTAAGTGCTAGACCTTTTTTTTAAAAAAAAAAGGAACGTCATCGTGGAGATCTTACGTGGTGGAACGATCCTTTTGCAATCAGGTGTTTCGTACAGAATCCTACAAATGGGTTATAATCAACCTCTCCTTATTGGGGTTCGTTGAAATGATCTCTCAGTTACGATTCCTAAGCAAAATGTCTTCCGATAATTCTGATCTAGAATGAGTAGCGAAGCCCACATTTGTCCTGTGTTTTTCCTTACTTTGTCTTTTTCACGTGATTGCAAGGACTTACTCAGTATTCTACATAAACTAATTTCATATGTCTAAGTTTGGAAACTTTTTTTTAGTAATATTAAAACACTAAGATAAGGAAATTGATTTCCTTTTCCGTTTGCATCTTTACCTTCAAATTCCACCTGAAGGAGACGAGCCTGAACCAAAATTTTACGTTCATAAGATACGATCGTCCCACTCAAGCTTCCTATACCTATATAATTGGATAAGTCTAAGTCAAATGGAGCTAAATATACAATACCTTGTAAGCGAATGGCATATCTGTTCACAATAGCGAAACATAAACGCCTAAATGTAACATATCCACAATACGGCTCCTTTCATTTGTGTTCATTGATTGCGACGATCCACATTTAACAATATCTGGTTCAGCTTCCGTTTATTATTGACAAAACAAATTCACAAGCGTCTAGAATAATAATTAAAAAAATTTTCCATATATTCCTCTAGTTGATGTTTTATTTAGATTTTAAATTTTAAAAAAATAGGAATGGATTTTGGCTCTTGCTGGAACTTCCCCTCAAATTAACGGGTATTTTTTCATCGAGTTGAGCGATACGTAGCATCAAGGAATATGGGAAAAATGTTGTGTGATGGTAAGAAAGGAAGTTATAGACAAATGGACTTTTCACTTTTACATTCCCAACCAAGAATCTCAAATGAAACAGAGGTAAGACATATATAATCCAACGAGGGTCTATTCACTCAAACGGAAAAATAACAATAAGGTTTGAAATTAAGTCAAAAATATATTCTTCAAACTATTGAATACGACTCATTAATTTTTACCACATGAATACTTAATTTCCCTCAATTCGGAACTCTGAAATCATTATTTTTACAAGTCTTTTACTTCCCCTTCGTAGAATCTGATTAATCCATAACTATATTTTAAGCACGCAATATTTATGAACAGTTGAACAATTTGTGAATCTCCTAAATATATTTGAAGCTTTTATCAAAGTTCTTTCTAAGAATTCAGAAAAAATAAATATGATTATCGAACTGTATTTTTTTTTTAAGTAAAATAATTACAATCCTGAAGTTCAGAAAATGTAATAAAATTAAAGCAAGGATTTTGGGGGGATTTTGGGATGGGAAAAATGAGCGATAAGGATTGTTTTATCCCTATAGCAGGCAATGGCTTCGCTACTAAGATTAAAATTTAAAATCTAAAAAATCTAAATTTTCTGAACTTCGCCAATTATAATCACTTTAAAAAGAAACTCTAAACTAAATTTGCCACCTTTCAAAATATTACGTTGCTAAAATAGTTATAGAAGAAGATATATAAAAATAGATTTTCTGAACTTCACCATTTGTAATTCTTTGCGTTTTTAAAAATTCACAAAACTTCGATACTTACGGCCATATGCTAAGAAAAATGTGAAATGCACTTTTATCAGCTTTAGTGTAGCTTCACAATTATTTATAAATTTATTATATGCAAAAGGCTAAAATGTAAAATACTTAAAAAAAAAATAGGTTTTTGTTCAAATGTGCATTTCACATTTGTTTTAGCATACGGCCGTTATATTTATTTCTGAACTTCACCATTTTGTTTTTTAATATTATAAAAGAATTATTAGAAATAACTTTGATAAAAAAACATCGTCATACCCAAACTAAGATGAAATTATTATTCAAATTCTCAAAATATCCCCTTCTTAAATTATAAAGTTAGGCAATAGCTTCGCTACTAAGATTAAAATTTAAAATCTAAAAAAAAGCAGCAAATTATAATAATTTTAAAAAGGAACTCTAAACCATTTCCCCCTTTGAAAAAATTACGTTGCTAAAATATAGTTATAGATAATATAAAAAGCAGCCTTACTTAAATTTTAATACATTTTCTGAACTTCAACAATTATAATTCATTTTCTTTTAAAACACTAAAACATTGGATAATCATTTTTTTTTTCTGAACTCAACTATTTTGCCTTTTTAAACTCTAAAGAAATTCTTAGAAATTACCTTGATAAAAATTCAAAATATACTTGTCATAACCAAACTAACATGAAATTATTATTCAAATAGTCTAAAAGAATTATTAGAAATAACTTTGATAAAAAAAACATCGTCATACCCAAAGTAAGATGAAATTATTATTCAAATTCTCAAAAAATTTCCCTTCTTAAATTATAGAGTAAGTGATGAAAGAATTCCGCTAAAAGTTTTTCTTTCCTTTAGGCCAAGGAAATAATCATGGCGCTTCAAAAACCTACACAAAGACTAAATTATTAAGAGATCTATACTGGAAACCATTTTAATTTTTTTAGACAAAATCGCCTCCCTTGGTGGATCCCAATATGCCGTAGGCCAGTCCGAAAGACTGTCTGCAAAGAGCAAGCCTCTCCTGTAAGGAGGAAGAGTGGCGAAGCCTCTTTACTTGTTTAACTATATTTTCTTCTCCTCTGTACATTCCTGTTTCCCTAAATCCCTCTCTTACTTTTCTGACAAACTCTCTTTTCCTCATCGTTCATTTCCTTTTTCTCCCTCCCCCCCTTTGTATTTGCCCCCAGGAATCAATAACACAAAAAGGGATCGCAAACGTTCCCTCAATCTAGCAAAGTTTCACCTTGGAAAGAAAGAAAAGGGAAAGGGGAGTAACTCAAATATATCGGGGGAAAAGGAAAAATCTTGCGTCAAGTTTTCCTATATAATCTGAAACGCGGTATTATCTCGAACGAAAACTTCCTTACATTTGGGACCGTTGACACAGGATGATAAATTCACTTACTTCTTTATCAACAGGCGCAAAACAGCACAGGCGTTACGATAAAAATGGAAGGGTTTTTATGAGCCAAAAAATGGTGCTATGGGTAGTCTCCCATCTCAATCCCCGAAGGATGCATTTTTACTACTAAATTTATAAACAAAGAGAAAAGCGCAGATAACTTTGGAAAAAGTTTATTACATACAAGTGGCTATGCGTACTCGCCATTAAAACACATAAATTTGCGGGCACTTGTCAACTTTGTTGTATACACAGACCAGGCAATGGTTTCACTACTCCCCCCGGGGGCAAGCTTGCACTTCGCTACTAAGATTAAAATTTAAAATCTAAAAAAAGCAGCCATGGTTAAATTTTATGATGATGATGATGATACTCGTAATATGATGCGATTTCAATTAACGATGTGCCTACTGGCTCACAAGATGACGGCCTATTTATTTGTCAGAACTTAGAAAAAGTAACAAAGTATCGGTATTCCTATGTAACTTTATGAGTTGAATGTCATTTCTTCTGTTACTTTTATTGATTACAAGGCTCTGGAACCCTAGAAACGACGGCACTATCGTCGTCTCAATTTACCGGAATTCTGGCTGCTACATTTTCCCGACCTCATTCACATCGACTAGAACGTTTGGGCGCATGTTGAGGGCAAGGCCTGCAAGGTCTGCCACAGCCTCTTTGACGAGCTGAAATCCTTCGTCAACCGCGTGTGGACCAGCAGGAGGAAGGGATTCGGCCGCAACCTGTGGGCAGCCTTCAGGTCTCGCCTAGAGAGCGTGCTCGACGCCGAGAGCGGTCACAATTATTAATATTACAATTTAAACACATATTTATATGTTGAAAAATAAAAAAACATGTCTAACTGCATTAAAACTATCATTGTGCTTTTTATTGTAAGTGTCGTAACTAGCGTAACAGTACTTTGCCAATACTCGGTATTGGCCTTGCTTTTCGAGGGATCTAAATCATTGCTTCCTTAGGGCCTCCTGAATGCGTTCGGAAACGTCCCGTTCCATCGAACGAGATAAGCGAGGTTTTAACCATCATAAACTGAATATTCAATTTAGAAAACTGATTACTAAATGGTTATAAAGATTACTAAACTAAAGCTGTCTCTCATTTAGAGGAATATTCGAGTCGCTGTAGACCTAGGAGGGGGGATGATGAAAGAATCTCTTCGTTGGTCACCAGATATATAAATATTTTACCACGTTTTGTGATCCTCTTTGCTATTGTGCTCCCCATAAGATTATTGTGAAACGTTGATCGTTAAACCGGATTTGAGTGATACGATAACATTCCGAGAAATTATTACCTGCCTCCAAAAGGTAATGAATGAATATTTGGGGCTGGGAGATGAGCAGAAATTCTGATATGATTTTGCCTTCGAGAAAAATGGTGATGAAAACAAGAAGAGTAAAGTTCTATTTGTTTAGTGGCTTTGGGTAGCAAATGGAGGAGGAGTTCGAATTAGATTGATTATCGATTTCACGAGCTTACGAGTTTCTTTGATGAGGCTGAAATACAACTCTCTTAATGTTCGTGCTTTGGTACGATGAATGAATTCAGTCTCGTCTTGATGCAAATGCTATCTCCTAATGCGGAGTAGATGACTTGATTGGTATGCCCCTAGAGCGATATGTGAAACTGCTCCTCGAAGTGGTTTCTCTCGAATGATCTCTCTCCTCCTCGATTTGCTCGTTTTATAATTGGACACATTTACAAACATACCGATTTATATACATATACAATACTTTTGTAAAGCTTTTCTCTCTTGAGAAAATATACTGAAACTGTGAAATTTAGTCAAACAAAAATAAAAATAAAATATTGTGGTTGTAATTTTATGCTCCCCGAGTGTCGTTACGATCGAGCTAACCCAATTTTTAAGGTTCCCTTTTGTAACCACAGAATATTCAGTATCATTCCCAGTTTACCTTTTCACCGCGACTTTGGTCTTTTGGAGAAATCAAAATTAGGAATAGTTCTAAAATATCCTATTACATGTTACAATGTTACATATGAGTTTCTTTTTGTTTCGTTTCACACACATAAATTTATTTACATTGGCTAAGTGTACACATTACTACTTCATGGGTTTGTGTGTGCACATATTGTATGCACCACAGACCTTTTCGTATTGACTTTTCTGATGTGAGGAACGCTCCTTGAGTATTATGTGTAGAGCTGCTTTTGTGTCAAAGTGGTTCGACATCTTTGAGTCAATTGATTTCTCTTGTTAACCGAATTCCATTAAATGGACAAAGATTAATCATCCTCATCATCATCACTAACTCTATAATTTAAGAAGGGGATTTTTTTTGAGTATTTGAATAATAATTTCCTTTTAGTTTGGTTATGACTTATGTTTTTTATCAAAGTTATTTCTAATAATTCTTTTATAATATCAAAAAACAAAATGGTGAAGTTCAGAAATAAATATAAGTATCGACATTTTGTGAATTTTTTAAAACGCAAAGAATTACAAATGGTGAAGTTCAGAAAATTTATTTTTATATATCTTCTTCTATAACTATATTTTAGCAACGTGATATTTTGAAAGAGGGAAAATTTAGTTCCTTTTTAAAATTATTATAATTATAATTATAATATGCTATAGACATTTAAATAGCATTAAACGGTGATGCTTATATGTCTGATGTCAAGGAACGCGGTAGAAAAACTAGAGGCCTAACGACTTTAGCAATTTCCTTTTGAATTCGAATCTAATATTAGGCTTTCGAATTAGGAATATTACTAGTTTATTTAAAAGATGGAGGGATGCAACTTACTACAATTAAGTTGGGGCTATGGGGGCGAAGCCCCCAATTTGAAATTACCTTAAAGAATATAATTTTGGGAGGAAATAGCCTAAAGTAGGCGGTGCTATCGTCGTCTCAATTTACCAAAATTCCTTCGGCCAAAACTTCATGTTCAACCCCAACCACTCATGCCAGGTTTTGGCTGTATGGGTTGGGGCACTGTCCAACTGAAAGACTTAGGCCGCATTAATCGTAAACTTCCTCACTCAGGATAGGAATTTCGTGGCTAAGATGTCCCTGGAATCGGACGAGTTGAGCCTGTAACTGGCCGTGAGTAACACCACCACGGAGGCCGAGTGCTTGGTTCTGGACACGTAGTGGGCCTTTGAAACGTCCTGGCCGAACCTTACAGTACGGTCTCTCTAATTGTCGATGATTCGATCGACCATGAAGTTTTTTCAGCAGTAAAAATAAGAATTTGATTGCCATCACTC
Organism: Ceratothoa steindachneri; assembly: GCA_963969495.1. Lineage (NCBI taxonomy): Eukaryota > Metazoa > Arthropoda > Malacostraca > Isopoda > Cymothoidae > Ceratothoa > Ceratothoa steindachneri. The sequence continues at coordinate 108,212,944 of OZ018324.1, read as the reverse complement.
TTCAAGACGTTGAGGAGGCAACGATAGCGCTCCCCAAGTTTTTCTCACATACTCTTAATAAGCAGTTGCCTTTCCAAGCTCCTCAAGCTCGCTTGGTCCTTCTCCTTGACAGCCCTGAACACAGTTGCAACCAGTTATTTTGAGCTTATGAGCACTTTCGATGACCTTTCTTGCAGCCAAGCAGTTGGCAACTTGAAGTCTACCTCAACGAGATAAATCGTTGAGGTTTTCCTCGTTCTTAAGCCTCTCTGTGACTCTGTGGACTGGACGGTCATCAGCTGACGTTGAACCGCTTGGCGATGTTGGACTTGCTGTGGCCCACGCGCAGGAGAACAGAGATCACGATTCTTTTCACTTCTATCTCGGCACACACGTATACGATGATAAAGACGTTCTAATGGCACGTACAAGAAAAGTAGAACTTTATGTTTGTTTGATGGCACTTTTTCTATGACACAGGTAAACTTCTCGAAAGATAATACACCAAGTGTAAAAAGAACTTTGGCAAAACCCGGTATTGCTACATGCGCATGTTCAAAGTGAGCGTTTGAAAAGGCTAAAGACTTTGACAGGGAGCAAGAATTCCTCACCGAACGTGGATGAATGCCTGAAACTGTATCGAAGGAGGAGGAGTTCTAATGAAACATATTCACAAAAAATCAGATAACAAACATATTTCGGTTCCAAGATTCCTACAGGGCTCATATTAGATAATATAAGTATCTAAAGTAATTACACTAAGCCTGTTAAAGTACGTTAAAGTTAGGGTACGTTTAAAGTTAAGTTAGGGTAACGTTAGAGAAAGATTAAAAGTTAGGTGAGGGTAAGATTAGTTGAGGTATTTTGACCCCCGAAGTCATAACGCTACGCCTGTTAGAGTAAGGTAAAGTTAGGGTAAGGTTAGAGTTAGATTAAGAGGAGGTTAAGGTATGGTTATGTTAGATATCATAAACGCCTGAGACACTGGTTCATGATCATCCCGTTAATATTAACTTTAATTCTTCTACATTCGAGAAATTAAAAAGCAATTATTCCATTTTGTTCCGAAGCCAAAGTCCTGAAACTTCCTCAAGAATTTCTGGGCAAAATAAATTTTTCAAATTTAAAGCGCAATAGCAACGAAGACATGCCACGCGGAGAGAAAGATATATCTCTAAAGAAAGTAGTGAAGATGGGGGAATTGAAAATGCGTGAAAGGCATATGGCCGCATATCCTCCTGCAAGCATTGGGCGCGAGAAGGCAAATGCACGCGTCGGGGACAGGAGGGTACAGAATATTCTAGATGTCAGCTGCAATAAAGGACGCACATGGTATCCCCTTAAAGCGGAGGGCGTAAACGGGTGGGTAAGGAAAAGAAAGATGGGGAGAGTAGAAAGAGAAATGGGTGGGAAGAATGCTGAAATGTGAGTTTCACCCCACTAAACCGGAGCCACAAGGGAGCGCTAACTTGCCCTCTGAGCTCCCCTGACGATGAATAAATGCAGAACTGGTTCGCGGTGAGCCTCCGAGATTATCTGCGGCCACGGAAAGTTAATGAGATTCGATGTGTAAAAAAAGTACAAAAAAAGATAAAGTGGAAATGTCTCGAAGAAAATTGCCAAGTAGGCTCGATCTAAATTGATAGGCCGATGACACGGGGCCAGTAGTGTACGCTGTTCATCAAGGGGCTACCTGTTGCGCGGAATTCTCCATAGTACCTTTTTTATAGTATTTTAATACTCCCGAGTTGTTGCAGTCTAATATGTTGATTTAAGGCATATATATATATATATATATATATATATATATATATATATATATATATATATATATATATATATATATATATATATATATATGCATCTCTTTTGAGTGTGAGAGAATGATGAAATAAATCCAACTTCACAGCAGGAAAGAGAAAACGGAATAATTTTTCTTCGGAAATAAATATAACTATTTCCGAAGAATAATTATTCCATTTTCTCTTTTCTGCTGTGAAGTTGGATTTATATATATATATATATATATATATATATATATATATATATATATATATATATATATATATATATATATATAAAGAGCAAATACAAGTTATGTGGGTGGCAACAACAACCACAGGGCATTCGCCATATTTATTTGCTGCCTTTCAAAAGCATTTTGAAGACAGAAAGAAAGATGCAAAAACCTTGCTTTGCAGACTATATAACAATATAGGACAGGAGAAAGAGAAATTTGACGCGAATGAGCAAAGAGACAAGAAACAGGAGGGGTTTTTTTAAAGGTAAGAGAAATGGATATTGGAAGAACACCTGGATCGAAGAGCCTTTAAATTGTGAGCGGGCAAAAAAATATGGTATAAAAATCCATTAGAGGTTCTTAGCTTAGGGAGATACTGGTTTTGATAGGGTAATGCTTTGGGGGAAGTTTAGTCAGTGTGCCTGCCTGGTAGCTTAACTGTAGAGCATCTGACGGGCAATCAGTAGACCCGCGTTCGAGTCACGGCCTCGAATTTCGAGCTTTTTTTCCCCCTAGCGTTATTTCTGTCTTCTCATAAAGGATTGATTGCCTTCATTGTGCTGCCCTTTGCTGTCTTTGATCTTAGTCTTCTTCCAATGCCCCTTTCTCTTACCTTAAAAAAACCCTACGGTTTCCTGTCTAATTGCTCATTCGCGTCAAATTTATCTTTTTCTTGTAATATATATATATATATATATATATATATATATATATATATATATATATATACTATTTTTTTTTTTAAGAGCTCATCTGGCGACTGCCTACTTGGGCATTAGTCGCCGTATTAAAACTGGCCTACTTATTCAGTTTCCTTCCGTGGTACATATTCCTATTTATAGTTATCACGTGCTAACTTTCGTGATATTTTCCATATATATATATATATATATATATATATATATATATATATATATAGCACGCATCCACCTCTAAGCTTAAACGCCTAATACTGTTATCAAGCGTTTAAGCTTGGGGGCGGATGCGTGATAGTTTGCGCGCCAACCACACCGGCTGATATCTTTCGGTCGCTCAAAGAAGGGATGTCGGGCTTTTACAACTGTATCTCCTCTGCCTTTACAGGCACGGTTTTATTTGAGCGGTGAACTTTGGATGTGCGAACGAAGAAGTTAAATTGATGAAATGCGTTGTCATGGTTTACATGTCCCGTTAGATCAGTTGGTAGAGCACTGGTCTACATAACCAGAGGTCTCATGTTCGATTCCTTGCCGAGCAATGTTTTTTTCTCTTTGACTTTTCTCGGGGTCACCTCCAGTAAGATCTCTTGTTTCTGTGTATCACTTCTCTACACATACTGTTATCAAACGTTTTAGCTTGGGGTGGATGCGTGCTAGTTTGCGCGCCAACCACACCGGCCGATAGCTTTCGGTCGCTCAAAGAAGGGATGTGGCTTTTAAAACTATATATATTATAGATAAAATGAGAGTTATGAAAAACAGAGAGGTAGAAAGAGAATATGTGTTGTTATGTGGGTGTGTGAGTGAATAAGTGAGTGTGTGTGTGTCACGGCAGTATACTTTTCTAACAAAAGTTAATTATTATAAATTTAAATTTGAGGAAAATAAAAAGGTTTATTGAGGTTGCAGCCGACCACTTTCGTTCCCTACATTTTCCATTCGCGCATTCTAATAGCCTCGTTAAGCACAAATGAGGGACCCTTCAAAACGACGCGCATTTGCGATACTCAGCGCCATCTGGGACAAACATAGGGATAATTTTCGAGCTTTTTTCTTCCCTCCCGTTGAATTTTATCTGGCTGAAGTGCGTGATTCAGGGCGGAAAGTAGTAGTAATTAAAAGAATCGACGTTTTACAAATTTGCAAACTATAACTCAATCTTGCCTCCCTTTCAACTGCATGAAAATTGCAAGTGATTTATACAATTAGGGAAAAATAAAGGCATCTAGGAATGCCCAGAGGGGTGTTGGGGGGTGAGTTCTTTAAGACTTCAAAGGCGACCAGTTTCCCACTAAGAGAGGTTGATGCACTTCAACACAACTCTAAACGACACTCAAATACCCACATTCAATATAACAAATTCATCAAAAGGTCATAATTTTATCCACGCTAAATTTTCCAAAGTGGTCCTAAATAGGATGTGTTTAGCATCTCTTCTAGTAAGGGTTCCTCCCAGGACAGAATGTTCACAGCACGTCGCCTCCCAAACTTACCCATACACATTTATTATACACAATATCATTCACTTCATCTTCGGTCAGTCACTTTCCTAGCAAACACTTATTCACATTATCAACCCTTCTCACACCTTGTAACTAACTTTCCTCCATTCTATTTGCAAGTCTATTTCCATCCATTCCCCTCACACTCACATACTTATTTCTACCCTTCTTTAGACCAATGGCATCTTTTATCCAGTCGTCCCTTGATCCATCTATATTCCATCCACCAAGCATCTTTCTCACTTGTCTTCGGAGAATGTGGTATAATTCCTCATCTTTTCTTGCGATATTGCATTAATTTTCATATATATATATATATATATATATATATATATATATATATATATATATATATATATATATATATATATATATATATATATATATATATATATATATATATATATATATATATATATATATATATATATTTATATATATATATATATATATATATATAAGTATATATATATATATATATATATATATATATATATATATATATATATATATATATATATATATATATATATATGAAAGAAACCACAGTGATGGGATCTGTTTATTCACGAAACCAGGTTTCGACGGAAACCGTCGATAGCGTTAATCGCTGGAAGACTAAAAAATACAAAAGAGATGCAAAACTTCCGGACACACAAATTTACAAGTCAGAATCTGATTAGGGGGGGGGGGTATGGAAAAGCAGCGGCATTTTTGAATAAAGGAAGTATAAATTTCTTACTTATCATAGATTAGTGTTGAATTGGCCATCGGAACTATTAAAGTTTGAAATTTCCTTTATAAGCGAAAATTCAATTAAACGCCTATGTATATAATTGTGAGAATTATAAATTATTTTTGGCATTATCAATGTCAATTGAATTGTTTTCATTTGACATGTGGAGAAACAAACTATAAGAGATCCACGTAGAATATCGCATTTATGTTCCTTCATTCCGTTGGAGAATCTGCTGCATTCGCCTGTATATACTTGATTGCCAAATTTGCAAGAGATGTAATAACTCCCTGTTTGGGATCGTTTTTTGGTATTAAAAGGTAACAATAATGTTGTTTACACGTGCTAACTTTTTAAATTAATTAATTGTGGCGAGTATGGGAAGTAATATAATAATTGTCACATACTTTTTCTTTAGGATTAGCTGGTGAGTTAAAGATAGTTCTGAATTCTCTGCTGCTCTCAGGACTCAAAAGCTTGGCAAAGTGACAGCTATTTTTTTACCTACTCCAATAATTGTTTTTCGCTCTGAATTGTCAGTTTAACCCTCCTGAACTTAATAATTACGTAGTTATTCATTTTGCGAAAAGATATTATTTTGGTCAATTTGAATCTTTGCGCACCATTTGCCATATTTCCTTCAACTTTTTGACTGAGTAGTTTTCCAATAGCATGCTACCTTATATTTGCAGACGATCTGCGCGTGCGTCTTCTGACTGATTAGCCAATACCATGCTTCGTTATATTTGAGAAAGTTCGCTCATGGCTCTGTCTTCAGTTGATATGTTAGAATGGAATGTGGTGATTATTCAATTAAACGCCCATGTATATAATTGTAAGAATTATAAATTATAAATAATACTTGCAATCTTTAAGAACAATATTCAGGCCGTAGGGCTCACAGTGTAATCCCGCGAGTTATTAAATGCCCTACATACCTCAAGAATTTTAAATTTAGGCAAAATCGAAATTTCTTTGGCTGTAATAGAATTCCAAAGGATTAGAAAGGTGGTAAAACCGCATGCAAATTTTTGGTTAGTGCGTTTACATTTTTTCAACCCTTTCAGCGGTATTCATACTTACAACATTGAAATTCTTTTGGAGGATGTCAAAAGCTGTGTTTTTAGGGCGGGGGAAAAGCGCATTACGTGCAATATATCGCCCATTATTTATTTAATAGCGCATACGTACCCAAAACAACGCCTGCACTAGTTTGTTGTAGAGTTGGCGGATCTGTACCGGCATAAATTTCAAGAAAAATCAGGTGAATTTTTTCCTAAATTTCTGTCTGATTTTATTAGGTTAAGACTCTCTCTCTCTCTCTCTCTCTCTCTCTCTCTCTCTCTCTCTCTCTCTCTCTCTCTCTCTCTCTCTCTCTCCGTTTCCACTACAGATTCCTTGCCTAATAAATATATTCTGAATTTACAGATTCCCCAAATGATAGCGAGGGATTCTCTATCAATTACCGCATATTTTTTTCTCATCCGTGAGTAATTTTCGCCGTTATTATCATAATGGAGGAACATACATCCTATACCGTCATTACTGGCGTCGGTGCGAATGACAAATAGTTTGTTCGAGTTAGGGAGGCGGAGGATAAGAGAGAATGCCCACTTCAACTTGAGTTGGTTAAAGCTTTGAGTCGAAAATGGCGTCCGTTCGAGGGCTTCGGGGGCTTCTTCTTGAATAGCTCGCAGAGGGGCGCAGAAAAGTCTCAAAGTTGGCTATGAAGCGACGATTGAATGATACAGAGTCTATGAAGGATCGCAGCTGCTTTCTGTTAGTGGGCAACGGCATGTCCACGATGGCCAGGATCTTTTCTTGCAGGGGGGGGGGACTAACTGATTATTCCCGATATGGAAGCCGAGGTAATCCGTAGTGCCAAAAGACAAGTGGCACTTGCTGCGGCCAATCGTCAAATTGTGTTCCCGTAGACGATACAGAAGGGCTTGAAGGGTAGTCACGTGTTGATCCCAATCTCAGGTGGCCACATAAACATTATCAAAATAGAAGGTGACGTTGGGTAAGCCTTCTAAAATCCTCATCATCATCTGGTTATAATTGCTGCAAGCCGTCACCATACCAAAAGGAAGCCGTCGGAACTGCATAAGCCCCTTCTTAGTCAGGAAAGCAATAAATTTCTTCACTTCTTTCCTCAGGGGGATCTGATAATAGGCCTTGCATAAATCCAACTCCGAGATGAACTTGGCCTTCTTAAAAAAGCGGAAATTCTGATCTATGATGGGGATTGGTTTGGCATCGAATACGGTAACCGAATTTAGCTTTCTAAAATCGATGCACATTCGATAAGAACCATCGGCCTTTATTACCATAACAACCAGGGAACAATAGCTCGACTCCGAACGTTCGATGATCTGCAACCTTAGAAGTTTATTCAATTCGTTATTGAATGCTTCCCGGAGGTGTATAGGCAGGGGGTATGGTTTGGAACGGATTGGTTCCAGGGTAGTTAGTTGGATTTGTGCTCAAAGTGGGTAGTACAACCGGGGATCTCGGTGATGACTTCATGAAAACGATTCAGGAGCGCTTGCATTTGATCCTTTTGAAGAGATAATAGCTGGTCGCATATGTAAATTTACACAGGCAGGGAATTATTAAAGTCGGGCAAGACATGCAACGGGTATTCCTTGTCTTGTTGCAAGCAGACGACTTGGATTATGCAAAAGGGGGCTAGGGGATAGCTAGATTCCATGAGGATTCTTCGTCGATTGCAACTATCTGGTTGATGGTCGCGCGCCGGTGTTACCACTTGAGTATATTAACATGGGAAAGCTTTCTTCGCGGGGGGATGGGGGGGCAATAATGTAATCGACGGGGCCACGCTTCTCGACTATGTGGTAGTGGCCCTTCCACTGGCTCAAAAATTTGTTGTTTTCCGCGGGGAGGAGAAGCAAAACTTCTCCGGAGTTAAATTTTCTTTCTTTGGACCTGCAATCTAAGTATGTCTTATATTTATCAAAACAGATGCCACCGTTCTTAGACACAATTTCGGCGCACTTTTCCAGCCTCTTACGATTAAATCAGGTAGATACGAGTAAGAAGTTGGATATTTTTATCCAATTTCTGATTAAAATAAAGTTACTTCGGGATACTCAAGGGGCCTCTGACGTTTATACCATATAAAAGTTCAAAGGGAGCGAATCCTAATGTACGATGGGTGATTTCACGGTAGGCAAAGAGGTCTACCGAAAGGAAGCGGTGCCATTCAGTGGGCTGATATGCACACAACTTCGTGAGAATGGCCTTGAGGCTTCCATTTAGCCTCTCGCACATTCCATTCCCACTCGGGTGAAAAGGAGTGGTAAATAGGGGGCTTGATCATCACTAATTTACCAACGTACTCCATTAATTCAAAGGGGAATTGACAACTACGACCCGAGAGGATTTCTTTGGGAAGGCCCACACGGGAAATAATGGAAATAAGGACTTCGGCGCAAGAGATGTTATTGAATTTCTTGAGGGGCTCAGCCTAGGGGAATCTGGTGGCAAACGTAACTATTGCCTTCGCTCGACGGGAAGGGGGGGGGGGGGGGGGGAACGGTCCGATTTGGTCGATAGCTACTTGGGAGAATGGTTCAGAGATTAGTGGTCCCTTCTGCTAAGGAGCATTTCTGACTCGTCTTTTTATTGCCATCTTTTAACAAATGTCGCACGAACGACAATATCGCAGAATTTCGTCTCTCGCGCCAGGGCAATAAAAATATTTAAAGATCCTCTGAGCAAATAGGCTATCGTGAGCCGTTTGCAGGATTGGAAGGACGTGTGAGCGGGGTACACATAGAGGAGGTCGTCTTTGATGAGGAAGGTTATCACTTTATTCCCCCCCGACGGTTTCGAATGTTTTGTTCTGGGCTTTGTATCATAAGAGACGAAGAGATTCCTATTCCCTCTTGCTTTTGGCAAAACAATTGATCATCTTACTCTGGAATTCGATGGCACACGGGGGATCCAGAGGTGTGGGGGCTTTTAGTTCCTTCTTCGGGCGGGAACGGGTAGTAACGGGTTGAGCAACGGGGGATTGGAGCTGCAGTGAGGTTGGCCCAACCAGTAAAATATGCGCACTCAATGTAGCAGTGAATAATGGGGACTTTATTGGCGGGCCCCAAGTAATCATATACAACGGTAAACATATCGTGGTCCGAAGCCACGGGGGGAGTAGGTAATCAGATACAACAATGCACGTGCAGCCTGTATCACGGATGAGGATGGAGATCCACCACCCATTCACTGCTCCAGTTCCAAATTAGAAGGCCCCAGGGGTACTTTTATCCAACAAAAGTTTACCTGGTGGCCAGCAGTATTCAGCGGGCTGGAAGAAAAGGGGGCTTCATTTTGCGACGGTGGGACTGACCCGGTGTACCTGGTGAGAAGGATGGGTACTTCTAAACCACGAGTTTTGAGGTCAGTTACTACTCACATGACCTTGAACTCTACAGGATTAGTACACGATGGTCCTCCTGGGGAAAAACGAAGCAGGGGGTTGAGAGCAAAGGACTTAACATCAGGCTGGTCCAACGAGAAGAGAGGTTTGGGTTTGGCGGGCCCAGTCACTTTAACAAACTTATTCCCATTATTAGGAACAAATTTGTTCTTGCGGTTTTGGATTTAGAAGATGGGGGTTCTGATTTCTTCCCTTCCTTCGGATAGCAGTTGTGGCTAGCCGCTTAGACATCTGCCTCCTCAATGCATTCCTTGAGAGTACGGCACCTCCGGTCCTTCACGAAAGATCTGATTTCCGAAGGGAGCGACGCTAGAAATTCGTCCTTGAGGACGAAATCATCCAGGGCGTCGTATTCATAAGGCGCCTTGGACACGTCAATCCAAAATTTAAATGACGCTGTAGGGAGTAGCCGAACTGTCAGAAGGTCTGGTTTGGTTGAATGCGACAGTGACTAAATTTAGCTCGGTAGAATTCGGGGTCATGTCGTAAGCGGCGAGCAACTCGGCTTTTAACGATGAGTAATCAAATTAATTTTTGCCTCGGATGTGAGGGAAATAAAAATATCCTTGATTTGTAAGCTCAACAGGAACAATAATTGTGCTACGCCGTCCGTATCGACGCCCCACTGATTCACCTCGAAGATCTGTTCAAAATGGGTGAGATAAGACCCGAAGTCTTCGCCTTCTTTAAAGACGGGGAGCTTTATGGTCGCAGACTGCGCTGCGTCTAGTCGGGAACTTGAGGAGAATATGGAGAGCGTCTGGTTCCTCGTTCTGCTCATTTACAATTCGTGAGAGCGAATTATCTCTCTTTCTTCTCCTTCCTTTTCTTCTCTTATTTTAGTTCTTTCTCTTCTTTCTTCTTCCTGGATATAGGTAATCAGATCTTTGCCACTGAACCAAACTGGGTCTTGAAAATTTCAAACGACGACATAATGCTGATTTTACGCGATGGGCACAACAACAAGAATTAAATTAAGGCACGACAATGAATAAGGCAGAATTATGGATTTCTTTACGCACAGACGGGAGTGCGAATGGTTTTAAATAAACAAATGACAACATGAACAACAAAAGGTGGGGTCGAAACCCTCGCGAGAGAACTTTTGCCGTCGATATTTCACTCTGATTGAGACGAGAGTTACAGCACTCCTAGCAGAGCAATACGAAGAATAATACTATTTTTACTATACTTTCAACTTACGGCACGGGATGAGGCTTTAAAGGACAACAATTCAATTCCGTAAGGGAATAAATTTAATAATCAACCACGGTCAATGGACAATCAATTTACGAAATAAATGGGAAAGGGCACAGATACACATTCTCAAATAGGTATGTAATAGTTATTTCTTACCTTTTAACCTCGAGATTAGCCAACAATTAACAATTTAATCAAGTTTAACGAATAGATTGATCAAATTTCAATCAATTGATTAACCAATATTAATCTCAATAAACCTGATACCAGTTTAATATATAATAGATATTACTATATGTCGTAGAATAAGGTCAAGTTGACCCTTCTTGCGTTTCTCAGCCAAGGTTGATGACGGCTATATGCGTGGGCGATTTATAATACAAGCAGAGTCCAAATTAACTGAAATTGAGTTGGCCAAATAGTCGACTATCTTGGAGATTCCGGGACAATAGAAAAACTGGTACAAAAATCACTTTTCTAATATGCAAATTAATATTATTTTACAAGGTTAAAAGGTGCTTTAAAACAAGCTATATAGACATTAAACGTACACGAACCTCACCGGCTAAAAGGTGCTTTAAAACAAGCTATATAGACATTGGACGTACACGAATCTCAGCTGCTAAAAGAGGGAGAGACTTGGCGGGACGGTCGCTGTACAAACAAACGAACACTATTGACTGAGGGTCGCTCGAATGATCTTGAGCGTATACGAAGCCGACGATGGAGGCTTACACTGAAGGGGAAATGCACTAGAGAGAGCACTTGCACAGGAGAGTTGTGCGTTGTTGTTACCTCGGAGATTTGGCCCGAGAGAATAATTTTTGTCATGGCGCAAAGTTAAAAAATAGTCTCGCGATAATGAGTATTACGGGATGAACTTAGATCTTGCTTTCAAGTTAGAACACGAATCGAGACTGGGCGCGTGACGTTCGAGGAGCGGGTAGAACGAGTATGAGGTAGAATCACGCGAATTAATCGAGAATACCCGGAGCTTGAGAGGCTTTGCGAAAATTGTGGAGAGTCCAACGGGACGAGAATAGCGGGGGAGGGCGGGCAGGTGGGCGGCGGATACTGCCTTCCAACTAAAGCGCCGGAGGAGTTATAATGTGGTTGAATGGGGTCCCCCCCCCTCTGTCCGAAGGGGAGGGTTCCAGGGTTCAACGCATCGGCAGGTAAGAGTAGTCTCACCATATTAGCACGATCGCGTGAAGGTTCCTAAGTAGGCGAGGCGAAACTTTGCCTGACCCTCGACGGAACATTTTGGGCTCTCAAACTTGTCGCGGCGTTCTGCAATGGCGGGATTTCAGGCCACCACGGAGTCTCATGATTTCGCACTTCCATTAGCGTGGACCAAAAAGGTTGACCGGGTGTCTGTTCTCTCTCTCTCTCTCTCTCTCTCTCTCTGATCTCTGACAGTGAGGTGCTGCACAATGCTGACGTATCGATAAAAAGTCTGGCGTAGAGACAGGACGAGAAGTTCTATAGGACAAACTCAAGCGCTTTGAGATCCTAAGTTTAAGTAGTAGGACAGTTTGTCCTACATAGTGAGCGTTGCAAGTTTCCATAGTGACTTAGTGCGAGTCGCCTCTTGGTTGAATAAGCCTCGTTTCGATTTGCTTCTTCTGTTTAGCCCCCTAAGTTTTACTTCTATATATTATATATTTAAAATGATTAAGGGAATTTATATGTAATAAATAAAGCTTTATAGGTTACGTTAACATAAGGTTTTATAACATACATTTTTTGTAATTATACAGCTTGCTGATGCTTGAAAATCTATCATGATACTCCCGGAATATAAAATGATTGAATGGCGACCTGGTATCGAAACAAATCCCTTGATATTATTGCTATCCTCAAAAATAATTGAATAAATATATTTAAATCAATATTACCCATACCGCGCATATACGTATCTATATATTTTACAGTTACGAACTAAAACTCTTTTATCGCTTTCAAGTCGAAATGATTTTAATTTTGTTCTTCTTCCCAAGGATTAATTTCGTAAAGACATTAATGAGGATCCGTTTGAATCATGACTTGTCACAATTGTTTGTGAAAGATTTGTTCCTTAAATGGATCAAATTTATCGCCATTAGATCTCTGGAGGAAATAAGTTTCCTCAATTACCATTTTATTTTTGCCAATTAAGCAACAAAGTGCGTTTTTTCTTTGACTCTTTCGCTACTAACATTTCTTCCTACTAAGTCTTGTAGACACTGGATTTTCCTACCATCAGTAATATAGTTGTTCATGTTGGAAGATAAAATGGATGTTTGAAAGGATAAAAATGACTTGAGTAGTGTATTTTCCAAATTACATCCCATAAAGTATAACAAATGGGTGATCATTAAAGTCATTACCATCAGTAATATAGTTGTTCATGTTGGAAGATAAAATGGATGTTTGAAAGGATAAAAATGACTTGAGTAGTGTATTTTCCAAATTACATCCCATAAAGTATAACAAATGGGTGATCATTAAAGTCATGTGCACAGACAAAGCAAATTGGAGTCTGGGGTTTACTGACTGGAAACCAACGCTAACATGACCAGAGATAAAAAGAAGGAAATAGCAGAGTAGAATCAACGAAAATGATTTGTGACAATAAAAACAGAGATGGCCCTAACTTGCCGGTTGGAGAGTGAAAGAACAATAAACGCAAAGCGTTCTTTCAATACTTAGTAATTCACTGCGCTCGATCGCTGGACGCTGGAAAAAGGCAGAATCTTGAATTTGTTCTCTATTAGCTTATTTGAATCTATATTTACAAGGAAATTTCAAGTGGGCCTCGTTGTTTTGTTCTCTTTTTTGGGTGGAGGTAAAAAAGACATGGAATTCGTTTTAGTTTTGTTTGTTCTTTAAATCGCCTATTTGGCGACTGCCTTCGACGGCATAAGATACCGTAATTAAAATTATAACCTAGTACTAAGCTAATCTAATTCGAGAAAACAAGAAAAACCAAAACAAAGAACAAAAAATAACAAAAAAAAGAAGGAAGCGTGTTACGGCGTCGGAAGAGGCCCACCTTTCCCCAGCGCAGGATCATGCGACCAACACCAAAGAGAGGCAAATAAAATGGAGGAGGCCAGCCTCCTCCAAAAAGTCGTATAGTTCACAAATCTGTGTACACGAATCCGTCCCCAGTACAAGGGACAAGAGGTAGCGACCCCGCTTATCCCGAGACTAGGCCAGGTAACATGTGCGTAGATCACCCAAACTGGGACATTCAACGAGAATGTGCCGAACAGTCTGGGGGACAACGCAGTCCTTCCAGTCGGGCGTAGGCGAGCGTTCCATCAAATGGCGGTGCGTCCCGCGAGTGTGTCCGATTTGGAGAGGATGAAATTAGGTTAGAACGGTAAGGAGTTGCCTCCTTGTCACTGCAGCAGGCACGCCTGGTCTATGTAATACTGACACTTGTTTACCATGGATAAGGAGTACCCCCCCGCCCCTAGGTGTGACCAATGCAGTTTTGAGCAGTCAAACCATTGCTATTTTAGCCTCAAACTGGTCTTCAGTATTGTAAAAGTTACTAGGCTTCTGATCATTCGATTTGCTTCAAAGAATCCTCTCAGAACCCTTCATTACGAACTGAGGTTCAGGAACAAAGTTTGGTGTGCAAAACCTGGTCTTCGCAAGATAGTCAAGTGGTCTTCATTAAATAATTAACACTATGTAATAAAAATTTCACAATTGTTCTTAACGAAAGTAAATGAAAAAAAACTTCTTTTTTTTATTCTAAAATTTTGCATTGGTAGGTAGGGTACTGAATTTCCTATTTTACCTATTTGGAAAATAATCCTAGTGTATCATTAATTTCGGAAAAAAATGAGAATATAAAAAAGGTTGTAGGCTTTAATATTTTCGAAGCATGGTAGAAAATTGCAAATCTTATATTAAAAATGTATTGGAATGTTGTGCAATAATATTTGTTTTAAGGAAACCTTCCCAAACATTCTAGATTTAATGAGAAATTTCTAGAATTTTATAAAATGGCCAGAATGTTACACAAGTTGCCAGAACACTGCCATTGAAACTTCTAGAGCGGATTCACATATCAGATATCAATTAAGTTATACTTACCATAGAAACACATCAGAAGATATGTTACATCAAGAGGTTGCAATCATTTTTTTCGATGCATTATGTTATATCTGCTAAAAGTTAAGCAAAACAAGACCGAACAAAGTTCTGTTTTACAGCATCTATGAGAATGTATGCCTTAAAAGCATAATTTGGCATTGTAGAGAAATAGCTACATTAAGTATCCCGGAGGAGCATATGTACATTAAAGCCCCCTTCCCCCCACCTTGTGGAGAAAGCCAGAGAAGCGAGCCCGCATGAGGAGAAGCGTGGGAACGGTAGCCGGCGAATAACAGTAACTGCCTACCCTGTTTGATCTCCCCGCCACCTCGGGCAGTTGGAGCCAACATCTGTGTTAAGGTGACCACATAAGTCCCTTAAACGACGCTCTAACGATCCAAGTACCTACGAGACCCATAAACCCGTGGTTATGTCACAAAAAAGCGGTGCTAGTCAAAAGGCACGCCAAGAAGTAGGGCGGTTTAGAGTCTCCCTAATTAGCAAGCCGACTTGGGCACCTCAGTGCCAACCTCTGCACTTCTCGACCTCACCAGATGCAAACTCACCATTCGCGCTCCCCTCTGTGGCCTTGCTCCTTCCTCCTTAGATGGGGCGGTGATCCGCCTATAAATAAGCCTTGAAAAGAAAGAGAGAGATGAGAAGTCGATACGAAAGAAGAAGGATCAGTTCGTAAAGATCGATCCTTCAGCCAGATAAGAAGATTAGAATTCGATAAGAGGAAGAAGGTTCAGTTCGTGAAGATCGATCCTTCAGCCATACAAGACTATTTCCGTGAGAAACGATAGGATCAGATTGAGAAAATCGATCACCCGTTCCCGGGCCGAATTAACATAAATAGTCAATCTTTATATCGGTGCCATACCGAAGAATCATTTACAGACATAGAAGAAGTCTCCCTGGAGAAAAGTAAACCCGCTCACACTCGAGTGACTCTCACATCTCAAGCTCCGTAAGAGTGAGAGGAGAAGAACCCAGCCCCAACGAGGTCCCGTTCTTTAATTACGGTAAAAATTTCACCGAATACCCCCAAAGCTAGGATAACACTCTACGTTGAAGAATCAGACACCAAGAGGCATCAAGATCATTCCCAAGAAGACCCTTGGAGCGAAGAACACCGTAACTCTCGCCGTCTTCTTAATTTAACCAGAGGCAAGTGTGTAATAAGAAGCTACATCGTCTCACCTCTCTCCCGCCATACCACCTCGACGAAATTCAATCATTGGACACAACAAGACGCCAAAGCGAGAGATAAGCCCTCCAGCGACATCCAGCAATCCCCAATCCCTCCTGTCATGTAAGTTAGAAAGAACATTTATATTCATATTGTGATAGTAGGAGTTTAGTACGTCTCACGTTTTAAAGGGAGTAGAAACCATTGTTCGTGAACCTCGGTCATAGTGGCTAGTAGACGAGAGTACTTTAATTTAATGTTTATTGCTAATCAAATAGGGTCGCGATAAAAATACTAATAGGCAATTGGTGTGTTTACGTGTAGCCTATTTGTTTATTTTTGTCATCACAGTTGTTGCGATAACCCTAGATACCAACCGGAATAGTCGAGTTTAGCATTGAGACAAGGATAAAAAGGTGATAATTGTTTGTTTTTCATAGTTAAGTGTTACATTAAAAATATATGTTCATTTTGAGATAATTCCTGTATTTCCTCTTATCCTTACGTGTTGAAATAGCTCTTTCTTAAGAACAAAACTACCGAATTGGCACTCTTAGATCACAGCCTACTTCATCAAAGAAGTACCTCATGTACCACAAAACATACCGCGACAAAAGTGGTGTCAAGAGTGGAGTGATAAAAAGGGGCAATCCTGCTACAGGCATGCCAATTTGGAAACAAGACAAACCCTGTCAACCTGATTTTGTTTGTAAACACTGCAAGAAAACCTTTGAAGGTAAGAAAAGTGATGTAATAAATATGAAAATATTAAATGTTAGAATTATTTAAGCTTTTATGTTTGTTTTAAGCCAATAGAGTAAGAAAGTATATATTTTTTACTTTTACAGGATGGAATACATAGAGGGAAAAGAGGAGCCATGAAGTTTGCCATTCCCAGGATTCGGCGTGAAACCACTGACCACTCAAGCAACTGCTATTTTTACATGGTGGATGGACCCTTCCAAACGTCAAAGTGGCCAAACTTCACCTACATAGGCAGAGATATATCTATTAAGAGGAATCCATAATATACAAACCAAAGAGACCTCATTGACTATGTCAGAGATCTCGGGTTGTAAATGTTAAATGCTGAGCTTTTGATTTTCAGGCTCAAAGAGTGGGATTTGTTGGATGAAATTGTTCTAATGAAAAGACAAAGGAAACATCATAAACATTTAGCAAGATGCTTTCTTTATCGAGCTGTACTATTGAAATGATATATCTGGTCTGTTTCATGCAATCGGAATTACATTTTGTCCAGATGAGTGGAGACGCTTCATTGATAGGTCTCAAGAACCATTAAAACTGTACTTCTCATTAATTGGAATAAGCATCCATCCCTTTTTTTGACTCATTCAGTTTCCCTCAAGGACGATTGCAACGGTGTTAAGCTTCTACTACAAGCTTTAAATATATTAGGTTGAGGAATAAGTTCTTGCGTTTTTTTTAATGTTGTGTTGACTTAAGTTTTGTTGACCTGATTTGTGCACATATTAAGAAACAATAATAAATAATGAGAGAAAAATTTACAAAGGTTAGGCTACGTCTTTTAACAGCGTACACTATTAGGCTTTTGCTTAGGCTACGTCTTGAAGTTGAGTAATAAGTCATTGCAGTTTATTTAAAAGTTGTGTTAATTTAATTTTTGTTCTGTACCCTCAAAATGGAATGTCAAGTTGAAAGAAAGGCGCATTTTCGACACCTGTTGTTATTCATTTTCAATCGAGACGGGAACAATGCAAACGCAGCTAAAGCTCGTTGCGATATTTGTGCTGTGAACGGAGAAAATGCTTTATCAGAAAGGACAGCTCAATGGTGGTTTTCATGTTTCAAAAACGGTCATTTCAATCTTAATGACGAAGAAAGTTCTGGTCGCCCCATTAAGTTGAATGAAGATCGATTGAATGACCTTCTTCATCAAAATCCTCGTCAATCGACTAGAGAATTGGCTGTACAATTGGCATGTGATCCGAAAACTGTAATGATTCACGTTCTTTCAAAGGGAAAGTTCAAAAACTAGGTGCATGGGTTCCACACGCTTTGAGCGAAAGCAACAAACTTCAACACTCCACGAGTGCCGCAGATTTGCTTGCTCGTCACAAGGCTACTCGTGGATATAAGGAAAGATTTCTTTACCGCATCATCACTGGCGACAAAAAGTGGTGTGTTTATGTCAACATAAACCATCGAAAACAATGGCTTAGCACCAATAAAAAAACACTTCCGCGATTAAATCAAGGACTTCATCCACGAAAGACGATGCCGTGTGTGTGGTGGGATTGTAGGGGCATCATTCTGTATGAGTTCCTTGCGAGAACGAGATTGTCAATGCAGAACTCTACGTTCAACAAATGTATAGACTCGCCAAAGCTATTCGTGAAAAGCGACCTCATCGACTTTATGAAGTCCTTCTGCAACACGACAATGCTCATCCTCACATTGCCAATATGACAAAAGACGCCATCCAAACGCTTAATTAAAAAATCCTGACGCATCCTCCATATTCGCCAGACTTGGATCCATCGGATTTCCACCTGTTCCGATCGCTCTCCAACAATTTGCGCGGTCTTTCGTTTAATACTGATATGGAATTAAGAACCTAATTGGACGAATTCTTCGAGTCAGAATGAAGATATTTTTATTGAAGGGGCATCGAAAAACTAGTTGAACGTTGGGAAGAAGTCTTAAATAACAACGGAGAATACATTATTGAATAAATTGCATATTGTTATCAATTAAAATGGATGTTTTTCTACAATTGTTAATGGTAATGAATAAATTTGATAAAACTGCAAGAACTTATTCCTCAACCCAATAAGAGGTATGGCTGGAAAGAGATTAGAGACTTGAAAATTGCAGCATTTTTGATGGCTCTACAAGGAGTTTTTACCAAGTTTCATGTCATCACTGTTTAGGGGACAGTAGGGATACCACAGCACATTACCACAAGAAACATTGGCCACAAAGGACTAAGTTCTCTGTTGAAAGGCATAATGTCAAGCACGAGCAATTGATAGACCCTCAAAAGGATTTGTTCTCACAATTTGACTTAAAAATAGGTCTCATAAAGGTGATTTTTAGAACTTTTAACAATGAGTTTGCAGCCCTCAAGTACCTTCAAATTTCCTTCCCAAACGATCCGAGGTAATGGTGAGAGCTGGTTTCTTTGTTGTACCACAAATCAAGGAAATTATGGATTGTTCAAAATTCCCTAAAGGCTTAGTAAAAGGAAAAAGGGAGGAGTTTTGTTTCGGTGTGCCAGGGCTATGGGGTCAACTAAAAGGCTGAAAAATATGTGGAATTGATTGATAACTTAGTGACAAGCTATTGACAAATGAGCTGCACAATTTCCCTTGAAGTGCTTACCTTGGTGCCCATCTTGACAAGTTAAAGGAGAATATGGGCGCATACTCAGAGGAGCAGGGAAGCGATTCAATCAAGATATACTGAACTTTAAACAGAGATACCAAGGAGTATACAATGAAAACTCTATAGGAGACTACATTTGAAGGTTTGTACGGGAAAGTGATTTATATTACAACAGGAAGTCGAGGAAAACTCTCACTTCTAACTTTTTTACTTGTTTTTATATATTTCTTGTGGAAAATTAAATAAAATTGTATAAATTTAACTCTGTTTTTGTTTTGACCCCTACAATACATAGGTAAAAAAACAAACTTTGCCTGTTTTAGAAAATATTTCATCATACATGCCACAAAAGCAAAGTTTAAAACAAATTCTGGCTATTTTCTATTGTTTTGCAATAAAGAAGTTGGACAATAACACTTACTGAACAAGAACAAAAATTGTGTTACATCTTGTAATTACGATAATTAAACGTGGCATCCTCGTAAGAGCGTGGCGGAATTTGAGGGCTCACTCAAAAGCTGAAAGCCTAAACCACCTGGCAATGAATTGGAGTACAGCAGAAAAATGCATATATGACAGTGGTTGACAAAATTAGCAACTAAATCCAATGAATTGCAAAGGATACCTTTAAAGTTGCATTTATTAATGATAGCTCAATCGCACACAACAATTATTTCTAAATAGAATATGTGGAATCAACAAATTCATCTTGCATTCGATCCAGTGTAGAAACTATCCTATGTCCTCGTGAACAACATCGAAGAAGGTTTCTACATACTGACTTCCGCTTTACCCAGGCAAATGCATTGGTCATCCAAGATCATGCCGATCTGTTTAAATCCAAAAATTTTAGTAGATAATTTAAAAATTCGAGGTCGATCTACAAATGCCAAGGATTTGCGAATTCAGGAATCATTATTCTAAAACTAAAACCCAATTTAACTTCGAAACAAAAGGTAATTAAACTCCCAGTTGTGTCATAGAAACATAATCCTTCCATGCAACCTTTGACGCCCATATATCTTTACATTTCGCATTAAATGTACTTTTAATTTTATACCTCTGTAATAAAAACAGTCCCAAATTTGATCTGTATTTTATCTCCAACGATAGGAAAAGACCTAGAAAGTTCGAATTAAAGAGGTTCATTGAAATGGCAAATTTGGTTTTCTTTAACCTTCTCTCTTTAGCACTCTCTCTCACTCTCTCCCCGCCCCTTCCTCCTCCCCTTTCCCCTCCTCTTCCTTTCCCTTCTCCCTCCTTCCCCTTCCCTCTCCCCTCTTTTATATATATATATATATATATATATATATATATATATATATATATATATATATATATATATATATATATATATATATATATATATGTAGAGGGAGAATAAAAAAAACACAAGTGGTACAAGGTTCTTTATTACTGGCGTTTCATGACCCTGGAGCTTCCTCAGATTAACTAAGCTATATATACCTTAATATATATTCTCCACGGCAAAACGAAAACAATAAACTTTTTTGAGTGAACCCTTCTGTTTATTATACACTAATCGCACACGCCTGGGAACGTCATATGATCATATAATCTCTCGGGACCTAATCATTTGCTTTACTGCGCTCCATTTCTAATTTAATTAGCTCGGCTACCATTATTATTTGCAAAACACATGGGTTTCTTTTTATTTTCTCTTTGCTTAATTAGATTGTAAGAACATGAACCTCCCTGTGTGAAGTTGCCAATCAAAGCACACCCGGGAGTGTGAAAGAGCGAGAAATTAATTGGGAAATTCAAAAGAATGCTTGCGGTATGCTGGCTTTATTTCATTATTCTATCGCGCTCATGAAAAATATACATTGTATATTCGCCGCGTGTTTGCCTCAATTTCTTCTTTGTCCTTTGAATTCCTAATTAATTTCTCTCTCTTTCACAGTCCAGATCGACGGTTCAAAGCGTGCCTTAAAAGATGGCCTATTTGGAAGGTTTTTGGCCTTCCGCTTAGCCAAGGGGTCTAAGGCTCGGTTTAATTGAGATCAAAACGGTTGCTCGCTGCCTCAGTGTGCTTGGTTAGAATCCCACCCCAGTATGAAATTTTTCGAATTAGGAAATAACTTTTTCCGAAGAAAAATTATCCTGTTTTTCTATTTCTTTCGTTATTCTGGATTTATTGCATCATTCTTTCGCGCTCATGATATATATATATATATATATATATATATATATATATATATATATATATATATATATATATATATATATATATATATATATATATGTGTGTGTGTGTGTGTGTGTGTGTGTGTGTTTGTGTGTATGATACGTGTGATGTGAAGTCAAAACTGAATGGTCTTCTACTTTTGGAGTATGGAAGATAGATAGATGTATCGGCCGACGGTCTTTCCTCCCTGAGACTCGACAGGGCAAGAATCGTATCGAATCTAAATGAGTAGAAAGAACGGAATAAGGATCACTGCGGAGGACTGTAGGAAATCGTGTAGCGTTAGAGGAAAAGGCTCGGAAAAAATTAAGATTGGATAAGAGGAGTTGACAGGTCAGTGGTGTTTTTGTCTCTCTAAATACAATTGAAGCATCAGAGGATTGGGATGGAGGAGAGGTGTGTGTTTATGGAAATACGCTGCTCATGTTACCCCTAACGTATATGTGAATATTTATTGGCTGGGGTGGTCGAGCGCTGCGGGGTATCTTAATGCCATCGCAGAGTATTGTTTTGTGTACATATATATGTTTATCTGATGCCTATTACGAATATCCCAGGTTTTCGCGTTAAGCGGGTGTAAGTGTAATTGCTAAGTGGTGTTAATTTGTTTACATGAAGTATGGCCATTTGTTTGTACATGGGAGAGCAGCATGAGCGTTTAGGAGCAGAGTTATGAATACGCTTTGCTTCCCTCTGCTTTGTATGACTCGCAACTACGACTGTGATTGGAGAGTATGGGCAAGTCTAACTATTGTTTTGTATAGATGAGAGACGATCTTGGGCTTGAACGGCCAGGATTTCTTTTTTAAGGAGATACGCACCACATTGATTCGAAGAAGCGGGGTGTGGCTCTACGCAATTAACACACTTGGCCACACACGATTTGGACTTATCGTATGCGGCCATGAAGCAACTTACACAGACTTCGAGTAACCCCGAATTTGCACGCTTACAAGCAACGATTTCTATGGACGAA
This sequence comes from Ceratothoa steindachneri, assembly GCA_963969495.1. Classification (NCBI taxonomy): domain Eukaryota; kingdom Metazoa; phylum Arthropoda; class Malacostraca; order Isopoda; family Cymothoidae; genus Ceratothoa; species Ceratothoa steindachneri. The sequence continues at coordinate 108,190,509 of OZ018324.1, read as the reverse complement.
GCAGTGGCAGAATTAGCACCTCCGATGCAGTTGCACAAATGCTTTTGCGCAGTAGCGATACCAACCGACACCACCGACTCAGGGAACTTGTCATAGTCGAACGTGACGAAGAGTGTAGGGGTGAGTCTCGAGGTACCTACCTATTTTCTTATCACACGTTCGAACTTGATTGCTCCATGGTCAGCGACCTTTAAGGTGATGCCATCTATGGAGTAGTCCATGAGTTCCCTCTGCACAAACATCTATTTTCACAAAGTTGATGCTAGAGTGTGGCGTAACACTCACCAGCGTGCCCTCAAGTGTCCGACGGGCACTAATTATGGCCGCCTTGGAGGGATTCGAGGCATTTGCCAGAATGCTCCCGTCCGAGAAACGGGTCACCTTTGGCTCTCTACCAATTATGTTGCCTTTGGCCTGCCTTCTACCATAAGTAGAGCGAATAGCCAGAAAGCGTTTAAAGATATCGGGCTCGAAAACGACAGTTAATCTTTAAATGAGGGGCTCCAACGTAATCAAAGCTCCACTCTGAGCACTTACAACTTTGTCAGGGACTCCTCACCTGGGGTACACCCGGGGCGGAGGACGTGCCGATTTTGGCTTGGTTACTTACTGAAACGGCATCGGACCCGTCCTTCCCCGTGTCCCCGCGGAGGGAGAGGAGCCCTGAGTCATTTTAGTTTTTTTACTGTTCCTTTTCTTTTTAGGAGAGGAGGGTTAGGAATGAACCCGCTTCTCTCCTCCGCCCGAAGGAGCCCCCTAGGTCAGGTGGACCGGCTTCAGCGCGATCCTTCTCTTAAATGGAGAAGGTCTTGGCCTTCAAAGGGTTACCAGCCGCGGTAGGAGATCTCTCCTCTCCTTGTGAGACCTCTGTGACCTGAGCCGTCTGAGGAGAAGCTTGCACATGGGCGGATTGGGGTTCTGTGCTTGGCATAGATCCCGGGTTCGACCCCATGGAATATCCTAACGTCTGGGGCTGGGTCACCTCAGAGACTATGTCCATTGCATGGGCCAGGCAGCCCTTCGCCATGGCGGCTCCACCTTGGGCTGGGCGTAAGATTAATAGACCGTAAATGTAGAATAAAGAGTAAGTGAGGAAGGTGGGGGAGAAATTGAAGCAGGGAGGCAGGTTGTTAAAAACCCACCACCCCAAAACAGCAGCTCAGAGGTGATGGGGCGTTGTCCCGTCCCCTTTCAGGCCCTATCTGTGATGTTTGGGTGAGAGGAAGCTGGTCTGTGTCTACCCTGTGAAATTAGAGGCCGATCAGGGAAAGTTGTGGGAGAGATTGTAGGAAAAGTGAGGAATCAGGGTAAGAAGAAAGGGTATCAGAAAGAAGGAGAAGAGGCTTTGCTGGGGCCAGACGGGGCGCTGAGACTCCTCAGCACGGAGGCGAGGAAAGCAATTCGCCATGCCCCTTACGGGGTATCAGAGACCTACCTATAACATCTTGCAATCGAACAATGACGTCTTTCCAGAAGAAATATCTCTTTTAGAGAATTATATTTTTAAATAAATTAATAACAGAAGTTTTCCCCATCACTTGGAACTCTCTATTATAATTATATGTTCACTTGGAATATTTTAGATTTGAATACTTATATTTACTACATTTCTATTTAGTTCATTTTTTACATTCAGAAAATTTACCTCTAATATATGTATTTATATAGAATACTTATATTTTCATTTAGTATAGGAGCAGTTGTCTAAATTATTCATCTCACATTTTTCTAAATGTTTCGGACGAAAGTAAATTTACTACGATATGATTATTTAAAAAGTCTCAGATAGCCTTGCAGGATACTGCTAAGCTTTCCTGTACTGTATTGCCAATTAGTAGTAATTTTACTCATTCGTTATAAAATTAAATATAGCAATAAAAAAATTAAAATTCCAAATTGTTAATGCTAATATTTTTTAGATATCAATGACTAAAAAAAGGAATAAATATATATTACTTAATAGGTTAGAAAAGTAGCTCATTTCGTAAATTGGCCCCATCTGTTTTGAAACAAAGATTTTCAAAATGTTTCGACAGTAATGGTTGCATGACCGCAAAAACCTAAAGAATTTCACTAACTTTAATTTATTTTATTGGTAAACGTCTTATCTAGTATATTTTTATCTAAATTCTAAATATACCACTAAACCCTCCATCTCTCATTAAATACTTATATATTAAATTGACGGAAGATATGATTAATTGTGGCAACTGTACATTTATGATATTTACATTTACTCTAGGGTTAAGACATTTACATTTAGAACCAATCACTGCAAACTTTGACAAACTGTAGGTAGCTTTGACATGTATTTATGGTGGATTGGAATTTCCACTAACATTAATCCTCCAGTTCCAAGGTTCCCCAAGCACTCGGAATAGGTATCTTGCAGATAATTGGATTTTCTCTAACTCTACTTTGTTATGAGTTTCCTCAAAACTTTCTGGACTCGATGAGGGCGTAACTCTCCTAAGAAGATGCGATACAAATTACCATGATTCTTTCCGTGGTTTTTGATGTGATTTGGATGTGAGAGACCCCTAGATTTAAAAAAAATATGATTTTTATTAATAGATAAGTAAATAAATGAGGGAATTGTATGTGTGTGAGAGGGCAGAATTCATTAAAATGGCTAATCCAAACCATATTTAAAATGTACTTTCTCTAGTGTCATAATTATATTTTCAGGACGATAGACTCAAATTTGAAAAATCCCCTAATAGGTTCATTCTAAGTCGAACCCCCAACACAGATCATTATTACAGATCCTAAGCTTTCCCCTCTCGCCTGCCTGCAAGAGGTTCGACCTCTACTGCGGAGAAAGAGAGGCACAGGTTCAGGAGAGATGCGTGATCTCACGACTCATAGGACCCCACGTACTCTCCTCTTTTGAACTAAATGGCCTATATACCATTCACCCAATTCCATTTCTCCTCACTTCACCAATTTCTTTAAAAGATTTCATTGTAAAGCCGTCTAGCAAATATGTGGGCATTGTTTACACTTCAAAGTAAATAAAAGGATGTATACCCCAATCAGCTACCATGTTCTCCCCTCAACCTACCGGGTATTGCAAAAGTCTTGTTACACTCGTTACGACCTTGTCAACAAAGGACACAATGATAGTCTTAATTCAGTTAAAAATGTTTTTTATAGTTTAACATATAAATATGTGTATAAAGTGTAATATCAATCAATGTGGCTACCATCGGCGGCGAGCACGCACTCCAGGCGAGACCCGAAGGCCGCGCACAAGTTGCGGACTAAATTCTTCCTCGTGCTGGCACACACGCGTTTGACGGACGGACGACTTTAGCTGGTTTACTTCGCTGTAGCAGATCTTGCAGGCCTACCCCTCAACTTGCGCCTACACGCTGTAGTCAAGAGGATTAACGTTGGGCAACTGCAGCAGCCAAAAGTCCTTCGACCAGAAGTTCATGGTCGACCCCAACCACTCTTGCACGGTCTTGGCCGTGTGGGTCAGGGCACCTTCCTGCTGAGAGACATTGTCTGCCTTCTTCGTGATTTTTCTCACCAGGGCCAAGATATCCCTGTGATCGGCTGTGGTGAACCTGCAACCGGCCACAATCCACACTAGCGGCATCTTCTCAACATTTGAAGCCACGACGTCGAACTTCATCATGCAGTCCGGCTACTTGGTCATTTACCATGATAATTCAAGTCTTTGAGCTGGCGATGACAGCGCTCCCAACATTGTTATTGCATAACGTTGGCGAACAGAGCCCTTTCTACACTCCCCAAGTTCTTGCTGCACTTTTTGATGGCCCTGGAAACTGTGGCCAACGAGATTTTTCTCTTCTTCTTGGTCATTTTAAGCTTCACAGTACTTACGAAAGCCTCTCTTACAGCCAAAACGTTGACCAATTGAGGTCTGCCTGAAAGAGGTTGATAGTTGAAGTCTTCCCCGTTCCTGAGCCTCTCCGCGACTCAGTGGACGGTCATCGGCTGATCTTGAGTCGCTTCGCGATGTCGGACTTGTAGCCTGCAAGGAGGAGTGCAGAGAACTCGATTCTTTTCACTTCTATCTCGACAGATCTGCAACGATTGAAAAGACATTTTAATGACACATGCTAGAAAAGTAGAACTTTAAGGTTTTTTTACGCAACTTCTATCACACAAGTAAACTTCTCGAAAGATATAAAACGAGTGTAACTGAAATTTTGCAAAACGCCGTAAATTTTCAGCTTTAAAATAATCTGGATTTTGAGGTTTGGCTTTTCACTTTGAAACCATAGAATACATACAAGTTCCAAAAACGGGAACACATTAAATCACCCAACATTCGCACATTCGGTTAGTATAACAATGAGTAGCCACCTTCACACTGCATCGAGTGCCCCTTGGGTGGTGGGGCTCTTCACACACGCCAAGTAATTGACTGTAGCCAATAGTTTAATTTAACAGCCCCACAAGAACTGTATCAATTGTCTATTTTAACCTTCACTTTTTGCCAATGCGGTGGAAATTTTTCTACTCATTGCTATACACTAACTGCAAACCACCACTGCGTACATTGCAGATTTTCTTACTCTTCACTCATTCACTATTTGCTATTAGCCATAATTAATTTTATAATTCGTCTCTGACCATGTGGCGCCCATTGAATTGTCATTATTAATTATGTAAAATTGAAATTAGGGACGTTTATCTCTAATAAATTATTTGGAAATTTGTATTAGTTGCACTGGTAAAAAGATTTATAACACCAATTAAAATATTTCCCTTGATATTTTTATATGAAGTGAATTGAAAGCTATTTGTAAATAGAGTAGTGAAATGCTACAACCTAATATACAAAATTCTATGATTCCAAGATGGCAACCAGGGTAAAAAACCGAACCTCCGAATCATCATTCTTCAAATCCTCTGAAACACAACGGTAAAGCATCGGAGATTTAATCACTCGAAATGAAGAAAAACTGCCTTAAGAGATCTAAAATGCTTCCTGACAAATCCGGATCGACCAACAAATCTTCTTTCGCGTAAATTGCCAGTTCCTTAATTAAGTCAACCTCTTACTCAAGTTACGATGAACATTTGTGTACCACTCGCTCAGAGAGATGGTTATAGCATTCCCGACCGAAAAATAGGGAGCAACATGTGAACTGGTTCACTGACTTCAAATCCTATTACGAAAATTAATCTTCTATTTTTTGGCACTCCTCTCCTAAACGAGGCCAGTAAAGTGAGGGTAGGAGAGTGCCATCTGTCACACAGGGCTAATTGGAACTCAAATGAAAGTCAATTCAAATGTCACGACGGAAATTTGACAAAGAATTCACCCTCGCTCTTTTCTATTTCGGGACTTTGGGACAAATCTCTCTCACCACATCTGTCTCGCCTCATTATCTACTTCCCTCATATCCATATAAATATTCTAAAGTCGTCATGAGTTTCTATATTTTGAATTTAATTTGAGTGTTGATCTTTTCATTTCTTCACACGTCCTAAATTTGCGACTTTGGCCATTCATGTCACAGTGGTAACACGTATAACCTAATATTTCCAAAATGCCTTCATAGACGGAATAATGATGAGAAAATAATTCGTCTTGTCATCTATAATATTTGGAAACTTGATACAATTATAAATAGATAAAATAACAAATTTTCCACTGAAAAAATATAGCCTTCGTGAAAGTAGCAAATAATATTAGTAGCCGTTGTTTTGTGGACTATTATTTAAAATGATACTAAAATTATACTTTAAATCGTATAAAACAAAGAGAATGACTCAATTAAAACTCGTAACAACCAAATGAATGGAGTTGAAGAATTGTAACGAGAGTCCCATGACAATTATTCCTCTCAACGAAAAATACTTTCATAATAATGCAAAACGCTCTAAAGCGATCCCAATTGAAAGATTAAAAACGGGCTGTCAACACCTCTGCAATAATGATAGAGAGAATCCAGGGGAATCTAAAATATCGTTGACTAACAAAGATACCCGTCGTTGTCCTGGCATAAAAAAACTATCTTGAACAAATTAAATTTTCTGCTTGAGTTAAATTAGGCAATTAAAAGTTGGTAGGGATAAAATATAGGACTTATTTTAATTTTGAGTAAGAGTAATGCAATATGATAATCTAAAAAATAACGATTTTAACAATGCAGTAGTGGCGCAGGGCGAGCAAGCTGGTGAGCGGGCAGGGGGGCGGGCAAACGTAAGTAAGCGTCTGGCAGCCACAGACTTTAAAGCGCCTCTCAAGCAAATGGGCGCGAGTTCTAACTAAATATCTAAATTATTAGTCTCAGGCATGCTGATAATAGGTATTATCGTGTTTTTAAAACCTTCAGTTGTATAATTGGAGTGGCAAACCTTAATTTTTTCGTGGGCAATATTGATGTTTTAATTGAAACTCATAGCCGCGATTACTTGTCCCCCCAAAACTAGGAAGGGTAAAAGTTCTAACCTAACTTAACGTAAACTAACAACCAGGTGGCGCCACTTTTAACAAATCTGATTAGCCTATGTTACCTCCCGGGTCAAGTTACCCCTAATGGTGACCTTTGTAGTCCCTCAAGGTCGCCCTAAGTGGTCTTCTATAGTGGCCATATATATACCTACATACATAAATACATACAAACAGACTTTCGGAAATATATACTGAATAACCATTTCCTTCTGCCACGATACACAATGGTCCGGGCCAATGGAACGACCGAATTTCCCGGCAACTTGAAATCCGCTCCTTAATAGTATAATTCGCCGAAAATAACCTATTTATAGAAGGGAACTGGAAAAAACTACTCCTTTATTAGGTAAAATTTATTATTGACGCAGGCAAAGTAACTTGGAATCGTAGTCTGCTTTTACCATTTCCTCTTGACAATAATTACATTGAGTCATTTCTAATTTATCAAACGAAAAAAATACCAACCAGCAAAGAAACCCGTCGATAATTTAAACAAAAGCAAATACAAGCAAAAAGGCAATACAGGAATGCCAACTTTTAATAATTCATAACTACATAAACATATCCAATAACACATACCAACCCCGTAAACCTCCAAATAAAAAGGCAAAACGGAGGACTTACTGAAACTCTCTCCTGAGAGGCACCCCAGAAACAGTGTACTACTCATACTGTTACAAAGACGAAAACAAAGATGAACAGTGTGCAAAAAAGTGATAAAGTTAAGAGTTATGAAATATGCGGAAAACTCATAATCAAAATAGATAAAATATGGCACTACTAATAGCCTAAACATGCGAGTCTCCTTTATATAAGGAAGGCAAGTCACCTTATAGGAATCAAAGGATACTGATAATAAAAACAATGGTTAGTAGACCTAGTTCGTTTACGTCACGTGCACCGTCATCAGTCAATCTGGAACGATTAAGGGTTGCTTGTTCTGTATCTGGGTAGCAATAGGCTTCTATTGATTCATTTCTAGGCTTTCGGCTTTTCGCTCCTTGCACGGGAAACTACCTGCGTTGGGGAAGCCGTAAGGGTTCGGGGTGTGGGCGGTCTAGCATGTCCGATACCTTTACTAATCTTCTCTTTGAAGGTTTAGCTACCTATTTTGGACACACATTTACCTTTTTGACAAGCCTCATGTCTAAATCGCTCAGGTCGATTTATTTACTCTTTGTTTGACTTAAAAAATATAAATAAGCAAATGGGAATTTATCTTGAACTCGGCCCCTTGGAATTTCAAGCGAACTATATAGCCAAGCATTTCAGCGGAATAAGGTATGTTTCAGCCGTTATTTTGTCTTTAAGTATTTTGCTATGTTCCTATAAATTATATTCTTGAAACATTTATTGCCTTTCCTTCGACTTTGATCTTCTTTCCTCCTTTCTTTTGGTTTCTAAAATGTTCTCGAGAAAATTCTATAGCCATTGTTGGTCCATCATCTTGTATTTACCAATTCCCTGTTCTCCTTACCGACTATGTGCTCTTAGCTTTCTACAAATAAACCCATTAAAGAGAACGCTGTTCGGATATGGCGGTATCTAAAACCATTAGAAAATAGAGATATCGCCAAATGGCCAATTTTGCAAGCAACAAACCCTGAGCCTTCGTATAATGTATATCGTCACGGTCGACAATGGTGAGCTCGGGCAGCTTTGCTCAAATTATCCTTCTGAATCTTTACGAGAAATATGCAGGTTCATTTCCCAGGGTCGATGAGTGATAACAGTTATTTTAGAATGGAAAATGTTGTTAAAGGTTGCTCTGATCATGTTTTAGTTTTTTACATGATGAAGTTATGAATTTTTAATCATAAAAATGTACCTGAAAATTAAAAAGTATAATATTCCCATGACATTTATGTATTTCGAACTCTATTTTTAAGTTCATTATCAAGAAAGAGATATTATAACAAACTCATCCATATATATGGATCCCCCTTAAGTAGGGAATACCTTTCACAAAATATGAACCAATAGTAGAAAAAACAAATAAATAAAAATCAAATATACGGCATTTTGAGAATCGGAATGGGTAAAATCCAAACCACAAAAATACATATACATACATATCCACACAAACGACAATATGTATGCCTCGAGAAAGGATGAAACAAACTGGCAAGATTTAGAGAAGAGCTGAGAAAGAAGAAATTAAAGCTAAAATGAATGAATGATATCGAAGAAATTATATAATCGCAAGGCTTGGAACAGGTGGAGGCGATAAAAAGAGCGCAAGAGGGGGAAAGGAATGAAAGCAGTAAATAAAAATGAAACAAACAACAAATAGACTAAAATCGCATACGTTTATGATTAGAAATAATAGTTTGGAGACAAAGATGTCGCACAACTTTTTTTTTACAATGATTTACGACGAAACAATGCAGCAAAAGAATCATATCAATGAACACTACAATTACCGTTGATTTCGAGCACCTGCTTCCTATGGCGGCATCGATCATGGATGCCTTTGTTGTAAAATTCAACTGGTTTTCTATCTAAGAAATCTCCAGCTGCAGTTTTCAGTTCGTCATCATTTGCGAAAGTTTTGCCATTCAAAAAGTTCTGCAGTGCTTGGAATAGATTGGTTGTTTGTTGGTGTCAGATCTGGCGAGTACTGTTGGTGAGGGAAGACTTCCCTCCTAGTTACAGAGTTTTTCACCAGTATGATTTGCAACGTGTGGTCGGGCGTTATCATTAAGAAACATGACATCAGGCAATTCTTGTCGTTTCTTCGTATTGCATCTACCACTTGTTGCAGTTGTTGACTGTATAATTGAAGGTCGATAGACTTATTACATTCTAACTTTTCCCACTAATCTTTTCCTTCCTATCCCACCAAGCACAAACCATAAGCTTCTTTTAATGTCGGTCGACATTTCCTAAAGTTCGGCATGTGTACCTTTGTCTGGTCAGCTTCTTTTGCGTGTCATGTTCGAGTGTAGTCACCATTTTTTATCTGCAGTAACCACTTTGTTCAGCCAATCAAAATGACGGTTCCTAGACAGTGGTGTCATGTAGGTGTCTATGCGGCGCTGAATGTCAAATTCGGTCAGTTTACTTGGAATCCATACGTCTAGTTTGCTGAATTTGCCCATTTCGTCTAAATGATGCAAAATGGTTGTATGGCTGACGCTAAACCTTTCTGTCAGATGTGGATCAGCTTAGACACAGGCGCACAATTGCTCATTGTCAATAAGTGAGAGTCAACGACCACTTCTTGTATGATTTTGGAGATCTAATTGGCCAAAATGAATCTTCTTAAACCAACCGTAGACTGTGTGACGATTTATTATGTCTTCTTCAAATAATTAGTTGATACGTGGTTGCGATTTAGCAGCGATTAGGCTTGACTTGTAATCCTACAGTAAAAGAGTACGTTTCTGTTGACGAGAATGACTCATTTAATGGGTAATTCATGAAGCTTTAGATAACAAATACGGTGTCCGACTAATTATTTTGTTGTGGCCTAGGCTTTCCTAGGTCTCGTTTGCAAGTACATAGTGACAAACTCTTCCTAGGCTCAAGTTCATTATGCACTTTCAAGTGAGGCTTACAAAGATGGGTGACCACAATGAGTTCAAAAATGAGAAGATTGTTGGAGCTCAAATTGCAGGAGCTTCCGTCGCCAGAACAGCTAAACTCTTTGGTTTTTCGGTAGATACCATAACAAGGACCATGACAAATTTCAAGAAGCAGGGCAAAATCTCCAGTAGGAAGAGTAATTTCAGCACTACTTTGAAGCTCTCTGAAAGAGACTGACGAGTGATGAAACGCATTGTGATGAAAAATCCCTTAAAAACTGCTACTAAAGTGACTTCAGAAGTGAATCAACATCTCACTAGCCCAGTTTCAACCAAAATTGTTCTCCGTGAGCTCAATAAAGCCAGATATCATGGAAGAAGTGCCATTAAGAAACCTCCGCTTTCTCATCAAAACATTCAGAAAAGGCTAAACTTGTGTAGAGATCACAAGGTCAGGTCGAAAAACCAATGGAAGCAAGTAATATTCTCCGACAAGTCAAGTTTTTCTCTTTTTTCCACTGCAGGGCAAGTGTATGTTTGGAGGCAGCCCGGGGAAGCATTTAATCCTGACTACCTTCTTCCTACAGTGAAGCACGGAGGAGGGCCATAATAGTTTGGGCAGCCATATCTTGGAATTCTCTTGGTCCAATCGTTGCCCTGCATGGTAGGATCAACATCAACGAATATCTGAATATTTTGGAAGATCGAGTCCATCCCATGGTCCAGACATTATTCCCTGATGTTGAGTGCTTTTACCAAGATGACAATGCCCCAATACACACCATTCATGTGGTTAAGAATTGGTATGAAGAGCATAGGAGTGAACTACAATACATGAAGTGGCCCCCACAATCTCCAGATCTTAATATTAATGAGCATTTATGGTGCGTCTTGGAGCGACAAGTTAGAAGTCGTTACCCTCCGCCGTCGTAGCTGAAACAGCTGGAGCAGGTATTGCAAGAAGAATGGCTCAAGATTCCTCTCAATGAAGTCAGAAAGCTGTATTAATCAATTCCAAGACGCATCGACGCTGTTCATAAAGCAAAAGGAGGACCAACTCCGTATTAAATCAATTTTAATTCAATTTAACACGTGTTCCAATTATTTTGTCCAATCCCTGAATATATTTAGCAAAGACAAATTTGAAATTTTTAAAAACTTTGAAATTTTCTGTGACGATAAAATAGGCTAACATAAAGGTGATCTATTTTAATATTCTTTTTTAGGTGTATTAGAGGAATTTTCTTGAGTCTTTCATACTTGATGAGGACGAGGGTCAGCCTCAGGAGCTGGAGCAGTGTGGGGTGTCAAATTTTGCAATAAATTAACCGCACCAATTTTGCTCAGAACTTTTAACATATTATATATATATATACATATATGTGCGTTTATGCGTGTGTGACCTATATCCAAATCAATCGTATATAACCTAAGTGGCAACATGCGACTGATAACAAAAGAATTGATGAGTAAAATTTTCTTTATTAAATACTGTCAAAGAAATCCATGTTGACAATGCTCTATACTAAAGAACCATTGTTAGAACCCACACAAATCCATTTGGTAAGTGCAATAAAGAGAAAATGATCAGTAATTGGCAAGGGCAGACAAATGAAGAACTGCGTCTCCTTCAGAAAGGTAAGATCCTTCAGGAACCCAGTCAGGCGGGCTGATTGGGAAACAAGTCTTTGCGGTAGACTTCAAATGGAGATTTGTTTTGCCCACATTTTCACAAATGTAAAGGTATACCATCTCTGACAGTGACTTAAAAGCACCCTCTACCCCTCTATCTTGTATGACCTGTATGGAAGTAGGAAATTGCGATATGGATCGTTCTTTCTGAGAACCCTAATTACCATTTTTTTTATAATTATTTTAATTTGTGCCATGATTTGTTTTCAAATTTGAAATCCCTTATTTGTTTCCAATTTAAGTTCAAAATCCCCTTGTGAATGCTTTTTCTGCTCTTATCTTATAAATGAAAGTCAAATTCATACATTTAGCTTCTGTAAATATTAAGTTGTTTAAAGAATTTTAAGATGTCTTCACTTGACACTTGTATTCAGAGTTGATGCGATCGTTTGTCCTTTATACGCCACTACAGATTAATTTTCTCCCTATGTCTGTCATTCATCCCTGATTGTACTTTCATCATTGGATTAAATGCGTAAAACATACATTCCTTCACTTTTATAGAAAATTCAAGTTTCAACACCATCGCCTCCATGGTATATTTAAAGGTTTTCTATCCCTGATATATCTTATAACAATTCTGTAGAGTTATGAAACGGTATCTAATCGCATCTCTTCAATACTTCCATTATTCCTTCTCACCTAATAAATTCCGACCTGAAATAAGCAGGAATAATAAGTCATACCGGCATAAACAGGCTTAACAGGTACGAGGGGCGGTCAATATGTTTTGCGAATCGGTAGGGCAAAACAGAGGAAGGGGGATGGCTGTTAGTGGGAGTGTTAGGAAAAGTTATGAGAAGTCAGGACCTGAAGCCGCACGATCTTGCCTTGTCTATTTAAGAAGCAGTAGCTGATCGCAGATCGTCAGTCACAATATTTTAACAATGGATAAGGTTAAGCACGGCGCAGTGATCCAATTTTTGACCAAGGAAGGCAAGAATGCAAAAGAGAGCCATGAACGCATGGTTGCAGTGTACACCGGCACCGTCCCTTCCTATGCAACCATTGCTCGCTGGAATAGGGAATACCGCCATGGTCGTGAGTCCCTTGAAGATGACCCCCGTCCAGGACGCCCGTCAGACGTGACCAACGAGGACATAGTGGCACATGTGGAGAGGATGACCCTCGAAAATCGACTGGTGAAGGTCGAAGAAATCGAGCGAGAACTTGGAATATCACATGGAAGTGTTATCAACATCATCCACGACAATTTTGCCATGACCAAAGTCTTTGTCCGTTGGGTCCCTAGAAATCTGACGACCGATGATCGACTTCACCGTCGTCAAAGTCCACAAGGCCAGAGTTGCACAAGCTGCCGTGCGCGAGTGCGGATTCGAGGAGTTCAACCACCCCCCTACAGTCTAGATCTGGCCCCTAGCGACTACTTTTTATTCCGCGAGCTCAAGGCTGCACTGCGTGGACGCCGGTTTGGGGACGCTGAAGATGTCCAGCTCGTTTCCTTATATCCGAATTGCAAAACTTATTGAACGCCCCTCGTAGCATCCCACGTACAAACATTTAAAATATTGGGAAAATTACGCTTAAATTAAATTAGATTTAACAAATAACCATTGAAAGAGAAAATATAAATATACTTTAAAACAGAGCGCCTTTAAACGGACATACCGAAACAGACCGCCATTAAACATGGACAAAACGAACTATCAACTGAATTTTAGCGGAATCTTTAAACTTTTATAAAAGGCTTTCTTCCGTTTCGCCTCGAAAGACATAACAAAGAATAAAACCAAAGCTTCTCTTTTATTAAAGCAACCAAATAAAAGGCTATATTTTTGATGAATAATATGGAACATACTAACCCGACATGAATGCACATACAACTGTAGAAGAGAAAACATATCAAAGGTAATAAAAGAGGGAAGAATTAAGAATAGGTAAGCCTTTCTCCTAGGGAAACAATAGTAGAAATTATAGGGACAAGTAAATATATGTAAACCATCCCTGAATATAGGTCGAAAACAACAATGTGTAAGCCACTTTGCGAGCAGTTCCAAATTTAATTTCAGTGAGGGAAAAATTTCCTTTCTCTCTTTCCTGAGACAATTAATTTACTTGACTACCAATATTGTTCCATCGACCGAGAATCGACTGTTTACAAACAGGTCTATTTCCATCCCTAAAACACAGCCAGGTGCTCTACACAGACTAGTAAAAGATTTTTTAAATATGTATTTCCGAATCCTGTGTTCTTTTTTTTCCAAATTTCTTCTTGGAAATTATCAATGCCTAATCCTCAGCTCCAAATTTATGGTAAATTTGGATTGGAAATTAATTTTCTCCCTCTTATAATATTTATTCTACTTTTTACTCATCTTTTTCTCTATCCCGTCCTTTCATCCTTAGCAACGCCAAAAAGAAGCCAACTACATATATAAGAAGGCATTAGACCAATGAAAACCTCGTGAATGAGTAGATGAGGCAGTTCCATTGATTACAAGGGTTATATCCTAATCTCTCAAACACCAATTTTTCTTAACTAAATTACCACTTACCAATGATTTGTTTCTCGAAAATTGTTGATACATTTTTATATTATAAGTTTCAATTTAATCTTCAAACCTACTTGATTTTACTTAGTCTCACAACGGCACTAGAGAAAATCTCAAGAATAATAAAATACTTACCAATATATTGAAACTGATCGTACTTCTTTATAAGCTCTCAACGACAAATAAATCCATTTTTTCTCTCCTGTCTGTTATTATGTCTCTCTTGAAAGAACAAAACAATAAGATCTCAGGGGACGATAACTCTAAAGCAAAGAGACACGGGTAATTTTTACTATATATTTGGGTCCCATAAAACGTACATAGAGAATATACAGGAAAAAGTAATCTGTTAGAAGTTCTACATTAAATTTAAAAATTAATCAAAAGAGATCGCCGAACTTGATTGAGAGCCGTAACACCAATTCAAGCAATTAGGTAGATCATCTATTGACAACAAATAAGGAGAAATAAATAGACTGATTAATAGATAAATAATAAATTAATTAAAAGAAAAATAGACCGGGGAACCATCGATCTCCACTAATAAATCATATTCTGGAAAGTTGAAAGCGGCCCTGAGCTGAAACGGATTTGGAAGTTGCTACGAAGGCTGAGAGTAAGAGAATTTTAGAAAAGAAAATGGTTTCACGCGATGGAATAATTTCTTTTGAGAAACTATTAAGATAAGGAAAGAAATAGAAAACAATAACGAAAACTAATAGACAAAACTAAAAGTTGATTTGGGAATATTAAATGAGAGTTTTTTAGAGCAATAACTCTTTAATATCGTAGTTCTGGGGAGAGGGGGGTCGTTGTCCTGACCAAAGGAAGGTTGACGTTCGCTACCTACCGTTAGTGGAAGTATTATGAACAGTGAAGTAGGGAGAGGCGGAGGTGCCCTGTGGTTTATGACATCAACCAGCTACCGTGGAGCCCTTCCTGGTCCCGGAGAGAGAGGGCACCAGTCCCGCGTTAATGATATTTTGTATAAAGTACCCCATATGGGGTACATGAACGCCATCGGCAAGGCCCTGAAACAGAGGAGAGAGTGTATCTGTTTTTCTGCGAAGACCAGGAAGAAATTGATAGCGGTATTATAATTGACTGTTTGTTGATGACGGGTGTAGGAAGTATCTACCCCCAAGGCGGAGATGATTCAGCGCTTCCGTCCAATCGGCGACCAGTTCCTCCCATAAGCTGAAGTTCTATGTCGTCGATCCCTACCTAGACGTCAGAAATCCAATGTTTTATCCGCTAGGCTAGAGATAGCTACTGAAAACTAAACTGCCCAAACATAGAAAAACATCGGAAAATACATAAAAAATCGACATATCTAATTTTTTATCATTTCTTATAAAATTGCAAACATTTACCCCCAGGGAAGAAACAAACTGATAATTCTAATAAAAAACAAGAAGCTAAATTTCATTTTCTTACAAATAATTTTTCTACAATCGTGAGACAATAAATCTTAATTCTAGATCTGTTATCAATCTCTGCTAGAGATGGTATCTTAATTCTAGATCTGTTGTCGACCTCTGTTAGAGATGGCATCTTAATTCTAGATCTGTGTCAATCTCTGCTAGAGATGGTATCTTAATTCTAGATCTGTTGCCAATCTCTGCTAGAGATGGCATCTTAATTCTAGATCTATTATCACTTTCTGCTAGATATGGCATCTTAATTCTAGATCTGTTGTCAATCTCTGCTATAGATGGCATCTTAATTTTCGATCTGTTGCCAATCTCTGCTAGAGATGGTATCTTAATTCTAGATCTGTTGCCAATTTCTGCTAGAGATGGCATCTTAATTCTAGATTTATTGTCACTTTCTGCTAGAGATGGCATCCTAATTCTAGATTTGTTGTCAATCTATGCTAGACATTGCATCTTAATTCTAGATCTTTTGTCACTTTCTGCTATAGATGGCATCTTAATTCTAGATCTGTTTTCAATCTCTGCTAGATATGGCATCTTAATTCTAGATCTTTTGTCACTTTCTGCTAGAGATGGCATCTTAATTCTAGATCTGTTGTCAATCTCTGCTAGAGATGGCATCTTAATTCTAGATCTTTTGTCACTTTCTGCTAGAGATGGCATCTTAGTTCTAGATCTGTTGTCAATCTCTGCTAGAGATGGCATCTTAATTCTAGATCTTTTGTCACATTTTGCTAGAGATGGCATCTTTATTCTAGATCTGTTGTCAATCTCTGCTAGAGCTGGTATCTTAATTCTAGATCTGTTTTCAATCTCGGCTAAAGATGGCATCTTATTTTCATCCTCACCCATTTCCGCACAGCAGCGTGAACAAAGCATGCTTACATTTCCCGGTGTCTTTGAGAAGCACCTTGCTTTACTTCAGAACCTTCATAGGCCCATTCATCCGGACAATAAAAGCTCTAGAAATCAAAGATTAATGATTAATTGGACTGAATATGTAACAAAAAGTAAAGATAAAGCCGAAGTTTAAAAATGATACAAACGATCATAAACAAACAAATCGTTTATAGCCACATAAAAATTAGAATCATTTGCTATCTTTAATGGTGTAGGGAGTTATATATAAAGACTTGAGGAGAAACTTAATTTAGGGGGGAAAAGATATGTCTAAGTGTGATTTTGGCATAACATTTGCTCTACTACATTTTAAATTTGCACAGGGGAAAATGTCAAACCGAGAAAAAAGAAAAGTTAATGAAACAACGAAAGATAGCAAAAGTCAGATATTACCTTCAGAAACAATTTCAAACCTATTACAACCTTAAATGAACAATCTTCGACGTTAATGTTTGGATAGGGAGAAATCTGAATTCTGTGGCGGTAGTTTTGGTTCATCTCACAGTTGCATCTGCTGAGAATTTCCTCTTTGGGGAGAGAGGCCAAAAAAACACTGCCGCCGATCGATCGTGAAAGAACTCAAAGAATGCAATTCATCGCGCGCAGATGGCAACGAGAAATTCCAAATCTCCCTTCGCTTCCCTGTGCCCCATTCAATAAAATGGATTTTCGGAAATGAGAATGCCGATATTAAAGTACACTTACGCAAACTTAAATAAGGTTCTTTTTATATAAAACCTCTTTCAGATATAGTAGAGAGAGGGTATATGGTAATAGATAGACAAATGACATAAGAGTAGACGGATCTATAAAACGGCCAACAGAAAGTGAAATAACTAGAAGGAAGACAGAGTATTTTTATCATTTGGTTAAGTTTTCATTAGGCACTTGATAGTTATTGCACATAGGTTTCATTCAATTTCATCTTGTAAGGATGTGTAATGTTGCAACATATCCTTATTCTATTTTATATGATCCTCCCTTTTGGTATCATAAACTCATAATAATCTTTCCTTGTCACTTTTCCAATTAATAAAGGTATTAAAAGTACGTAAGTATTTATACAGATAAAGCTCACATATGAAATGTACAATCACTCACAAGTAAGCCAAGAACAGTAGAAAATAGGTTTCAGCGATTGTATAAAATTTACTGGTAACTTGTGAGACATCCCTTTAGATATGATTAATACTAGGAAGAGATACAAAATTTTAAGAGAGATTATCATGGTCTGGTATTCTGGCCTAGGGATCTCTTTTTTTTCAAACAGTGCGTGTCCATAAGTTTGAAGTTACTAATGACTCGTAGCAGGATGTGTTTTTGTTTAGGGTGTGTTTTCAGAAATGGTCAATCAGATATGCTTGTAGGGGGTAAAATATATTGACAAAAGTAAATTTTCCCATCTATCTTTCAAAAAGGCATGGAACCATTATCAAATAATCCTAGTAAATAAAAAAACAACATTCACCATCTCTGGCAGAAAGAACTCGATTCAACATTGTCACAAAAACGAATGCACTCAGAGAGCAAACCAGCACCATATAATTTTCCTCTAACATAACCACATCAATTTTACCCAATTTTACCCCAAATTAAGTGATTCGAATTGTTTCACTTTTTTACCAACTTTATCTATAGAACACACTAAAAATATAGGTGAGTCGCCACTTTAAAGTAGACAAAGTACATTTATTTATTTTTGCTAGACACGGCTTAATTGTTTGAATATATATTTCTAACCCACGTTATTTAATAAAAATATCAGAAAAAAGAATCATGAACAATCTTTTAATATCTTATCTATAATTTTGTGCGCATCAAAATCTCATGTGTAGAGGATCTCATTATAATCACTTGAAACTAAGTTTGTTGATATACATCCTCAATATCTTATGATTCCATAGAATGGATAAAAACAAATATTCATTCCAAGTATATCTATTCATTCGCGTATGTGAAATCCTATATCGTATGCATTAAAAGATACTCAAGCCTTCAAAAAGATGCAGATAAGGTGAAACACACTTAAATGCTTCTAGTTCATCTAATATCATTTGGGAACTCAACTATATTTGCACTATATTCTCAGCCTCAAATCCCCTTTTCCATTAAGAAACAGACCTGAATAATGATAACTCTCAGTTATCAACATTTGCAAAGTATACGCATTCAAACCAACCACACTCCTTGTATCATAGGATAAACTATATATGAAAAGGGTCCCCTTGAATGAAATAAGGGGACAGTAATCCTTCCCATAAAGGGAAGAACACAACCATCTTAAGGGTCGGGATGAATTTCAATGAAATGCAAAGCTGACATAATCCGGTGAATTAATTAAACCCATAATTAGAAATTCTATGTCAAACATAATGCTAAGGCATAAAACTAATTACTTAAATTCCATGGAGAGCATGTAATTATGCTAAATAGTGTTAAAAACGACCCAAAACTTGTATTAATTAAAGAATTAAAAATGGATTCGTTGAGTAAATCAACTTGTAATTTAACAATCTTATGCAGATGGAGTGACACCTGCTCTCATATAATTACTTTTTTATTATTACAGGTAATTCATGTAGGTTTATGTTTTCATTTCCTTTCATATACAAAGTGTCTTAGAAATTATATATAAATAATAAAAATATCCAAAGTTTCCTAAAGAGAGCTAGACCTTTCTGCAGTGTTCTTCATGGAGTTAAGAAAATCATGAACAGAAGAAACATGGAGTTAAGACAATCATGAACAGAAGATACATGAAGTTAAGACAATCCTGAACAGAACATATAATGTAAATAATTGGAATCTAAATGGCATATGAGAGGAAAATAAGAAACATATTGTTGAAGTGATTATTTTACTGTCAAGAGATTTCTTGATTTTTATGAGTGCGTAAAGTTTTGAACCTAAATATATAAACAAATTATATAGTAAAATATAAAAATTAAACGACTTACATGAAGTAGTTTTAAGAAATACAATGTATGAGAATTAGATAAACCACTTCTAAATATAAACAGTTGAGGGGCTTTTGGACAAAGGAATTCTTTTTCATAGCAGTGAACATTCTGTTGTGTACTGATGAATTTAAAATTTCGATGGAATCAGCACAAATATTTTTGCAGCATCTTGGATGGATTTAAAATGGTTAATTTTGTTGTTAAATTATCTACCCTCTGTGCAAACGTCTTTCTTAAGGATGTTCCACAAGTTTTCCTTTGGATAAATTCCGCAACTGTTGGTATTGCCACTACATGATTGATTCTTCAACAAATCTTTCAATTCAACCCAATTCGTAGAGCAATTGGAGGCATGACTTTGCACCTTACCATGCACGAAGAAAAGTGGCAATCTCATCTTCACTGAAAGACTTCAACCAAGGTACAAAGTTTTTTGTCCACGAACTCGCAGTGTGCCTTCGAATCAATTTTGACGCCATCTACCACTTTGAACCGTCCTACTTGCTTTTCTCCAAGAAATTTCAGCCCAAATCATTCTTTTCCTCCTTTTTGATTTCGCTTGGTAAACTTCTTCACCTGTTGTAGATTCACAACCCAGCCCCTTGCCCAACTATCTGGCCCATCCTGAGTGGCCCTTGATTCACCTGAGAAGATAGTTTTAGTAACGTCATCTTTTATGTATATCTGAGCTCACAACAGCCATTTATTTCTTTATGTTTTTGTTCAAACGACTCTCGTCTTATTCCTAGAAGTATAAAGTTTACTGAGAATCTTACACCATGTTTGTCTCGAAATGGAAATAGCCCAAGCAGCTTGAAAATAGCTTGACAGATAGGATGAAGGTTTTTAACCCTTTCTATTTGGATTTAAGAAAGATCTCTAATGGTAAGAACTCGAAATTATGGTTAAACCCTCCTCTTTCCTAGCATAATGCCATTCTCTAGAAATTTCTTTGTAGTGCGATAATTTCAGGGCAAATCTATTGAAATTTACAAAGAAGATTTTACTTTACCAAATTCCTTCACACTCTGATTTTATTCTTTCATTAGATGTCTCGACGGTCATTGAAATTAAATTTCAGAAAATCGACTACAAACTATGTAAATAGGCATTATACAGTTTTCGTGAGTCCTTTGCTTTACCTAATATTCACAATAGATCTTCCAACACCTGTACAGGGGTACGCATGGAATCTTTATTCGCGCTTGAGATTTTATCGAATACAGACTTCCTCGATTTAAGCTCCATCTTAAATTGAAGTTGCGAAGTTACAGGCTCTACCATGATCTACCTGTGTTCCCTTTGTCGAAAGAGAGATTATGAGGAAATTAAAAACGATTCTGTCTGGGCCTTGTGCTTATGCCTACCTAACAATACCCCTCAATTATTTTGAGGGGAATATTATAGGGCCTATTTCTTATGATGGATCGCGAGCGATAGATGAGGTTCTCCCGAGACTTCTCAATGAGAGGAGAAACCGACAAAGAAATAAGTGCTGAAGCTGGCTAATGGGATGCTTCGAGTAGCCTTGGTTAGGCTATTTGAATCGCCAAATGGCTACATTGCAATGTGCCATCGGGAAGAAGAGAGATGAGCATTTAACATCCTCATAGCAATGAATTACCTCTCTGTTATCTACCTAGAACAGGGGTAGGGAAACCTTTTTGAGCCGTGGGCGAAAATTTGTAATGAAAAAAGTTGGCTGGCGATAAATAAAATTCGACTCTTGTATCTTTGTAAATGTTGTTTAAATTTATTACATGATGCGATATACGCGTGCATTAATATCTAAAAAAATCAATACGCAACATTTTTATTGACTGCCACAATGGAAATTGGACATACAAATATTATTTAAATTTCAGTGTTGAAAATTTGGAGGCGATGAAAAGTGGGTTACCCGGCAAAATTTCACCCACGGGGAGGGTTTTCCCACTATTGACCTAGAGCTAATAATTTTCTCAGAAATAATTGCTTATCGAGCGATTACTTGTCGTTAGTTGCACCCACCCCATAGTCGGGGAATATTCGACAGAAAGCATATAAGAAGAAATTGAAGGAACCAACAATGGCCACAAGGAAAATCATCTATAAAATTTGGATAATGGACAAACACAATTAAGGAGCTATTTGAAGAGGCGAAAAAGGACAAGAAATCTGGCAATAGGCCCATTATCCTTTAAACTCCAAATAACATCAACACAAATAGACAAGAAGGAATTTATCCCAATAACGATATGCAGAAGGTGCTTACAAATGGAAAAACATGCCAACAAAGACTGCCCAGATACTCTACCATCGTGCTCTTAGTGCGGCGTGAAAGTTGACCACGCTAGCCACGTGTGCCAAAACGATGAAAAGAAGTGCATAAATTGAGAAGAACCACACTCTGTCCTAGTAATAAGATTCCCTGTCAAAAATCAATTATGAAACAAGAAAAAAAACGTCGAGGAAGAGAAAGGAGAAAACTAACTGAACGGCACAAGATATTTCAAGACCAACAACAACGAAATCACTACTACCCACCAAAGAGACTCAGAATATGGCACTGCTTGTCATGTTCATGTATGCACACGCAGCAAACACATTAAACCCAGATTGTTTCGCCAAGAGGTTCAACAACCTTTTGGAAGACAGTGGTATTACCAGAGACCTTTAGGTCCTAGAGAATCCACCGTCTAAGGATATCTTCACGAAAGCCTCAAAGTTGAAGGCACCAAAGAAGATCCAACGATGATGAGAGTAATTGATCAAGTACAAAAAAAACAAAGTAGAATAAAAGGAAGAAGAGGAGAGGGAAGAAAAGTAAGAGGAAGAAGAAGGGGAGGAGGAGGAAGAAGAAGAGCAAAATAAGGATAAAAGAAGATAAATTATAGAAGAATGAGACAGCGCAAGAACATGATCATATAAAAAAAGACGTACAAGCGATTATGAAAGTATACGAAAATGCACAGGAAAAGGAACAAGAATGGACCGCAGTCCAAAATTAAAAGACTAAACGAAGATAAAAAATTAAAATAAAACACCAGCACCAACAGTGCAAGCAATCGACCTGAAAATATAAACAACGAGACAAACAAATCCCTTATGAACTCAAACAACGAGGAGCTTTTCCACGGCTTCGAGAGTTGCTAATACAAATGGAATACTCCCTCAAACCACGACTTTGACACATTCCAAAGTGCGCTATACGAAGGACTCCTGAAAATTCCGCGCAATCGAAGTTGCGTAAGTCAATCAAGCAAGTTCAAAAACTACGGAATAGGCCACGGAAAACTAATAATTATCTAGAACCATCAAGAAGCAAAAATATAAAGATCAATAAGGAAAAAATAAACGGAAGAAATTAACTAAACGATGTTAAAAAAGATATTATTTGAAACAACAAACCAAGATAACAGGGAAAAGAAAATTCAAGAGATTATCCAAATCTCCTGGCGTTTGTGCATTTTCGCCGCTAATTTTCAAATCTATTTCTATCTACTTCTCTCACTTATTCCTATCTCACGACTTTTATATTACAAATTTCTCGTCTTAGTTTATTGTAAATCTAAGGAAGCTCCAGAGGAGCAAAACGGCAGTAAAGAAGAACCTCGTAGGACATCTGGTTGCTCTTATCCTCTCTCTCCATATATATTGTTATATGTGGTACCTGATCTTCCACGATTTATTTGGTCTCTTTAACTCACTGTTGTTTTAAACTTAATTCATAAATACATAAATCAAAGATGGCACAATCTCAGATTTTTCCGGGGAAACCATAATGCCTTGAGTTACCTTCCTCGCACCGTTTTCATTTAGCTTCTGGCTTTAATAAAGTTGCAAACTCATATATTAATTTATGTTTGAAAAAACAAGTAAATTCATTAATTAGCTAAGAAATCCTTCCCCGACATATTTTTTTAATGAAAGATATTCGTATATTTCAGAAATCCTATCAATGTCTCATCGTCATCACCCCAAACTCTACCGTTAAAAGAAAAAATAAACAGAAACTCCTCTTAAAATCCCCACCCCCTTAATGTCCCCCGTCTTCTCTGACTTATACCCCACCTCTCTTCCAAACCTCATTGGGCTTCTCGATTTCATCAAAACTTGTTCCACCTATTTTAATTTAAATTATCTACTTTCCCCACATTATAGTTTCATTTCCATCTCGTATGTTTACCTTTGAAGTTGGTTAGGAGCTTAAGTTCCCTTTCATCTGGCGAAATGGGTAATGCCATCCTTTACTCATGCTTCGCCCTGAGAGCATTCATGGCCCTGATGTGAAGTTGACTACCCAAGTAGGGCACTCATTCAGCGCCACTCGGTGCAAACCAAAAATGGAATAAACTTATTCCATAGCTGAAAATGCTCCAAGAAATATTGTCAATCGCCAAATGGGTAACGTTTGCAGTTCTATGAAGCAGCTCGACTAAATTTTCAATTTACGAACAATTTACATAAATTTTTGAAAAAATGTGAGCCTCTCATTTGGGGCAAAATTGTATTACCACCAAAAAATTCATTCCCCCCACCTCTCCTCTCTTTTGTAACAGAAAGAGTAGTAAGCCATTTTCATTTATGGGCTTTAAAGGTGCTTTATAGGGACAATTGGAATTCACATTAACCCTTTTACATGGACTACTCTTCTTTATCATCTAAATTGGTTTATTCTTATAAAAATTCACAATTATGACCTAAAACTTAGAATTATGCATGGTTTCTTTTCAATTTTGCTCCTCCAATATGGAAATATGGCATGTCCATTTAAATGGGCTTTATGAAGCGCTCCCTCTTGGTGTGATTCTCAATTTTCATCACTCTGCATTGATATGATAAAATTTATTGATCGATCTTGATTAAATGAAAGAATTATGTGTTGTACCATCTCATTTAATATATATTTGTTTTAGAGAGGTATTTTAACCAAAAAATGTAAAGATAATGAAATTATTACGAGAACTGCCGCATAAATAAAAAGTAGCATTCTATAGTAAGATTCATACCAGTTAAAACAAAATTACAGGAAAGATTACTCCTATATATTTTGAAGCAGAAATTTATGAAACTGATAAATTATGATTGTATGTTATATGCAGGCAATAATAAGAGGTTTGACATAAGATTTTACTTCAGTTGACTGAAAAATACACATTCCTATTTCTGTGTGTGATACCTAACAAAGCCACTGGATGTGTAGTATCACATCCCATTTGCAGTACTTAGGCTTCACATTCTTCTTACATACACCACACCGCCGTTGAGTTGTATCTCCCATCACAACATTATGATCCGTTCTGCCGTAGCGTAAATGCTCGGGGAAACTTAGGGGTAAAAGTCTATGAGGTTTATCTGATGGTTTAAGCATAACATTGACAATTTCCCTCAGAAACACCTTGTAAATCTTTTTGTAGAGAATCCACCCATTTACAATTGAGCCGTTCAGGAGAAAGAGGAAAAGAGTAAGGTGAGACACTCGCTTCTTAAATGAAAATCTATACTTTGACCTAAACTGATCAAATAGATCTACTCTTCTCATTCCTTTGTTGAAAAGCTTCACAATGTTTGGCTGAGGGATTACTACCACTTCTTTCTTCGTTTTTGACCACCGTTTGCATTTGCTCTTTGAAAGAGATTTACTTTCACTTCTGTCTGCTGCTAGCCTAACATCGCTGTTGTCATTCCATGCACAAGTAGCAATCTTCATTCTTTTTTTCTGAAACAGCTCTGCCTTCCCTCTCTCCTTTTTCACGATGTCTTACACTGGGACATTCTTGATTCTCTCCTTAGGAATTTTAACTGTCATACTAATATTAGCTTCTTGAAAAGACTGAAAAAGAGGCAGTGTTGCAAAAAAGTTGTCAATATATCCACTGCTACCCTCATGTACTGTTCCTTTGGCCAATGCATGGACAACAGATTCACCCACTGGCATTCCTTCCTCAAACCCAGTCCTTTCCTTCCTACCAGCTGAAATTCATTAACAGTCCTTTATGAGAGCATAGACACCAAAACTTGTTGCTAAATCTCTCGGGCTTTCATCTAATGAATTGTTTGAATCCATGTTGCCCATAATATAGTTGCATGACTCCACCAATATCCATGAAATAAAAAACTTGTTAAAATGTTCAAAAAGAGTGAGAATCTTAAAGATCTTATCATCCAAAGGCTTCTTTGAGTTATCCACAAATTGTGGGCTTCGCATGATCAGATAAAATCGGTTTATTGTCATTCCACACCGAATTACAGCCAGATTTCGAGTGTCAGCCTGCTTCGCCCAATACAGCCAAGTACCTGATGCAGTTTTTGGGGGGTAACACATAAATATTTGGTAAATTTAACTTGATGATAACACTTTTGTCTCTCTCTTGGTCACCTCAATCAATTCTTTATCCCCAAAGTATCTGAATATGTCCACACGTGTAAATCCTTCATCTGCCCATTTTTCTACAATAGATGGTTTATGTACTTCATGCAGCTTAG
Source organism: Ceratothoa steindachneri (assembly GCA_963969495.1). Lineage (NCBI taxonomy): Eukaryota > Metazoa > Arthropoda > Malacostraca > Isopoda > Cymothoidae > Ceratothoa > Ceratothoa steindachneri. The sequence continues at coordinate 108,164,574 of OZ018324.1, read as the reverse complement.
GGCATCACCTTCAACACAAATTTGAAATTCACATTTCTTCCCATTATAAACAAGCTTCGAGCATTTTGGCTTCTTTCTCTTCGGTGGGCCAAGTTGTGATACATGATCATCACACGCAAACTTTCCCTGCTCACCATGCAGAACAAGGCTCAATGCGACTGTTTTAGTTTGTCAGATTTATATGGAGAGGGGGTTGCTAGAAGTTTTTCTCCACACCTTCTATATCCTCTCTAGCGTCCTCTACATAAGATTCTTCCTCATCTTCTGGAGGCTCCAAAGCAATATAAATGCCTGTGTCATTTTCTTCGTTAACATCTCTCAGACATCTGAAAGAGAAAACACATGTTCATAAGAAGAAAATTAAAGAAAAAAGATCAGGTGCTTTACCCGAGAATACATTGTAATAATTAAAAAAACCAGTTATTATATTCATTAGTAAAAAACATTTTTTTTTAGAATCTTAAATATATATTCATATATATACTGACCATTGTGGATAAAAATATATCATTTATAGTCAAATTAAAGTAACATAAGCATTGAGAGTGAACAAATACTTTGATTCAAGTATTCCCTTTAGGTTGCATTGCCCTGAGTGAGCTCCATAGAGCCTATTTAAATGGGCATAATATATTAGCTGTTTATAAAAGTGACAGAATTTGCTTTCCCCTCAAATCAATAATTTGACAAATTAAAACAAGTTTTTATGTGTCATTTTTACCATCACTCCTCATAAGAAGTTCCATATGCAGCAATGAATAGACAATAACTTACCTAAGTCCAGACATTTTGATAGAAGCAATGAAGGAGGTCTGCCTCTTTCCTTCATTTACTTGTTATTTACAAAGTGTGTTCGAATATTAATCATCAGCTGAGAAACGTTACGTTTTCTTTACATCCTGCAACAAAAAGCACGTAACTTCTCTGGTAAACCTAATAACACTGTGAACCAAATACATCAGTGATCAAAGAAAAGAAATATAAAATACCCTAAATTCTTCAAAAATGAAGAATAATAACAAGTTATAATGTTTACTAGAAAAGCATAAAACAACAAACGTAACAAAGAAAACATAGAATGATAAAAATATGCAATCTCTCAGCAGATTCAAATGTAATATGTTAGGAAAGAATTGTAAAAAAGTGATGTGATCTAGCGATACTTTTTTTTTTAGCTTTATCAACACCCTCACACCTGGATGGAATGAAAAAGGTGTTCAAATTATAATCTGACGTCAATTTCAATCGCGACTGAAGCCAAATATTGCAAAAATGAGATTAAAGGCACCGCCAAAGAAGAATTTTAAGTCCCTTGTCACCCTTTTTTCTATCACTGGCACCCAAGATAAGAGTTACTGGGGCTTATGAATAACTATTGGTATCTTTTTTCTAAATTGGTAATACATTGTCAACATGATGAAAAAAAATAGCAAAATAAAAGGCTAAATAAAAATATACCTCTCATGCACTTCCCTGCCTTGAACTGCAAGTCATCGCAAGATTATTAATACGCTAGGTAGCGTATAATTAAGCTTGACAAAATTAAACAAGGCTGCTGAACAAAAGTCGCGTGCTCTCACTTATTCTGATTTATGACATTACGACCTTCAAAACTTTCAATAATTCACGGACTATCCTTGAGAGGACCATGGTAATTATATCATTTGAAAGAGAATGGAAAACAACATAAGGATTTTAATTTTCGTTAGTATCGGCCAAATATTTATGAAGCTAATGCCAAATAATTCCCCGGCTACGTTGGGAGGACCTCAATAATTATATCATTCGAAAGAAAATGTAACATAACTTAAGGGTCTCAAATTTCGTTAGTATTTGCCGAAAAGTTATGATATTATTGCCAAAACAAAAATATCCCGGAATAACCTTGGGTGCTGTGGTGTAAGTGGTGTAGGTTGTGGTGGTGGTGGTAGTGGCGTAGGTGATGTTGGTGTAGGTGGTAGTGGTGTTGGTAGTGTACTGGTGTAGCCGGTGTATGCGGTGGTAGAGCGAGTCGTGGTGGTGTAAGTGGTGGTGTAGGGGGTTCAGGTGGTGGTAGTGTAGGTTGTGGCGGTGTATGTATTGTAGGTGCGGCAGGTGGTGTAAGCGATGGTGGAGTAGATGGTTGTGATGATGGTGGTGTTGATGTCGTTGGTGGTGATGTAGGTCGTTTATGTGGTGTAGTTGGTATTTGTGTAGGTAGTGTAGGTGGTTTAGGCGATGGTAGTGGTGGTGTAGGTTGTGTAGTTAATGATTCAAAAGAGAATGTAAAACAACAAATTTGGTTAGAATCACTCGAATAGTTACAGTGTCATTACAAAAAAAAAGCAAAACGGGGACCGACCGACCGACATGATGAAATGAAAAGTCACACGCAACTAATAAGTTATAATCCAAATCGTAATGATGTACTTCAAGACGTAAAATCTTCCCTTTTTCAAGGAGATGTGGACGTTTCTTCAAGAAGCATTAGTGAATCTTCTTTTCTAAATCTCAGTCTAACGATCAACTCAGTAATTATATCATTCGAAAGAGAATGTAACAAAACTTAAGGGTCTTAAATTTCGTTAGTATTGCTGAATAGTTTATGTTATTGCTAAAACAAAAATATTCCCGGGATAACCATGAGTGGTGTAGGTGGTGGTGTAGGTGAAGTAGTTGGTGATGGTGTAGGTGAAGTAGGTAGTGGTGATGCAGGTGGTGGTGTGGTATATGTTATGTAGGTGGTGCAGGTGGTGGTGGCGAAGGTTGTGTGGATGGTGGTGTAGGCGGGGTTTGGTTATAGGTGCTGTAAGTGTAGGAGTAGGTGTAGGTAGTGTTAGCGGTGTATATGGTGTAGGTTGTGGTAGTGTAGGTGGTGGTGGTAGTGTTGTAGATAGTGTAGTGGTGATGATGTATGTTGTGATGATGTAGATAGTGGTGGTGTAAGTGGTGAGGTTTAGGTGATGTATGTGTCGCAGGTGGTAGTGGTGTAGGTGGTGGTGGTTTAGGAAGTTTTGGTGTAGCTGGCAGTACTGTGTGTGGTTGTGGTGTTGATGGTGCGAGTGGGAGTAGTTTTGGTGTAAGTGGTGGTGGTGTAGGTGCTGTAGGTATAGTTGGTGGGGTATAGGTGGTATAGGTGGTGGTAGTGTAGGTGGTGGTAGTGTAGGTGGTGATGGTATGGTAGGTGTTGGTGGTATTTTAAGTGGTGGTTAAGTGGTAGTGTATGTGGTGGTGGTTTGGGTAGTGGTAGTGTGTAAGTGGTGGTGGTGTAGGTGGTATACGTACTGGTGGTGCAGGTGGTGTAGGCATAGATGGTGGGGGTGGTGTAGGTAGTGTATCCCACACGGTCAAATCCGTACATGAGTGGTTGGGGTCAAACATGAACTACTGGTCGAAGGACCTTTGGCCGCCGCAGTCGCCCGACCTCAATCCCTTAGACTAGAGTGTGTGGTCGCAGGTTTAAAGAAATCTCTGCAATGTCCACAACACCAACTTCGACGAGGTGCAGTCTTCCGTCAAATGCGTGTGGGTCAGCATAAAAAACGATTTCGTTCGCATCGTGTACGTGGCCTTCAAGTTGCGCTTAGACAGCACGCTCGCCTCAGTGGGCACCCACATTAATTAATATTACAAAGTAAACCCATATTTATATGTTAAAATAATAAAAACGTGTCTAACTTCATCAAAACTATCATGGTGTCATTTGTTAATAGTGTCGTAACGAGTGTATGAGGACTTTTGTAAAACCAGTATGAGAATTAGTATACTCTTAATTCGACAGCTTTTCCATTTTCCTTCACATTCTCTCTCCCCTGCAGCCTAAAAATGTGTAATATAACCTTCTTTTATTTCTTTTTAAAGGCATACTTTGCTACATCTCCTCAGGTATCCCCCTAATTAAGGTCTTGGCACTATTCCCTTTCATTCACTCCTCCCTTCTACAGAGAAGGACTAGTACTGTCCCCTCCACATGAAAGTTTGCACAGCTTCAAACAGGGAGTTAATTAACTAGTCGAGACCCAGAATATTCAAAAGAAGTCTAAACTTGGAACGGGAGTCATGCTCCGCTTCCCTACTCGCTCAACTCCTGGGAACCAAATTTTCCGCAATACTTCTCACTTTGTTGACTCACTCTTTTGTTTCGTCTTTTTAAATTGTGCTTGTCTTCTTTGTGTTATTGCAACAAGTATTTCTTTGTATGTTAGCACCAAGTATTTCTTTATATGTTGACAACAAGTATTTCTTTGTATGATGGCACCGTGTATTTTTGTGCTTAGGCACCAAGTAATCATTTGCATGTTTGCACCAAGTAATTCTTTATGTGTTAGATCTATGATTTCATGGTATGTTGGCACCTAATATTTTATTGTATATTGCCAACTTTTTAAGTTGAAATCAAGTATTTTTTTGTTTGTTGACACCACATATTTCTTTGTATGTTGGCATTAAGTAATTCTTTATATGTATCACCAAGTATTTCTTTGTAAGGGGGTACCAACTATCTTTTTAGGTTGGTATAAAATATGTCTTTGTATGTTAGCATCAAGTATTTGTTTGCATGTTGCCACAAATTATATTTTTGTGCGTTGAAACTAAATATGTATATGTATGTAGACACCAAATATTTCTTTGTATGTTGGCATCAAGTATTTCTTTGTATGTTTGTATCAAGTATTTCTTTATATGTTGGTACAAAGTATTCGTTTACATACTGGCATCAAGTATAAATTTTCATGCTGGCTTATTTATTTATATGTCAGCACCAAATATTTTCTTATATTTTGGAATCAAGTATTCATTTGTATGTTAGCAACAAGTATTTCTTTATATGATGGCATCAAGTATTTATTTGTTCATTGCCACCAAGTACTTCTTTGTATGTTTCATCCAAGTATTTCATGTTATGTTGGTACCAAAGATTTTTTAGGTGATGGTACCTAGTATTCCTTTGTATGTTGGAATCAAGTATTTCTTTCTGCGTTGTGACCAAATATTTTTGTGCGTTGGAATCAAGTAAAAATATGTATGTTGGTACCAAATATTTCTCTTTATGTTGGTATCAAGTATTTCTTGTCGTATGTTTGTGCCAAGTATTTCTTTATATGTTGGTACCAAGTATTCATTTGTATGTTTATGTGTTGGTACCTAGTATTCCTTTGTTTCTTGGCATTAAGTATTTCTTTATATTTTGGCACCGCATATTTATTTATATGAGGGCATCAAGTATTTCTTTCTGCGTTGTGACCAAAAATTTTGTTATATGTTGGCACCAAGTATTTTTTAGGAACTCGGGATCACATATTTCTTTGCATTTTGCCACCAAATAGTTTTTATATGTTGAGACTAAGTCTTTCTTTTCATGTTGGCAGCATATATTATTTTATGTTAGCACCAAATATGTTTATGTTGGCACCAAGCACTTCTTTGTGTGTTGGTCCAAATATTTCTTGGTGCTTTGGCAAGAAGTATTTTTTCCATAAGCTGGCGCCATGTATTTTTTGTATGTTGGCAATTAGTATTTCATTCCATGTTGGTCTGACATACATATTTCTCTATATGTTGGCACCAAGTATTTCTTTATATGTTGATAACAAGTATCAATTTGTATGCTGATAACAAGTATTAATTTGTATGTTGGCATCAAATATCTCTTTGTATGATAGCATCAGTTATTTATTTGTATGTTGGCACCAAGTGTTGTTGAATTGGAGCTAAAGCATTTGTTTACATTTTGTGATTTGGGGCCGCTGCGCTGTTGGGAGTTTTCCAAATATCATTGGCTTCGATACTTAAATTGGTATCATAACGGAAGAAACTAATCTTCTTGTGTAGTTAAAAATATCATGTTGGAGGTTGGAGTAGCTGGTTTGGAAAAAGGGAAAAAGAAACTACATCACATATAAGTAAAATTATGGTGGTGACTGTAACAAAAGCTTAGAAAGTAAAGAAAAAATAATAATTGATGTAAGACGTTACCAGAGGAGAAAATACCTTAAACAGCTTTTTTTTCAGACTTTTCGTAGTGATGGGCATAGCTACATCAAAAAAGGCTTAGGCGATACCGATACATTGATACATGTAACCCGTCTATAGTGAGATTGATAACTCATGACTTTGACACTTCTATATATATTTAAATAAGTAGCACATTAAAACAAACTTTTGAAGATGTTAAGAGACTACCATAAGTAATCATATGGTACTTGAATTCATCTTCTTTTTTATAAATACCGTATAGATATTTATAGGTATTTTCTAGGTTAGTTTGTCAGCACAAGGGGAAGTGTGTCAGTACAAGGGTATAAATGAGAAAACAATAAACATATAGTTCTGCAACACATTTATTTGGCATATTGTAATTCACATCATTCTTTTAATTTCCTTTCAATGATAATAAGTTACAAAACATTCTATCTGAGAGTATGCTTCACAAAAACTTAGAGAACACTGAGATACTCTCACAAGGATGACGACGATATACTAGAATCAGTCAAGTATTTCAGTAACTCCAGATCTTCACTCTAATTTGTGTATTGCAACTGAGACTACTTCATAATACAAAAATTGTCAATACTACTATTTGAAGTATCAGAGTAGACTATAATTTCAGCCATTTGGGGTCTTCCCGACAAAAAGATAGTGCAGAACATTTCCCCATTAAGGTAGTGTAAATATTTTTTTTAAAAACACACTTTTAGTATCGATTGTGCAGACCAAGTTCAGATTTTGAGAACAGCATCTTAAATTGGAGGAGGGTTTTTTTTCTTTTGGGTCTTCTGAATCTAGCTGTGCTAGAACAAAAACCTTCCATGTTTTCTTTCTCAGTAATTTTATCTCCTTTATCTCTGTTAGTTCTCTTACAGGATATTCTTCTTTATTTATTTTGATACCGTATACCTCGAATTGTTTAACAAAATTCGAACCTTTGTCATGCACAGTAGCCAATATTTTATACTGACAGAGTAAGAAATCTTGACCCACATCATCCAGTTTTTGCTATTTTAGCGTCATTATGAGCTCCTCTCAAAGATTTCCATTTTTATCTCTGAGGTTCCTTTATCGATCTGACGAACTACTCGTAAATCTCTTCGTTACATCATGAAAGACTTTTAACAAGTAAATTATAAATGTTATAATTAAATCATATAAAACGTTAAATAAATCCTGAAAAATCATTTAAAAAAAGTGTTGAGCTTGTTGTACTATGTCTATCAATAAAACAAACAAAAAAGCCATTTACCCAATGCATTGTAATACTCAAGAGCCTGCTGGTTTTTTTCTGACTAAATGTCTGCATTTAAAAAGACCTTTTTTTGTGGTGCCAGATCTTCTTTTAATTTCCGGTAGATGTCATCTGTTAATTGAACGGCGCTAGGGTACTTGGATATCAGGGTAAATCGATGAAACGAATTTGAGACTGATGTTAATATATGAATTTATAAACCATATTTGATTCTTTTTTTCATCCAATATGAAATAACTGAAAGCTAGAATATAATAACACGCATTATATAATACTGAAAAACAATAATACATGCATAGTTTTAATCTGAAAGCCAATATGAAATTGCATTTTATATTTAGAAACGTAGTTTATTATAATTCATTCATTTAATTTATTTAATAAATTTGACCTCTTAAATGGACATCATATAGTGAATGTGTACATACCTGAAAATAAATCGTTGAATTATTTATGATACAAGATGGAGATTGGATACATGGCATCAACTATTAAAGAAACAAGCTTCTCGTCAAATTTGCTTTGCTAAATTGCAGGTGTCACTTTGCTAAATTGCATAGTTGGCTTTTTTAGTCGCGTGTACGCGACTCTTATAAGTTACTTTGCCTTTTCCTCGGTCGATCAGATGGTACTCATTTTACTTTTCAATACGTTTTTGAAAGTTTTGAAGCTTGTAAGCGCAGATTATATGTTTGTTAGTTGATAATACGTTTATTAATTAATTATTTTTATTATTATTTAAATAATTGAGAGCACGCGACTTAGGTCTGTTGATCTTGTTTGGCGAACTCCCACTCGTATCTGGCATGGCTATTTTTCTTCTGACGATTCTTACCATGATCATCAAAGGCCTCTAACAAAGGTGTCACTCTTTTATAAGAATATGAAGTCATGTACATGTTCAAATTGGACATGTTGTACTCAATACATAAATTGCAAAATTTATCGAGTATGGATTATCGATTTTTCCGGTACATTTAAAAAACAAAACAAAACAAAAACGCCTAAAGCTATACCGAGACCCAATACATCTTGCGACCCCTTAGGCGATACTGATGCACAACGCCAATGTATCGACCGGTACCTATCGCCGATATACGCATCTAGATACTTCCTATGACTGTTTCTTGGAAACTTGGATCACTAGGGACTAGGAATGAATATAACTCCCCCAAACCTGCATCGAGGTGAAGTCTCCTTGCCAGTGCGTCGCAATCATTGATATGTATAAAAGCAGGATTGAGCGACTAAGCTCTATGGGCAGTCCTTCGAGATAATCCTATAGAGAAGGGAGCAAAGAGTAGGCAAGATTACCGGCCCTTTTCAATCTTAGCCATTGGTAATAGCAAACAATCAAGGAAAAGGAGAGTAACGGAAAGGGGACGAGAGTAGATCTACTTAATAGGTCTCCTAACCCAAAGGAATGTCAGTGTGTAGAGGTAGCGTTAGATAGACGAGTTAAAATAATTGTAATTTCAAATGAACTTTTAATTGGAAGCTGCAGCAAAAGGAGGCAATTTTCTTAACCGTTTTAAATGTTTCTTTCACAAGATGTGTCCGTCACCATAGTCCTACATTTGGTTCACATTTGATGCATTTTACTAAAAAAAAGAGGCGTTATTGACTTAAAATGGATAAATGGTTATAAACATTTAGGGAATCAATTCTCTCCCAAATGTTCTTCTTCCTTAACACCCTTTTACCTACTACTCTTTCATCCTCATCCTTTTTTCATTTTGATTTTCCTCATTTTTACTTTTACAAATATTTCCTTTTATCCCCTTCAAAGTGCAATTAAGAAGCGGTAAAGCTTTTTTTAGATATGAAAGAGCTTATAATGTTTATGGTTCCTTCTAAACTTATTTTACTATAAAAAGTGTAAAATCTTGAATATAATTTCCCATGGATATGGCGCCATCAGGTATGGTTAGCCGACGGATGGTATTTACGATTCGGATCAACTTTGTGGCAACTTCAATTATCTGTAGCAACCAACGGTTTGGATCCCACGTTAAGCTCTAGGTCACCAGAGAGAGGGGCTCTAAAACATGTGCAGGTCTGCCATTAGAAAACTTCTGTGAGCTCCGCTCTCGTTCATAGTTCCTTTGAGGTTAATGGAAATATATTTCGTTTTCTGATTTTATCAATGGAATAAATTAAAAACCTAACAAAATTTTCTATTAGAGAATCCCAGTAAAAATTTCATAACTGTTTTATGGTATTTTAAAAAGAAAATGGTCACTGATAAAAATTTAGACCTTTTAGATCCTTTGCACGGTTACCATGGCTGTTTTTAGATAAGCAAACATTTTGATTTGTTCCAAAGAAACCGATGAGATCAAAGGAAGGATTTTACGGTAACCTAAATGATCTGAACGAGGAAGGAAAATAAAATCTATTTTATAATTAGAAGGAATCATTACAGCAAAAATCATCGCTGAAGATAAATGGACATGAAATAAACTCACAAGGGAACTTCTAGGCCGCAAACGACTGTTTTTGCAAGATAATGGCGGGCATGGCCTTGATGAAGTTGAGAATAAATCGATACAGACTAGAAATAACCAAATATAAACATATTCTGTGTAGGAAAGATTTATTTAGTGGCCAACAACAAAAGAGGTCAACAACGTAATAACGTCTGGTTCCTGAAAAACTTGAAAATGTTCCTTTTGGAATTAATTTCCAAAAAGGAGGTCGAACAGTATCTGTTCAGATAATAAATCTCACATGTTGTTGCCCATAAATAACTCCCAAGATTTCCCTCATCCTTTTAGACCATTTGACTCTAAATTCCCCCTTGCTTAATTTGATCTAACTGGTCTCAATCTTGCCATCGCTTTAGGCTGCTTCGTAATCTGCCCCTCCCACTAATTACTTGCAATTTCGTAGATAGGAGAAAAAGAGCCTCCAGAATTTAGTTAATGACACTGGGTATTTCTTGCACCTTCCTTTATAGGTGAGATGGGGATAAAAAGCATTACTCTTTGGGAATAAGAAAAAGATAAGTAAAGCTGGGAGGTAGAGGAAAAGTGGTAACACCCAAGAGGTTATATTTAGAATGAAAAAAAGAAGGAACAAGTGACATCAAAATAATAAAGACCGTTAGAGGACAATAGGAACCATCCTGAGCCATCCTCCTGAGGACGAGTATCTACAGAATATCTATCCCCCCTCTCCATTAAGAAAGAGTATGGCGAAATGAGAAGCAGACAATGTTCTGACCTTCTCTGCCCGGCGCCCTATTTATCTCCATTGTGAGTCGGAAGAATTACATGACGCGGCATAAATTGGTGCATTTGCATAAAAAAACGCGCGGCAAAAGGCGCTAATGGATAGGTATTCATCTTCCGCACTGGCTTTTAAATAATATTAGGCGGAAATGAATGAAAATCTAGGCAACGCTATTTCTGAGTACTCCTCCCTAATTGGTTACTCTGACAAATTTTGTTCGTTATACACAAACACCATCTCAGAATCTCGGATTGAGTAACTATCGGAAGGCATCGCAAGCATTGTGTCATAGTTTGTTTTTCTCTTTGTCTTTCATTTATATTTACACAATTTCCATTCATTACTCGAAGCTTATAACACTACCCTAAAATAAATATCCCTGAAAAACCCAAAATTTTAGTCCTTCAAGTGATAGTTTCAACTCTCCTTTTATCGCTGGTCTCGACAACCAAGAGCTGGAATGGGACAGCAGCATCCGAATGAATATTGGAAAAGGACTATTTGCAAAGTTCGATTCCAGGAAAAAATGGGCGAACACGAAAGGACATTTAATTTAGTTTGCCCTTTTTATTCATTTTTTATAAACAATACGAATAGGAGTATTCGTGCCATTAGAATAGTGTAGCTGTTTATATTTCAATGCAAATAAAAACAGAGGGTGGTACTAAATGGAGAAAAGTCACAATAAAGAGACGTTATTATTTTATTGGCTCAGACATCAGTTTATGGATCCATTATTATTTGTAATATACATATATTAATGATCTTAGGGAGGCATTTAATAGCAAAGTGTCTATTTTGAGGGATGACACCAAGTTAGCCTCCTCTTCGTTTGAGCTTACTACCTACTCCTGATAATTGTTGATGTGCTTTTCCTCTCTTTCTTCCCTATTTCTTCATTGGTGATTTCTTGCCGAAGAGGCGGTGCTTTAATTATTTTTATTTCTTATATATAACCATGTGCATATACAGGGTCTTTTTTTACATGTCCTACATTTGAGTTTAGTAAAATCAAGAATAATATTTTGATCAGCATGAAGCTTTTAAAGGTTATTGTGAGTAGTTGTAGGTTCTTTGTCCTGAAATAACTAATTAATTCATTTATTATTTTAGAATTTATGCCAGTTTTAGTAAATCGGTTATTTTTGCTAAAAACGGAAAGCTTAAAAAGTTTTGTTTAAAAAAGGTGATTTATGGAATGTTCGATTCTTAGCAAATTTTTGGCGAAAATTGCGAAGTAACAAATTTATCAGCATCATAGTTATACGTAGACTATAAAAGAAGAAAATATTTCTAGCAAAAGTCATTATTAAGAAATTTTTCAAACTGAAAACATGGAAGCTCCTGGAAATGATTGGACGAACAAAAAGAATTGTTGAAACATTCTTCAGATGCAACTGTTCAGTGGTTTGAACACAACAACGGATAAGACGTGAAGGAGATCAAGACATACCCCCATGACGAGCGCTATACAAACTAATTAAAAAATTAGAGACACCGGTGTTGTACAGGATGAACGAAAAGGGCGTGTTGGCAGAAAAGGCGTAGAACAGCATAAAATGGAAGAGTTGAGTCAAACTTCAAACGGTCGTCGCAGAAATCATTGAAAAGAAGATCAGAACAATAGGGATTGTCAAAAAGTGCAACATACAATGTAATGAAGAAAAAACTCAAACTTAAGCCATGCAAGATTCAGGTTGTTCAAAAATTAGAAGAAAACGATTTCGCGAAAAAACATCGTATGCAGATGAATTTAGACACAAATTTAGGGAAGTTGATGTACCGCCTGTGATAATGTCTGACGAAGCGCACTTTTATCTCAGCGGATACAATATTAAGCAGAACAACAGAATATGGTTGGATCACAACCCAGAAGCTATACACCAGAAAGAGCTGCATCCTGCAAAATCCAATGTGTGGTGTGTGATAACAACTCAGGAGATAATTGGGCCGTATTTAATAAAAATGGAAATTCAGTCAATGTGAATGGCGAAAGAAACCGACACATGCTTGAAGAATAATTTTTAACGAATCTTCGAAGGCTTCGAAATAGACAACTGTTTTTCTGGCAAAATGGTGCAACATCACACACATCGAAAGAAACAATGCAGTTGTTAAGACGAAACTTCAGAGATAAAATCATTTTTCGCAACAGTGAATTTATGTGGCCTACAAGATCTCCTGATCTAACACCTTTGGATTTTTTTTTTATTGAAATATTTAAAAGATGGTGTTTACCGTAATATTGTAGAGGTATTCAACAACTTAAAAATAATATCGCTGAAGAAATTAATAACATCGATGAAGAACTTTTGAAAAAAGTGATGAGAGCAACTTCGTCACGAGTAAATGAATGTTATGAGAAGAATGGTTAGCATTTGAAAAGAAGAATCTTCAAATAAATTAAGTTATTATGCTAATTATGCAAACTTTTTATTAGTCTTAGTTTTTTGTTAATTTTAAGCAAGTAAAATTAGTTAAAATAGAATGGTTTTAATAGTCAATAAATATCTGAAAGTTCAGCGAATATTTGTTAAGAATTAATACTTCACTAAAACGGGCATAACTCCTACAAAAGTAAATGAATCAATTAGCCATTTTAGGAACTAAAACTTACAAATAATACCAACAAGCACTAAAGTTTCATGATGATCACAAAATTATTTTGTATTTTATTAAACTTCAGATGTAGTACATGTATAAAAAAGGTCCTGTATATTTTTTTTTATTTCTCATTAATATGAGAGTGAAAATTCGTCGAAAGTACTCGGAAACACCTCTTACTATTTCCTGCGAAGATTTGCATTCATTGCTAACCTCACGCGCTACTTTGTGTTTTTTTTCCATTTGTCTCTCTCAAATACACACACACACACACACACATATATATATATATATATATATATATATATATATATATATATATATATATATATGAACAAATCCAACACAGATTGGTGCGGTTAAAGTATTAGCATTTTGAAATGTGCTTTTTGGGGCAGGTAGAAGGGCTCCCTAAATGCTGTCTTCTAGTTCGAGGACGAATGGTGTCACGCTGGACCTGGAGTAGAGTCAGTTGTCTAAAAATGCTAATGCATTAACCGCACCAACCTCTCATGCAATTTTTTCCATCTTCGTATGTATTTATTTAAGGCAGTGCTGTTATATTTAATAAATATGCAGTTTTCTATGACGGTAAACAAGATTACCCTAAAGGGGATACTTTGAAATGTGTTTTGGCGGACACTGTAGAAGGGCTTCCTAAATTCTGTCTTTCAGTTCTAGGACGAAGGGTGACTTACTGGACCTGAAATGAGTCATTTGTCTAAAAATGCTAATATATATATATATATATATATATATATATATATATATATATATATATATATATATATAGAAAGATACTGCTCCTAGTGAGACAGAATTTAATCCGGAGTAAGAATCCAAGAGCAAAGAAAATGACAGTATTTATTCCTTATTTCTTCTGGCTACGTTTCGAGCCAAGACAACCTCTCTTCTGGCCTGATAAATTGAACAAAAATTAGTTTTAAAATAGCAAACAATTAACATTAAGATTAATTAGGACTGGAAGGTACAATTATATATGAATATACATATTTAAGTTTTATAGTGATAAATCATAAATAGTTAATTATTTAAACAAGGATTGAGAAATTGTGAGCATAGGGGGAGGGAGGGGGCAAATTTATGAACAGCTAAGTGCAGAAATTTTTTTAATTTTAATTTTTAATAAATTGAAATCTTACCGGTCACCCAAGTTGTAGAAACACGACTAAATCAATGGAGAGCAAGAAACAATGAAGAAGGGTGAGGTATAATAATTGGTTGGTTATTATAATAACCAACCAATTATTATACCTCACCCTTCTTCAAGAGCCAGAAAAGTCATAGAAGAGACAGAATGAAATAGGAATTGATTAAACAAAACAAATTGCCCAATCAGAAGGATTATGAACAAACTGATTTAAGGTCTTTTAAATATAGGACGCCGGGCTAGTCTAGACTCACGAAGATCAACCTCATGACGCACTGCAGCATTAATTCAGGGCATCATTAACACCATGAATGATGCCCTGAACACAGTCTTTGTACTCCCAGGACGGGTATAAGATGGCTAAGACATCTTTATCCCAAAAAGAAACAAGCGCCCAGAAGAGCTGGTTAACATGAGCTTAAATTCTTTCCTGGAGATACTCGGCAAGATTTACGAGAAAACCGTGGCTGAAAGGATAAAACGATTTAAGCGATTTAGGAGCGCTCAACCCACAACAGCATGGGTTCAATAGGAAGAGGCACACGGATACGGTCCTGGTTCTCCTAACTTAAAAAAATGCGTATTGAGGCCGAAAGGATATTATGCGACATTGTGCTGATGGACATGCAGAAGACCTTCGACAAGGTCTGGTTGAAGAAATTCAATATAAGTATCTGAGTCTCTAGCTAAACCCGATCCTGGAAAGGATCATTTGCAATTTCATAATGGACACAAGGGCCTGTCTCATGATCGAAGGGTGCAGAGGAGCCAAGTTTAACTAAAGACCGGCGTTCCCCAGGGATGCTTCCTGAGGCCATTGCTTTACCATGTTTATACCCTTGATCTCCGCACTCCGATGCATAAGGACGTGATTTTTCTGAAATTCGTGTATGACATCACACACATTGTCCCATGCGCGGAGAGTAATGCAAGGCACAGGCAGCACAAACCAGAGAGGAAATTTCAAACATTATCCAGTACAATAGGAGATGGAAGATCAGAACGAACAAGGATAAGTTCAAGATCATCCCATTGAGCCATTGGTTTCCCTGGCCTATTTTAAAAGGCGGGAAAAGCTACGGGTACTCCGATGAAGGAACAGTATTGGGTCGTAAGGTCTCCGCCCACGGGTACGGAAAGCACCACACGGTCAGGTAGAATCTGGCAAAAAGTCTGCTCTCAAATCTGTACCGATTTAGAGATCTTTGCTCGGCCATCATTATGAAAATATACTTAATGTACATCCAATCTAAGATCATCTACCCTGCAGTGGTGAAAAAAGCGGCCACCAAATCCGCTTTCCTCATCATCAACGTCGCGACTAAGAAACTTGCCTAAAAGGTCTAGGCAACATTGAACGATAATATCATTTCGGAACTGGAATGAATGAGAAAGAATCAACATCCCTGGTAGACTGCAGGAAAAAGATTCCCTAGCAGTTAGATCTACTCCCGGGAACAAATAGTAGCGACTTACACATAACCAGCGCAAAGTACAGTCAACACACAAAAGATAATTCAAACAAGCACAGAAGAGAGGAAGAAGAAAACTAAAAGAAATACGAGTATAAGGAAGTACAAACAGAAACAGTTAAATAGAAACAACGTAACAACAAGATAAATTGCTGAACCCGATTGCTTACAAAAGCTTGAAGGCTCAAAATTTACCATCAGCAATGAGAACATCAACATAATGACCAAAAAAACATAAAGAAACAGGAGGAACATTAAAATAACGACATGCTAATTAAAACAACTTACAAGAGCATGACGTAAAAAAGAAACATTTTAAAGGAAATTGGTGCCCTCATCACCAGAGCAAAACTCTCTCCCCTCCCGCTTTTTTTTCACAATCTTTATCTTCCAATATCATAGTCTTCCAGTATTAGTACATCATCAGTATCTCAAATTATTGGAATATTTCATTTCGAATGAGTAAATACAATTCAAATATTATAAATTAACTGCATCCCCCGGTCTATTTTAGTACACAAAACTACAAATATAGAAGATTACTGAATTAGCTGTTGCCTATAAGACGATCATCAACATCTTCCACAATGAGAGTAAGTTGTAAAGATGATTGCTGAAATGGATGGCTGTTCACAGCACTGCAAAAAGAGATTAATGGGAAGTGGACTGGAAAGAGAACGTGTGGTAGGAAATTGTCCAGACAAAACAGGAATGACTGTAGACATGAAAGAATTGTTAAAAAAAGTCGATTCAATTACTTTGAAGAGATTTACAAAGAGTGGGATGAGGTTGATGTCAGAGCATTAGAAGCACCAACGCACAGACGTCATGAGAAAGTGGGTAAAACTGCTGCATTCATAATATCAAGCTACTCCTGAAAGAGAGACAATGTCAGTCATGTTTTACCTGGGATAAGAACAAAAAGAAATGGACTTTTGCGCAGCGATTCAAACACATTTTTCAGATGAAAGTAAATTTTGTATGTCATTAGGAAATCAAGTTCTTAGAATCTGGTGACAAAGTGAATAGATAGATGCAAAGGTGTTTGAAGTCAATTGTGAAGTTTCTGCAGACTCTGATTGTTTGAGGAACTATATCATCTATTGGTGTTTGTCGAGGTTTGGTGAGTGGATAAACCCAGTCCCACTTCCTGGACACATTTTTTTTTTTACCGCACCAAGGTGAAGTGGAGGTGAAGCGTATCCAATACACCTAGCGTAGGTACTTCAGGTGAATAAGAATAACCCCGGTGCATACCTTTGATCAAAACTAATACGATGATCCCCTGAATGTGTCCCCACTCAGGAAAAGCCAACCATGGGTGGATCGGTGTAATATTGAGATTTAAGCCGAGCGGATTGCTCAATAATTGCCAAAGGATCGTTCAAAATAGTTAAACACACAGATGCAAAAATAATCTTTAATGTACATGAATTTGAAACAAGCAACATCGTATATAAATATAAATAGAATTAATCTTGCACTGAATAAATAGGTCTACAAAATTACTCACTGGGATGCTTGCGTCTTAATGACACCTGACAGCATGGATGAAATATTATTATTGAGTTAAACACTGAATTAAGTAAGCACTTCTAATACTCACGGTTATGGGCTCGTGATGGGAATTCTAGTTCACAAGTAAACTGGTGACGTTAGAGGAGGAGATATTTTAATTAACGATACATTTGAGTTCATAAGTATATTTGAGAATAACGGTGGAGTTCTTCTTCTGGTAACGATGATCGCACTTAGTCCGGCCATCCGAGGTTACCGAATGAGAGGGTAATCCTATGCCGGATCACGAAGGTGAGCCAAATGGTGACTCAAATCGGACTTCTTCCTCGAAGTACCTGTCCGATTATTCGGCTCCTGGAGTGAGTAGCCAAAACTGATTACCTAGCTACGTCTAGGGTAATCCGGAGAGGGAGATCCTGTGTAACCTCAGACTCTGAAGCGGGGGGACTGCGAGAAGTTTGGCACCTACAATTACCGTGACGGCAACAACCAATTCCCCGAGAAGTTCCTTCTAGGCGGCGGGCGAACGGTTTCTTATGTGGATCGAGCTTCACACACTCGACGTAGGTCCTAGAGCTTCTGCCTGATTCCAAGGAGAAGTTTTCCTTTTATTTCCCTCGCGAGCAGAAAGCGAGAGAAAGAGTCGAATTCTCGTAAAATCCGTATCGTCGCGTGAAAGACTTTTTTTTCAGCTTTGGGCAGACAGTATGTCTTTCACGCCTTCGAGCCATCTCGAAGTTTACGGTGGCGCGAAAAATGGCGACAGAGAATTCGAGGCGAGAGGTGCATTTAGAGATACGATAGGGCACGCAGCTTGTGTCGGAGTATTTATGCATACACTTATGTACGCGGTATTTAAACTTCTACAGTGTTACTCCATTCTCTTTTAACAAGTTTGAAATCAAAACTGACGTCTATTAGAAGATTTTAGATTACTTCCTGCTTCCATCTACTGACAAGCCTTATGGAGATGCCTATTTCATTTTCAATAAGGAATTAAGACCCAACCACAGTGTCAAAACTACTACCAAGTTCTTATGTTCTATGTTCTAAGTTGGTTGGGGACCATAAAAATACTATGCTTGATTGTCCAGCCAACTCTCGTGACCTGAGCCCCATAAAGAATCGCTCGGATATTACTAAGAGGAAGATGTGTAACATCTGACAAAAATATAAACCAAGTTCAAAGTCAACGCTGTTGTATACCAGCAGATTTTAGATCACTTGGTGCTTCCATCTACTGACAAGCTTTATGGAGATACCGAATTACTTTTCAAGAATGATGTAAGACCCCAAAACAGTCACAAAACTTCTATCAAATTCTTATGTTCTATGTTAGCATAATATAACATAATTTTCCGGATGAAAAAAAATGCAAGGCACCTAGCAAAGGTCATCCGCATCCGTCAAAACCCTCCCACAAACTGCATCCATAGGATTTTGTCAGATCATGCATTACAATATACAATTTAAACCATCCATAGGAATTCGTGAAAAACAAGAATCATCACCATCAAGATTCATTAAAATCAAAAATACCCAGAATATACAATAATAAAAACTGAATCTACAGGAATGAGTCCAGAATACCATTCCTCCCTCTCATATAATCATCCAATCTGCGCTTGAAAAAACATTTAAGTTTCGACTCTCTGCACTACCTCAGGTGTCAAATTATTCCAGTAATATACCTCTTTGTTAGTGAAATAAACCTTTCTAACATCCAACTACTCTTCTAATATTTTTAAATTTTCAAGTAGTAGTCCCTAGTCCTATTACTACATTCCAACTCAAATAACTTGCCAAAGACCAGCTTATCCATCCCCGAACATATTTTAAAAAGCTCAATCATATCTCTCCTTACCCACCTTCTTTTAAATGAGAACATATTTAGTACCCTATGTCTACCTTCATATTCAAGGTGCTACAGGAAAGGTATTATTTTTGTTGCCATCCATTATACCATTTCTAGCAAGTAAATATCATGTCTAAAATGTAGTGACCGTGTTTGTATACAGTACTTGCATATTGCCTGACATGTGAGTTGTAGAGTTTAGGGATAACCTCTTTACTTTTGTAGCTAACATTCCTTAATTTATCCTAGCAACCTATTTGTTCTATTTTTTGCCTCAATACACTGTTTCGAAAACTTCAGTGACCTATCTACTATTACGCCTAAGTCCTTCTCATGCTCAACTGAATTCGGGCAATTCCCATCCACTTCATAGCTAAATTCCCTAATATCTATTCGCCTGTGAATAACTTTGCATTTTTTTAAGATTAAATGATATCTGCGGACCATGATATTACTGTACTTGATTGTCCGGCCAACTCTCTCTTATTCTGAACCTCATAGAGAATCCCTGTCATGTTGGTGAAGTTGGATATTTCTGCATTTAACATCTTGTTCTGATTGGGAAATATTTGAATAATTTGAGATACTGGATTTCTGATTTTTATCAACATTATAAAAAGGCTTGAAATATTTCACTTAACGTGTGTAATAAATATAAAATATCACAGTTAGCATTTTTAATTAAATTGCGAAAAATAATCTTTTTCGCACTATTATATATTATATATATATATATATATATATATATATATATATATATATATATATATATATATAAATCTTTCATGAGTGCGAAAGAATGATGAAAATGAATCCAACAAACCGCAAGAAACTGAAAACGGGAAAAGTTTTGTTCGGAAATAGCATTTCCTAATTAGCAAAAATTCCGTACAGGGGTGGAATTCGAACCGTGCACACTGAAACAGCGAGCATCCGCTTTGATCTCAATTTAATCATTTCTTAGGCCACTTGGGTACGTGGAAGATCCTTTGGTCTTCCGCGTAGCCAAGTGGCCTAAGAGATGGTTTAATTGAGATGATTTAATTAATACATTTCTTTCTAAAATTAACACCTTAGTGCCCTCAATTAAATTTACTTTAGAAGTAGGAAAATATCGCACACTCCCTTTCCTAGATATTCTAATTTATCGGACAAATCATTGTTTCAAATATGAAATATATA
Source organism: Ceratothoa steindachneri (assembly GCA_963969495.1). Lineage (NCBI taxonomy): Eukaryota > Metazoa > Arthropoda > Malacostraca > Isopoda > Cymothoidae > Ceratothoa > Ceratothoa steindachneri. Next base: position 108,144,316 of record OZ018324.1, on the reverse strand, counting down.
GAAAACCCACAGCCATAGACTCTTATATTCATTTTTATTCTAACCACCATAATAACATCAAACAAAGTGTTTTCTCCTGTATGTTTTTGCTTGCCCTTAGAATTGTCTAACAGAATACCTAGACAAAGAAGTTGATAGAATATATAAAATAGGGATAAATTTGTGCTACCCTCTGTACTTTCTCGACAATTTTTATAAGTCTGCCAAGCGTTCCTATTAGCAAACTAATGTTAATATCCCTAAGTTTCGGACCAAAAACTTATTAGTTTTACCCTATAACCATATTTTCATTAAATTACCTCGTTTACTTAGGCCTCTGAACATAAATGTGGTTTTTAATTACGAGACTAAAATTTATCGCATCCTTGTCAAAAATTCCCCCCCTGCCCTCCCCCGACCTGGCATTGTTAATTCAATAGGCTGCAAGAACTGCCAAAAATGTTATTATGGACAAACCGGAAAAGAACTAGATGTTCGGGTTAATCAACATCAAGTCAATGTAAGTAATCACAGTGAACAATCTGCGCTTTTTCTACATATGTACAATCTTAACCATAGCATTAACTGGAACAGTGCCAAACCAGTCATAAAATGCGGTAATTATATTGAGAAATATATTAGAATGTACCTCCATTAACGCGTTCCCAAATTTCAACCTTAGCCCTGGTTTGTTCACGCTAGCCCCCATCATCACTACATATATAAAATCTCAATTAAAGTTGTTTCATGATTTTGTACTCCCTAATTAAGGTTCAGAGGTGGGTAGTCTAATCCCCCCTACTACTATTTAAGGTAATGTATGTCCCGCTTCCTGTTCATTCCTTGAAAAGGTCTTTAAGAATAAAGATGAAAGCGTTCGGAATCGTTTTTCACTTTTCCTTTGTGGGTGTAATCGCATATCTTTGACTCACCTGCACTTTGTGAGCTTTTTCACACACACACACACACATATATATATATATATATATAGATATATAAGAGGAAATAGGAATAAAGAAAGGGTTAAAATAAATGAAATTGCAAGATAGATGAAATATCTCTGTTTAACACCATTATCTTCAGTCCACTTTAAGCCTAGATAAGGATTTGCGATAAAGGCTTCAGGTGATTAATTGTAATTCCAATTTCCTTGCCACTCTCACCAATTAAAATAGAAGTGTTTTAGAGGGTCAGATCAAAGGTAAGTTAATGGAAGATGTTGCCAGGCACACTATCGGTGATCAATGGTGTGCCACCCAGCGACCGGGCCGCATCACACGGCACCAGACCAGGAGTCCACCTCCACCAATAATCTATATATCGTAAATTTAGGACGGAGAAAATTGACGAGAACTAATTGTGAATACTGATTTACAGGTGATTTTTTTTTAGCCACGGGCAATTTGCAATTGTCTTTTAATGCTGGGAAAATAAAAGAATTAATTGGCGCAAAAGCTTTTAAATACCTTTGCCTTCCTTTCTTCCTCAACAATTAATTTAAATCAATTTAAGATGAAATATTGTTCATATTATTTAGGAGAGACGTGAAAAGGCCCATTGCTGTGTTCGGGAAATTTTGATTTCCCTTGAAGGAAAGGGTGGAAGGTGCTACCCTTCACTCAACAATGCCATAGGTTGAAAGTTGGGTAAAAGGTGTTCACAACGAGGGTAAAGGAGGGCAAACCTGCAAAGGTTTGGGCATCATCTTCATTTTGGAGATCGGTTAGATGCGCGACGTCATCTTCGTTTACCAGGACAAACCTTTGATTTTCCTTCCACTTTATAGCGAAATAGCAACGAGGGCATCTACGCCAGGCACATCGTAAAGAGATATCTATAAAGAAAGTGGTCGAAGCTAAAGAAAGTGAACTTGTATAGAAATATAGAAGCATAGATTCTCCTCAAGTCATTCGGGGCGGGAAGGCACACTATCCCTCAGATTTCACCTACCACAAGTTTGCCCATGTTAGTCATGGGCCAAAAGTTTTGACACTACTGTATTTTCTCATATAAGAAAATAAATAGAACTAATCAAACGTTGCATTTTGCTTTAGTATATTTTCATCATAATTTGAATGTGAAATATGCTATAATTTTATAGCCCAAGCCCATTTTTCAAATAGATACATAAATTGATGTGCACAATTAATATTTATAATGCCATAGGTTCAAACCTGGGTAAAAAGGTGTTCCCTCGTTCTTCAGGACTGCTTCGAATCGTTTTGGCATGATGGAAACCAAATTTGAGATGTGTTAACTGATATTCCTCCATATGTGTTCAATAATCACCAGAAACTGCTTACAATTGGATGGTTTCCCTTTATCAATCGCCAGTTTGATTATGACCCACAGATTCTATATTGTGTTAAAATCTGGAGAATTCCCTGGAATAGGTCCCAAAGGTTCAATTGTATTTTCAGCCAAGAACTTTGTTATTCCTTATTCCTTGTGACAAGTTGCGCCCTCATGCTGAAAATTATAGCTATCATCCCCCACTTGGTCCTGACTTGTTGGGAAAAGGGGCTGATGCATCACGTTTTAAAACTATTTGGAGTTCATGGCAGTGTTGGGCATGACACAAGACTCTTAAAACCGCTCCCTTTTTCTCTGCCTAACGATGAATCTTTCGAAGCTCCAAACAAGCTGAAGGGAACTTCATCAGAGAATATCAACTTGCCTCAGTCTTCAACAGTCCATTTTTTTATATTTTCTACAAAAGTGGAACCTATCCGTAATGCTCTTTCTAGCGAGATGAGGCTTCTTTGCAGCCCTTTTCGAATTGAGACATTTCATTTAACTAAGCTTCTTCACCTCACTATGCGGGCTGAAGCCTTCCCACTTGATTCCTTGGAATCGTGAACAAGCTTGACACTGTAGATAAGCCGATCATTGAGCTAAGAATTTACCAGGAGACGATCTTAGCTTTTATATGAGGCTCTTGGATGGTAAAAGACTTCTTCACAGGAGTTTAATCAGTCTTTTTAAAGTCAGTAATGATCCTAAAGATGAGGTTCCTCGATGCAATACTGTTTGCAACTATGTTCTTACATTTGAGGCCACTTTAGTGAAGGGCAACAACGGTTGCCCGCATTTCTTTGGAAATAACTATTTCTAGAATTGAAAAAGATTCAAATATTTTTTTTTCAAATATTGATAAATATATTATATATTATAATTACACATCATTCATTTAACCCATATTCATCATTATTTTATCCTTTTGATCGAATAGCAAAGTTCCAGGGACTGAAACTCACTCCTCATAAGAAGAGGAATTTGGATTCATCGAAGGAGTGCAGTTTTTTCTTATTATTTTTGAAATGCTGACTTTTTAATAAAATTGTGATAATTCAAATATTATAATAACTATTTCCATTACGTAAATATTAAAAACGAATGAGAAAATAAAAATATATACATATTAGCCTCACAAAACATTTGGTTATGACTCCACACCTTTCATCCCTTTGAGGATGCGTAAACCGATAGATTCGAAAAAAAAAGATGTGTCAGTAGAAGTAGAAAAGGGAAAGAAGAACGCAAGCAACTTAAAAAACACAGCCAAGCCCAGTTTCATGAGGAAGGTGTGAACCACCTCCCTCTTCCGGCCCTAACCATGGACGAATGGGCGAAAGCTGGTCGCGTAAGTTCCTGCGAAATTGAGGGCCTGCCAAGAAAATAGGTAAGAAGAGCCATAAAAAGAAATAGTTTCAAAAATAGGTTAAAATGAAAATCTCTATTAAAAATAAAGCCTAGTTATTTTCAAACTAGTCTTATTCTGCTTGGGACACTGGAGCTTGAAGGGTGTGTCTAGTTTAACAATCTACACGGGCATCACCTTGCGTAGTACCAGGATGAAAAGAAACCGTGCTCTGAAACGGAGCGCCTTGGCCCCTCAAGAGACTCTCCTCCAGCATATAAGCATATACCCCCCCCCCCTCCCTTTCTCATTAATTGAATGAAGAAACAGATACCATTAACCGTAAGGGGAGGGGAGGTCGAGAATACGGCAGGATTATAGGGGAAAACCTGAATATAAGAAAGAATAAATTCGAAGATCGGAACGTGTAGAGATAGTGAAGAAATAGCGGGGAATCAAGTTTTGGGGAAGGGAAAAGTTTCAAAGGGAAGAGCTTCTCTAGATTCAAGCATGGATGCTGCTATGCCAAGTTACCAGCTCACAAGAAACCTTTTTGTCTTGCCTTTAGTGAAGAAAAGGAGAAGGTTGCCTTTATAGCGCCACCTGTAGCTCTCTCTTTGTGCTCCTAGTGTGTTTGCTAACACACATTTTCATTTATAATCTTACCACACCCTATGAATCCTGTGGCAAAAGATTCCAGCGGGAATGATCCATTTGTCTTTGTAATTTTTCAAAATAAAAATTATAAATGAATTCAAAATTATTCCTTATTTAGGATAGATAAAAGTCATGTGATGCTTGGAATTCGGTGGAAGCACATCTGAAGAAGTAAAAGTGAATTTTTCAATAAGTATATTAAAAAAAAAGATATGCAAGTCACATAATGTACAAAACGAATAAAAGAACACAAAAATGCCCTGAAGCGAATATAAACTTGAAAACGATATGATGGATATTAACAAATTCGTTTATTTTTACTAAGCCATTCTGAAAGCTTCTAATCTATGTTGTGGAGCATGAATTAAATACTTTCTCCGGTAATCCCTTAATGAAAGAAAATGAAATCACAAGAAATAAGTCTCACGGTCGTAAGGAAATCTTCCTTTAAAACTCCCACGATCGACCAAGGAGCCCTTAGAGAGCTATAGAATTCTAACATCGTCATAACGCCTATTCACATAAGAAACTAAAACCTCAAAAGACTCATTATTACATCTCTGTTGCGACCCACTCTTGCAGAAGATGGGTTTCACTGCACGAAGTCGGTTAATCTACGTGAGGGCTTCACCATCTAAACGAAGCGCCCCCCCCCTATCTAAGCTGCCACACAGCCTTAGATTTATCATAGTCCATCAGAGGACGAGGGAATGTTTTGAGTTTCCGGTAAATGGGGTTATTAGTATGTTCCAAACTCTCTCATGAGGAATTAACAGAAACAAAATCAAGTCATCTCTAACCTAATGAAAATCAATTAGCAACAAAATAGATTTCAAAGAGACGGCAAAGAAGACAAAAGGGACATTCTTTCCTTCAGGTTGAGCTCATATAAACAAATTGAAGACACTCGAGACTCTTGCAGAAGATAAGTGCGAAAATGGGAAATTTCGACAGTAAAGGTCGAACCCAAAAACATTTTCCGACTTCTCACGACCCTGGAGTAACATTAAATGCCCATCAATTTGATTTGACCTGGAAAGAACCAACACGCTCTTCACATATTTATGCCTGACAGGCAGAGAAAGACTTCATTCGATCAATTGGGTTTTCCTGGCTTTGCGTCCCAACTCGCCATTTTATCTAATGAAGAAACAAAGGGAGAATTACGATATATGCAACGACGAATTTTAGATACGGACAAGGAAATAATACAGTTTGGAAATAAAGACACTTGAAATAACTACAATAATAAAGGGATAGCAACTACGCACTTTAAAAAACAAACAAGTCAAACAGATGAAGAAGACTTTTGATGACCTTTATTATGATTGCAAATAAGAACGAGTCTTCCTGGAAGTAGATCTACTCCTGGATCTAAGCGAGAGGGGAGCCATAGATGATACACATCTTTCCTTACCGTCAGAATCAAGGGGCCTCTCAAAGGATTCAGCATTCACGTACCTGGAGAAGAAAAAGCATTTCATTACTACATCGACCAAAACTGATTTTGCTCAGAGAAAACTGCTCTACTGGAACCCCTTCCAAATTGGATATGCACCCAAGAGCGTTCTATAAATGGAAAGTCAACTGCCAACAAGAATGTAAAAAAGTTGTAAATCACTGAAGATTGTATAAGGAATTATTATTATTATTATTTATTGTTTTTAATATTATTAATACAATAATCAAACAGGGCATCTACGCCACAAATATTTTTTAAGAAGTTTGTAAAGAAGGTACAAAGTTAGACGCTCTTAATATGTCAGGAAGTGCAAAAGCTTTTCCATTACGTTATTATACAAACAATTGTATGGAAGAACTTCTTTCACAACTTCTAAGTAACTTGCTTCCCCCTGAAAATGATGCCGTAGACACATACATAATGGATGCCTAACATGAGTGAGACATTAAACACAAACCGGGAAATTCAGATACTATTCTGTGAATTTTATAGTCTTTCATAACTACCCAAAATACCAGTCAAACTTATTTGGTTATGAGAAACAACGCTTTAAATAATGATTATTTTAAGTTAGGAAACAAATAAGTTTGGCACTGAGTGACGTACCAGATTCAATGGGATGTAATTTAGCACAATCCATAAAATAAACCCAAACTACCATCCCTTTTGAACTCAAAGCCCATCTGAAAGCTGCTTTTATCAGGTTAATACATAAATCAATTTTTTACAGTGGATTTATAAATGAAATTTTCAATACTTGAGACAAAAATGAGATATATACATATATATAACAGAAGAAAAAGTGAAAAACGATTCCGAGCGCTTTCGTCTTTATTCTTAAAGACCTTTTAAAGGAATAAACAGCAGGCAGGACATACATTGCTTTAAATAGTGGAAGGGGGATTAAACTACCTACCTCTGAGCTCGAATTAGGGGGTACAAAATCCTGAAACAACTTTATTTGAGATTTTATGTATGTAGTGATAATGGGGTCTAGCATGAACAAACCAGGGCTAAGCTCTGTAAGAATAAAGAGGAAATCGCTCGGAATCGCTTTACACTTTTCTTTTGTGGATATATCTGCATAACTTTGACTTACGTGCACTTTGTAAGCTTTTTTTCATATATAACAGAAATATTCATTACTGGAGGGGAATACGGGAATCAAAACTGCAATTTTCAATCCTTGAAACAAAAACGAGACTTATAATTTAATTTTTCAATACGTGAGACCAAAAGGAGATTTATAATATAAATTATTTTAAATATGTGATACAAAAATGGGATATATAATTGAAATTTTCAATATTGGGGAGAAAAACAGAATTTATAATTAAAATTTTCAATAGAGACAAAAAAGGGATTTATAATTGAAAATTTTAATTTTTGAGAGAAAAAAAGTAGTTATAAAGTCTGCTACATTTTAAGAAAGCAGTGGAGAGAAAGAAGAAATAGGGCAATAGAGAAATATGTAGGTCTGCTCAGAATAAAATAGCCATCATTTTAAGAACTCGATGTCCATTCACAATCAATGTCGGTAGTCTTCCATGTTCAATAATGAAACCTTTAGAGGTAGCAAATAGAGACGAGACTGGATTCTACAGCAATATATATATATATATATATATATATATATATATATATATATATATATATATATATGTAGCAGACTTTATAACTACTTTTTTTCTCTCAAAAATTAAAATTTTCAATTATAAATTTTCAATAGAGACAAAAAAGGGATTTATAATTGAAAATTTTAATTTTTGAGAGAAAAAAAGTAGTTATAAAGTCTGCTACATTTTAAGAAAGCAGTGGAGAGACAAAAAAGGGATTTATAATTGAAAATTTTAATTTTTGAGAGAAAAAAAGTAGTTATAAAGTCTGCTACATTTTAAGAAAGCAGTGGAGAGAAAGAAGAAATAGGGCAATAGAGAAATATGTAGGTCTGCTCAGAATAAAATAGCCATCATTTTAAGAACTCGATGTCCATTCACAATCAATGTCGGTAGTCTTCCATGTTCAATAATGAAACCTTTAGAGGTAGCAAATAGAGACGAGACTGGATTCTACAGTAATATATATATATATATATATATATATATATATATATATATATATATATATATATATATATATATATATATGTGTGTGTGTGTGTGCGTCTTATTTTCCATGATGTTCAATAAGCTCTCTTCAAGTTGACCCATATAATAGTTGGCGAAAGTCGGCCCTAAAGGTGACCCCATAGCCACTCCATCCACTTGCGTGTGTAGATTACGGTCCGGTGTCCTGAACTGAGCCTCTGAAGTGCATGAAGGTCACATGCTTGTTAAGATGTTTGGTTCAAGATATGGAGGAGACATTGTAAGATGTTGGTACACGTTTTTTATAATGATGTCAATATTCTGAGCAATAAGCACGTTCATAAACATGCTTTCAAATTTAAGGAAGTACATCAGAAGCTCCGTTCAGGACACTGGACGGTAATCTATACAGGCAAGTGGATTGAGTGGCTATGAAGTCACCCTTAGGGCCGATTTTCGTCAACTATTATATAAGTCAACTTAAAGAGAGATTATTTGGCATCATGGAAAACAAGCCACACACATATTGCCGATACGTATACATCTACATCAACGTCCAAACCGAAGAAAATCTGATAAACATCCAGCAGCAATTTGAGGAGAACTCCGTGTTAAAATTCACTTATGAATTGAGCACGGGCAATAAACTCCATTTCTTGGAAATTACGACATGGGAAGATGCCTCACTGCGGAGAGTGAATGATCTGAAAGGTATAAAATAAGTGCAATCAGCTCATACATCCGCCGAGCTTATAAATGCTGCTCTAAGTGGGAACTTTTCAACCAAGAGATTGCACGAGTAAAGCAAATACTCGTGAATAATGGTTTCTCAAACAACATGATTGACAAAGAACTCCAATCAATTTTAAATAACCATTACAAACAAGCGGATAAAACTTAAAGTAATCATGGAGAAGTCATAATATCAAAGTGTAGTACAGAAACCAGATGTCCACGGCCTATAAATAGATGAAAAAAACATCAAGGAGATAACTAACCGTAACATCAAGGTTAAAAATCAAACAGATATAATCCAACTCATTATTTATTATAAAAACAACAAAAGCCAACAATCTCCTGATAAAAAACAACATCTGCCCAAACTCCTCGAATCTCAAGTCAACCAACATAGTTTACGAGTTCACCTGCCCCGATAAATACTGTAAGCTTTATAACAATCAAAATTATATTGGCATTACAACTACTACACCTTCAAGACGTTTACCTATGCATCTGCAAAGCAGAGGGCCTAAAAATTATATGGAGAGTGCTCATAACATTAACCTAACGAGAGATATGCTAGTTGATAACACCGCTATTAAAAGAAAAGAGGTTAATAAAGCTAGGCTTAACATCTTAGAAGCTATATTAATGAACGAAGATAAGCCAGCCATCAACAGTCAAGCGACAAGCTGGAATCGCACATTAAAATTATTTTAAAATTCCACCAACAGGAGTGGCCCATTTCCTCTAACGTTATGCTCGACCTAGGAGGAATAAATACCCCTTAAAAATCGTTACATATCAAAACGATCCGAAGATGATTGAATAAGATCGAAAGCTCAACAATTTAGTTTGTGTTTTACCAAACCCTTTCATTTAAAAAAGAGGTGAATACAGGACAAGTGATCCACCATCTACAAGATGCAATGAAAAAGATAGAAGAAGAGAAAGTTGCCAAAGGAAATTAATTAAAGCAAAATACACAATGGTCTTCAACATAATTTGCATTCAAGAAAGACTGCTACCCAACTACACTAATATATATATATATATATATATATATATATATATATATATATATATATATATATATATATTTCATGATCGGATCAATAAACATGAGGATCTGCTGGAGCATAAACCCTAAAAATGTGATATTTTTTCTTTTTCGCGCATTTTGACCTTTTCTTTTACATACAAATTTGCTAATTAGGATGTAAAAAACAACTACCTCCTTTATGTACTCCATTTATCCACCCGTATTAACTTATCTTGCCTTACTTGAACTCTCCTTTCTTGCAATCTTCCAAAAAAAAGATAGAATATTTTGGTTCAGTGCTCTTCAAGGACTACAGTCCTTCACAGAGTTCATGTAACCTCAATACAAAAAGTGTTAAGAGAAGAGATGAGTCTTCAAGGCGCCCTTGCATGATAAAATAGTGTGGGATGCGTGTGGAACAGCAGAAATAATATTGGACGCAATATATTAAAATTCTAAGATAACAAAGGGAAAATTTCGGGTCAGTCGGTGGCAAAAAATTCAGTAAAACGTCTACTATACAAAAGATAAATCATATTTTGATTTAATTTTAAAATTGTGTAAACTAACGAGGGAACATACGCCCAAAGGTTTTTGGAGAGAGCTTTGTAAATTCTGAATTCGAAGGAATTCATAATTAATGTCCGGATAGTTCATGTAATATCTTTACAAATTGTATATAATACTATTAAAAAGTTGATCTAATAGCATGAAAAAGTGTAGAAAATATCATTAGAAAGTGCAGGTAATAGCATTATAAAGTCAATGTAATGTCAAGAGAAAGTGCATTAATAGCAATAAAAAATGCATGCAATGCCATAAGAAAGCAAATAATACCATTAGAAAGTGCATGAAAAATCATTAGAAAGTGCATGTGATACCATTAGAAAGGGGATGTATCCCATTAGCAAGTGCATCTAATGTTATTCGAAACTGCATGTAATACCATGAGAAAGTGCATGTAATACAACTAGAAAGATCATTTAATAACATTAGAAGGTACAAGTAATAGCGTTAGAAAATGCACGTAATGACATTAGAAAGTACATGTAATACCCTTATTTAGTGATTGTAATCCCAATAGAAAGTTGTATGAAATGCCATTAGAAAGTCTATGTAATCCCATTTGAAAGAGATGTAATATTATTTTAAAATTTATGTTATACCATTACAAAGTCCATGTAATACCATTATAAAGTGCCTATAATACCGTTAGAAAGTGCATGTAATATCATAAGAAAGTGCATGCAATACAATTAGAAAGAGCATTTAATAACATTAGAAGGTACAAGTAATACCGTTAGAAAGTGCATGTAATGCCATGAGAAAGTGCATGTAATACCATTATAAAGTGATTATAATCCCATTATAAGGTGTATGGAATGCCATTAGAAGGTCTATGTAATCCCATAAGAAAGTAGATGGAATGCCATTATAAAATTTATGTTATACCATTAGAAAATGCATGTAATACTATAAGAAAGTGCATGTAATATCATTAGAAAGTGCCTATAATATCATTAGAAAGTGTATGTAATCAAGTTAGAATGTGCATGCATTATCATTATAAAGTCCTTTATAATGCTATTAGAAAGTTCATTATACCATTAGAAAGTGCATGGAATAGCTTTTAAAGGTGTATGTAATACAATTAAAAAGTGCATGCAATATCATTAGAAAGTGAATGTAACAACATTAATAAGTGCATGTAAAGCCATTAGAAAGTGTATGTAATAGCATTAGAAATTTATTTTAATCACATTAGAAAATGGATGTAATGCCAATGCTATTATAAAGTGCATGTAATAACATTATAAAGTGCCTTTAATACCATTAGAAAGTGCAGGTAAACCATTTAAGAAGTGCATGTACTACCATTAGAAAGTGCATGTAATTCCATTAGAAAAGGGATGTAGTCCCATTAGAAAGTGCATCTAATGTCATTAGAAAGTGCATGTAATCCAATTAGAAAGTGCATGTATTACCGATTGAAACTTATACAATAAGAATGTATACTACACGAGACAACCATAAACCCCAAATGGATTTATGGTTGACTACAAGAACTAAACTTGGGTTTCGAGGTATAGCTGATAGATATATATATATATATCTATGGAGGTGATTTGATTAGCCGAGTGGTGTAGAATAGGGCGAAAGGAAGCTCAGTTGACCTCTCCTCGGCTCCGTTACAAAATGATGGGGGTAAGCTAATGAGGGAAAGGGGAAGAGTTTCTTGCCTTTGCGCTTGTGTAGACTGAAACAGAGCTAAATCAAGAAGTGACATGTCTCGTGCTTGATAATGGGCCGGTACTAATTTGAATCAGCTGAGCCTGGCGTTAAATACCGGCTGACGATGGGGTCAAATCACCTCCGGCCACGGAGGGGATTCTCTCAAGGTAAACACAGAGCTGGGGGATGGACGTCTTACATCCCGGAATGTGCGATAACAGATATCCTTCTTCGCTCTTGCATGCTTCAAGGTGGTAGGTGGAAGGCAAGACTGCCTCAAGGCAGAAGGGGGGAGAGCCTCCATGAGTAAACACAGCTGCGTTCCGAAAGCCTCTTCGCTTGATTCTTAGGTCTGTTTCTCTCTTCTTTTGATCTCGTGTTGGAGAGCCACGTGGTTTTCTAGGGTCCATGCGGGGCTCCTTGACTCTATTCTTTCACAATGGGAATTCGTAGCTTATTTACATCCAATGAAGTGGGGTCACAAATTTAAAGCACGATAGCAAAGAGGGCATTTCACCGCTGAATTTTGTGAATATAGAAAAACATTACACTGTATGGAAGAAAAATAGTCTCCTGCATTGAGGCCTGAATGGCACGTTATCTTCCAGATTTCAAATGCACTAATGTTATCCAAAGTTGTACTTGACATTCCCTTGGGGGAGAATAGAAAGAGAAAAGGGCAGGAAAAATGAAGCATGTTAAAATCATCGCTCTAACAGAATACAGGAATGAGGGATGAATCAATCTCCTCTCTCTCCCTAGCCCAAGCAAGGACGAATGGACGAAAGCTGGTCGGTTACTAGCCTTCAAAATTAACCACTGCTTAACAAAATAAGTGAAAAGAGGCTTGGATTAATAGTGTTGTAAAGAATGCAAAGTGAATATGTCTAGAGTGAATTAAACCCAAGAAAGTGATCCGCTCTTCTACATCTAGTGGATATTCTGTTTCGATGGGTTGCTAACAGGAGAAGTAAAGAAAACCTGTCCTGGCAGCAAGCTAGAGCGAAAATATTTCAGCTAGTAGGCTCAGATTACTTGTTAGCTAGTAGGCTCAAGTCAATTCTCACCAATTGTAATAGTAATATGGGCACCTTTTTGCAACCCCAATTGAAATCTATAAAAAAGAGTAGGAGTTTAGATCTCACTCTTATCTCACTCGGCCTAGAAATTAGTACTTTTGCTTTACTTCATAAATGCTTCCGTAAGGGAATGTCAACCATTACCAAGAACCGATAGTTTCTACACCCACTGCAAATATATGGTTCAATTATGTCCTTTGATGCCAACTACCACTTTCCCCCTGCATAAAAAGTCGCCAAAATGAAAATATCTCTTTTTTTTTCCTATCAATATAATTGCATAGCTGTCGTTCAGTCTCCGGGTAGAGTTCGCCGTATGTTATAATATCATTATCTGAACAAGTGTGAATGTATGGATTTCCTCAGAATTAGTATAAATAGAAAGGCTTTTAAAAGCTTATAACAACCATGGTATGAAACAAAGATAAAACCTTTTTTTAGGGTAAAAGAATAAATCCTTATTGAGTTGAAATTAATTAAGTTTCTCGCCCATTTCCATGGGATATACAGTAAGAAGAAATAAGTATTCGTACACCTTTAAAATTCAATTTTAATAGAATTCCAACCCATAAAACTTCATGAAGTTTACACAATAGCTGTATATTAATCTAAAATTAAATGTTCTGTGCACAAAAAGGCATAAAACAGAATTTATATTTAATAAACTTAAATTTAATGAAAACTGTGGTGAAAAAAGTACTCATACAAATCGATATTTGGGGATCAATACTTAGTTTCATAACCTTTAGTTCGCTGCAACATTCTTGTGGCATTTCAGCTCATTCTTGTTTGCAAATTACCTCCAATTCTTTGATGTTCTTGGGACCCCTCAAATTAATCTTGCTCTTCAATGTTGACTACAAGTTCTCTATTTGGTTCAAATCTGGCGACTGACTAAGCCACTTTAGAACGCTTACATTGTTTTTACGGAACCATTCGCGAGTAGTGTTTGCAGTATGCTTCGGATCATTATCTTGTTGAAAGATCCATCCCTATCCATGTCCAAGTTTCTCTACAGAAACGAACAGATTTGCTTCTAAAATGTACTTGTAGATTGCGGAATTCATGGTCCCATCTATGATGTGGATATTGCCGGTACACTTAGATGAGAAACAGCCCCATACTATAATGCTACCTTCCCCAAACTTCACAGTAGGAATATTGTTTTTCGAGGAATAGGCCACCTCCCTAGACATTACGGATATATATACATATATGTATCTATTGGTTGGGAGGAAAGAGATAAAAGCCACAATAATATGTATAAATTCAGTTATATATACATATATCCTCTAATGTACGTACGCGTGCTTCTCTACGTACAAGTACGTAGAGAAGAGTGCTATTTACTAAAGGGGCCGATAGAGTTTATTGAGTTTACCAAGTTTCAGTTCAAGAGTATATTTAAAGAATGAAAACCAAAAATCTAATTTTAATAGGTCACTAGTTAACATATAAATACATACGGGAAATATAGGTAATGTAAATAAGGACAATTCTGGCAGAATATAGATTAATTGGCAATCGGGTATCATTAATTTCTCGTTAATCAGCTTTTAAATGAGATACTATAAATCAGTTATAGGGAGGAAATATTTATATGTCTGAAAATGGGTCGATTAACGGGAGATACAAGCAAGGGTCGTTTTACCTTAAAGGGGTCACCTCGAGGAAGGGGAATCCTTTAGCGAGTCGGCGCGGGGAAATGGTGACGGACAATGGAAGTGACTCTCGGCCGAATATCCTGAAGGTGATGAGGATGAAGGGAGGCCGCAGAAGACGAGTTCACGATCATCCTTGAAGACGAACGATGGTACCTCTGCCCCCCAAAGAAGTGCAACCTCCAAACATCGAGACTCTGACGCGGCTCGGCGCAAAGTCTCACACGCGAAACTGGAGATCCTCGATGGGGGTGTCCAGATGAGAGGAGAGGAATCCCAGCCAATCCTCCGGGGATGAAACGACTCGAGGCTTGCTCTGAACAGAGTAAGCCTTCACAAAAGAGATGGATCTGCATGGTGAGATCTAACTTCGATGGTATAAGTGAATAACAGGGACTTGGGGAAACAGACTCACGATCTGAACCGAAGACGATGGGTTCTCAAACTCAATCTACAGATATTCGAAAACCCAGAGTATTTATATGACTGGCATTTTTCTGGTTTCTCCTCGTTGGCAGACTCAGACGACTGGCTGACCACTTCCGGAGGCCAGATGGATTAGCGTTTGTTGCCTGATGCAAGTCTTAATGTCCTTTACGATGTGGTCAGGAAGCTTTCGGCTAGCAGTTTCCCGACTACGGAGATTAGTGCTTCCTCGGTGAGGTAAAAGCTTTTAACACGTTCAACTTAATTAACTGCACTGTGAGGTGGCTGACGGATATTCAAATTCTTTCTTCTGTTTTCTTCTCTTTGGGCTCAGAGATTACTTCACGTTGATTTATACTTAGGAGATAGAGAGAGGGAAAGGAATTCATGACACAAATGAAGGAGGTATTCTGCTTGGCGTCCCTTTCCCTTACAGTGTTCTTAGGGTCGTATGCACTGCCATCTTTCTTCCAGACAGGACAGACATCGTTACGGCCAAACAATTATATTTTTGTCTCGTCTGACCACAGGACATTATTCCAGACCTAAGCAGGTTTCTCACGTGCAAACTTCAAACTTGCAGCCCTGTGTCTCTTCATAAGTAGAGGTATCTTCCTTGGCCTGCGATACTTAAAATCACCAGTTCAATTCATTACTGATGGATCTCTTTGTGACTGCCGTTTCTGCTGTCAGTAATTGATCTTAAATTTTCTTACCGGTCGTCATAGCGGCAGCTCTAACCTTCCTTAGTATTACAGGAGAATCTTTGGGAGAAATCTTCCGAGGGGCACCTGAATGTTGAAGTTTGTCGATGGTTCCCACCTTTCTCCACTTCCAAATGACAGAGCCAATGGTGCTGAAAGGTATTTTCAGCTGTTTGGATATCTTCCGGTAGCTCAGCCCATTAGTATGGAGCTTTAGGAGCGCCTGTTTTGGTCATTGGAGATTTCATTATTCTTCACCATAATAACGTCTTTACTGCGGGAACGTCGACTGCTGAATGGCATTCCAATCTTTACCGAGCTCTTGTTACTGCTGTACATATTATTGCAACCCTCTAGAAGCTTCTTTGAACCATCACAGCTAAATTGTATGTCTCTCATGCGCTTTTAAATATTAATTTCGTTAGGTTTGTTTCTGTATGAAAATTTATTTACCACTTGTTTTCATTAATTTCAATTTTACTGAATATCAATTCCTTTTTATGCCTTTTTAGGTACAGAACTATTAAATTTACATTAAAATATATCTATTGCGTAAATTTCATGAAGTTTGATGGGTTTAAAATCCATTAAAATTTAATTTTGAAGGTGGACGAATACTTATTTCTTCACACTGTAATGACACGAAACGATAGATAAAGAGATAAATATTCCCGTTACTTTCTGTCGTAAGTATGCAGCCTCCCGCGTTCAATATTAAGATTCATGTATAAATTTAATCCAAAGCCAAACGGCTTCTAGAAAATTCAGATGAGTGAAGGCTTTTCTTTTCGTTTCGTTCCTGAAAAACCGAAAGTATGAAAACGAAATTTTGTCTTTAAAGACGAGCTTTTTCGCTCCCGCGAAAGAGCGGTAACTCCGTCCCCAGCCTCGATCTCCATAGCGAGTGAGAAAGAAGAAAACATTAATCGATTAAATTGCGCCTCTATACATATACATACATCAACTTCACCTGGTTAAACTGGCTAATATGATTGTAGGATGTGTCTTCTTGTCTCGAAGTTGGTCATTAGGGATATTTGAGGAAGCCCCAAAGGAAAAAAAAAATAAAACGAGACCTATATTAAAGATTTTACACATTAAATCGATGATATTACCATTATTGTTCAGATCATGAATACTACCATTAGGAAAATGGGTAAGAGTGCAAGAATTATTATTGGTACCCTTTTAATCTGAAGGCGAAGTGGAGAAGTAGGTACTCACTAATAGTACACCAACTCTTCTAGCATTAATTACAGACAACTTTGATTCGACTAAATCCCTTCCTATTTAAGAATTAATTCAACCATGGTTATCAGTGGATTAAAGCTTCAGATCTACCTTTTTTGCACACATAATTAGAATGTCATCTCTCAGTATTAAATTCGCAGAATTCTCCCAAATGACTCACTAAATCCACAAATAGCCAAATTTCCGCCTTCACCTTTCCGTGAAGTTCTGAACCCCGTTTTCATATACCCGAATGAAGATCATAGTACGCATTCTGAGTTCGTCATGATTACAGTTAATAACGCAAAGGAGCTGAGCGCAACTTTGAGCCACGGAAATTTGCATACATTATCTCTGGGAACAAAATCCATTTCTTTGAATACATCTCGCTAGGATGAGAGAGACGCGGGAAAAAAAAAACTGGTTTTAAAATGCGAGTTGCCTTTTTGTATGTTTTTTTCGCAACTCGAAGCACAAATTGGTTTTCAATTGGATTAAATGGTAATATAATGGTAATAAATTCATTATAATCTTTTTAAATTACAACATTAATATTTTAAATTTAAATTCAACCACCAAATGTCCATAACTTGATTCTCTTTCCTCGTCACTGGGCGATGCTTCCCATAGCAACAGCTTTTATTAATAATATGAAATATATTCTAAGTATTAAACGGAATTTTAAGCGTGTCCCTAATTCAATGAAATTGTGAAATTTCAATGTAAGAGGCACCAGTACAACTGGAACATTTAAAAAAATAAACTGCATCACTGTGGAACTCCAAAGGGATAGGATCTCTAGTGGTAAATAAACTTCCTAAGGATAATTTGTTTATAATTACTATTTAGGGGTTAATTTGGGTAAAATATCATTTATAATAAATAAGTTTTCTTTTAAAACTATCGTTTAAGTTGTAGTATCCGAATTTTTATTTATATCCAATTAGATTTAATTGAGTTATTCAAGTTTGAATTTAGTAAAGGTTTTGCTAGGCTACCCAATATATATATATATATATATATATATATATATATATATATATATATATATATATATATATATATATTCAGTCGCCAGATGGAGTCGAATTGCGTCAACTTCACGGAAGATTCCATCAGCTGGAGTGACTCGTGGTTCGGATCCCAGGTCTTTGATAGTTTTCCACTGAATAACTGAAATGGACGAGCGTAACCACGCATGATGCAAGCGCGTCTCATTTAGTGAAGCAAAAGTAATACCTGAGCAGCACTAATTCGCTGAAAAGGTATTAGGCAGAAGATACGGTACGGCACCCCAACGGGTAGAGCCCAGCTAGGTGTGAAAAACCTCGTTGGAGAAGTCGGAGGAAGACGAGCACCGAGGCACCGTCTCTACTACGAAGGTAGTAGAAACTATGAAGGTAGAGAAGGTAGTGGATGACTCTATGGACATTTTCAAGCATCGTAATCAAGCTGAAAAATTCTTTAAATTTTGAACACTTTCAACCAAATATATGATATATTATAGAAACCCAAACTAACAACACACCGCCATTACTAGATATTCTAAGACGAAAATTTAAAAAGGACTGAAACTTGCATATACTGAAAAACCACTAATACTGGGTTGCCATTAAACTTTTTTAGTTCTTGCGAGGTAAAATGCAAAACTACTTCCATCTAAGATTTTGTGTTGTGTCCAGTAGAATATTGACCTAGCTTTAGACAAGCTTTCATAAATAAAATATAATGGATATTTTATTTAAAGTTAAGTATTTATTCTAACGGCCCCAACATGAAATCGTAGATGCAGGAAAATAATTTTTTACACCTGCCATATTTTGCCTTATTCAAAGGATTAGACTCAAATGTGTATCCCTACCTGACAACATTCAAATATTATTCGACAATCAGGAAATTTTTCTCTTCCACCAAATGTCAAGCAGAGAATAAAGATGCTAGTGTATATTTAATCCCGTGTAAAGGCATTAACTAATCTTTAATCTGCATTGGATAAACGGGAAGGTCATTAGATAAGGTATTTATGAATATTGGGGAGATATTATGAAAATAAGCAATGCCTGAAGTATTTTAATCATGTTAAAATGGCTACCCATGTTATAGTTTTTTCAATTGAAGCGATTTTAATAAAAGCAAATTTATGAATCAGCATTAATTAAATAAGTTGCCTGTTTCAATTACTCAGAATGGCAGTTTAACTCAAGATCAGTTGTATTAGAATTAATTTTTAACGCTTTTGTTAATGACCTTAAGTTAACGCTCTCGGATTAATGTGGGTGATCCGTTGGTCGAAATTAGTGTGATTTGAGAAATTTTGTCATATTGAAACAGTCACCTCTTAATAAACTCTATGCTTTAATACAGTAGTTTACTCCCTAGATAAATTTACCTGTTATTGAGTAAAGAATGTGTATATTTATCGGAATTTGCAGGTGTATATAGGCGTACGGTCATATCGATCTACGGGCAATGGCAAAAAATCTCGTTCCACAGGAATTTTCGCTATAATTGTAGAGGAAAGACGATAATGACAGACCGGGAACACCGAAGTTTTTCACATATTGTGGTTAAAAATCGCTTCGCTTTAAAGGAGTAATTGCTAAATGATGTCAACGCCGGTCCTTGAGGCAGCCATTACTAAAAGAACACTCCGCAAGTAACTAACTGCACTGCATAAACTTATAGAGCAGATTGACACGCAAGAGACATTTTCTCAAATCTCTCCACAGAGTCACACAGCTACAGTGGGAGATAAGACAAAGAGTGTAAGGAGGAGGACTGCAAAGGCATTATCTGCTCAGATGAATCAGGTTTCGGCCTGTATGTGAATTATGCTTGGCGTTGTGTTCGTCGTAGACCTAATGAGGCCTTCGAGAAAGACTGCGAGCAGGGTGCGGTTCAAGTTGGAGGATGATCTATGATGTACGGGTGTATTTTTTACTTAAGCAGAATTGGATCCTCTGGTTGACATGAAAAACAATTTGGATAATTTTGTCTACATCGAACTACTAGACAACCAGGTTTTGCTGTTTGCCCTTCATTTTAAAGCTGAATGTAACATTCCAATCCTTGTATTTCAGGATGACAAGACACGCGTTCGCCGGGTTAGAACTGTGACTGACTAGCATTATGAACATTCATAAACAATCACATATTCATAAACAATCACATATTCGAAATGGCCTGCAAATTCAACGGATAGGAGCCCCATCAAAAATCTATGGGACTACAACTAACAACATATCAAACATCAAAGAAAGCATCCACGGAATCTGGTAGAATTGCACAATCCTTTGATGCAATAGTGGCGCAATATTGATGACTCCTACACCCAGAATCTTATCCAGTCGATGCTACGTCGAATCGCAGTTGTTTTCATGCTATTAGATAAGCTCTTGTCTCCAAGGGCTTAATGAAGAGCTTAGTTATTTACAATATTGCTTTTTAACCGCATAATTATAAATGCGCCATTGCAAATAATTCTCTATTTATAAGGCCGAGCATGCATGGATAATGTGAATTTTCCATTCTGTTCGAAAGCAGGGATGACAATTAAAATAGCCAATTAATACGCAAACTTTTGTTGCGTCAAGGATCGCTTATGCGATATTCTCTCGTGACTGTGACAAGAGGTCCTTCCGACGGCTCGATCGAGAGGTTAGTTAGCTGCAACTTTGCCTTTTTAACCGGATAATTTTAATTGCGCCATTGCAAATAATTCTCGATATATATATATATATATATATATATATATATATATATATGAGAATTTCACAATGGCGTGGAATTATTTCAAGTTATGAAAATAATATCAGTAAAATCAATTTAATACGGAAATAGTTTCGGTATATACCACCATGTACAGCTTTTATGAAAAAGATTAGACAAACAAAAATTTATATAAAATGGGGTATAGCGGAAATGAATATGGGCTATGGTAGATAAAGGGCGAGAATCGGCTCATTAAACAGATTGGGAGGTAGCTTAGGTTCGGCCAAATGTGATAATTTTGGACGCCAGTTTGGACCCTAATGAATTCGAAATGAAAATGTTCAACTTAAAAGTTCTCTCAGACATATTATAATATTGTAAATCTTTAAGTAATATACATTCTAATATAGTCTTTTATCATAGTTCTATAAAAGCTTAGCATTATTAAGATCTACGAGTATTTCTTGGTTCCACATAAATTGTGTGAAACAAACGAGATCATCTTCTATCCTGCTCCGATGTTCGTAGAATCATTTACGAAAAACTCCAACTTTCAGCTCTATCCGATTTTGGCGACCTTTTTTACATAGTATTAAGTACACTTAATAGATTAATTAGTTTGAAAAATTTTATGGTGTTATTATATTTAAAAGCCATAATTATATTAGTCTTTAAACCAAAATCCTTTAGTTTCAAAAGTTAATGGAATAAAGGTATGATTCTAATATAATAAATATATTATGGTCTAAAATGGCTCAATTCAAGGAACCATAGCGAATGCTTACTTCAATAATTGTATAGTTCCCAAATTAGTCATGTCACGTTTCTCATAATGTTTCGGAAAATAAGAAAATAATGATATCATTATTTATATTTTCTATAAATCCTCTAAAATGTGAATGACTGCAGCTAGGTTTTGCTCTATTGTGATGCCAAGTAATAATATTTTTCATAATACGTTAGAGGTTGGAAAAGAATTATTCGGATTAGAAATAAAATAAAAGCAAATTTTAATGCAAATATTTTAGTAATATCGATGATTAAATATAATATAAATATATATAGTTAATTAAACTGGAAAAAGGAAAAGAAATTTGGAGATATTTGCCATCCCTGATTTGAAACCCTTTTAAAATGTTACTTGAAATACTGCAAGAACGTAAAAAATAATTCGCAAGAGTTAATTTATTTTATTTGAAAATGGCATATTTTGTTTATTTATAACTAAATATAAACATACCAACTTCAATATTACCCAATGCTAGCGCGCAACTTTGTTTTACAGCGCATCCACAGAAAATTCTTCTAATATCCTGTTATCAAATGCTCTTTTCGCTTTCATGCAATCATGAAAAGACTTAAAAGAATTCAATCGGTTTAATAGATAACTAAATTTTTTCAATATCAAAACAGCATTTTTACTTACTTTATCTAAAGATTTGACAGTGTTTATCAAATGGAATGTACAGAAAAACATATTTTTCACCTTATTTCCTGCATATGTCTTGAGCTATAAATCATGATTACAATAGAGCGCGATGATCAAGAATTTGCAACTTCAATAAAAAGAGTAGCAAACATTTTTCTCCCTACATTTAATAGGAATATTCCCTCTAATTATTGAAATAATATATGGATATTTATCCTCTAAAATATGAAGAGAGGGTTTTCGTTCAAAATTTAGAAAAATAAGCTGGTACTCTACAGTACCAGGAGACTTATTATATATTAAACATTACTTCAATTGCATTCTTTAGGTCATTTGAGGGAAATATGATATGTAATTCATTTGCAACAAGAAATCGAGGCAAAACGTTCATTTTTACCTGTTTGATTACAGAATCTGTCCCATATAATAAATTGCAGTGTTCGATCCAACGAGCCATTTGTCTCTCACACATTCCAAAATATATTGCCACAAAGTCTACCAGTCTTTAGAAAGTTATTTTGAGAAATACAAAATCCATTAAGATTATATCAATTTGGAAAGTGTTTATACTGAATGAGAGTATTTACCTTTTACCTCCGATAAAATATTGAATGCAAAAAATCTTGAAACCAGTTAACATTCTTTCTTGTCAAAATGCCAAAACATCTTGATGCTACAGAGTAAATTGAGTTTCTAATTGCATCCCAGGTTTTTATTATATTTGTCTTTGAAATCTGACATTATGCAAATATATTTTGCTTTTTAATAAGATCTTCCACAACAAAAATGAATATGCGTGATTTTATTCTAATATGAACGTCTTATGAATAATATAAATGAGATCACATCTACCAACTATAGTAACATTGATTTGATGCCAACTTTTTAACTTTTGGTGCCTCCAAAATATCTTTCTGTTAATTAGGCCAGGAAAATAGGTATTTGATATAAATAAGTAGAAGCACACAACTCAATTTCTCTTTAAACATTTTCAGTTGTGTGTTTAATACCGTTTTTTCCCAATATTAAGTGCTAGCAATAATTGTAAGAGCCAACACGTGCTGCACATGCTTTAAAATCTCCTAAAGTAGAAGATTGTCTTTTAAGGGGAATTTTCTTCGCTTACTTTTTCAAAGAAATGTAGATACCATCTTTAAACTCATTAATATAAGTAAGTTTGGAATGTAAGTGATAAATAAAATTTACAAGGCCCTTAGTTGTATTAAATTTGAATGACCTGAGTCTTGATGAATGAATATTTCCGTTAATAATGGCAATATCTTGTATGTTTCGTAAAGAGATGCTAAATCGAAATTTAAACTTAGTAACTCATTATTTAGTTGAACTGATTTATATATCAATGACCATCACAATGAGGTATTTGGCGCGCACGCCTAGGCAAAGATTATGGAAATGGTAAATGCCGTAAACTACCAAACTCCATTTTGATATAACTAAAAATAATTAATTAAGAATAATTAATACGAGTAAAGAGTGGTGCCAAGTTAGCTTCTGCAGGAGTAGACTCGTAACACGCTTCCGCCCTTCTTACTGCATGCAATTTGTCACACTGCCGTGGACACAGATGGCTCCACGCCCGAAGCTAAGGGGTAAAGGGGGGAGAAGAGACTTTAACGATACCTCCCCATTGATTGAAGCCGGCGGGACTCTTACGGTCGCCACGTATGTTTTTATGGCAGGGGTGACGTTAATATACATTTCGCTACAGGAAATTAGACACCATTTCTGGTTTGGTCACAGGTTTAGAATCAATAGCGTCTCACAGTGACTGTTAAATGGCGTTGAAACATTGGAATCTCCGCACCTTCTGTCTCGCCTTAGCATGTGCGGGTCGAAAGGAGGTCTAGATTGTCATGTGTTGGGTTCTTGAAATTCAAGGGTTGCTGGAACGATTGCAGTGATGATGGAGTGGCAGTTTGGTGAACTTCCTAGTTTGGACAGTTACCCGCCTGGTACTTGTCCCGGTAGCGCGACAAATGGGGTTAATAGCGCTTGTAACTGGCGCTAGGGTCTAACTGGTGTCCACCACATTGTGGTGTCTTTAAGTTTTTGGAGGAGGCGGATCTCCTCCATATTATTCAATTTTTAAAAAATATTGGCGGACAACTTGGGGCCCTGAAGAAAGCAGGTCTTCCCTGGAGAACATGAAAAGGCCTTTTGATATTTTACTTTTATTCTTAGTCTTTTATTTTATTTAGTTTTAGAAACCTAGTTTTTAGAAATAATATTTTAAGTTTATTTTCGACGGCTTTACCCTCGGTAGCGGCCGCCAGACGTCAACGCTAAGATTAAACAAAAATCTTTATGAATCGTTTATGTCGCTTAACGTCAAACTCGAAGGTCTCAAATTGTAAGAAATAATTATTTTAAATCACATTCCTGAATTATTCGGGCGCTAAACTAAAAAATGATTTGTCAGAGACAATTTATGTTTCCCAAAATTATGCTCAGCTCACAATCCAATTTGAGTGATTGGGCGTTTTAAGATCTGCCTTTTATCGCTGAACCAAAATTCCCCCGTACTGATATGGACCTAATTGACCTGCAATTGCAATATGAAGGTTGATCATCCTATAATTGCAAAATACTAATGAAAATTGATTTCAACAAATAGATACTTTAAAGATGTTTTGATTAATGCAGTTATCTGCTTAAGAATGACTAGTTTATGTTCTGGTAAATTAACTGCATAGATACATAATATTTCGCCTTTGATATATTTAATTCCCTTGTTTTCAATTGTCCTATCGGTGTGTTTCTTTAGCTTTTGAAAACGCAAGTAAGGCGTATTGATCCTTGATTCTGCCTACCATTTATTGTTGTTGGCCTATATTCCACTGTAGTATAAATTCTGCTTTCCGACGCTTTTATCAATGAGATGCTGCTCTCAGATAATCTCCCTCACTTGCGAAATTGCAATCATGAAGCATTATGGTTTCTATATTTAGTTTTTAGTTTCCTGCAATTCTTATCTTGACCATGTATTCGCTTCATAGAATTTCAGGTTTCGCAATACAAGAACATTTGTAAGCATTTTTTTTTCTTTTTCTTTTATCAAATAAACGTACCACCAGGCTAATCACCAAATAGGGTGTTTTGTGGGTTATAGTTAGTAAAATATTTAGTTATAAAATTATATATGTTTTTTTGAGATGTCATTATTTATTATATTTTTTATCCCTGCATAAAAAACAGGCTTGGTTAACGACATTGTAGATAGTTCCAAGTTAAAACTATGAGTTCCTTTCGTTTTTTACTTATTGTTTTTTGAATTGTACAATCCACCAGCAAAGCTTCCATTTAAGCGACCATCTTGGACTAATTTATTTGAACTTAAAATTTTAACTCGAGTTCGCTCTTTTCATGCAAACCTCAATTTTAGTGTAAAATTGCAACTTAAATATTTGGAGGAAAACAAGTCAGAAACCTAAAAGTAAAGTGATGCAAAATAAATGTGTTTCTTTGATCAGATAGGAAAAGTTTAGACGAGAAAAGTGCCATGGTTTAAGTAGAGTTTCCATAAATTCTAGTAAACTTAGGAAAAATAAAAGTTTGTGAAAAAACCTTGTAGAGTTATTAGATATCATCCAGAAATTACAATCATGCTCGATCATTGGAGTAAATAATCAGGAACTCAATAACTAAACCATTATAATTCGCCCTTGGAATTAATCTTGTTTTGATTCTTTTCTTGTTTTCAAAGAACTAAAAATAGCGTTTATAAAACAATACCAAGCCCTTTTATTTACTATTAAACTCCTCAATCTTACCCTTTGCGAGAAAACGAGTCACTTTCAACAAAGAGTCGGGCCCGGTGATTGCCTATTGTGCGCTCGATTCGATCTCTCCGTCTTTTCTTTTGTTTGCAGCACTTCCCTGCAGGCGGTGGCATCAAGCTAAAGCTTAATAATAGGTATTTTGGGGTGAATTTACCTTTAGTGGTCAATAAACTTAGATAAGCTGAGTTCCACCGTGTCGTAGGACATAGTGAAAACTTTAGATTCACTCAAAACAAGTACTTCAATCATTCCACTAATTTCATTTTCACCTATAACCCCCTCATCTATCTTATCTACCCTTAATCACTTCAACTTATTACATTTAACAAGCTAAGACCTACTATCACTACCTAGTTATAGTCTATTTATTCCCTTTGCTTCTACCAACACTCCCAGACATTATTACCTTACCAAACCTACAAGAACAAATATTCACCCACCAATCCTTTCTTACTCCCACACACTCCAAATACTCTATTCTAACCTTAGGCCTTCCCCATCTACACACTTCTTATCCTCTTCCCCAATTATCTTTGGTTCCTTAACTAAATTTAAACTAATATCAACATTTATTAACACCTTCAACTGATTCTTAATACGCATCTCATCATTTACTCTACTATCTCCTCATTTATTAATGTCTCTAGCATCTCTACCTTTCATCTTCATAAGCCGACCCCTATGCACACTAACTTCTAACCTAGAGAATTCAATCTTATTCATTAATTTGCAAAACATGAGAAAATCTTTCACTGCTCAACATTTCACAAGAATCCCCATCCAATCCAGCCAGTCTCTCTAAGCACATCACTATTTCTTTAACTGGTATGCCGAAGCAGCTTAGACTTAATATAAACAAAATATAAATACCAGGCATTTTTTAGCTTATTTCATTGATAAAATTAACATAGTTAATAAATACAAGCTATCTATGAATTCGACCCTTTTATTATAAAGTTTTACGAAAAGGTTTGCTATCCTAAATTCACTAAGTATTTATATTGGTTTGTTCGTCTTTTCGGACACGATTCTTTCTCTTATTCTTTTAATTATTTAAATATTTGTATACTGTTAGTGCATTTAAATGATGAAATAATTTATCTTAATATAGATGGTGATCAAAAAATCTCTCAGTAGAAAGGAACTTTAATACATTATACAATTACATACAATTAGTGTTGAAAATGTCTTCCTACTGCTTGAACGCGAAGAATGATCCTTCTCAGTTAAAGACGTGTTAACTATTTCTATCTTCATTTTTACTTATTTGCTTTCACTGCAGACACTTATTTTATTTGGCAACAAGGGGATTTTCTTTTAAAACTGGGACTTTGGTTATTTACTATTGGAAAACTAGCTGGTTGAGATTATAAAAATCAATATAACTTGATAACAAACCTGTGTTTTGCAATGAAGGGAATGATGCTATTAATTTTTTTAATTAGGTACAATTTTTAATGAAAAAATTACAACTCCATAGAGTTTATTTTCTGTTGGTTTCTAGCTGATGGGGAAGAGTGAAAGGTACATAATGATAATTTTGCTTCAGTATTTAAATAAGAGAACCTAAAAAGTTTAATTTATGTTACTTATTATAGATCAAGCTGATTAAAACATTTAATTCTTAAAAGAATTACCTAAACTAAGCAATTTAAACTTTGTGCTTTGAAAAATGTTAAAAATTTTATAACATTTCTTTTTCAACGAAAAATATTTTTGAAAAAGTATTTACTTAAACTTTTGCACTTTAGTGATTATCTCTGTAATAAGAAAGACAAAATGCTTAAGTACAAACAGTGAACAAATTATTAATGTAGATATTCATAATATACAGTGAAAATGTGTTGTGAATCAGATAAAATGTATTGTAGTCTGAAAGTGTTAAAAAATAATTAGATAAATATTCCTTTTTTTCTTCATTTCACTGAAGCGTAATTAAAGTAAAATTGAATAAATTGTGTGCTGATTTGTGGAATTAGAAAATTAAATAGGAAAATAAAAAAGATAATTCCTAATAAAATACCCAATTTTCTAGTAAAATGTTAAAATACACCAAATCAACATCCATTTAGCAATGTGCTTCCTCCCGGATGCTGAAATAAAATAAAGAGCTAAATTATTTATTCGAATCACCAAAGGAAATATTTGTTTCGAGAAAATGATGGCTATTATTAGTTTATAAAATAAGAAACTTTCTGTAATATTTCAGGAGGGAAGGTATCTGCACCAGGGCGACCAAATGAAACGGCAAGAACATGTTTCAGCCCTTGTTTGCCACCATCATCTTAATTTCATTTCAATAAATATCCTTCTTCCAAAAGGGTTGGGTCCGTTGTTGCTAACAAATTGGTCAACCATCGCAATAGTTTCATCTCCTTGAATTGCAATAGTACTTATAATGATAGAACTTTATTGGTTTGAGTGCCGAAATATGGACGTCTATACGTATAGCTCTCGATAATTATAAAGCAGAGGTTTAATTTCAGAGGGTGTAGGCTTTGATATCGCAAAATTAGAATTTTTCTCAGTTCAATTGGACTTCAAAAACAAAAGGAAAATTATAAATGTGTAGAATAATACTGATTTCTTACAGTAGGCAAAATGATATAATCTGTGTTCGATAATCCTTCTACTTATTAATTACAAACACTGCAAAATGCACCCCAAAACTTACCGATGTATTTTATTGAGATCCAGTGAGACTAAATTCAGTCAACTAACCTAAATTTCGTGAAACAAACCTTTTATTTACTTCTATAAAAAATTAGGTTGATAAACTCGTATATGTTATCACCAGTGTATGTTTGTTTAGATTTTGAGGCGGATCCAAATCCAGATCCAGATATAGTTCCAGGATCACTTATTCACTTTCTTCAGCCTTGCGAGATCGATCATTTTCGGTCATTAGCTAAAAAATGCGCATCGAGTTCAATCTAGTTAGATTCTGTTTTCGTACCAAACCCGCAGAAAGACGACTTCTAATAATAGCGAACACTTCAAAGAGCGTTGATTGGAAACTTATATTGAAACGTGTCACGAAGTCAAGACTACTAGAGAAAAGCTGTTTGTGTACCTTCTAAAATAATGGGACGAGGATAAATAGTTAGGTATTGTGCTGGCTCTGCCTTTCTAGGGGGACTTTAAAATAAATACCACAATAGCGAAGGGCAAACTTTAAAAAAATTTGCATCTGTTTCATTTGAGTTTCCTGGTGGTGGTGACCATGGGAGAGCTTTAAATGCACAATCCCTCCCTCCAGCTTCCCTTACAATGCAGCGATGAAAATAGTTTAAATTCTTTGTGGGATTCTGTTATTAATGGCATCTATTGCACTAGCCAAGATTAAGGTTGATAATGAGTGTTCTAGGGGTATTTTCAGCCTTCATCTTTTTAACAATTAACTTTATTTTTAATTTCTTTAATCTCTCCTCCTCCTCTTCTTTGCTCCGCCTAAATAAATCCAACTACGGGTGAAATGAGGCATTCAATGTCGAAAAACATTGACTCGGATGAGTTAACCTTTACGCTCTTCCCCGTAATGAGGTTCTCTTCTCAGCCCTACTACCGTCTTAAACTAGATTAAGGCTACCTTCGCTTTATTCCTACTACACATTTACATTTTACTACTTTTCTTCCCTATTTTCTTGGCCGGTGCCTCTTTTCATAAGTTAATCGCCGACCAGTTTTCGTCCATTCTTTCCTGATAGAGGTCTGGTCTTCCCTGGTAGGGCTTGGAGGCGGATATTGGGCGGCTAGTCGATCCTTCCTTCTTAGTTCCGGCTGAAGTGGCATTTTATAGCAAGCCTGCATTCTTCCCACCCCTTTTCTTTCTATAGCACCCCTCCCCCTCATCTTTATTTTCCTTATTTGTCCTTTTACGCACCGTAAAAGGATGAGAGATGTATCATGGATAACCTTGCTGCGGCTGACATCTGGAGGATTGTGATGCACCCCAAGCCCCAATGTCTGTACGAGAATCGGCCACTATAGCTTCCACATAATTCCATTTCTTCTAGCTTCATCACCTTCTTCACATCTCCATAAACTTTGTGTTCATTGTGCCCTCGTTAGTACTTCGCTTTAAATTCAAGGAAGAACTTTTCTTTCCAGCTTTCACTTAGACCGTTTGGTGCTATTACACCTATCAATTGGACCCTCTTTCATTAAAGCAGAGGATCAGAGTCCAGAGAGTCTCACGCTTCAGCTCTCTATGTTCCATGTAGTCTAGTTATACAACTAACACATCTATTCTTCCTAACATATCCCTACTTTCTATAGGAACTTCCTTTCACAAACTTTCTGCAGAAAAATACTACAAATACTACTACTGACATTCGGGGACCTAGAATCGTGATGATCTAGAGAAGGGTATTGAAAGAAGTAATAAAAATAAAGAATGAAATGTGATGGGTGAGGTGAGCTTAGTAAAGTTGGACTGAACGTGGTGGCTCAAGTGTTTGCGCTGAAATAACTGACTAAAGACACCGGTCTGCGCTGTTTTTAAGGTCTAGCACAACATGTCTTATTTTAGGCCAGTTTTTCGCGGTGAATCCGAAATCATGCTCATTTTATCTAATCCGATCAAGTTTTTGAGATATAAGCACATGCCAGAAATTCCTATATTCCGATCTATTTGTAGAGTAAAAGTAAATTTTGAACTGATTTATACACAGAAGGTTTACAGAATGTTCTAATTAATACCAAGAAGATGAATACATACAAAAATAGCTACTTGTGGATCAATCGTCTCTTCTGGGACTTCCGATTGTGTCTAGCAGACACCAAATCTCTTTTCATGCACCAGCAGTAATCATCCAGAAAGTTGACATCCCAACTCCCTTGTTAGCCTTCCCGCATCACACGGATATCTTGGTGAAAGCGCTCACCTTGTTCTTCACTGAAGTCCCCACAATTCCCGGAAAAATAGCCCAGATGGGACTGAAGGAAATTCATTTTCACTGATATGCGCAACCAAGTTTGCGGAAATTCTCGATTAACTCATCAACCGCCTTCTTATACTGGGTGTGCCAGGGAAGTTTGCAATAACTGACTTAATAGACAACCAGGCAGAGAGTTTAGCAGGATTCAATGCTTCTTCAAAACTGGTCCTTGATGAGCTCCCTTATTTGAGGACCATCAAATACACTTGCCTTCACTTTTGTCCATGCTGACTCGTGGAAACTCCTGACCGAGAAAAGCAAATCCTCTACCTTCCCTGTCCATTGCCTTGACAAAGTTCTTCATCAAACCGAGTTTGATGTACAGGGGTAGAAGCAATATCTTGCTTGGCTCAACCAGAGGGTGGGACAGAACGTTGCGTGTACTGAGTTATAATCTTTGTCTCCGTTCCATTGCATCAAACTTCAGTGCAATTAAGTTGAGTAGGTGAGCAATGCTGTTTCAGTAGGCCAGTAAAAAGGCTTCATCAAACATGGAAAATTGCCTAAATTTTTTCTCGCCCTCCCGATACCAATATAATGTTTTCTCTGGTGTCAGTATAAATTTCTCTCAAAGACGTGAACACAATAGCTGAGCAGATTCTTTGGAAAGGTCAGGACTCGTGTCAGGCCGTTGAGTTCGACTTGCGTAAATGGCACCATGAAAGCCCTCTTCTGGTTTGTACGCATCTGTCGTGGTTTGCGGCCGACTACGTATGTACATTTGATTCGTTCATGAGTTAATCCATTCTACTTTTCTGTAATAGTGCTCTAATTTAATTCTTTAACCAGAGAGGCTTTGTATTATGATATATCTATTGCCATTTGCAGCGTTCGAGGATCTAACTAAACAACTCCAACAAAATATACTTCTAATCACATAAAAGAACGAAATATTAAATCTTGAAATACACTAATTGTATAGCCAGAGGGTATAATAAAAATTAACACTATAAATGAGTAATACGAGATGGTTGACGCAAAAATCGCTTCTAATACACGAGATTTAAGTTCAATTAATGATAATTTTAAAGCCATTTGAAATTGAAATAGTCTGGTTACGACTACCAGATTGAAATAGTTTTGTTAAAAATAAACTTTCGCACGGAATGGGAAAGAACAAAAATGAATAAATTTTTTATTCGTTTTACCTTTAACTCAGAGTGTGTCGACAGTTGAGTGACCTTTAAATGAGTCTCCTCAATGAATTGGTCTGCGGACGTCCTCACTGCAGCGAGGAGGATTGGGAAAACTGCTTCTCATCAATTTCTCAAGATCGAACTATATATACGTTGATTATCCCCGGGGAGGGGAGACGAGGGAGTTTAGGAGGGGCGAACCCTCACCAGCCCACAGTTGAACCTCTCTCCTAGGGCATAAATTTTCAACGCGGCGACACTTCGCTCCTTCAGGTTTACGCACGGGGAAGGTGAGATTTGTCTTTTTGGCGAAAAAGACATATACAATCGGAGGGTTTAGTGAGCCTGTTCCTCGGTATTTTGCCGACGAGGCCTTAGGCACCAAAATTTTCATTCTAAAGGCTCTCACACCCTCCTATGTTTATATTAACGGACTACACCACTAATCTCGTAAATTGCGAAATTTTCTGACCAAAATCCTTCTTTGCTAGCGACTTTGAAGGGTCTTGAGACAGCGGGGGAAAAGGGGCGGAAGTCTTGGTCCATGTGGAACGTAACAGTTGACGCTGCATAAATAAACAAGCATCTACTTGTCCTCGTTATATTTATTCCTCTACAACATCAAACTCAGCTGTATCGGTTATGACACTAGCCTCGGAATCAGAGCTACAGTAGAACATATGGTAAAATTAGACTCAGGAACAGGAAGATCAGTGCATGTGGGACTGGTTTTATAGCTAAATGAGCATTGTGGTATTGAACATGGTGCTTGTTCTTGCGATTGATGCCTTTCAAATTAATCATGCAGGAGTAGCAGTCGGTGACGTGATCTTTGCCTTCCCTCCACACCATTGGGACATCAAATGGCATACTTCTTCTTTTATTATTACTACAATCCCGTAGATCTTCCACACATGTTTTAACAGAAAATATGTAGAGCAAATGGCTTATTCTATTTTCACAAAATCTGTGATTTTGGCTTGACGGTCTGGAAAAGCGAAATGTCTACAGATGTGACATAACCTATTCGGATGATTCATACACGTACGATCCATTGTAATGCAAATCTAATCATAAAAAGATGAATAGAATATGTTATGTATTTTTAGTCATCACTAAATGTGACAAAACAGAAGTAATAAACGGTTGATGATAGTGCTAATTTGGAATATACGTTCTAATATAAATCGAGCATATCTTAGAAAGTAACCAAAGAAATCTAAATATATTCTTAAATTCAGCATACAAAAAATATTTTAAATCAATTGGAAAACCGATGATCTTTAAAAAAAGTTTTGAAACGCAGGCCAGTGAAATCAAGAGATGTAACACGGATATTGGGTTTATGTGTCTTTAAAAATATGGTCGTGTTTTAAAGTAAGAGTTGTGATAGCAAGATCTAAGACGATATGTAGTAGTTAGTAAACTTTCAGATGGTGTGAACCCTCTTTATTCTGGGAGTAGATCATATTCGGTGCACAGACGGAGTAGTGAGTGAATTGATATACTGTGATGTATGAGGCAAGGGTGGATTATCTCACCATGGTTATTTATTACATGTATTAATGTATAGAATATTGAAAGAGCAAGTGGAAATAGGGGGTATGTGTGAGGTTGATTAGGAATCTATGTTGGTGTATGCTGATGATCTAAGGAAAGTGTTGCAATTTTTATTGCATGTGATAATGGGGCAGCTGAAGGAGATTGTGGTTATACCGAAGTACTGAATGGTAGCAAAGTTTCAAGGGTGATAAGATTGTTAGTAAATGTTCAAGTTTGAGTATGAAATGCAATATGCATTTTTACTAGGGTATGCTAGTGCTAATATTTGTGTGTACGTATGAGATTATAATAAGAGATGAGAAGGAAGAGAGAGAGTAAGTGTAGTGCAAATGGAGACTTTGACAAGGATATTAGCTCTGAAATGGGTAGATAGAATTGATGGAATTAGTCTTGTGAAGATATTCTACGAGACTATTCTTCATGTGTGTGAAGGCTATGAATTGATTTTGAGGAGAAAGGGGATCACCGAGGGTCAATTGAATGATCTAGTGGGTGTTAGATGTCTTTGAAGGTGGTTTGTGTGAGAGCATACTTGTGACCTTTTTACCCATGGATAAACCCTGACAAGAGTAAATGCCCCAGAAGAAAACACCTCATCCGTATGAAGACTACAATCCGTAGAAAACCTAATGGTTCACTTCGTGGTTGGAGTGTATAAAAAAGGTCAGAGTGTGTTTCACTTAGTAATACTGACTCACGCGATTCACGACTCGCTTACCTTGTGGTAAAACGATTAGTGTTGAAGCTTGAAAATTAAGATATTGTAACATTTTTCGATGTCCTCTCAGCAATTAATGGTAATATTATTTAATTTGATACTCTACTGTCAGACATGGTTTCTGAAACCGGAGGAGGCAACCGTTGCCAGAACGAGAAGGAGAAGAAGAATAAATAAGAAAAAGAAGAATAAAAGAAGAAGAAAAAGAAATAAGAAGAAAAAGAAAGAAGAAAAAACACAAAACTAGAACCAACAAAGACTCTTGGGTCTACTCATGGTCAGTCCGAGAGCTAATAAGGGCTATACCACCCCAGCCTTGGGAATGTATTCGATGCACTTAATAGGTCTATATCAATCATGTACACACTTCATACTTCTAGGTAGTGGCAAACAGGAATCAAGCAAGAGAAGATGGATTATGAGACAATATCCTTCACCCAACAGCGATCGATCTGGTCAGTTATTTTCAAACTGAAGTAACTCTTCAAACAATAATGGTCAATAATAAAGACAATTTAAGAATAATGCATAAATTTACCCCCCCCCCCCCAAAAAAAATGTTGATATGTTCTCCATTATTCGGACGTTGTTTTTAGGTTTTGCACTACCTTAGTAAATATTTACTATAGAACTCATCACCATCAATTTGCTCAACTGCAAATTCGTTGACTTTAATATTACGAAGTTTTTAGTTTGCTTTAGTTCTTTGTGCGGGGAAAAAAAAATTTCAGCAAAGCGAAAACAAAACTCTATCTTGAATTGGATGAAGGAGAGCCAGGACAGAAAACAAGTCACCTAATGGAAAAAATGGTGGTAGTGGTTATATTCTAATAGTTTTTTTACTAAGGTTCTAAAGTGAGTTAACACATTCTGAACAAAGGGTTATATTTTTAGCTCCGATAGATTTACTGGGAAATATGTATATTCGTGGATTCAGAATCTTTTTGAACAAAATTGAATCAAACTAACGGCCTGGTCTCTTCGAGTTAAAGAATATGATTCTGTTTACTTTTGTCACGAGTGTTTAAAAAGGCTTCCTCCAGCTAATGAACTAACCATATCGGAAGATGCAGCTTTTGGCAAGAGACTGAACTATGAAGATATTATGGAGAGATATCAAACCTTATACTCTGCCCACAATGTTTCAATGATGGTAGTTTATATACGCGAACACATCATGGTACATATCTTAGACATTCTTATCACTTATTAGTACTAAAATATATATGTAGCTACCTATTAATAAATCAAATATTTATCGACAATCATTGCAATAGCTAATGGATTGACACTTTCCTTACATTAACGGGTATTACTGGGCTGAACATTTGTACCTCTAACCTTTAGGTGCAACTAAAAATCAGATATGAAACACAGATGATTCAATGATAGTGACTACTTTTGTGCATACGGACTTAGTTTGCAACAAAGCATCTTCATGTGTAAGTCCATATAAATTGATTGAGAATGTGTACTGTGAATAAATTAACTAAATGTTCCCTAACAGACATTGCATTAATATTCCCAAAACCTGAATCTCGCCAAAAGGCGCATGAAAGGTCAAAAGAAAGAGAAACAGACCATTTTCTCGTTCTCATTCTCATAATACCTAATCAGATGTTGAGAAAGAAATATAGCTAAACCAACAATTGGAGTAAGCAGACAGGAGTAGAAAAGAATGAATAAAGCGACCGAGGTAATTTAAAAGTCTATGTGGGGAAAAAAATGCGCTTACGACTAAATTCATGGAGCCTGTTGTTTGATTCCAAAACTCATACATGTGTAATTACTCATAAAATGAGACAATTGAAATTATAAATTTAAATTATTTTCCGGGGATAGTTCGATACCAGACGCTCTCTAAATAACTGATAGCATTGCAAGGATAAAGATAAAGAACAAAAAAAATAATATTGAGATTCTTTCACTGGCACAGGATAATAGCAGTTACTAACAAACTAAATCAGCACCTTAGGGAGATGTTTACACTCGTTTCTAGCTTCATCTCAACTTTCTCCATTATTAACCGAGGATTCTCTCCGACAGAATAATTTACCACGTCTCAATAACGTTAAAAACAAACAGCAAATGCCGTAGTTTGTGACATCCCGTAAAATTTATTCCAAAGTGTAAATGGAGTCATAGACTTAAAGAGAGATAAAGCCTTTCTATGTTTGCAGGGAAGAAAACGGAAATACGGAATATCCTGGAACATTACTCTCTTTATCTATTTCTATTCCTTAAAATTCAACTTAAGGTTTAGAAAAAAAAGATCGCAATTCGCTCTAAAGAGATAATGCAAAATAAAAATTCATCCGCCAAAAACGACCAAAATATTTTCTGTTAGATATGGTATGGAAATTTTATACCTGATGAATTTTACGGATAACTCAACAATTTATATTGATGTAAATCTTTTTAGTCTTTTCTCGACAGTTCGGAGAGGAAATTTGAAGAGTCACTTATAAGCGAAATTTCATCCTCTTACCATTTGCAAAGTCGCCTTCCTGTATTCTTCATGTATAATTGTAATAAGTTTAGGATATCTTTTGTACATCTACTGTAGCTTATTCAAGGAATGTATGCTGCCTAAACCTATACACGAAATTAGAAATACAACTGTTTATTAATAAATGAATAAATGAAGGGACTGTCGGATATTAACAAAGGTTATATCTAAAAAAACGAAAAAATACACATTTCTTCACATATGGAAGCGCTTCAAGCCCTAAAGCTTTATTTATATAATCTTAATTAAAAAGCGGAAAATGTAAAAATAAAAAAGCGAAAAATTACACGAAGCCTATCATGTAATTTGGACCATCTCGCTCGAAGAAACCCCCTGAAGCCTATCATGCAATCCAGACCCTCTCGCTAGAAGCAAAACTCTGAAATCTATCATGCAATCTGGACCAACTAGCTCGACGAAAAAACTGAAGCCTATAATGCAATTTATACATTATCTCTCGAAGAAAAGCCCTGAAGTCTATCATGTAATCTGGACCATCTCGTTCTAAAAAAACCTCAGGCCTATTGTGCGATCTGGACCATCTCATTCGAAAAAATTTGAAGTCTATCCTTCAATTGAACATCTCGCTCAAAGAAAACCCCTGAAGCCTATCATGCAATCTTGACTATTTCACTCGAATAAAAACCTTGAAGCCTATCATTCAATCTGGACAAACTCGCTCGAAAAAAATCCTCAAGCCTATCATGCAATCCTGACCATCTCACTCTAACCCCCGAATAGCCCATTCGGCCTGCCCATTCTTTACGCTAAGCCTACAAGACGGTGTCAGGTTTGGTTTGTGCAACCATCTTGCAGCTGAGATCTAGATTAATGCGTGCTCTACCCGCCCCAATGCCCGTAGGGAGAACTGCGGCTCTGAATCTTACAAGCGTTTCTTGAAAGCTTTCTGCTGGCAATTCCATCGGTTGTATACGCGTACACTTATAGAGATTATTAAGATCATCCTACGTCTTATTTCCTTACAATAACACCTTTGTCAGTATGCTATGACACTCATAGAGGTATCGGCAAAATAGCATTGCCATCTGTAACGATGGTGTCCACAATTATCTGAAAGAAAGGAAACATTATGAAGACACTGGTGCAAGAAAGAGAAAATTAGATAGAGAGAGAGGGGGGCGAGAAAGAGTGGCGGCATGTATGAATGAATCAGATTTGGGAATGTTTCATTAGATCTGCAAAGCATGTCACGTTCCATGGTTCCTTATTGCCGATATACACCGATCGTTCCAAATGAGACGGCGGTCGGTGGAGCTCATCCGCCATATATGTACATACTCAGAGGAATCTCTTGGCCTTACTTTGTTCAGAATAGGCTCTGTTTTTACCGCTGAGGTTTCAGCGATCCTTTTTATTTTAGTCAGTTTAGTGCTTACAGGTTGTAGTGTCTATCCTTTCTTTTAGCGTTCCTAATTCTTCAGTGCAGGAGATCTAATTATGATTAACTAATAACTGAAATATAAGGTTACGGTT
Organism: Ceratothoa steindachneri; assembly: GCA_963969495.1. Lineage (NCBI taxonomy): Eukaryota > Metazoa > Arthropoda > Malacostraca > Isopoda > Cymothoidae > Ceratothoa > Ceratothoa steindachneri. The sequence goes on along the minus strand of OZ018324.1, from coordinate 108,106,097 downwards.
CGTTAGGCCGCTGGTCATTATGAGGGTCCATAAAAATGAGTATCGAGAAAGGGATGCCCGTAAATCCCCCAAATTAATTGGCGGACAAAGAATTCAGATTCTGAAGGAGAAAGATTTCTAAATTTCATAGATGAAAATCTGCTAACTCAATGGGTCACTGAGCCAACAAGAGGAGAGAATATATGGGACTTAATCTTAACTTCAAATGATGAACTTATTTCAAACGTGAGCTTAGGCGATCAATTATGCAGCAGTTATCATAACCTTATAGAATTTGAATTAAATTTACCTCACAAAAGAATTGTAAGAAGTATTACAAAATTAGACTTCCGAAAGGCTAATTTCATAGATTTCAAAAGAGTCTCAAAAATTATAAAATAACTGGTAGAGACATAAATGAAGCATGGAATGAATTGAAAATCAATCTTTTAATGAAACTATCCCAATTCATTCCTCTAGCAGTCAGAACAAGTGGAAAAAATCAAAATCCTAAATGGTTGACAAATGAAATCAAAAGAGACATAAATAAAAGAAAAGAGGCTTATAAGATGATCAAAGTTAACAGTTCAGAAGCGAATAAGAAGAAATATATTGATCTTAGAAGAAATGTAAAAGCTGTAATTAAAAGATCAAAGCGTAACGAGAAAATGTGAGTAGCTTTAAACTGTAAAGAATATCCCAAAGCATTTTTTGCCTTAGTTAATAGTAGAAAACCAATAAAAAACAGTATTGGCCCAATTAATGATCGTCACAATAATTTACAAGTATTTGGCATCAGTTTTCAACAACGCGACCGCAAATCAAAATATCATACCATATAATGAGTACTTAGACAATGACCCACTAGAAATGTTGAAATGCACGAGCAACAATGTGCGAATACGAATAGATAAAATGAAAAAAATCAAATCCCCAGGACCCGATAAGATAGTACCAAGAGTAATCAAAAAAGTAAAAGATGCAGTAGTGGACCAAATATCATACATTTTTAAATTATCACTTGAAACTAGTAATGTCCCTCAAGATTGGAAATTAGCCAATGTAACGCCAATATTTAAAAAAGGACGTAAATATCTGGCATGCAATTATCGACCTATAAGTCTAACATCAATAATTGGCAAAATGCTCGAGAGTATTATTGCAGGAAAAATAGTAAGCCATTTAGAAACCAACGAATTGCTAAGAAACACGCAATACGGATTTAGGGAACACAGATCTTGTCTTACAAACTTATTAGAGTTCTTCCATTACATTAACACAATTCATGATAGTGAGAGGTCTGTCGACATTCTGTATCTGGACTTTCAAAAGGCCTTCGACAAGGTGCCACACAGGAGATTAATGTCTAAAGTTAGAGCTCTAGGAATACGAGGTAAAATAGCAAATTGGATTGAAGACTGGCTTAGTAATCGTAAACAGAGGGTTGTGATCAATGGAAAAGAGTGTGAATGGATACTTGTGAGTAGTGGCGTTCCTCAGGGATCGGTCCTGGGATCCTTGCTCTTTATTATCTATGTAAATGACATAGACATGGGATTGATCTCTAAAAGCTCCAAATTCGTTGACGATTGTAAACTGGGTAAAAATATAATTACCAAGCAAGATATAGTAGATTTTCGAAAGGACATTGACCACATAGCCGAATGGTTTGAAAAATGGAAACTTCCACTGAATCTTGAAAAATGCAAAGTGATGCATGTTAGCCACAAAAATCCGAAGGCAGAATACAAACTCCTTGATAAAACAATAGCAGAAACAAAAAGCGAAAAGGACCTCGGTATTTGTGTGTCAAATAACCTCAAGTTCACACAACACTGTTTCGACGTACAAAAAAAGCGCGAAAGATACTCGGTTACATTAAGAGACAGATCAGCTATAAAAGCAAGATCGTATTAATTAATTTGTACAATGCCTTAGTAAGACCACAACTATAATATTGTGCCCAGATGTGGTCGCCCTCCCTCAGAAAACATATAGAAAGATTAGAAAGGGTGCAAGCTACGGCTACGAAAATGATACCATCATAAAGAAAATACAGTTATGATACAGGGCTGGAAAAGTTAAAGCTTTACAAATTAGAAACAAGACGTAAACGAGGTCAACTAATTGAAGTGTATAAAATCTTAAATGTAATCGAAAATGTAGACTACTTCATCTGGTTTGAATTCAATAGAAATATTACAGGTAATAACAGCATGAAGCTCGTTTTTTCGTATAAAATTGTAAATATATGGAATCAGTTGTCGGAAGAGGTTGTCTCGAGTCTCACCGTTAACGCATTAAAAAAAAGTTATATAAAGTTATAAGGACTATTAACTATTAAATAGTATTTGTTAATAAATATTTCAAACTCTTTACTATCAAAATCCATGGTTGAGGTCTATATTTCAACTGAACCAGGTATCTTTTCGGTTTTCCGCACCCACGTGGCGGGTAGGAGAGGAGGGTGGGGGAGAGACTTCAACTTTACTGTCCTTTTGTCTCCAACACCTAGATTTTTTTTGTATTTATAATAGAATAAGGGAACAAGCATCTACTTGGCATGGATCGAAAGGTATTTTAAGTTGCTTACTTTCATTGTAACTCATTGTAACTCTTTTTCTTTATTCCTTCTGTAGAGGGATCCACTAAAATAGTAGTATTTCCCCACCTCCTAAGATATTACTTTGGGAGAGAAAGCGAGCCGTTACTCCCCCCCCCCCCTTGCTTCAACTTCACCCTTCTTGGACTTGCCACCAGGTCACTGAGAATTTCACACAGCGACGCTGAAATTGAAAGCTACCTCCCCGCCGTCTTAATCCCCCCCCCCCCGGGTCGTGAGATTACTCATCTATTTTATAGGTTTGCCTCGAACGACTTTTATGGCTCCAGCCGCTGGTCGTTCCATCTGATTCACTGATCCCGGCGTCTTACACTTTTCCGTAAGGACACACTCCGTTGACCCGGCCGATAATGAGGGTTCGAGAAGGCCTCTCTCTCTTTTTCTCTCTCTCTCTCTCTCTCTCTCTCTCTCTCTCTCTCTCTCTCTCTCTCTCTCTCTCTCTCTCTCTCTCTCTCTCTCTCTCTCTCTCTGTTTTGGAGAAATCCAGGTATACATGCACCCTCCCAAGAATTACCTAGAGATTCGGTTAGACGACGCTTCCTCGAAAGGAGTTCGATTCAACGACGCTCTCTCCCGAGAAGTGTTTAGTGACGGTCGCAAGCCATGGAAGAGCTGGACATCACACGCGTATCTTCGAGTCAGGGAGAAGAGTCTCTTGAGGCAAAGTCAGCCTTTTTCAACCGCCTTCGGATCAAGGATTGGAGAAGCCGTCCTCCGAAGTTCTTCTGGTGACCTCTTGACGACAAGAAGCCCAATAACTCTCTCAATCCGAGTTTGGATAAGTCATCTCTCCCCCCCCCCTTCGAAGTTCGTCCGGTGACCTCTTGAGGACAAGAGACCCGATAGCTCGCTCAATCCGAGTTTGGAGAAAGTAGCACCACCCTCTTCGAGCTCCCAGCTACACCGGTGAGTAACCAAGGTCACTAAGACCCCCTCCTCCCCAAGTTCGCATAGCTTTACTCTCGAGGTTCAAAGGAACTAAATCGCTCACTACCCTAAATCTCCCATTATAACCATTTAATAACCCTAGTTATCCAATTAGTATTCGGAACCTACTTCCGTCTTATTCATGTACCTATATATATCCATATTTATTTTGTGCCTTATATTTAGTGTGTATTAAAATCTATTTTTGTCTTTGTGTTTGGAATATTCCTTTGTCACGCAGCCGCAGCTAACTATTCAAAACGCACTCTTAGAACAATAACAGTTGTTGCCTTGCTTAGCCTACCTTAGAGCCTGCGTTCGTATATTCCCGTACACTTGACCATACTTCGACACCCTCAGCAGCTCTGCCATAGAGGGATTTCTTTCCTGTTCTCAGGGAGTAAGTAAGGAATCTTGACAGAAAAAGTGTGACAGCTGTGCAAACTTCTAACTATCGAGTGTGAAGCAATCAGTTCACCCATGACCATCGAAACTTCAGAAGTCTGAGTCCTCGAGGGGGCACTCTGCCGCCTTCAAATAGAACATTTCCGGTCTTTGAAGTCTTCAAATAGAACATTCCCGGTTGCTCTTCAGACACATAGATTCGTCTGAGGACCTCCGTGTGGAATTTGCGTGCCATTCATCTGAAGGTATAAGTTCAGTCTCTCACTTACCTCTCTTTGAATGCACGCCTTTGCTGACATTCGTACTTCATAGTTTATTAAACTATAAAGTCTAAATTCCATCTAAATTCACTTTTAGCAGAAAACTTTTTTCGTACAATTCTCACTTTTTAATTTCCTATCTTGTCGTGAACATTTTGCTATTTTATAGTGGTCTCTTGAATAGGTTTTACAGCATTTTAGGTTTTGTTAATATAGTATATTACTACCATTTCTGTTTTGTTCTGTGATTATTTGTGGTCCATAGTACATCTTTTACAAGCTCATTGCTCTTTTCCTTTTCAACTATTTTTTCGCCATTTAACATTGTATAGGACGGGCATGTAATTTGTTAATTGTCCATGCTACTTTTATTTAAGTATTTTCCAAGAAATTACTTTAAGTAATAGTAACCTACTGAAGATAGGAGAGATTTCCCACTGAATCTTTTAAGATATATGTATTTTTTAAAACATTGAGAAGACAATAGCATAATTTTTTCAAACATAAGTTCAAAGCAATGTCAAGATATTATTCTGAACATATTTACTAGATTATTATCTTATCTTAACCCGCCCCCCCTTCCCAAATTACCAACCACTTAAAAAATTTTGCTCCAAGTGAAAGATATAATTCCAGTAATTTATGTTGGTGCGATAATAAAAGGACAATTTTGAGTTAATTTCTGTTGAAGGATATTTGTTTTAGACAAACTGGATCACTAGTTATGACGTCCATATACATAATGATATCAAAATGTCAATTTTAGGCAAAAGAATTACTTCACGTCTTGGTTATTTGCCATACATTAATTTTATGTAAATATTTGAGTCGAAGGAGAGTTTTAAATCGATTTAAATTCAAATTTAAAATAATTACATGCAAAGATCGTCAAAATTTAGTAGGCTTAGTCACTTTGGTCTTAATATGAATCTGTTCCTGAGCACTTAATCACCCCCCGCACTTGGCCCAATGGCTTAGTGCTGAGGAAGCCTTCCATTTCACTTCTTTTTAACTTCGATCTTGACAACAATTACTATCTTTCTTTATTCAATTCTTATTTTCCTATACTCCTTATTTTCTAAACAGGGAGAACATACCTTCTTTAAATAATAAAAATTTCCCTTCTCCCTATATAAACAATGATTAATCCGATCCTACAGAAGCGCAGGCCTTAAACCAAATAACCTCACAGATAACGTAACTCAAAACGGTGGGTGAATTCCATAGCTTAGGTAACACCTCTAAAATCCACTTAATGGAAACCACTTTGCATAAAAAAATTGGATAAAGATGGATCAAATTCATTTGCATTCTTTAAAAAATAAATACTAATATTAAAAATAGGATCATTTACTAAAGAAAAACAATGGAAATAACCTAAAAGGGTATTTTGAATATTTCAATAATTATGCTCACCAAATTAAACCAGCTGGGAGTAGGACGAGATTGATTGCAATAGAAGTGGAATATAAAATAGAAAACAGATATTTCCATTGCAAGAAATAAATCTATTTGTGATCTAAAGAAGTATATGGTTGTTTTCCTCCCTCACATTCATTTTTGCTGCTCGTTTTTCGTGTCCTCAGAGACTCGATTTGAGGCAAAATACTAGGTGATCCTTCACTGTCTAACCAGCCCCCCCCCCTTCTAGCATAATTAACAAGGAAAAACAAATAAATCCAAAGGAGATTTGGAAAAATTTAACTTCGCTTAGAAATACCCATTTATATATTAACTTTATAGTATATCTTTGCATTGTTCGTTTGGCAAAAGTTTAAATATTTATGTGTGCAAATAAGGGTGTATTCAAACAGGAGTGAAGATAAAAAGGTGGATGTGAATGTGTGTTAGATATTAACTTAATAAACCTCCAAAACAACAATTCACATCCGCCTTTGTATCTTCACTCGTGTTTTCATATACGCTTATTTGCACACATAAATATTTAAACCTTTGACAAAAGAACATTGCACATATATACTATAAAGTTTGTACCAGGAGTTTAAATACACCTAGTAGTATTGTCCATTTCGTAGGTTATATGCATTTTAGTATATATTTAATTACAATATATATATATATATATATATATATATATATATATATATATATATATATATATATATATATATATATATATATATATATATATATATATATATATATATATATATATATATATTTATATATATATATATGATGAGGCACTGAAAAAGAAAGACATTTATTCCGAACCTTTAGTCTTACGCTAGAGATGAAAAGAGGGTTGTGACAAACTGAGAAAGATCAACGTGCGAACCGCTTCTCTTAATATAGCTAGGTTATGACTGGTAAGACAGCAACCAGCCAGACTACCAAATCATTCATCGAGGTTTGGTAAAGGAAGCAAGGAAAAAGGATATTTATTAATTTATATATATATATATATATATATATATATATATATATATATATATATATATATATATTGGTGTAGTTGGGTAGCAGTCTTTCTTGAATGCAAATTTTGTTGAAGACCATTGTGTATTTCGCCCTAATTAATTTCCTTTGGCAACTTTTTTTTCTTCTAACTATATTTTTTATTTTATCTTGTAGATGGTGGATTACTTGTGCAGTAGTTATCTCTTTTTTAGATAAATGTGTTTGGTAGAAACCAAACTAAATTGCTGAGTTTTCGATCTTATTCGATCATCTTGGGAGCGTCTTGATATGTTCTTTCCTCATTAACCGATGTAATGAGTGGAGTAAAAAAAAATGATTTTTTAAAGAAAGAAATACAATGAGTTTTTACAAATATTTAAATTAAATTATATAGAAATTAAACGATTTTTAAGGGGTATTTATTCCGCCTAGGTTGAGCATAACGTTAGAGGAAACGGGGCCAGTCCGGTGAGTAGAATTTTACAATAATTTTAATGTTCGGTTCCAGCTTGTCGCTTGACTGTTGATGGCCCGCTTATCTTGGTTTATTAATATGGCTTCTAAGATGTTCCACCTAGCTTAATTAACCTCTTTTCTTTTAATAACGGTGTTGTCAACTAACATATCTCTCGTTAGATTAATGTTATGAGCACTCTCCATATGATTTTTAGGCGCCCTCCGCTTTGCAGATGCATAGTTAAACGTCTCGAAAGTGTAGTAGTTGTCATGCCAATATATTTTGAGTTGTTATAAAGCTTACGGTCTTCATCGGGTCAGGTGAACTCGTAAACTATGTTGATTGACTTGAGATTCGAGGAGTTTAGGCAGCTGTTGTTTTTCATCAGGAGATTGCTGGCTTTTGTTGTTTTATAATAAATGATGAATTGAATTTTGTCCATTTGATTTTTAACCTTGATGTTACGGTTAATAATCTCCTTGATTGTTTTTTTATCTATTTTATATGCCGTGGACATGTGATTACTGTAATACACTTTGATGTTGTTGACTTCTCCCTGATTACTTTCAGTTTTATTCGTATCTTTGCAATGATTATTTAAAAATGATTGGAGTTGTTTGTCAATCATGCTGTTTGAGAAACCGTTTTTCACGAGTGTTTGTTTTACTCGTGCAATCTCTTGGTGGAAAAGTTCCCACGTAGAGCAGCATTTATATGCTCGGCGGATGTATGAGCCGATTACACTTAATTTATACCTTTCTGGGCATTCACTCTCCGCATTGAGGTATCTTCCATGTTCGTACTTTTTCTATCTACTTTAGTGATGTAGCTACCATTGATGTTTTTAACCTCAACGTCCAAGAAATAAAGTTTATTGCTCGTGCTCAATTCATAAGTGAATTTTAACACGGAGTTCTCCTCAAATTGCTGCTAGATATTTATCAGATGTTCATCGTTTTAGACGTTAATCTAGATGTCGTCTATGTAGAGGCAATATGTGTGTGTCTTATTTTCCATAATGTCCAATAATCTCTCTTCAGGTTGACCCATATAACAGTTGGCGAACGTTAGCCCGGAAGGTGACCCCATAGCTACTCCATCCACTTGCGTGTATAGGTTACCGTCCTGTGTCCTGAACAGAGCCCCTGATGTGAATGAACGTAACATGCTCCTAAGATGTTTGGGTCAAGATTTGGAGGAGAAATTGTAGGATGGTGGTACACGTTTTTTATAATGATGGCGATGGTCTGAGCGATAAGCACGTTCGTAAACAGGCTTTCTACTTTAAGGGATGATATTAGTCCTGACGGTCTTGTAGAATGTAGTATATCGATGAATTCCTCAGTGGATTTTATGCTATATTTCGAAGGGATGTATGGTTTTATTACTGCATTTAGTGTTTTAGCTAAACAGTACGTAGGTGTCGTGACTTGAGAGATGATAGGTCTCAATGGATTGTGCGGCTTATGAATTTTTACATTGCCGTACAGATATCTTGGTGTGTAATCACCGATGATCTTTTGGAAGTTAAGTCCTCCGATGAGTGCATTGGTTTTAGTTATTTGTCCATTTATTTTATTTTTTAAGTCTTCTGTTGGATCTTTTTTCATGCCGATAAGCCATTTAAAGTATCTGTCGTTTAAATCTATTATTATTATACACCAATATATGATGATCGACCTTTATCACTCGATTGCAGGCCACTAGGTCCATATCCCTACGGGTAATTTTGGTTCAGTGATGAAAGGCAGATCTTAAAACGCACAATCACTCAAATTGGATTGTGAGCTAAGCATAATTTGGGGAAACAGAAATTGTCTCTGACAAATCATTTTTTAGTTTAACCCCCGAATAATTCAGGAATGCGATTTAAAATAATTATTCCTTACGATTTCAGATCTTTGAGGTTTGACGTTAAGCGACATAAGCAATTCATAAAGATTTTTGTTTAATCTTAGCGTTGACATCTGTCGGCCGCCACCGTAGCTAAAGTCGCCGAAAATAAACTTAAAATATTATTTATAAAAACTATATAAAAACAACAAAAAAAAAGAATAAAATCAAAATATCAAGAGGCACTTCAGCTTCTTCAGGCCATCGGCCAATATTTTTTTAGAAAAAATTAAATAATATAGAGGAGACCCGCCTACTCCAAAAACTCAAACAGTTGTCCCCCTTCACCAGTTACAAGCGCTAGTGACCTCATTCGTCACGCTACCAGGACAAGTACTATGCGGGTAACTTTCCAAACTAGGATATTCACGAAAGTGCGATCTCTCATCACCGTACTTGTTCCAGCAACCCGTGAATTTCAAGAATCCAACACAAGACAATCTAGACGTCCTTCGGACCCACACAAGCCATGGCGTCACAGAAACTCCGAAACCAGGGGTGCGGAGATTTCAATGTCTCAACGCCATTTGCAGGCAGTGTGAGATGCTACGGATTTTAAACCTACGTATCTCCGAACCTGACATGGGGCCTAATTTCCCTAATCGAGCGATATATTGCAAACACAACTTCCGAAAGGTCAGACAAGGCGACTGGAAGTGCCCCGCCGGTTTAAAACAATGGGGAGGTACCATAGTCACCCACCATCCTTCGGACGGGAGTCTTTTGGGTCCATCGGCATGGCTCCATTGTGAAAAACTGCATACTCCATGAAATTCTAATGCAATACTTCTGTCACGATGGAAAAAAACAAATGACTTGTAAATAAAAAAAAACGGTGACCAACAATAACATCATGGAAAAGAAAGTGGATCTCAGACTTCCTCAACAAACTCCACCATCATCGTTTTAATCCGAAAATTGGAAGAACGTCAGCCTAAGTTCATATTTAAATATTTTGCTCTCCTTGTATGAGCTTTCTGCGAGATAATTAACATACAAGTCGGCATAAATTGCTTTGACAAGATTTCTTACATTTTGTTTTTTTACATTATATTCTCTTAACTATTTTTATTTCCGCTTTGTCTTGTCCTTCCTCTTTTGCCATCATGCTAGCATACCTTCATAGAATATGTCTTCGCCCTCTCGGTCTCAGTTTGTATTTCGCATGAAGGTATCAGGCGCATAAGGAGCAAACATTATGCAGGTGACATTTTAAGGTTCGTTCTTTCCTGTCACCAATGCCAGCTTTAGGTTCTGCAGCGATATATCTTTCACACAGTTTCATTCTAACCTCTCTACTTTTTCAACTCCCTACTTTGTTTATAGTTTAAAAAACTCGTTATATTACTCTAGTTTCAATTCTAAATAAAAATAAAAGCTCCTGATTCTCCTTGGAACACAATGTCGCCCTATAATGTAAATAAAGCCACACTCTGCTTATGAATTTAACCACTCAAGAGGTTTCAAATGTGTACTACCAAGAGCTATTTTCTTTTTCCTAATTATCCCCCGGAAATTATGAGTAGGGAATTTTCTACAAGGATTTGTACAGTGAATAAAAGAGGCTGTTTTTATAATTATGAGGTCTCCATGGCAACGGAAACACGGTAAACGCTATGCGTTGACACTATGTAAATAAAAGCCATTACCTTGAGCACCTATTTACCATTGAAATTTAATTAGATGTTTGGTCTGCTTGAATAAATTGCATTTATCCGACAAAATTTGTACACAATCCCGTACAATACCCCCCCCCCTCTACGTAATCGTTGTTTCCTAGATTTTACATTTTTTTCCCCATTTTGAACCCCCACATTGGATGCCAAGTTTAGCCCGTTACACCCGGTGAGTGAAGGAGCGACACATCCTTACGGCCTCAGTTGCGCTAGTCTCAAATTAGATTGAAACTACCTGGGCTTTAATCCTTCTAGACATTTGTTTGTTACCCGTTTTAGCAACGCTTTCTTGACAAACTCCTTCGCACCCATTTTCTTGGCCATAAGCTACTTCTGCAAGGTCGTGGTCGTCCACTCCCTTATGTCTAATAGGAAGGGGGGGGTAGCATGTCTGATTACATCCTGTCTCCCCTCTCCCTCCTACGGCCCCAGTTTTCTTTTCTATTACTCTCCCCCGCAATGGAAAGTCGAGTGCAGCGTGAAAACTATGATGCAGCCAACATATGGAGAGTTTCGTGCCCTTCCGACCCCAATACCTGCAGAAGGATGCGTGTTTATATATCTTCCACTTCCTCCACCTTCACACCTTTCTTTACAGATTCCTCCTTAACATACACTCTATCCTTTTTCACTGTTTATTTCTGTTCCTCCTTGGATTATCCGCTTTATCTCCCTGATCTTATTTTAATTACATTCACTTACATATATATTATTTTCTCTTTAGTTATTTAATTACGCCACTCACCATCGCATTCAGGTGGATCCACTGACCAGATAATGAAGCTAACATAAAAATCAGAATAACAATCACTTGTGAGCCCGAGGTCATCAGTTCTTGGTCCTCGTAGGGCAGGAAAAACGATCCTACTTTCTTTATTATTATTATTAAAGTTCCAAGCCACAACCCCAACTGGAAGAGCAAATAGCTATAAGCCCAAGGGCCCCAGCGGGGAAAGAAACCTGGTATGGAAAAAACGAAACAAAGATTAAGAAAAACATAATAAATAAATAGAAAACCAAAAAAAAAAAAAAAAAAAAAAAAAATTAAATGCTATAATGTTAAAAATATTATAATATTATATATGTGTGGATAATGAATAAAATATTAAAGTTATAAGTTTCTGTTAATTAAAAATGTATTAGCACCCACTTTAAATTTCTGAAGTTCCAAGGACTCAACAACAACACTAGGAAGTTCATTCCACAGTTAAGTTGTGTTAGGAATGAAACTTCTTGAAAACTGTGTTGTGTTGAATCTCATAGGCGTAAAGGCCCTACTATTGGCATTTAGTACACCTCTGGTAACTCGTTGAGGGGCATATAAATTGGGCAGATCGTGATGCAGTGGATGATCTGCATTGTTAAAAATTTTATATAAGATGCATAAGGAGCTTATTGCTCGCCTGTGCCACAGATCAACTTTGAGGTCAGGAATTAAAAATTTTATTGCTCTCAAATTTTTATCTAATAAATTAAGATAAGAGTTGGCTGCCGAACTCCAAACAGGGGCGCAATATTCAAAACACGGAAGAATAAAAGCATTAAAACAATTTTTAAGAACAGTCTGCTCTCCAAATACTTTGTAAGATTTCCTCAAAATGCCAATTTTTTGAGCAATAGAGGAGGAAATAGATCGAATGTGATTCTCAAAAGTAAACCTAGAGTCAAGCATAACTCCAAGCAACTTAAAAGAATCACATATGGAGATGGGAATGTTATTTATTAAAAGATCTGGATGGGGAGGATCTAGTGTTCTGGATCTGCTAACAATCATACTCTGGGTTTTCTTTGCATTTAACTTCATGCCCCATGAAGTGCACCAAACATTTATCTTAGCCAGATCTCTATTTAAAGACTCTGCAACCGATGCTCTCAACTCAGGAGATGGGACTGGGGCTATTAGAGTAGCATCATCAGCATAGGCTATAAGTCTATTTTCCAGTCCAAACCACATATCATGGGTATATAATATAAACAGTAGAGGACCAAGAACACTGCCTTGTGGTACACCAGATAGCACCACTCTCTCATCACTAAAATTATAGTCAACATAAACCTTTTGATGTCGATTTGTTAAAAATTGTTCAATAATATTTAAAAATACACCACCTACTCCCAACTGCTTCAACTTAAATATCAGGGCCTTATGATTGACACGGTCAAATGCGGCACTGAAATCCAGGCCAACTAAGCGAACTTCTTGACCAGAGTCTAATGATTTTTGGACAATGGTGGAGACTGTGAGAAGTGCATCACAAGTGCTCAGACCCTTACGAAATCCAAACTGTAAAAAGGGAAACAGACGATTAAGCTCGGCAAATGTACTTAAACGTTTAGCTAGTAAACGTTCAAAAATCTTAGATAGAACAGGAGTTATAGAAATGGGCCTATATTCAGTAGGGTTAAAACTACCACTTGCACTTTTACATAGTGGAGTGATGTTACCAATTCTCCAACATTCGCAAAAACTACCACTCCTCGCCAGCTTCCGAAGAATAACGGAAAGCTTGGGAGCCAAATACTCTGCAGTTTTCTTAAAGAATAAAGGGAATATACCATTTGGGTCAGTACCACCATAAGCATCCAGATCAAGAAGTAACTGTTTTACTTCACTTGAACGGAAAGCAATCTTGTTTAACCTTGGTTCAGGGAAACAAGTGTCAGGTAGAGTTAAATTCTCATTACTTTGTTTATTGTCAAAAACATCAGCCAACAGTGTTGCCTTTTCTTCAGGACTATGGGTAATGGAACCATCAGGTTTAAGAAGGGGTGGCATAGATGAATCATTCCCAAAAAGAGCAGACTTGAGAGTGGTCCAGAATTTGTGGGAATTTGCTGTGCGCTGAAGAGTTCCCTTTGTGGTAGTATTGAATTCAACTTCAGCATTATTATATACCCTCTGAGCTGCTGTTCTGTAGTGCACATAATTATCCCATAGAAAGGCAGATCTACTCCCCTTCCACAGGTTGTAGGCTTCTTGTTTCTGCATATGAGCCCTCAGAGAATATTTGAAATGTTTTGAGGGGTTCAAGGGAGAGCTATCGAGTACCTGTCAGGGGCGTCTGCACTCGAAACCCCTTTGGCGGGTTCCAGAGAAGGAAGAGTGATGGGTTATGTGTGTGAATTGAGGAGCTGTGAGTGCATATGTGAATGATGATGCGTTTGAATAAAATTGCCTACACGCGCTTTGATGAGTTGCGAATTGAACCCGAGACCCAAGGGCGTAAATCCCCGTTTTTATCTTCGATACCACAAGATCTCCTCCCTCGTGAGTTACATCAGGAGTGTTTCAGATTCATCTGCACAAACATAAGCATCATAATTGCTTCAAATAATTTGGATGGAACTAAAGACGCCATCTGACAGCTGGTGAAAGCCAAGTTTACCTCATTAAGCCACCTGTGAAATTTTATGTTGAAGAAGAGAAGGAATTTGACAGGACTCTGCGGGAATACCTCAAGCGTCGAGAAGTGCAGGTGATAAGCGCAGGGAGAGACGTAATAATCCACCTAATGGCATAATTTATTGCAAGGTTAATGATTTCACTCATGAGTCAGTTGAAAGCCTTCAACATGACGTCGGGCGTGAAGGATGAGGAAAGAAGATTAAGTGTGATTGGAAGGCGGAAATTAATGCAAATGTCATACGCCCTTCGCGTATTCTCATTCTCTGGCGATTCCTATTCAACCTCTATAGATTGCCAGAACAGATAATACGTCAGTACATGTTAATCCTCTAAGAATACCCCCCCCCCCCTCCCCAAGGGATTCGAATATCCACTCGTGGTCCAAACAGTTTGGGATTTGCAATTTTACAGTAACGATAAAAGTCACGCTGATTTTTTCTTGTTTTAATTTCTGTTTTTGATGTTTTGGGATTTGTTTTGGATTTGTTATCTTATCCCTGAATAAAACTAACTAATGGGAAAATAGCAAGTTATAACTCTTCAAATCTCATTCTATCTACCCTCTCTTTCTATCCCCCCAACTTTCTCTCTAAGAAGTGAAAATAATTCACCTTCGTACGAACATATGCTTTCGATCTCACCTTCCAGAGTAATTGTTTATGTGAGTATTGGGATATTTATAGGAAATTAGTTAAAGCACCCTCTGCCACGTGCTATATCTCCCCTGTCAAGAGATTATTAAGAACAGTTAAAATGAGCTATTAAAAGGAACTAGCGACGGTGTTAAAAATACGCACCTAACTGATTTTATAGATAAGTAAATGATCTTAAGCCAAATCTAGAGTGCATCAGACCGCTCTAGAATGCGGAGGGAGTCCTTAGTGACGATCTTTCTACGAAGTAGAGGAACATTTTATGAATATTTTACAAATGTCTTTTACCATGGAAGAATTGATAAATTTATCTACAATACAAGCAGTAATATATTTTAATGGAGAATCTAGACTTTCAAATTTCGACTTAACTGAAAATGAAATTGGTATTTATATTAAGAAAATTAAAATTTCCAAAGTACTGGGTTTCGTTTTAATATACCCAATCCTCCTTAAAAAGCTAGAAAGTGAAATGTTAAAATCTCTTTGCCTTATTTTCACTACTCCATTAGTGAGGAAATAGTTCCTAAAGAAGTTAAAGAAGCAAATGTACGCATATTTTTAAAAGAGAAATAAAAGCTGATCCTGGTAGTTGGTGATTTTCAGGAGTCCATTGTTAAAGATAGAGTGAAAAACAGCGAGAGGTCAATAAATAATGAGTTACATCGCGGATTTCGACAAGAACGCTCATGGTTAAGTAAAGAGATTGATTTCACAAAATAACGTTTGTCGAGTATAAAGCGACATATGTGGTCTATCTCGAATTTAAAAAGGCTTTTGACAGCATTTCACATAAAAGAATTTTTGATAAAGCTAAAAGTGCACAGAATAGGAGGAACAGCGTGTTAAAATGGCTTCAAGATTGGCTGAAAACCTATAGGCAGTAAATTCTTATAAATGGAAATAGTTTCATTTTGGCTTCACTTACTAGTAGCATCCCACAAGGATATATACGGAACCTTGATTTTCTAATATATCTTTAATATATATTTAATATATCTTAAAACATTCTTGACATAGACTTAATCTCAAAATACCTTATTAGCTGAAAAAAAATTCCAAAATACTTCTGAAGTTTAGTAGACTTGTCGGAAAGATGGCAGATTCAATTCATCGTGGAAAAGTGGAAAGTAAAGCATATAGATCATAATAAACATCAAAGACATTATAATAAAGGTAGTCAATTTTTATGTACAGCCAAAATGGAAAAGGATTTAGGTATCTTAATCTCGATTTATCGGAAGTTTTAAAAACAATATTATGTAGTTTCACAGAGGGCAAAGAGGGTTTTAGCCTAAATAACACGAAATTTTGCGTTTCACTCAAAAGCCATTAATCTTCACGTACACATGCATATAAGAAAGCACTTTTAAAACCTCATTTTGAATATGTGGTACAATTCTGATCACCATATATGCGAAAGGAAATTGTAATATTGGAACGGGTCTAGGAACGAAATTAATTCCTGAACATAGTAAGAGATTATATGAATAAAGGCAGAGGCATCTCGATTTACTGTCACTCTAAAGATGGTATCTGCGCGGTAAATTATCGAAGTATTTAAAATACTAAACGGTTTCATTAATATAAACTTTATAACTCAATATGCGAACTAAATATCCAAGTAGTTACATACTATAAATTACGGTTACAAGCTATTGTACAAAAGATTTAGTACTGCAATAGCAGGGACTTTCTTTTCTTATAAAATAACATAAAGATGGAATAGATTACCAAGGAAAGCCGTTAAAAGCATTACAGTCAATAGGTTTAAAAATGGAATTGATAAATATTACTTTAAAATATAACTTAGAAAAGCGAGAGATTTTTAAAAATTAATTCGTCTTTCCCATTTAAATCGCATCACCTCAAAATTCCACCGTTTCCTTTTCTTTTTGAAGAAGCCTTGCGTGAATATTAGATTCAGGAGGGACAAAGGGCACTAATGGTACCATATGTGACACCAATTGTTGTAGCCACTATTTGTTTTTTCTTGAATTCTCCTCCAAGACCAACCAGTGCATTGACTGCTTGGAGTGAAGTTTGAGAACGTCTAATGCAGGGTGTCGTAGAATGACCCTTGGTTTTGATCACTATACTTTTTGACACCCTTTTAAGGGGCGTGAGTTACTTCTATGATGAAGTAGGCTTTGTTCTAAGAGTGCTAATTTAGTGGTTTAGTTCTTAAGGAAGAGCTATTTTTAAACACATAAGGATAAGAGGAAACACCAGAATCTACCAAAATAAACATGTATTTTAAATTAAAAACTTAAATATTACACACCAACAGTAAACACATTTCTATCTTTGGCCTCAAAGATCTTTCAATGACAAAACCAAAAACAAATAGGCTGCCCGTAAACATACCAATTGCCGATTAGTAGTTTTTTATCGCGACTCTATTTGATTAGCGTTAAACATTAAATTAACGTACTCTCGTCTACAAACACATATGACCTAGGTTCAAGAACAATGGTTTCTACTCTCCTTTAAAACTTAGGACGTACTAAACTTCTACTATCGCAATAGAGATATAAATGTTATTTTTAACTTACAGGTAGGTATTAGGATTGCCGGATGTCGCTGGAGGACTTACCTCTCGCTTTGAAGTGTGGCTTCGTCGAGGAGGGCTTGCTTGTCACCTGTGACGGAGGCTGATTCTTCACCGTAATTAAAGAACGGGAGCTCGTTGGGGCTGGGTTCTTCTCCTCTCACTCTTACGGTGCTTGAGATGTGAGAATCACTCGAGTGTGAGCGGTTTTGCTTTTCTTCAGTCGGACTTCTTTGCAGACTGAAAAGGCTTAATCGGTATGGCACCGATATCAAACTTGACTATTTAGGTTAATACGGCCCTGAAAGGGGGGATCGATTTTCTCAATCTGATCCTATGGTTTCTCACGGAAATAGTCTAGTATGGCTGAAGGATCGATCTTCACGAACTAACCCTTCTTCTAGCGTATCAACTTCTAATCTTCTTGTCTGGCTGAAAGATCGATCTTCACGAACTAATCTTTCTTCTGGCGAATCGACTTCTGATAATCTTCTTGTCTGGCCGATGGATCGATCTTCACGAACTAATCCTCCTCTGGCGTATCGACTTCTGATTATTCTTGTCTGGCTGAAAGATCGATCTTCACGAACTAATCTTTCTTCTGGCGAATCGACTTCTGATAATCTTCTTGTCTGGCCGATGGATCGATCTTCACGAACTAATCCTCCTCTGGCGTATCGACTTCTGATAATCCCTTACTCTTTCTTTGCGGGGCTTATTTATAGGCGGATTGCTGCCCCATCTAAAGAAGGAAGTGACCAGGCCACAGAGGCAAAGGGGGGGGGAGCGAATGGTGAGTTAGCATCTGGGGAGAGCGAGAATTCCTAAGGTAGCACTGGGGTGCCCAAGTCAGCTCGCAAATTATAGGCTCGCAACCACACCGCTACTTGGCGTGCCTTCTGACTCGCACCGCTTTTTTTTCCATAATCACGGGTTTATGGGTCTCGTAGGTAATTCGATCGTTAGAGCGTCGTTTAAGGACCTTAGGTGGTCGCCTTCAAACAGATGTTAGCTCCAACTGCCCACAGGGGCGGGGAGATCACACATGGTAAGC
Organism: Ceratothoa steindachneri; assembly: GCA_963969495.1. NCBI lineage: Eukaryota > Metazoa > Arthropoda > Malacostraca > Isopoda > Cymothoidae > Ceratothoa > Ceratothoa steindachneri. The sequence goes on along the minus strand of OZ018324.1, from coordinate 108,087,792 downwards.
ATTTTTGCCGGCTACCTTTCCCATGCTTCTCCTCATGAGGGGGGGGGGCTTTTATGTACCTATACTCCTCCAGGATGCTTAATGTAGCCATTTCTCCACATTTACCTCCCTCCTTAAGAAAATAACAGGGAGGGTTCCAATTCGACGCTTACAATAATATACATGGGTAACTTACGGAACATTATATTATACAATAAATTCTAGTTCACTCGGGAATGCCTCGATAACATTTCACCTGACCTTACATTAATTCCTATATTACTGTGCCAACTTAGGATTTTCTTACCTACCACTAGGGGGTTACTCGCCCCTACTTACTTACATTTCTACTGATTTACACTTAACTTTTCTATAATACAATAATTGGGCTGCTCCTTAATCGTCGACAGGGTTCCGACTTAACGAGTCGGCCATACAATTGTTGGACTCTTTTATATAGTGAATGGAGTACTGGTACTCCATCAAGAGTAAACTCCATCTCAGGAGTCTTCCATTCTTACACTTATTTTTACCTAAGTATGACAACGGTTTATGGTCGCATTCCAACTTAAACTCGCGCCCTATTAGATAATATTTGAATTTACCTATGGACCATATTATGGCCAAAGCTTCAATTTCGATAGTAGCGTAGGCTTTTTCTCTACTTAACAGTTTCCTACTGACATAAGCTATGGGATAGGCTGTTTCGTCATCTTCGTATTGATGCAATACTCCGCCTAACCCGTCCCGACTAGCGTCCGTGCGAAGGCCGAAGATCTTGTTGGGATTTGGTTAGCGAAGAATGGGCGCAGTTACGAGTTTTCCTTTTAGAACCTCCAACTGAGTTATTGCATGGGGGTTCCACGTGACAGGGTCTGACGCTCTCTTTTTTAACAAATCATTAAGTAGGGCCGCAATGGAAGCGAAGTGTGGTACAAAACGCCTATAGAACGAGGCCGCTCCCATAAACGATCGGAGTTGTTTCTTTGTTTTCGGCCGGGGCATCTTGACTATGGCGTCCACTTTTTCTTGCTGGGTCGTCAAGTGTTTTTGTCCTATTTTGAATCCCAGGTAGTCAATGGATTCGTAGGCAAAATAACACTTGGTCGGCCCGGCGGTTAGACCTTGCTCTTCAATTCTGAGGTAAATTGGCGCCCTCTATCCGATAGAATTTCTTTAGGCAGGCCTACTCGTGCAAAAATTGAAATTAATGCTTCCACGCAGGAAATAGTGTCAATCTTCCGTAGGGCCACGGCATCGGGAAACCGGGTGGCACAATCCACTAGGGTGAGGATGTAGGAGTGTCCTCCACTTAAAGGGGGGTGAATTGGTCCCACCAAATCAATTGCCACTCGAAAGAATGGTTCGGTTATAACGGGCACCTTTTGTAAGGGAGCGGGAGGTACCCGTCCTCTGGAGGGATCCTTCTGACACACGTCGCATGATCGGCAATAGGCCACAATTTCCCTGGCGGCCTGGGGCCAATAAAAGTGTCGGAATATCTGCTGCGCCGTTTTGTTGTGCCCAAAGTGTCCGGCTAATATTCCATCATGCGCGGTATTCAAAATTCTTTGCGTGTATTCTTGAGGTACACACAGTGCTTTCTTGTTCTCCTTATCCTCGCGCTGATAGTACAGTAGAGAAGTGAGTCTTCTACGATATACTGGATAGGCTTCTTTCCTTTCACTTGGAGAATTTCACCTTTAATAGCTTTCTCCCATAGAGGTTTAAGAGTGAGGCATTCCTTCTGAGCTCTGGCGAAGGAAGTCAATTTGAACCCATTGTCTTCGAGGGTAATCCTCGGGGTCAACTTAGCAGGTTGCTCTTTCCTCTGGGCTTCTTGTGCCCGGGTGACTACTTGTTGGGACACTTCTTGCTGGGGAATTAGGGGGTTTTGTCCGATTAGTACTGCGCAGAACTTAATCAGGGCTACTACCACGTCCGTCCAACCGGTGAAATATCTGCATTGTATATGACATCTCACGACGGGAAATCGATTGTCGCGTCCTAAAAAGTCGTGGACGATTGCGAATTTCTTATGGTTAGGGTTTACTGGGGGCAGCAACTTGTCGGATACCACTATGCACGTACATCCGGTGTCTCTGACTAAAGTGGATACTCGGCACCCATTAACAGTGCCCTCTTCAAATTGTAGGCCGCCTGGCGAACTTTTGTTGAATAGAAAGTTTACCTGTTGCTGGGGCCCTTCGGATGTTGGCGCGGGGACGTAGGACGAATCAGCTTGTCCTGCTGGGATCGCGGCAGTCAGGTTTTGCACCTGTTGTCTCGAGGTCTCCCTCAGTCGGGAGTTCTGTGGGCACTGGAAACTCAGGTGACCTATTATCCCGCAGGTATAACAAGTGACGGGCTTCCTGGTATACGTGCGGGTATTAGGGTATGATCCTTGTGGAATCCTACCTTCTTTTTGATTTTTTTCTCCTCCAAAATTTGGTTTATAAGTTCCTTTTGCTGCTGAGAAATTAAAGGGCTTCTTCTGTAAATGCCTGGGTGGCGGCCCATTTTTCTTTGGGGAGGGAGCCTTCTCTTTCTTGTACTCCCTAGGATATAACCGATGATTTACCGCGTGGAGGTCAGCCTCGTCCAGACACTCGTTGAAGGTAGAAGCTTTTCGGTCCTTAACGAATGCACGGATTTCCTGTGGTAGTGTACTTAGTAACTGATCTCTAAGCATGAAGTCGACGACCGCAGCGACTTCGTTCTCTACCCCTTCTGACTCCATCCAAAACTGTAGGCTTCGATGAAGCTCAAAGCCAAAATGTTTGTATGTTTGTCCAGGTCTTATACGAGACTGCCTGAACTTCATCCTATATTCTTCCGGGTTAAGGTTTGTTGCTGAGAGAAGTTCGGCTTTGAGAGTGGAATAGTCCACAGTCGCTTCTGAGGGTAAAGATACGAATATCTCTCTCATCCTACGATTGAGTAGCGGTAACAGTCTGGCGACCGTATCTTTTTCTAGGTCCCAATTATTGACTTCAAATATTTTGTCAAAATGGGAGAGATATGAGCATAAATCTTCATCGTCCCTGTACTCCGGGAGTTTCATGCTGGCCGCTGGTGACACTCCTGTTCTGGATGACACTGACTGCACCTCTAACTCGTCTTTGCTAAGAGCTCTTTCGTGAGCCCTTATTTTCTCTCTTTCATCAGCTTCCATTTTCGTCTTTTCTCTTCTTTCATCAGCTTCCATTTTCGCCTTTTCTCTTTTTTCATCAGCTTCCATTTTCGCCTTTTCTCTTCTTTCATCAGCTTCCATTTTCATTTTACGTTCCTCTCTTCTTCCTTCTCTTTCGTTTCTCTCTTTCTCCTGAATAAACGAGTTCAGCTCGGTTCCTTCCAGTCCGAGGCTTTGACCTTGCTTCCGATAAAGGTCAAACAATGCCATCGCGCTTATGTCAGTCATCTACCTTGTTTTTAATCAAGCCTGATCTACTCCACCACCGAAACTTACCACTTGGCCTAACAATTACCTTTAGATGGTATCCATCTCTAACTTTACCAATTTCCCACTCGTCAAATATTCTATTATTCCTGGTGTTCCTTTTATGTGTTAGCTCTTCCTTAAATAGACACTGCTGGGTTCTTTCTAATATAAAACCTCTAGACCTGACACCACTTTTATAATATGTCGTAGAATGACCCTTGGTTTTGATCACTATACTTTTTGACACCCTTCTAGTATCTGTCTGCTTTAAGGGGCGTGAGTTACTTCTATGATGAAGTAGGCTTTGTTCTAAGAGTGCTAATTTAGTGGTTTAGTTCTTAAGGAAGAGCTATTTTTAAACACATAAGGATAAGAGGAAACACCAGAATCTACCAAAATAAACATTTATTTTAAATTAAAAACTTAAATATTACACACCAACAGTAAACACATTTCTATCTTTGGCCTCAAAGATCTTTCAATGACAAAACCAAAAACAAATAGGCTGCCCGTAAATATACCAATTGCCGATTAGTAGTTTTTTATCGCGACTCTATTTGATTAGCGTTAAACATTAAATTAACGTACTCTCGTCTACAAACACATATGACCTAGGTTCAAGAACAATGGTTTCTACTCTCCTTTAAAACTTAGGACGTACTAAACTTCTACTATCGCAATAGAGATATAAATGTTATTTTTAACTTACAGGTAGGTATTAGGATTGCCGGATGTCGCTGGAGGACTTATCTCTCGCTTTGAAGTGTGGCTTCGTCGAGGAGGGCTTGCTTGTCGCCTGTGACGGTGGCTGATTCTTCACCGTAATTAAAGAACGGGAGCTCGTTGGGGCTGGGTTCTTCTCCTCTCACTCTTACGGTGCTTGAGATGTGAGAATCACTCAAGTGTGAGCGGCTTTGCTTTTCTTCAGTCGGACTTCTTTGCAGACTGAAAAGGCTTCTTCGGTATGGCACCGATATCAAACTTGACTATTTAGGTTAATACGGCCCTGAAAGGGGGGATCGATTTTCTCAATCCGATCCTATGGTTTCTCATGGAAATAGTCTAGTATGGCTGAAGGATCGATCTTCACGAACTAACCCTTCTTCTGGCGTATCAACTTCTAATCTTCTTGTCTGGCTGAAAGATCGATCTTCACGAACTAATCTTTCTTCTGGCGAATCGACTTCTGATAATCTTCTTGTCTGGCCGATGGATCGATCTTCACGAACTAATCCTCCTCTGGCGTATCGACTTCTGATTATTCTTGTCTGGCTGAAAGATCGATCTTCACGAACTAATCTTTCTTCTGGCGAATCGACTTCTGATAATCTTCTTGTCTGGCTGATGGATCGATCTTCACGAACTAATCCTCCTCTGGCGTATCGACTTCTGATAATCCCTTACTCTTTCTTTGCGGGGCTTATTTATAGGCGGATTGCCGCCCCATCTAAAGGGGGAAGTGACCAGGCCACAGAGGCAAAGGGGGGGGGGAGCGAATGGTGAGTTAGCATCTGGGGAGAACGCGAATTCCTGAGGTAGCACTGGGGTGCCCAAGTCAGCTCGCAAATTATAGGCTCGCAACCGCACCGCTACTTGGCGTGCCTTCTGACTCGCACCGCTTTTTTTCCATAACCACGGGTTTATGGGTCTCGTAGGTAATTCAATCGTTAGAGCGTCGTTTAAGGACCTTAGGTGGTCGCCTTCAAACAGATGTTAGCTCCAACTGCCCACAGGGGCGGGGAGATCACACATGGTAAGCATTATTGCCGGCTACCTTTCCCACGCTTCTCCTCATGAGGCGGAGGAGGGGGCTTTAATGTACCTATACTCCTCCAGGATGCTTAATGTAGCCATTTTTCCAGACAGGGTTTGCCAAACTTTTTTCACAGCGAGCCAGATAACAGAGAGAATGACATACGCGGGTCGCATAACCAGTTTGTTCAATACAATATAGTAAATACACAAAATATAAAGACAATCAACATATTTATTTAACAATACACAAAAATAAAGACAACAAACATATTTTTTTACCAAAAAGTTATCAAAGAAGGCATCGTTAGCAATAAGTATTATCACACCCAGTGCGCACATATCCGAGTCTCACAAACTAAGCAGCAAAAGAGGTTAGTGAGATTTGTGAAACTGGCTTTTAGCTTTTAAGATATCATCAATATTTGCTTTGTAATTGCTGCATCTAATTAAGAGAATTACTTTCAAATGTTCATTTGTGACTGTGCAGCGGCGGGCCGGATGAACTGACCTCGCGGGCCGGATCTGGCCTGCATGCCGGATCTGGCCTGCGGGCCGTAGTTTAGAGACCCCTGGTCTAATGTATAATGTTTATTCTGGAAACTTGCAAGGTAAAAAGATTTTTTTATTTAAAATAACTAATTTAGCGATATTATTTAAGTATTTAATATAATTTGTAGAGCATAGACAATGGAATTATTCACTTCCATGAGAATTTGTAAAGGGAAATAAATTCGCTATGATTATACTAAATTTAATCCCTTCAGTTTACCATTGTGAAAACAGTGCACTTATATGTGAATTGGTAATTATGATTTTCACTGTGTTAGAAATTACCTATGAAAATTAATTTGTTAATTAGTGCACGGAATCAATTCGTTTCACCATAGGCAGTGTGTAAGCACTATAATTATAGATAAATTGGTAATTATAATTTCTACCGTGTTAGTAATTACTAATAAAAATTAATTTGCTAATTTGTGTACTCAATTTACCTGCTTCACGTTTGGTACTGTGTAAACACTATAATTATTTATGAGTTGTTCATTATGCTTTTCACCGAGTTTGTAAATACAAAGGATAATTTCATAGTTAGTGCACTGACTTTATTCGCCTGACATTGGCACTGGGTAGATACCCTAATTATATATGAATTGGTAATTATTTTCTACAATGTATGGTTGCAATTGGTAATTCAAAAGTATACTTAGATGTAGAGCTGCTGACGATGAGGAATGAAGGGATAAGCGGAGACCACGAAATGCATCGAGGAATGGTTAGTAGAAGGGCGTTAAGAACGACGCCTAAGATTGCAGGCGTCTCCTAAAACGTGTGAAGAATGGGTTGAAATCTATCTTCTGAACTGACTGATCTCGTGCGCTTGGTGATGAGCTGTTTTATTCTTCCCCAAATTATTGGGATCTCGTCTGTCCCCTATTTAGAGAACAAGGTCTGCTGACCAAAGATTCACGTGCTCTCAATTAATCTGATTTATAAGCTTACGACCTTCAAAACCTTCCATAATTCAAAGAGTAACCTTAAGAAAACCTTGTACGTTATTTTATTTGAAGGAGAATGTAAAACAACATAATAGCTTGAAATTTCTTTAGAATCGGCCGAATAGTTATGATGTCATTGCCAAAACAAAATATTCATGGGCTAACCTTGGAAGTACTTTGGCACTTATATCACTCGAAAGAGACTGTAAACAAACATAAAAGTTTCAAATTTCGTTAGAATTGGTCGAATAGTTACAATGTTATTACAAAAACAAAAAAAGCAAAACGGGGACCGACCGACCAACATAGTGAGATGCAGAGTTGCCCGCAACTAGAATCTCAAGCGACTAAAAATTTCGTCACCATGGAGGTTGCTTCCGACACAAATAGAAAGGTGAAATAGCAAGACTCTTATATGACGAGATGCACGGGAATGCCCGTGTACGTGTGTGAAAGTCATGTAAGAAAGCCGAGAGCCAGCCTCCCCCCCTCCCCCCATCTTAAGTCTCTGGTGGTTCCATTCATCTTTTTCCTTCTATTTAAATATATTTTTAATCGTGAGAAACATTTTCACCAAAACTACTTTCAATTGCCTTTGAATTATTAAAAAATATATTATCCTTATCTTTTTACCTTGGTCCTCTCACATCGCGAAAGATCTAACAAGAAAAAGGGAAATTTTTAATTTTGCTCTTAAAAACTATTTTACTTATAAATAACAAACCTCGATTATAAGCGTTGTATTCCACAGCGACGAAACATCTAATATATTTTGTTCGTTAATAATTTCTGAGTAACGGATGATCTTTCATCTTCAACTTGACTAGCTCACGCTGTATGGCAAATGAGATAACTGTAAGAAGCGTAAGCTTACGATATTAGTTTACTCCCAAATACTGATGCTAACTTCCACAGCAAAAAGAAAAATATGAAGTATTATTAACTTTAACTTTTGATTGAGGATGAAGATGATGTTTTATAATTTGAGGAGTATGAGGTGCCTTAAACTTCACCCAATGCCGGCTTTGTAATTCCTTCATGGAAGGACAACTTTTCCTTTTATCTAACCTGAATGCATCCATCCTTCATGAGTTACCTCCTTCCGCATTCTAATTTGGAATCAAGTAACTAAAATATCTTCATAACATTACACCATTCTAAACAGCCAAGCTGGCAATATAATAAATACACTAACTAACATGTGTCCCCGACGTATTGGCACTAAACATATTTACCTAGCCTAATAAGCGCACATACAAAGTAACGGAAGAAGTACATCAATGAAGGCATAGAATCGCCTCATTGGAGATCTAACCCATAAGGCTCTTTAGGCGCCAATGTAAACAACAGACGGGACACTTTTATTGAAGGGGCATAAATCCATTTTAAGTTAACGAGGGTTGATACAGAGGGCGATGGGGAAGCAAAGTGGCTGAAAGAGAAAACAAGGGAATAGAACGGACACAGGTTGTGAAAACACTTTAGGCCGACAAGTATTATGAAGGAAAATCTCCACAGCACGAATTAATGGGAACGAGAATAAGACAATTTAAGTATTTCGGTGGGAAATTATTAGAATCACCACAAAGTTGTAAATATTATCTAAATATCCGATAATCTATTTATTTATTTTTATAATTATGTAGCCATTTACGACTGCTGATATCTTATGGTATATGATGAAAACCTTCAAGTTTTTGTTCATCGCAAATTACATACTGCGTGATTTGGACTTGAATAAACTACTCCTTAAACTTTATCTTACTTTTCTGGATATTTGAGACACCCAATTGTCTCAAATTGCAGTAAATCAAACCCTGCGGTGTACCTGGGGAAGCTAAACGTTTCAATGTCAAAGTCAAAGTTGGCCTTTAGTAGAGCTGAGAAACTGCACTGAATTGGTTGGGAAAACATTATCAGGGCTAGGCACATCTGGATAAGAGGGTGGCTCCCTTAACTTTTCTTCTCTTTTTGCGCCCTTTTCCCAATTAGCTTGCCCTACAGTAGGCTCATGTTTTATTATTAAAGGAAAAACAAGAGTTCTCTTCTGCACCACACTTGATCGAGCAAAACCAGATAAAGGAAAGTTTTTTTTGCAGTAATCTTCCGACAACTTAATGTTTCATTAAGTAGACTCGTCGATTATGCAATAAAATATGCGTCTCTATCCTAGAATGAAAAGATGTTGAGACTTTGACCTCAGAAAATGCATTTAAGTTCCTGCGAGAGACGAATTTACATACAAAATTATGCCCCCAGTTCTTACACACCTCACTGATAACATACAACAAGAAATTGAACGTAACCGTAACTGGGTCAAAGATACATAAGTTGTTAAATTCAAAATCTACACGCACTTATTTAAGATTGTATACCAAAAAAACTTCCATGCCTAAGAAAAACAAAGAAACAGGCCTGCTCCTTTTTCACATCTGAGTCTACTCCGAGCAAATGAAAGAGGAAAATTTGTAGACGTTCAATTTTGTTTCGGGTGTTACCACATGGAGGATCACTTAACTAAGGCTTTCCCTAAGATCAACAAAGAGTTCTGGTCAGAATGTGGTTGGAAGGCCACACCTGAAAATTTTGTATGTACACCACCAAAAATATTGTGTCCACAGTAGTAAGTCCATTATTTATGACAAACGGCATGATACTGTTTTAGGAAATTTAAAATGTTTGAATACTGTTCACTGCAAAATAAATAAATAAAAAAAACAAATAATAAAATAATAATAAATTAGTAAAGTTGAAAAAAAATAGAATGGACAGCCTTTTACCAGGGATCTTTCTCTCTTTCCCCCTCTCTTCTACTTTTCATATTGTTTTCAAGCTACTCTTTTACTCTGTCATCTTTTCCCCACCTTTAATATGTCCAATGTCCTGCAATTTACCTATCTATTTTTTATTATTATTTTTTATTTTATATATTTGTATACTTATCCACTGCTTTTCCACACAGTGGGGTAGGCAGCCGTCAATGCCACCAAAAGAATGCTCAACTTTCCAACCCATTTATTCATTATTAACCACCCATTATTTTGTCCACGCTCAGACGCAGATCCAACAGTGGGATAGTGGTTTGAATCCCCCCTGCCCCAACTTTTAAACCCGTTTACTTTTATATTTCTTTTTTTAAGCCAAACTTGTATTTTGCTATTCAGAAAGAGTTATGTAATAATATAGACTATATATAAAATATTTTTTTAAGCCATTACAATCGAATGTATCATATATGATACATGTCTAAAATAAAGGTAAATTTAAAAAAATTATTATTAAATTCATAATTTCTTAAAGTGTGTACAAAATTTCAATCTGAGTGAGTTAGTGCTCACTCCTGTGTGAAATACTGTTATTTATTATCAATGCTGTGTAAGATAACCTTTATTAATCATCCCTGCCCTTTTCTCAGAATAGTCAGAGGGAGGAATTCAGGTTAAGTTCCCCCCCCCCCAATTTTTATCCTAGATCCGCCACTGTCCATACCTCAATTCGCTCGTAATAGCGATGTGTTGTATCATTTTGTCAAGTTGAGTTCATCCCTGATCTCAATCAGCAATCTCTCTAGCACTCCCCCACATTTTCATAAATAACCCACCTTTTACGTTGTCTTACAATCCTTCGCGCACCTTGACACTCATTTTCGTATCCTCTCTTCAGAATTCTATTTCAATCCATTATTGTTCTTACGTGGCCATACAACCTCAAAACAATCAGTCATTGCCTGGTTCAGCCACCTTTTTCATATCAAAGATATTTTTTACTCACTCGTTGCGACTCTATCTTTAGCACACTAAACCTCCCTCTGGAGATGTGGCTTTTAAATGCTCTCATTCGAGATTTTCATGTCACATTCCATACATTCACTCCCATATACCTTCTTTGGTGAAAAGTATACCATCATTCATCTTCCTGGCACATTCCGCTCTCCGACCCTTCCCTGGGCATTCACTTCGTCTCTGATCGCCGGTAAGATTTTCTGGTGCTAATTTAGCGTGCGGTCTACTACATCATTTACTCGTTAGCGTGCGGTCTACTACATCATTTAATCGTTAGCGTGCGGTCAACTAGATCATTTACTCGTTAGCGTGCGGTCTACTACATCATTTACTCGTTAGTGTGCGGTCTACTAGATCATTTACTCGTTAGCGTGTGGTCTACTACATCATTTACTCGTTAGCATGCGGTCAACTAGATCATATACTCGTTAGCTTGCGGTCTACTAGATTATTTGCTCTTTAGCGTGCGGTCTACTAGATCATTTTATTTTTAGCGTGCGGTCTATTAGATCATTTACACTTTAGCGTGCGGTCTAGTAGATCATTTACACTCTAGCGCGCGGTCTGGTCTACTTTCACTTTTAAACTTGAGCGTGCAACCTAACACTACTATAAGGACTTTATACTAGAAGTTAATCAAAAGAAATGGAATAATGTTGAATAATGATATATTATTAATAACTTACACTTAATCATACAAATTTATAATCATTCATAATCACAAAGAGTGCATTAATGGTCATCATTATGTTGGAATTCATTGATGCTACATAACTGATACCTAACCTAACCTAACCTTCGGTAAGCAACACTCAGGTTAAAAGGGTAAAAAATAAGATAAACACAGGTAATAAAATTATACCATGAAAGGTAGACTTCACGATAAATTAGCAACGAGTTTTTTTATGCTTCAAAACTATAAGGTTGCCATCAACTTCATCTCTATTACTAGCATTACACTTGTTCAGAGAGAACAAATACCATGGACTCTAATACCAAATAAAGCAAGACTGAACATATTTCGGAGTTGGACGTATTTCTGTGAGCTTTGTATATAATCCACATTTTCTTTGTACTTTGTGTGTTTCGCATAGCGGTTAACAATAAAATATAAGTTATGGGTCAAGCAAAATATAGTTAATTGAGCGAATCTGAAAATAAATCAGCGCAAACAATTATATTTTATACACGTTTGACGGAACGAATCAGTGTTGCTACAATCTTTTTGTTTACGGTTCAGAGCTGCCTAATTTTGTCTCCCTTCTTGTTTACACTTTTCCTAATTGCTTAATTAAAGGGTTTTGAAAAGTTTTCTCTGTTCACTTAATTAAATTAAGAATAAAGGAATTTGGGTCTTATTTACTTTGTTTTTTGTTTCACTTGAATTAGTTTCTCTATTTAGTTCTTTAGTGTGAAATACTGAATGCATGGAAATGTTGTCTTAGCATGAAGCTGTGGCTACTTGTGGTGTGATAGCAGAGAGGAATGCATGTTTTATATGTGGATTGCCTGAGTGCATTGGTAATTTAGAGAGGATGAGAGCTCAGGATTTGGAGAGGATATGTAGTCTCGAGGGTTTAGTTTCTGAGCTAAGGAAGGATTAGGTAGGGAACGAGGTAGATAGTAGGATAGAGAAAGTAGATTTGTCAGATGTAGGTAAGGATGGTTCTAGAACAGATTGGGTTAGCCCATTTGTATTAGCTAGAAGTAGGGCAAAGGAGGAAGATAGTCAGTGCGAAGTAGTTAGGAGTTGTAGTCCTGGAGCAAATGAGATGAATAAAGGGTGAATGTAGATAGTATGGATAGATCAGGACAGGTTACGTGTGAAAGACAAAGTGACACGGAACCCCGGAGAGAGAAAGCAACTTCAAGGGATATGATTGGAAGTCAGGATGGAAATGGAAGTGGAGTGAATGTTAATGTAAATGAAACTAAGAGTCTGACTGGTGGGTTTGTGATGGCTGATTATCCTGTTAAATATTTAGATAGGAAGTTGAGTGCGTTTAGGTAGAATGGGTTGAGGGTTTTCTTGCCAGGTGCTGGAGTAATGAGAGTGGCCAGGGAAACTAAGTAATGAGAGTGGCCAGGGAAACTAAGTAATGAGAGTGGTCAGGGAAATATAAGAGGACACACTTGTACTGAACTAGACGGTGTGGTAAGGAAAGGAAAGAGATGTCAAGGCATTCAAGTTGAAGGAAGTGCTTCATGAAGAGGAGGGCTGGGTCTTCCCTATACCAATCCTCGTATTCTTAGAAATAAGAAAATGAGTTATTGAGTTGTTATAGATGAAGATAAAGACATAGCATGTGTAACAGAATTGTCAATTCGATTCATTCACAATGTGGGTGAATTTGATTTACATGAATGAATTTGATTACCTTAGTGAATTTGATTACATTAGTGAATTTGATTTACATTAGTGAATTTGATTACATTAGTGAATTTGATTTACATTAGTGAAAGTAGAGGTAGGACTAGTGGCGGGATAATTATTTAAGAAATAGCATTGCTTCAAATCTAAATAATTCAATAAAGCAGGAAGAAGTTAAGTCACTATGGATTGATATTAGGGTAAGTAAAAATAGGATACTACACTTGACAGTCTTTTACAGACCACCTGGACAGACTGATAAAATAGATGAGCTAATGATATGGGAAATAAGTAAAGGATGTGAAGTAGATATAATTATTCTAGCTTACTTCAATTTAAGCTCTTTAGATTGGGAAATTATGATAGGAAGGGATAGAGCAATTTGTAAGGTTATAGAATGTCTTGAGGATTATAGTTTTTAGTCAATTTGTTAATATACCAACAAGGGGTATCAATATATCAGATCAAGGACTTTCAAGTGATGATTATTTAGTTCAGTAATTGAACGTTGGCGGACCATTTGGAAATAGCGATGATAAAATAGTTCGTTTTAACTTGGAAATAGCGAATACTATTACATCAACAAAAACTATTATAACTCCATATTTTAATAGGGGATTATGTAAAACTTAGAAACTTGACGAATCAAGTTAACTGGGATATATAATTTAGTGGTAAGAATACTTGGGAGATGTGGAATACCTTTTAGATATATGATATGGAATTCAAGAGCAGTGCATCTCAACGAAGGTCATTAGGAAGAAATGTAGGGAGCCATTATGGTGGAATCATGTGATAGCTAGGAAAGTTTCTAAGAAGAAAAGAGCATAGCAAAGATTTCAGGGGAAAGATACCGTTGAAAATCTGAATCAATATTGGGTCACTAGTAATGAATTAAATAAAGTAGTCAAGAAAAGTAAAAGGACAGCAGAAATTAATTGAACTCATAATAATAATAATGATCCAAGAAAATTCTTTAGCTTTTATAAAATCAACTAAAAATCTAGAAAAGATAAAATAGGGCCTACTTAATTTTGAAGAGGTTGTGAAAGAAGGAATCTGATGAAGAAATAGTAGATCTACTTAATGATCACTTTGCTTCAGTATTTACAGGAGAGCATCCGAACATGTTAATTTGTGATTGTTGAATACCACGAATGTACAAGCTAGGGAAATCATTAGAGGGCTTATAATTGATTTAAATACTACTAAGGCATCTATCTATCTCGGATGATATTCATTCTAGGTTACTTAAATAAGGTATAGAAATTATTGTAGTATCTAATGAAAAAGTATAAAGTGGATCGCTGGAGTTTGTAGAAATAAGTAATGATTGAAAAATAGCAAATGTAGTGCTAATTTTTAATTAGGGAAGTAAAGAGGACCCAAATAACCTTATACCTATAAACTAAACATCTGTCTTTTGTCAAATTCTTGAGAATATAGTTAGGAAGAGTATTTCTGAGTATATAGAAAGAAGTAGTTTAATAAATAATGCTCAGCATAGATTTAGAAGTGGTAGATCATGTTTAAAAAATTACTGGAATACATATATGAATTATGTAACTAAACAATTAGTAAAGGTAAAAAAGTTGATGTAATCTACTTAGATTTTTGATAAGGTTCCACAGGAAAGCCTAGTTCACAAATTAAAAATGCATGAGATATGTGAGAAAGTTATGAATTGGATAGCTGAATGGCTAAAAAACATGAAACATAGGGTGGTACTGTATGCGATGAGGTCACAGTAGAGGGTAGTTATCAGTGGCGTACCTCAGGGATCCGTTCTAGGCCCTTTATTATTCATACTTTATATAAATGATCTTAGGAAGGCTGTAAATAGTAAAGTGTCAATTTCCACTGATGACACAAAATTGGCTGTATGTAGTAAATGATGTTGAAGCTAAGTGTAAAGTGCTTGGGCTCAGGAGTGGCAGATAACTTTGAACCTTAAAAAGTGCAAACTAATTAACATGGGAAGGGATATTAGAGAATATAGCTATGAAATGGATGGTCATTGGCTGAATGGAGTAGAGGAAGAATAGGACTTATGAGTAGTAGTAAATAGATTACTGTGGTTTTTTAAGCAGTGTATTGAAAGAAAACAATAGAGCAAGTAAAGTGTGGGGCTTCATTAAGAAGATTGTTAGTTATAAAAGTAAAGAGGTATTCTTTCAACAATATATCGTTTATATGTCAGGCCACATTTAGGGTACTGTATGGAAGCATGGTACCACACCTTAAACACTATATCAACCTGCTAAAGTTAGTGCAAAGGAGGGTAACAAAAATAATACTTTAGCTAAAGCGCTTTTAATATGTAGATAGGTTGAGGGTGCTAAATATGCTCTAATTTGAAAGGTGTGTCAGAAGGGATAAAATTGAGCTTTTTAAAATTTGTTCTGGGGTAAATGAGTTGGATTTTAGCGAGTTATTTGAGTTGGAAGGTAGTAATAATACTAAAGGCCACCAGTTGGAAATTAAAAAACAATGGTGTAGGTTGGATAGGAGAAAGGATTTTTTTCCCAACAGAGTGGTAGATTACAAAAATGGTTTGCCACAGGAGACAATAAGCAGTCCAAACCTAAATGTTTTCAAACTCAGGTTAGATGAGTATATGGGAGGGCAGATTATCAGGGTTTTTAAGTTGTATCGGAACAAATAACATATTATAATATTAATTTGTGTATATATTATATTAGTGATATGTGTATTGCATGATGTAGTTTCTTTGAAAAGCATTGGTGGTAATGCCATTTTAAGCAGGAGCTGCATGATTTAGTTTCTGACGTCATGACGTTGATGCCTTTTCAGACGCAATCTTGTAGATGCATTTTACGGGTGTGGTTGACTCGGATGACCCTTTATATAGCCCTGTGACTTTTCTCATCCGTTGCATTATGTTATGTTATTAACCCTACCCCATCCTCGCGTAAACACCCTCACTTTCCGCATAACTCATAACCAGTCGAACGATTAGATCAATATTTCCGAGTCTCTCTCACTTTCAGCCACTAAAAGTGAGTCATCAGCATAGTCCAACATAGATAAAACCCATCCCCACCATACATCATCAATCTCACATCCCTTACTCCCATTCGCGATAAATTTCAGTAGTGTATCAATAAAAATAAACAGCTATGGCAAAACACACACTCTTACCTTAACCACCCATCCATCCCCTATTCACCCACTCACCCCTTTTATCTTTTACCTGACCGCACGCCTTACTTCTCATTCCTCCAACAATTTAATAATAACTTCATACATTATAAAATCCTGCCATAACACTATTTTATCTACAGTTCCATGAATTTACCTTATAATTTACATTACTTACACCTTGTTTTTTCACCAAGTTGTACCAGCGCAAATAGTTGATTGGATCACACCATACTCACTTTATACACCACCTTTCTTATCCCCAATCAATTCCTCAGTTATACTTCATGTTCACTCGATCAGATTTTTTCATACATCTTACATACATCACTTAAAAGACATCTGCCCGTATTGATTGCATTCACTCTTTTCCCCTCTGCCCTTAGACTACGGTACTATTTCACCATTCTTCTGGTCATCGCAGGCCCTTCCACTTTCAAATGCCCTACAACACAACCACCAGACACATTCTATAACGCATTCACCACCACCTTTTAGCATCATGTATTCCTGCTGCCTTCTTATTTTTTAGACTTCTACATCGCAAAAGAAATATCTTGCCTTTTTATCACTTCATTTGCTGCTTCCTTTCTCTAAATGATCCACTCTTTTCACTTTCTTTTTCTTGCTCTTGTATGCATTCATTCGCATCTCCCTGACTTTCTCATCTGCACCATTTAGCATTTGCTTGTACGCTTCCCTGTTTCTCTCTACTGCACATTCCATATACCCCATTCCACCAGTCAGCGTTCTGCTTTCTCTTTCTCGCACTAGCATCCGCACATACAGCCCATACATAACCCACTATCACTTCTTTATATTACTTCGGCATTTACTCCATCTCCATATCACACTTCCTTTCTCCTACTATCAAAGCTTTTCACTGTTTTCCCTCATTCTCTGATTGAACATGATTACACTTTAATTCTTCTTTATTCCCCGCCTATCTCACGTTTTTTCATCCATTAACAACCTAATTTAACCTTACACAACACAATCATGCGCTGGAATAGTCCTCTACGCATCCTTATTACAGTTTTCACATCAAATAAACACAACAGCAAATTTTTATTTATTAGGCACAGATCAATATTACCTTTAACTTATAACCATCTCTTTCGCTCCATACATCAGGATTTATGCCCCTTTTTATGGTGAGTAAATCTGTTCTTCAGTCACACTTTTCTTTCAGAGCACAACACAACCATCCTCTCTTCATTTTTCTTGTCTCAAAGTGCAACGAGTGACCTCGGTAGCCGAGTGGATAATGCGTTAGTCTCCCAGCTTAAATAAGTTGTTCAGATACCCAATTTAGATACTTTTATTTTCATTTAGATACCTATTCAATTCATAAACCCCCTCATTTTTTATACCCATCTTAAAAAGGTTGTTCAGATACCCCATTTAGATACACATTTTCTTCAGATACTTCTTCGCCTTAGATAGTCCCTCCTTTTTGATACCGAGTTTAAATAAGTTGTTCAGATACCCTATTTAGATACATTTTCTTTTGGATGCCCTTTTTCACATGACCTACTCCCTTAATCTATCTATTATATATAGGCCATATTTAGATACTTACTTCGTTTAGGTTCCCTCAAGTATCCCGTCTTTTAGATACATTCGTCATTTAGAGGCTCCTCTCTTAATACACCATTAACACATCCTCCACCTTAGATACCTCAGGTATTTAAAAAAACATTTAAGATAGCCTGACCCTAGCTTTGGATGCGCCCTTTGTATATCACTTTCAGATACCCCCCCCCTCTCCATTTAGATACAGTCAGAAACAGATCACAGATATTCTCAAATAGAGGCAAACATCCTTATCACTATTCAAGAATACTCATCTTGGTGTTTTTCAGGGTCTGGGAGCTTTTTCTCGTCATGTATTCGTTCCTTAGGGCTCGAAATATACCTTCATTGCTCCTGCATTGGAGTGGAGGAGGATTTGTATGGCGGTACCTTTCAATCTTAGTTTGTTACATCACCTTTGATTTTTGTTCCTCAATCTGCCGCACTATATTTTGTATTGATCAAGCATGATCAAGTTCGACTAGTTAAAAGAAAACATAAATTATATCCAATAACTTCTTTGAAATTGGTGAGAGGACTTTGTGGTACCCCTTCATTCTATAATTCACTTTTAATGGTTTGGTGATGGGTGGAGGGAGAGGACGAGGTCATTCCAGAGGGTGGGAAGAGAAAAGAGGAAATGCGCAGCTCCTTGGCGCATCCAATTAACCAATTCCCGTCGGAGTTTTAGGAAGCCAATTTAATCAGTCACGCCAGGATCCCCCACTCCCCACCATGTGCGATTATCTCATGTGAATCAGCCCCACCATCTCCTTCTCCCTATATTATTCCTCCACCTTTCTTCCCACCGGGAGAAAGTAGACTACAGCGGAATCTTCAGCTGATTTTAGGGGAAGCCTCGAGCGTAGGTAGGATTTCTTTCGATTGCGATACACATCTGCGGTAACTTCACTAAGCCCATAATCAGTCACTACTTAGAAGAGACAATTCCATAAGATTATTACCATCCACACTAATAAATTAATATTAAAAAGCTTC
This sequence comes from Ceratothoa steindachneri, assembly GCA_963969495.1. Classification (NCBI taxonomy): domain Eukaryota; kingdom Metazoa; phylum Arthropoda; class Malacostraca; order Isopoda; family Cymothoidae; genus Ceratothoa; species Ceratothoa steindachneri. The sequence goes on along the minus strand of OZ018324.1, from coordinate 108,069,231 downwards.
AATAGATGTAGGGCTTGCTTGTGGGCCTCATCGGTATGAGGCACAAGGTCTTGTGAGGTAATTTCCATGCCTCGCGGATTTTCGTGGCTCCTTTAAACCCGTAATAAAGGATGTCCTTCAGACGCTGCATTCAAGCATGACAGGCAAAAACTGGAATTCCGGCAGTTTACGCTTCAATTGGAATTAAATTAATCTTTCGTTGTGTGTTGGAGACATAAAGGGAGAAGGGAGTGGGGGACTGATGAAGAGGCGAGGGAATTCGATGTGTATGGAAGAAAGGTGATGGAGGTCAAAAGTGTATGGGAGAGAGGTAAATGGTTAGTGAGTTTAGGAATGGCTATAAGTTGTTTGAACTTGAAGGAGAAAGATACCTTATAATGAGAGATGAACTTTTTTCGTGGGTCTGATTGGTAACGGGTTAGATGATACCAAAATTTAAAACGTCTCCTATTATTTTCAAAAAGCTCTAAACCTCCTTTACCTTTCTCCTTCCCTCCCCTGTAGCGTTTTAATACCCAAGCAAAGTATAAGTTACTCCATATTCCCTGTTTTCATTTTTGTACACCCTCTACTTCTGCCTTAGCCCCCAGCTTCCTTAACTACCCACTCATTCGCGCAGAACCATCACGATCAACTCAGTCTTTCCTCAATACTTTTTATTCTCATTCCTTATTTCTAATTATAACAAAACCGACAAGAATAACCCAAAACTCAGCAACACTAATTGACAATATTTTCAGAGTTCACCCCGAAAATTACTCTTCCGGTATTCTCCTTTGTGACATATCGGACCATCTTCCTATATTCATGATCCAAAAGTCCTTTTTCAACTCGAATAATATTCATCAAAACCGTACAATAACCTACCGCATAATTAACGAAAATACCTTAACAAACTTCTATAACTATGTTCTAAATCAGAATCTATATGGAATTTCCTATATAAGTCACATCGATTCTGCTACTGAAGAGTTAATTTCACGGCTAGATGATGCTTTCAAACTTAATTGTCCTCTAAAATCTAAAACCATATAATATAAACACAAAACAAAACCTTGGATAACAAATGCAATTATAAATAACATCAAAAACGTTAAAAATATTTTTCTCTTTAAAAGCTTAGTCAAATTTCAGAACACACATATAAAAACTTTCGGAATCAAGTTACTAACCAAATTAAAATAACCAAGAAAAATTATCACCATGAACGATTTAATCAAACGAAAAACAATATAAAACAAACTTGGAAATTAATCAATTCTGTGATAAAACCTGAAATTACTAAAGGAACAAACCAAATTAAACAAATTATCATTGACGGCAAACCAGTTGATGACAATAATGAAAAAGCAAATGAATTCAATGAATTTTTTGTCAACGTAGGTAAAAAATATCAAAATTATCTCAATAAATTAGTCATATTACAGAAAAAAGCAATTCGAGCCATCTATCAACTCGACTACAAAGAGCACACTAATCGATATTTTAAAGAATCCAGAATTCTAAAATTAAATGATCTCTTTGTTTTTCAAACATCCTTATTCCTTTACAAAACAATAAATTGTTCAAATAATAACTATATATTTAATATGTTACAAACAGCTGATAATACCCATAATCACTAAACCTTCAATAGAACAAAATGTATTTCACCCTTGTATTCAAAATCAAAATCACAATGTAGCTTTCTGTACAAATCTATCAAAATATGGAATGGCTTGGACGACAATATCAAATCCCAAACCAATTTAGCTCAATTCAAAAAAGCTCTTAAAAACAATATAATTTCGGCTTACCAATTTTCTATTCAGTTTTTGTTATTGTGTATTTATTTGTTACCTTACACTATTATACTGTGTACTATTACTCTGTTTATACATTATAAATATGTTATTATTTATATAAGACTGTTGACTATGTTAACTACAGATCTTTTGAAATAATCACTAAAAATAAATAGTTTTTTTAATTTATCTCTAAATTTAAATAATATAATTATTCGTTATTTGCAATCTCTACAATGGTTAGGTTCTCAAATGTATACTAAGTTGTTAATATTTCTATAACAAAGGCGTTCTCTGTTCGTAAACATAAGGAGATTTTATTCTTGATAATGTTATGCTTAGTCATAAGTTTTAAGTTTCTGCCCTAAAGGTCACTGACTTATTTTGTGCCCATAACTAATCTTTGTATGTATAAATTAATTATTGTAACTTGTCATTAAGATATAAAATGTAATATGTTTATACTGTACATTGGATTAATATGAAATTAATAAATAAATAAATAAATTATTTCAGACCTATTATAAATTTATCTTTTGGTAAAAGCTATAAACCATCAGACTTTGTAGTACTTGATATGATTAAAGTCCAAGGCGCAAACCGGCCTAAAATTTAATGCATGTGCTTGCACATCTCATAATTGAAAGTTGACGTAATTTTGTTATTAATTAACTCAGTGAGGTTTCAAATATTTCTAATTCCCTCAAATACAAACTGGATCACGACAGCATAGATATCCTAGGCAAGGAAAGGCGTACTTAGCGAACGTTATTATAAAGTTTAATAACTATTGTCCACCCTAAATACTAGAGCGAAAATGGAATATATACACTGCAGGAAACGAGTTGTGTGAACAGACCAACCACTCAAATATAGAACCATTAACCCGCCTTTGGGATAAATGAGAATGACTTAGCTAAGTAGAATGAATTACAAACTCTCACCAAACAAGTTTATGACAAAAGTACAAGGATAAACCCAAATGGTAGAGACCAAGAGGCTTGCAAAACCATATAAGATCTCGAATTTATAGTTTGAGTTTATGTTGTAATATCGTAGTCAAGGGAAAAATAAATCCAACCTATCTTATCAATAATGTATCTCATCAACGACCTCCTATCAGATCAACAAGGGGGAGATTCGGCACAAACGAAGGAGTTTGAATCTTCCTCCACGAGAATCGATGAAAAGGACCCTTGAGAATTTATCTACGGTCGCACACAGAGCAGTTTTACGAACGAGGCGGAATTTACAACTTGTTTTTATCTCAATGTGTTTTCCACTATCCACCGGCGTCCTCTTCCATTTCCCTCCTGCACTAAAATATTTGTCATGACCAAAACACTCCAATAAAAACAAGTCCAGAATTAATATAAGTAGTCGCCTCCTGCTGGAGACTACTGAATGAGACGAATCTGCTCTTTAGGAGCATAATATTAAAGACACCATGAGACGGAAGTGATTTCAGTGAAAGTATTGAATGGATTCATTAGCATTTTATTTATACAGGAGTTGGCCAAAGTAATGGAAACACCAGGAGAATTAAATTTTCAATACAATGATTAATAATGACTTTCAAACACTTCATACCTAATTTTCTTAATCTCCGGTTATCTTATTTTTCAGATCTATTTATTAGTACGCGGCAAATGAGAATAAAACTTTAAGATTTTTGAAGCGGATAAATAAATGGTTATAGAACCGATATGTTAAGAGACTAACGCTATCATGCCGATTTTTGCCTTGATTTGAGAGAAACTGTGCGAAATAATGTTAGCAGAACAAAATCAAAGCTTTCCCAGGTGTGGTAGGAATACCTCTGTGACGAAGGGAAATTTTAGTGAACGAAATCAATAAGAAATAAAGCGTATTGTTTTGAAAAAGCATGAAGCCCCAGCTGCAATTTAGCACCTATCCGGTGACTGTCTACAAAGGCGTCATAAGTCGCAGTATTGCCACGGTTCCAAGAGTGACTTCAGAGCTAGCACCCACCACTTCACCAACTCAGTGTCGACCAAATGAATTTGTCGAGAGCTTAATGAATCTGGATAACTTGGGAGGGCTAGAATTGTCAAACTGCTCATTTCTTGCAATATAAAAAATGAAAGAATGGTGCACTGATAATCAGAATTGGATTATGAAACAATGAATCTCATTTAATCTGGCGATCATTCTTTGAGGCTATCGGATCATCAGAGCGTTTACTAATGGAGGCAACCCAAAGAATCTTTTAATCCCAAACGATTACCTGACATCCATCGGAAGCAGAGAGAAGTAACCGTGATAATATGGGCAGCCATATAATGAAATTTCTTGATGTTAAATAAAAGGGTTTCCTCTCATAATATTTTCTAATTTTAAGTGAATTGATAGTAATAGTGAGCGTGATAGTGAAGTCAAACACATGGAATCTCCTCTGCAATTCCTGGATCTTGACTAAACACTTGTAATTTATCTTAGTGCAAGATTTGGGGCACCTCATGGCCACCAGAGTAACTGAGGGACCTGGCATAATCTTTGGTTTAAGAATGGCTTAAAACCCAAATAACTACTGTTACAAAAGTATATAAGTCAATTTCTGAATACTTTCAAAAAAATATTAATACGAAAGGAGGACCAACTCCATAGTAAACAAAGTCTGTTGACCAAAGTCGCGTGGTAACACTTATTTTGATTTATGACCTTACGACCTGCAAAACTTTCAATAATTTCAGGACTAACCTTAAAGGGACCTTGGGTATTATATCATTCGAAAGAAAATGTAAAACAGCATCAGGGGTTTTAAATTTCGTTATAATCGGCTGAATAGTTATGGCGTTATTGCCAAAACAAAGTAATTCCCAGGCTAACCTTGGGAGGACCTTGACAATTATATCATTCGAAAGAAAATGTAAAACAACATAAGGGTTTCATATTTCATTAGAATCCACCTGATAGTTACAATGCTATTAACAAAACAAAGAAAAGCAAAACAGGGACCAACGGACCGACTAAGCGCACGCGACTAAAAATAAAACTTGCATTTAACTGTTTCCATAATTTTTCCAACCACTTTATTACAACCCTGAGCCAAATCTCTACGCTTTAAGGCTCAATAATTAAATAGTGAATAAAATGAAATCGTTAACTTGTAAGCCTACCGAATCTTAACAATTACTTTCCTCCAGCACTCGTCAAATTCCTTCCAAAAGCTACAACCACACATTTAGTCAAATATCTAGGCAAGCCAGAAGCAGCTTTGTCGTCAGATAAAATATTTAACTTCAATTAAACAACAAAAGATACGCGATAAAGGTAATGAGTGTAAAATGTTAGACAGATAAAATAATGGAACACCCTCTGGGATCAAACAGAAGAAAGAGATCTAAGGAAGAAGACATAGGTCAGAAAATAGAATAAAGAGTTATTTGTATTGATCTTGCTTAGGAACATATAATTTGAGGGGCACAAACGAGATACATCTTTAATCATAACTGGATGAGATGGCGATTAAGTGTTTAAGATGAGTATGATGTATTACTCGGTCATGGTTGTTTTTTTTCTAATTCAAGACTATTATTGGCAGGAGAGATCAATCTACCCATTGGAGGCTCTAAGATGAAAATATTTTTTTTTATTATAAGATAAATCTCGTACAAATTAACGGTTTAAAATATTTTAAAATAAGAATGAATGAACGGAATTTTAGTTGCTTTTTTTAATCTCGTTGGTTAGGTACTTAATAGAGTGTCGCTCACCAAGGTCTTTTGTGAACCCTCGCTACATATTTTCCGAATGTTCGCTAACTGCAATCTACTAAGTCCCAAATTATGATAAGAATAGTAAATGGTAGCCATAATTACAGAAGAAATCCCAGATGAAGATGGATGATTTAACGAGAAATCATCAGAGAGAAGAAAATGAGCACGCGAACGATGTTCATGAAATTTCATCAGAGATAAGCATTGTAAGACATTTGACAGACATTATATCCAGCAAGCACCTCCCACACCATCTCTTGCCCTCCTCTTCTTCAAAATAAACTCCGACTTTATGAAAATAAAATCTCGGTAACTTATTGCACAATCTCCAAATTTTCACATACACCTTTACAATCCAATTCGTCCATTTAGCCGAAGGAACTTGACCCCACCTAACCTACTAACCGTTCATTTTTCCCTATAGATTCTCTCATAACTAAATTTATATAATATTTTATTTCTAGTCTCTAATTCCTGCATTGAATCGCATTCAGGCGAGAGTTGCATCGCCCAATTCCATGACATGTGCGTTACTAGAGGTCCTAGTACCTGCATCTGGGATTCTTACGGGTATGTTTAGTTTCCATACTTCGGCCATACAATATGGGATGCTTATAACCCTAGAGATTCACCTACATTAAACAGAAAAAAAAAACAAATCAAAAACTCTAAAGCTTCGTAAGTAAAGGCTATTCTCACTGGGCCATTTCGAATACCAGTTTTGATTGTCTAAAACCGGCCTTTTTCAATTACACCTGTGTCAATCTTCGATAACGCAACCAAAAGGCATGAGATATGTTTTCCTTTTATTTTTCCTCAATACTTAATTACCTAATTTCATGAATGTACAAAGAAATCATCTATGGATATAGCGTGTTAGTGCTATTTAAATGAACAAATTTCATCCTTTTAACCTTCCTGACTATCAACAAGATCTGATTAACAAAAGTCACGTGCTCTCACTTATTCTGATTTATGACCTTAGGACCTACAATTTTTTTTCAATAATTTCCGGTCTAACCTTGAGAGGACCTAGGCAATTATACTATTCGAAAGAGACTGTAAAACAACATAAGGGTTTCAAATCTCGTTAGAATCGGCCAAATACTTATGATGTTATTACGAAATAATTCCTAGGCTAACCTTGGGAGGACTTTGGCAATTAAATCATTCGAAAGAGAATGTAACCAACATAAGGGTTTCAAATTTTGTTAGAATCAGCCGAATAATTCAATGTTATATTACTAAAACCATAAAAATAAAAACGGGGACTGACCGACCGACGACATAGTGAGATGTAGAGTCGCCCGCGACTAAAAACAAATTCCAACACACCATCAATTGATTCTTATAGTAACCTATAATAGTCCTCTCATCATTCCTCATTATCACGCTCTTTTCCTTTCTGCCTATCCAATTTATTCCCCCATTGTTCTTCTTCTTTTGTTCGTAACTGTTAAATTAATTTAACCCTAAATATAAGTTTGAATAACACTTTGTTTAACTGATCTTTTCATCATAATTATCGCTTTTTGGTGATAGACCTCCACTTCACAAATACATCTCTCAAATAGACATACCCGAAGTACATATTCCTCACAAGGAAGCTACGCTTGGAAATATTATGTAGCCGCTACACTGGAAAGTAATCTCCAAAGTTTCCCCCATAGAAGCAAAATGAACAGACCTGAGTCGTGTGCTCTCAATTATTCTGACTCATGACCTTATGACCTTGAACACTTTCAACAAGTAGGGCAATCCGACTCATAGTTAGTTTTCTTTTTAATAATTCCCGAACTAACCTTGGGAGAACTTTGACAATTATACAATTCGAAATAAAATGTAAAACAACATAAGGGCTTCAAATTTCGTTTGAATCTTTGAAGAATTAAGATGTTATTGCCAAAAGAATCATTAAAAAGTGATAAGGTTACCATCCTACCGGTCAACCTACGAACCGACAAGGTAACTTATGCAGTTGCGTGCACGCGACTAGAAACTCAAGGGAGGGGGATAAAGGAAAGAACAATTCTAAGCAATTTATGAAGTATAATTGACCTGGTACCTATTAAAGGATCATTTTAAAACCTAATTTTTCACTATTAAAAATATTTCTTACGATTTAAAAAAAATATTTGCATATTTCTTTCCATTTGACACTCGCAACAATATCCGTCCTTAGTAAAACCATTCAAAGCAAACAATTTAAATATTTTTAGTCCAACTGAAATCATTCTAACTTGATATTTCCTAATATAACTTAACCTTACCTAACTCAATAATTCAAATTGGATATTGTAAACAATAACTTAAAATAATGCAGTTTCCATACTCGCCTATGTGTGCGATTTTGATTACTCCAAATAGTATACTTGGTCAGAAATTTAGTGAAGGAAATGGACTATCCAACAAACTATGCACGTGACAACTTAAAGGAAACACTAAGGAAACTTGAAAATAAAAATGGTCAGGGCAGGTTTGATTCAAGGCCAACGAATAAAGTTGCCAGCTAAAGCTAAGGTTACTCAAATAATAAGAAGTAACTCTTGAAGCAACAAGGGTAGGTATTCCGAACTTAATGATGTTCATGGTTTTAGATTGAACTTGGGAATTAAATCTCCCGCCCCGTCCCCCTTGGTTTTCTTCTCGTGCAGCCTTTAGAAAATGAAAAACTTACTGAACCGTGGCGCAGCCTACAACAGCTGAGAACTCCAAAATAGGGAGACATGGCAACCTCACACCATTCGGGCCCACTTATCTGGAGGTCATGGGGAAGGTAAACCAATTGTCATTCACATACTCTCTTGTCCGCTCTACGCCAAGTGCCATAATTCACAGCAACCTCCGACAAAGCTCTGTATCCACGCGAGCTGCAAGCACCTTGATTTGAGGCATCCAAGAAGAATTCTAGTTTAAAACCTCAATAAATATAAATTTGGAGCGCGTGTGTGGGTAACCAACCGTCCCATTGGTAACCCCGCAACCGCTCCACTCGAATTGCGAGAAGTATTTTAAATTGGTAACAGCTCGCAATATTCTCTTTCCAAAATAGGAAAAAAAAATGAAATAGAAAATGCTGTATTGGTATTTACATTAACTGTATAAATCCACAGCATAGAACAGTAGTATTGTTGGGACTTCTTAGAATATCTGACTTGCTAGCGAGAAATAATACTTGCTCTTAGCAAACTTCAGCACTTACCCACCAAGCCGAATTCAGCGATAGAAATTCTGATTTTCATTTCTATACCAAAACGTTTAAATCAAAACTCACCCATTTAAGCTCATAACATTACTAAGCAAGTAAATCATCAGTCTGCAGTTAAATAAACGTGAATAGGAGGGAAAAGGGTGTTTTTTCAATTCCATAAAATATGTAACTCTTTCGAGGAAACTGAAACTCTTACAAGACGCGTACGCCTTTTTGTGGCTGTTACTCAAGCCAAATAGATAAAAATTTTTGGCGGGGTAATCGTTAAAATTGGAATACGTTTAGAGTGAATAAAATGCAAACCTCGTTCAAATTGAAGTTATCTTAATTGAAAGCTACATAAAAAGAAGTTGTTGAGAGGGCTCAATTCATCTGGCCGAAATATTCAAGCATCTCTTCGAGATCCTCCCCTTCTGCGTTTTTCAAAATACCTTTTCTTCAAGAGATATAAGTTTCTTTGACTAATTTAGGGGAGACTGAAAACTACTAGATTAGGTTAAAATAATTTTGACTATTTTTCCATACCAAACTCCTCCTCCAACTTGAAGAAAATGCAAATTGAACCTTACCCAAAAGAAGGGGTCTACAAAAGGTCAAATTTAATTGGTTTGCCTTAATGAATTTGGTATTTTTCATGTCTGAAAAAAGAAGAACGATAATGAGAAGACCGAAGAATGAGATTGAAAACCTCCTCAGCAATGAATTCTAGGAGTAATGCACTTCAAAGCCTCCACGAACATACTCTTAATATAACTGAACTTGACCATCCCCCCCATCAATTCGTTTGTCACTTATATATATATATATATATATATATATATATATATAACCTTGGCAAAATTTATGGGCAGGTATGAAAAAGTGAAGAATATGATTGAAACTCACTTATTTCATACTTGACATAATACGAATAAACATTTTTGCTTATATTCTATCAATAATAAATATTTGATGCGTTTTCTTTTTGCTTTTATAACCGCTTTTATGCGTTTATGCATATTTAAGACTAAGTTAGTACAGGCGGTTGGCTCAATCTTTTGTCACTCTTAATGAATTTTGGCTGTTAACTCACTTTTTGAGGAACATTTGTGCGCCTACACTCTCGTGTCCAAGTGTGACCACAAATGTTCAATGAGGTTGAGGTCTGGAGATTGAGCGGGCCATTCCATCAACGTCACCTGTTTCTTTTCAAACAAACCCTTTGAGACACTAGATTTGTGGCATGAAGCATTGTCCTTTTGGAAGATTCTGGTATGTCATCAATGAACATTTTACCAAAGGGAGGTTGATGAACCTGGTCTAACATGCTCGTGTAAGCGTTGGAATTCATTCTGACCTCACAACTGAACAACAATACTGGACACGAAGACTACATGCAGTCCCAAACCATTATATTACAATCTCCAAATTTGACTGTTGGGACAACACATCTCGGATCATTAGCTAACCCAACTTTTCGACGAACATAAACAGCTCCAGGTGTTGCAAAGATCTGAGGAGAAATATAAATTTTACTGATCATTTTTGGTATCTAATAAAAATTTTGGTATCCATTAAAAATGTGTACAAGCGTAATAATGTGGAGAACCTACGAGGGGCGGTCAATAAGTTTGGCAATTCGGATATAAGGAAACGAGATATGAGGAAAAGTGTTTTATTATTGTTCAATATAACTACCCTCGACTTGAATGCACTTGTACCACTATTCCCTGAGGCTTCGAATTCCCGATTATGGCGCGTCAGGTTTCTAAGGACCAAACGGGCAGAGACCTTGGTCATGGTCAAATTGTCGTGGATGATGTTGATAACACTTCCGTGTGATATTCCAAGTTCTCGCTCGATTTCTTCGACCTTCACCCGTCGATTTTCGAGGATCATCCTCTCCACACGGGCCACATTGTCCTCGTTGGTCACGTCTGACGGACGTCCTGGACGGGGGTCATCTTCAAGGGACTCATGACCATGGCGGAACTCCCTATTCCAGCGAGCAATGGTTGCATAGGAAATGGCGGTGTCGGTGTACACTGCAACCATGCGTTCAGGGATCTCTTTTGCATTCTTGCCTTCCTTGATCAAAAATTTGATCACTGCGCGGTGCTCAACCTTCTCCATTGTTGAAAAAATTGTGACTGACGATCTGCGATCAGCTACTGCTTCTTAGGGAGACGAGGCAGGAGCGTGCGGCTGCAGGTCCTGACTTGTCATAACAAGTCCTAACACCCCCACAAACAGCCATCCGTCTTCCTCTGTTTTGCCCTACCGATTCGCAATACTTATTGACCGCGCCTCGTACATCAAATTTGCTTTCATGAGACCAAACAGCTTTAGCCCAATAATGATCAGTCCAATTTCATGCTTTTTTGCCCCCCAAAATCGCTTCTTCTTGTTCGCCTGATACAGCCACAGTTTCTTTCTAGCCTCTTATCCTTTGAACCCAGTTTCGAATAACCTTCTTATCACTGAGCGTCTTGATTTTTCGTTTGTTGCTGCTCGAAACGTTAATATCACACAATGAATGGCAGATAGTTGCCCCATTCACTTATACACAATATGTTCAAACGCATTAAAGCGGTTCTAAAAGCAAAAGGAAAACATATAAAATACTAATTATCGACGGAATATACTCGACTGTTTATTATATTGTTTTCAATTATTATGTGAATGAGTTTCATTCGTACTCTCTATTTTTTCATACCTGCCCCATAATTTAGGCCAAGACTGTATATATATATATATATATATATATATATATATATATATATGGTGCAAAAAAAATAATAAGGCACAATATTTGATCCGATATGTAAGGAATGCGACTCCAGTATATAAGGCTAAAAATAAGGCTAAACAAAATGAAAACAGAGGAAATAAAATGAAAGATATAAATATATGGGCGGTTCTGAGGGCAACTTTTAATCCCGGTGAACAACCGATTCTGGTGGTTTATAAATGGATTTGGCAACATTATCCATTTATAAACCGCCAGAAGCTGCTGTTCCCTTTTTGTGATCATTTCGAGGAGGATAGGATCACCCGCTGGACTTGAAACAGAGCAGTTGTCAAATTATGTCATTACCTTAATCGCACTAATTTGTCTGGGATATTTTTCCATATATATATATATATATATATATATATATATATATATATATATATATATATATATATATATGTATATTTATTTTTATATTAGTGTAAATGGGTAGCATACAGACCTTTTCGTATGCAGATTTTGTCAAAGACCATAGTATATTTCGCCTTTATTAATTTTCTTTGGAAACTTTCCATTTTTCTTATTAACTTTTGTAGTTCATCTTGTAGAAGGTAAACAACTTCTCCTACGTTCATCTCTTTTTTTTAATTCAAATGTGTTTGGTAAAAACCAAACTTGACTTTAATTGCTGAGCTTTCGATCTCTGCGATCATCTTCAGCGTGTCTTTCCTCCCTTATCTTTGAAGAATGGAGGAGTCAGAATAAAGAGAAGAATAAGCATAGAAATTAAAGTGTGGTGTGTTGGTGTGGATGTTAATGTGTGTAGGATGAAGGATGAAGAGGGTGCAGTGAAGATGTTAAATATTTGTGCCAGGTTGCCTGACTAACGCTTTCGTTTTTCTTTTATAATTTTGTTTTTTGAGATACACACGTAGTAATATTAAGCATTGGAGCCTTTGTTTTCTTTTGCTCAATCGAGCGTCTGTATCATTTTTTTATTTTTTTAATTTATTTTTTGTGCTTCTTTTGCGTGTTTTATGTATTTATTTATTAATTTTATTTTATTTATTTATTTAATTTTTTTTTCTTAATATCGTCTGTAGTTACTTTTAGTTTCTCATCGGGATTCTCATTTGAGTTGTATAGTTAGTAGTTATATTCGGTTGTCCTGTTTTAGTTGTTGCGTTTCTGGTGGTTACATTTATGTACTATAGTTTATTACCTATAGATTAAATTGACGTTTGTTAATGTTTTTTCTCAGGATTCCGTTGAAGCGTTTTTTATAGTGCGGACGACGGATCTCGTCTTCTTGTCCGATGGTTTGGTTTATTATATTCTGTGGAATCGTATTTTTAATTTTTCCCGACAGTTTACTTGCAATTGTTTGTAAGACTGTGTTTATGGGTTTCTATAGTAGTTCTGCGGTGGAGTTCTTCTGCTGGTATGTAATCTTGTCTTCTTGTATTTGTTATGAATCTTGTGTCTTGATTTTAGACTCTTTGGATCTTTTTGATTTGAGAGTTGTTTAATGCGTTCAAGGGTACTATTGGGTATAGGAGCTTAGGTATAATTTTCTTTTATTTTTGGTTTATAGTTGTCTGAATCTGTATAGTGCTGATAAGGTTGATTTTGCTTCGAGGATTTTTTGTGGTAGATGGCATAGCCTGACGTTGTTAATTTTAGTCCGAGGACACGTCCTTCTGTTGAGAAAGGATATCCCTCTCCATCTACGCGTACAGTGGCTTTTTTCCTTCTGTTCATGGGTATTAGTTTGAATTTATCTATCTTTGTCTTTATTTTATTCCTTTTCTCGTAATCATTTAGGTTTTTAATTTCTATTCCTGTTCTTAAGGCGATGTCCTTGTGGTTTTTTTCTGTCACTGGTCTGTGTGATATCGCCACTAGTTGTATATACATTGCACATTCATGGGTTAGATGCGGAAGGTCCCTGGTGTACACTGTGTACAGTGTTCGTAAGAGGCAGCCTTCCTGTAAGACCCCCGTTTGCAGATTAATTGCGTCGCCCGTTTGGCCGTTTATTTGCAATATTGCTTTCCTCTCATCTAGATAGTTGCAGTGTTTTGCAGAGGTTTATTTCTAGATTAAGGTCATAGATTTTGGCTTTAGGCCGGACAACCATACCTTGTCAAAGGCTTTAGCAACATCACGGAGTACTACAATATCAACTCTTTTGCCTCGCGCTGTTTCAGTAACAATTTTTTCCGTTAAGATTGCTAGAGCGGTGTCTGTCCCTCGCTTGCTCCGGAACCAGTGCTGTTGTGGGTTGTATAGGTTGTTTTCGTTAAGGTGGTTGATCAAACTTTCGTTAAGGAGCTTTTCTAGGACTTTACCTAGAAATTTCAGGAACGAGATCACGCGGAAGCTTTCGACTTGCTGTTTCGGTTTGCCCGGCTTTGGTAGGAAGATCATCTTTGCCGTTTTAAATGCTTCGGTGAAGTATCCCATATTTAAGCAGGCATTGAAGATCTTCACTACCGATTCGTACACATTTTCTGGGGCAATGATTAAGTAAGCTTTGGATATCCTACTTTGTCCTGGAGCCTTTTTAATAAGTATTTGAAGGTTGTCAGGTATTCATCCATTGTAAAAGGCTTTCCTTCCCCCATGGGAGTGTGTCTTTGTTCGTCAACGTTTCTAAACTGTATAGTACGTTCACGTTGTGTTTCAAGGATATGTATGATTTTTTCTTCGTAGTTTTGGTCGAATTCTTGGTTCTTTTCCGGTGAAATAAAAAAAAAATTCTTCCAGTGTGTTCGGACGTGTTCTTGAAGCTCCTCATTTTGTTCTACTTTCTGGTTATGTACTCGTTTTTTCAGGCTTAGTTCCTTTTTTGGCTGTGATCCGCAAAATTTCCTGTATTGTCTGCAGAATTTCCTTGGGTCCTTTTTTATTTCCATTTTACCTATTATATTATTCCAGAGACAGTCTGAATTTTCCTTGATGAAGGTGTCTATCCTCCTTCTTATTGTGATAATACTTTTGTACCTTTGCATCGTATTTCTCGATACTCTGATTTCACTTATTATGCTTTGAAATTCTTCCATTTCATCTTGGATCTATTGGGTCCATTTATGTTTTCCTACCCATGGCTCAAGGCGCCGGCATATTACGGGTCTTTTTGTTTGCACGTCAGGCGGCGTCTGGGGTACAAGTCCAATTTTCCCGAGTTTTGGGGCTGAGCCCTCACTCGGAAGGAGATCAAGGTCTTTTTTAGTGTCGCAAAGCGCCACGCATCCATTGTGTTGGTCTTTTAGTCGTAGGAAGACCACTCCTATATCTTTATAGATGCTCTTAAGCATCTGTACCCGGGAGGATTTCTTCCGACCTGGGAGGATGCGAAGGGGGACCCTCTTCGCTTCTTCTCGGTCGTCTATTGCGGCTGGGTTGCAGTCTCCCTCTTGTGGCTTCTGGATGTTCGTCGCTGTATTACCTTTACTGTAGGGTCCGATTCTTCCTTTTGGTAGGGCGCTTTGAGAGCCATCCCGTCCTCGTTGCAAGCAAGTTTCCATGAACATGAATTGCCGGATAGAATGGATGAATGATGGTGGGTGAACCCGAGGAGGCCCCTCAGATGGGTGAAAAGTGGTGGACTTAATGGTAGGTGGTGATCGAGTCAACTACCACTACTCGGAGGTGCCGCCTCGTCTGGGATTTGGTTATCGATGCTGCTTCCAACTTACAGAGGGACGGTTATATGTCCTCCTGTGGTCCTGGCCGGAAACTACCCTTAGAGATTAGTGCGAACTCTTCCTCAAAGCTTTCAGCATCGCCTTGTAACCAGTTGGTCTCTTTCGTAGAGTTCCACAGTGGGCAAATCGTCAAACCTGATTTCCTTTATGTCTCCAATTATGTCTATCAAAGTGGACCGACATAGATGGAGCGAGACTATATGAATGGCAGTTCAGTTTATTTCCGCTCCCTTGCCCCGATGAGGGGGCCGCGGTGGGGATCAGCAAGACATGAGTCGCCTATGTGTGGCTCCGTAATTTATCTTCATTTTTGGTAACCTCGTGGCAAGTTCACGTTTTTGGCGTGGCCATCCCTTTTCTTTCCCTCCTTTGCCGGTGATAAACTTCTTCGGAGAGCTTGAGAAGGGATCAGTGTCGTACGATGAGTTTACGATAAGTCGCGTACTGTAGTCATGAAGAGAAAACGGATTTTAGGGGATATTTATTCCTTCTCGCTTAAACGTTATGTCAAGGGAACGGGCTACTGTGTAAGCGGAATTTTAAAACAACTTTAATGTCCGATTCCAGCACTTAGTCTGGATGTTGATAACTGGCTTTCTTCGTTAATTTAGATGGCTTCTAAGGTGTTCAGTCTAGCTTTATTTCCCCCTTTTCTTTTGATCATTGTGTTATTAACCAATATTTCCCTGGTTAAGCTGATGTTATGCACAGTCTCCATATGATTTTTTTTTGGGGGGGAGGGGGACTCCATGTTGCAGGTGCATTGTCAAACGCCTCAAAAGTGTGATGGCAGTCATACCAACATATATTGAGTTGTTTTGAAGGCTACAGTCTTCATTTGGGCAGGTAAAACGTAAACTATGTTCGTAGACTTCAGGATCTAGGAGTTTTGGCAGATGTTGTTTTTCATAATAAGATTGTTAGCATTTGTCGTTTTATAATATATAATCATCTGAATCTTGTCCGTTTGCTTCTTAACTTTGATGTTACGTTTAACAACCTCCTTGATGTTTTTTTCGTCTATTTTGTAGGCTGATGACATTTGATTTCTATAATACAGTTTGATGTTATTCACTGCTTCCTGATTACTTTTCGTTTTATCCGTATCTTTTAATTACATACTTATAAATGATTGGAGTTGTTTTTCAATCAGGCTTTTAGGGAAACCGTTGTTCACGAGGGCTTGTTTTATGCAAGAGATCTCTTGATGGAACAGTTCACACGTGGAGCATCATTTATATGCTTGGCGGATGTATGAGCCGATTAGACTTTTTTTGTACCTTTCAGGACATTCACTATCAGCATTGAGGCATCTTCCCATGTGTGTATCTTTTCTGTACACTTTTGTGACCTAATTGCCGTTGATGTTTTGTACCTCAACGTCCACTAAAGGTAATTTTTTGTCCATACTCAATTCATAAGTGAATTTTAACATATGAATATATATATATATATATATATATATATATATATATATATATATATATATATATATATATATATATATATATATATATATATATAATTACCGAGCAAAATTAAAGAATGATTTTCCTCTATTAGAATAATTTCACAAATATGAGTAGGTAAATGAAATTTCCATTGTCCACAGTAGCATACATTTAATATATTTTATGAAGCTTTGACCAGTGCAGAATAAGAGAATGATTTTTTTCAGGAACATTCTAGAAGTTTCTTAAAATCATCTGGCAACATTTTTCTCAGCAGGGAAGAACTGTACTTCCGCCATTTTGTCTTGCTCATTTTGCAGAGATGCCACCACACGTGAAAGTGGCTCTTTGCTCTGTCACATAATTGTTCACTTGATGACTTCGAAGAGAACATTTTCTGCGACTTTATGAGAGGTAGGAAAGTCTTAAGAGTGAGTTGGCGCGTTCTGAACTTATACAGTGAAAACAAAACCTCGAAATCTCCAGGAACATTCGTTTGACCCAGCATAACCACCGTCTGAGAAGACAAAGCTATTATCCCCTTTGCTATGAAGGATACCTTCAAGAGTGAAGCAGGAATTTCTCGAAACAAAGAAAAAAGTGGCAAAGAAGTCAAACGTTTCACAGTGTCCCTTAGCCTCAATGCGTCTGGTTTGAAAGCTCGGTCTCCAGCAACCAAACCAATCATCAGTAAGAAGAACAAGAACACGAGACTTAAATATGCTGAAGCTCATATTGTTTAGAGGGATAAAGATTGGGAGAAAAGTCATATCAGCACGAAATTAAATATAATTTAGTTAGATGCGATGGCTGACGCCTTGTTACATGCGCTGCAGGTAACAAACTCAACCCTAAATGTGTTAAAAATTGTTCCAAGCTTAGACGAGCCAGCTCATGGTATGGTGGATGTTTTCGTCTGAAGGAGTTGGTCCGTTAGTGAGAATAATTGGAACAGTAAATGTATACCAAAACATCGTACAACAACCTGTTGTACCTTCACTCCGAGCATCTCTAAACCAGTCATGATTATTTATGCAAGACATATCGCCATGCCATATTGCAAAGTGAGTAAAATACTATTTCGAATAAGAAGATATCGAAGTAATGAAGTAGGCTGCTCAGAGCCTGGATCTGAACCCAAGTGAGAAACTCAAGGAACATCGTTGGAGACAAAGTTCGAGACTAGAAGCTCTCAACCTTGTTGGGTTTATGAATACAAAAAGAACAAGAATGGAATAAAATAACACCAAAAGTTTGCTAGGAATTGGTGAGATCCTGTGGTCCTCGGTGCACTAGATATTTAGTGCTCTAAGTTTCATCGTTGTCAAATCTTGCTTTGTTTCTAGTGGATTTGCTTGCTAAGCAATTCTGTGAATGATTGTTCTCTTATTTTGCACATGTCAATATTATAGTTTGTAGGTTTCTTTAGTATAATTACTTGAATATACGATTATAACATATGAAATCTTCATAAAATATATTAATTGCATTCCTTTATGTAACATAGAAATTTAACTTACCTACTGATAATATTTTTGAAAATAAGTATTTTAATAAATGAAAATCGTTCTCTTATTTTGCTCGGTAATGTACGTGCCTCAATCATAGCTTGGACAAATGATAACATATACTAGGCAACTTCGTAAGTTCCCGGGACTGTGTCTTTTGCATTAAGAATCAAACCTTTTGAAAAATTATTGGTATAAATGATTTTAAATTGGATATGGGTTTAATAGTGTCGGGTAAGCTTTAGTAATTGCTTGCGGAAGAATCAGCTGAAGGAGACCAAATATGGTAATGATACATAAAATGAGTCTTTACTGATAGTACTTATAGGTAACTTTGTATGTTATAGGTGGTTAAAAAAAATTTGAGTAAGGGATCGTATAGATTTGTGAGAAATATATTATTTGGGGGAAAAAATTACGAATAAAATCAAATTATTTGTGTCTAAATGAGTACGTTAAGGATAAATCATACGCGCGGTGAAGTATGTTTTTTTAAGGCGTTTATTTTGAAGAGTTGATCGCAAAAATTGAAGAAATTTCGTCTAAAGACTAAAAAAGTTGGATTTCGATATACGGAGGTATTCATTTTATTGCCAGATTTATCAATCAGAATGTTGAGAAATGGAGGACATAATACTTTTCAAATTTAATGGTGTATTTGATGTTAGCTTGCAGGACATATATGATCTTAAAAAAAAATATTGGCTTGTTCTTTAGTAAAGGATACAACGAAGCATTCGTTGACATACATCACAGCGATAATAAAAGGGGACAAACATTTACGGCAGTTATCGAAAAGTCTTATAGGAGCAAAGGAAGGACCTATACCAACCTCATCTGTTTTCTGATAAACATTGACATTGAACATGAAGTACCTGTCTTTAAATATGAGTTAGAGTAACTGTATAAGAGTGTGAATGGTAAATCCTTAAAGGAGTTCGAGTAAACAAAAGCTATATGAAGAGTAATTTCAATTACTTCATTAACAGGGATTAACAGTACTGACAAGTATATTTTGAGCAGAATCAAGATTAAGTTCGGGAATTTCGTTAGCAAAAGGAAAACTATTTTGGTATGTTGTACCTGGTGGTTGTAAATACTTTGAGATGTGTTAAATATTTCGCTATTTTTTTCTTTTCTATTCGCTCCTAATTTGTGGCAATGTTTTTGACCGATGCCTCACATTAGAGACGCATGTGTGCACTCTTATGGTCCCTTGTACCCAAGCCATGGGAATTATTCTTTCCGGGGCGGGCGATTTCAGCACGTGGAGTTATACTGAAGAGGCTACCCTCTACTTTTTCAAACATTCTTTAGTTTGATCAAAACTTGACTACGGGTTATAAGATTTACTCTTCTTTATCTAAGCGATTACAAGCTTCTGATGTGGCAGAAAGATTCCAAATTTGCCGAAGAACAGCAATATATTGCAGGCATCCTTTTAGATACTCTGTACGTGCGGCCAAGAAAAAACCTCTTTTAACTATGACCAATATTAGGACGAATGAATGGGCTGAAGAAATATTGGCTAGCCTTTAGAATTTGGGCAGAGCACATTTTTTTCTGACGAATCAAGGTTTTCTCAATTCTTAGACATTTGTTTGTTATGAGCTTGGAAAGTACCCCCACCCCCCAAAAGATTAATATAGACTAGGTATAACTAAGAGCTAAAAATGGTGGCTCTTCTGATATGGTGTATGGAGCCATTTGGAAGGTCATGTTCCGTTGATTGTGTTGGCAATATTAACTCGGAAAAAAATCCATTATTGAAGAGAGACTTTTAGCAGTAGTTTCAAATGATTAACCTTAAAAAATCAAATTGTTTATTCATGCAACATGAGGCTCCCTCATATCCTGTATAAAACACAAAAGAATGGAAGAACCAAAGCGGCATCAAACTACTTCCTTAGCCGACTCAGTACACCGGCATGAACCCACTAAATCATGTATGAGAAATACTATACCAGACTTTACGGAAAAACTAAAGAAAACCACAATCTGTAATCTCAAAAACCTTTCAATGCTATGTTAGGCCATTTGTAGGTTTAAAACCCGCTAAAGGAAGGTCCACAAAGTAAAACTAATGTACTTTCATTGTTTAAAATGGCTTGGAATTTTAAATTGCCATCCATCGAACTCCAACTGTTCTTGTGTACCTATGTTCTAATGCCTCAGCGCGACCGAGTCATTTTGTCACCTCCGAATCGGGTATACTTAAGCACCATCGGATGAAATGATTTCCTAACCATTCTTCAAGTATTGTTTGATAATCCAGATTCTGCACGACGTTTTGGTCGAGTTCTAGTCTGTTGGAGTGCTGCGCGCGGTATTGTGCTGATACCAGGAAAGCTAGAATAGCTACTCTCCGTGCCCGATGTTTAAGGGAAGGGGTGGGTTCACGCCAGGTGCAGGTGAGCTTCAACCATACTATTTTATTATCTAATTTGGTGATTGCGTGCTTAGGGCCCTGATTTCTTTTTTTCACTATTTTAAGTTGCTGTTCTTTTTTACTCTTGTTGTTAGTGTTTTTTATGTTACTATTTTAATATATGATGTAAATTTAACTTATTCTTACCTGCAAAGGGATGTCATATATACGATGGAGAACCTTGCTGCGGCTGACATCTTGAGAATTGCGTGTCCTCTCAGCTCTAACGCCTGCAGTTTGCCCTCCCGGCCTTAATGCCTGCTGGAGAATAGCGAATATATATCATCTACACACTTTTACTTTCTTTAGCTTCAACGCAAGCTTTAAAGATTCCTACTTATAAACTTTCTGTGTAAAAGGACCTCGTTGTTATTGCGCTTTAAATTCAAATAAAAAATCTGTTTTTCTCATTTTTGCAGCCATGCCCTTTCGTAGGTCGCCGGTAGAGAGCTAAATATTTACTCACATTCTCTTTTCTTTAAAATTTTGCACTAGTAAGCATGCCTCCATTGGATTCTACAGGCGTTTTTCCAAGCGGTCCAATAAAGGTCAGAAGATGAAGCAGGATAACCACCTCTCCACACACAGTACTGAGAGTACTCGAATCCAACTGAGTGTATGGAAGAAAATGAAAAACCTTGTCTCCCACTCTTTCTCACAGTTCATCCCCATTAATGTATCCCCTGGACTTCATCCATCACCGTTAGCTCCCCCCTTAGCTCTAGACGAGAATGTAGAGGGTCTCCTTTGGGGGCCTGGCTGTCCCGATCGAAAAGTAGAGATGGGAGACATAATGAATGCGTCCACGACACTAATGAGATTCAACCCTAAAATAGCACCGGATTTTTATTAAATTACGATAAAAGAGAAAAAATCGCCTTAAGATGAGTGGAAAGGGGTGAATGATTAATTAGAATGGCCACTGAAAAATAAATGGAGCAGATAAGAGAGAAGAGAGGAATTTGAGTAGTCGAAAAAAAGAATATTCACCAATGGAGACGCCAGCGCTAACGATAAAGAATGGAATGTATGCTAAAAATAGAAGGGATTAGTTTAATAAAATAGATCGAGGAGTGAAGAAGACTGAAAATGACAAAGAGAGTAACATTACATCACCCGTGGAGGTTGAAGAGGCTGGTAAACGCGTTTTGGTGTCCAGAAACAACGAGTAATTGTGTACCGAGGAGCAGGACTCTAAAATAAGGTTTTAGAAACCCTCTATGATAGATTTCAAACCAAGTAACCGCACCGTTTTCATTAGAAAATCACACTTTTAACTTAGTTCTTCTTCCTCTACCCCAGTTTAATCCTTGTTCTATCCTCACTGACTCACATGGGGCCTCCACAACAATGATAATGCCAAACTTCCCAAGAGTGTAAACAGAATAAACGCTAAAAGATCTCAAATTTATCCTCTATAAAAGAAAGCGATGCTTCCTGTGTCGTTTTGTCACGATTCATGTACCATTGTTTCCTGGCCCATAAAGAGACCTTCAATAGGTGAAATGTTATGCCATAACTTTATGGCAAAAAGTTAGCAGGATATATTTTACATTATATGCGCAAATATTAGCTTCTTTCTGTTTATACAGGGATAAAACCATCTAGAACGTGCCTAGAATTCAAAATCAGAAGAAATTTCTTGCTATCGAAAATGAATAACTTAGAATCATAAAATATTCCTTCCCTCAATAAAATATGTCAAAATATCGATAGAATTATGATCAAATCATCACACAAAAGCCTTTGTGCTGTTTTGATCTCCGTTGAGAACAATTCCTATTTAATGACTTCACCAAAGTTATATAAAAGAAAGATTAAGCACAAAATAGTAGTGGAGTATCTCCATTAGCTTAGTTATTAATAACGTGTGACAATATGGCTCTCCAGGTTAAATATTTACCCATCATATGTCATACAGAAATCCAAGATAATACATGAAAAAACAACCAACATCCACGCATGGTTGCTCATCTAATCCAAAATATTGAATTGTCTTAGTTGAGTGCGTGGTCATTCAAAGTGACCAGACAAAAGCTGCCGTCCTGTTTTGATAGGAAGAATTTTCTGGCTTTCAAAAGTAACTTAGAAGCTCAAAAAAAACACCTTTCTACCCTCAATAAAATGATAAAATTTCAATTTTATAATGACCAAGTTATCTTAAGGACATATTATTAACAATCACATTGTGGAAGATACACCGCTTTGCCACATTGCAAATCGGACGAGGAATGGAAGAAAATTTAATATCAAACCAATTCTTATTTAATCTCCTCCTTTGAGTCAAATTCCATTGAACGCTAAAGGAACTACTACAACAAAATATTAACAAAATAACATAATGATTAGGATTGCTAAAATATTCTGCTATACATACTCAGAAATACTCAAGCGATAGTTTTATAACTCATTAATTTCGAGATACTGCTCTAAAAGCAGCGAGGGGAAAGTCACCCACTCCAATTACTGCATACAAGTTAAACTTTAGTTGCAAGATATATTTTATCTTTTTTTCAAAGTTATATTATTGTAGCAAAATCTTAGAGTTCTATGTTTACCTTCTGTTGACAAGGGCTCCCTAACTAACACGCGGGAAACGAAAAAAAAGACGAAGGAAAACGTATCAATTGGTAGATAAACTTTTCGTATGAGTCTACAGAACAAAATGAAAATATTATAAAAGGATTCCATAATAGTTTTGAGAAAACCCTTTAAGTATATGAAAGAAAATGTGTACAAAGCTAAAAGAAAATGAAAAGAAAACAAGAATAGGAGTGAATAAGTACTGTAGTGATATGACACGCAATCCGAGTCTTTCTCTTCTCAATTAAATATTTGAATCGAGCCTTTATCTACAGCTTGCAATACAAAAAGTAAGAGTAAAAAATTATATTTATTTTCATGATTTTCCATTGACATGATGCCCCTTCCTGTTGCCTCTTGGGGGGTCTTTTTGCGGCTTAAAAATTAAAATCAAGGGATAAAATTAATAGAAGTACGATTTTTTGTGGGGGGCACCCATATGGCGACTGCATACAAAGGCATAACTCGCGTAATTATCTTATAGCCTAATACTAGGCAAAATTATAAAAAAATAAACAAACATAAAATAAATAAACACAAAACAAAGGACAAAAAAGAAAGCAAATAAAACAAGGAAGAAGCACGCTCCGGCGTCGTGGGGATGCCCGCCTCCTCCCGAGCGGGAGCATGCGACCAATGCCAAGGAGAGTAAAATAAAATGGAGTAAGTCAGCCTCCTCCAAGAAGTCAGATAATCCACAAGTCTGGATGTACGAACTCGTCCCGAGTACGAGAGACAAAACAGAAGTACGAGCAAGATATTAAAATAAAAGATTAGAAAATACTAATCATTAAATGTTTCCTATCATTTTTTTTTTAGATTCTGTAGGGTTAATGGGCATCAAAGCTCCTAAAATTACCCGCTTCACCAGGGTTGGTTTGGAAAAACCTATTGACCCTTTTACCCAGTTTTTTCCGGGTAAAACTGGGAAATACTGGGAAAAACTGGGTAAAACTGGGAAAAACAGGAAAAACATACAAACATAAAATTTCAGTGTTCTTTGTTATATAGGTTCCATAGCGTTATCAACTTGAATTTTTCGCAATATTTAGTCCAAAATTTTGAAATTTTGCATTTAATTTTTTTGTTTTACCTCAGCTACTAATGTATATTTTTAGATTTTATTTTAAAATATTTAATATGCCAAAATATACAGATTTACACAGAAATCATGGTATTCTTGGTGTTTAAGAATAATAGCAAAAGGAATTGATCGAGTAAAAGACCATCATAAAAAGTGTTCAGTAAACACTTCAGCCCCATCTGTAGACGCCGAAGCAAGAAATCAATATAAGCGGCATTACTCCCATAGATTGCCAATATGCTAATAACTGCACCACCGATGATATAAATGTAACAAATGAAAGCAATGATCAAGCAAGTTCTACTAGAGAAATTCAAAACTCGCAACCAATTTTAACAACATCCCTCTCAGAAATGTCTGATTCTGATATATTGGCTTCAATCAACCACTTACAAATTTATTCAACTCTAGTGAAAATTTGTAGAAATTTTGATGTAATTTCAAGGCAAAAATTTATTAAAAATTGAAGGCACAAAGGAAGTATTAATCATATTGACAAATCTATTCAGACAACAAGCGATGAGAAATTTAAAGTGATTCAAGGGAAGTAGGCTCAATTTTTCTACAAGGTAAGTTTCCAAATTAAACATGATTAAGAATAGGGTAAATTATGTATTTTTATTATCAATATCTTAGATTATCCGGAGCTGCATTAAAAATCACTAATAGAGTTCCTATTATAAATTTCGATTTATAGTTCAATTAGAAATTTGATTTGCTTAAAAGATCACCCAAATATATCTATACATTAAATTTTGTAGGAAAAATAGAGTAAAATTCATTATTATTTGTTTACTTCTAGAATCGTATCCTTTTCGAGTTGCTGATGATGATACATTCCAAAATGAATTAGAAGAAACAAGATATGGGCTGAAGCACAGACGAGTGCTAACTAGGAAGGAGCTTGCTAGTCCACTGCTAGATGAAGCTTATACAGAAGTAAATTCAGAAATGAAGATACCATTTAAAAACAAAATGTGTGTCGTTTCAGAGGATGGGTGGTCTAATATTCACAATGATCCAATTATTGCCAGTACTATACATTGTGAAGGAAAATTATATCTACTTGATTGTGTATGTGCAGGAAGTCAGAGCAAAACTGCAGGCTATTCTTTTGAACTAGCAAAGATCATCATTTTAAAAGCAGAGACTGAGTATGGAGCAATTGTTGTTGGATTTGTGTCAGATAATGAAGAAATTGCGAGTGTATATATATATCGAGGTCTTCCCCATGGCAAGGAGAAATAATGAAGGAAAAATAAGGCCCACTTGGGTTTCTCTGAGCCCCTCTACCTGGTCTCCAGTAACATTCAAAAACGAAAAAAATGGTAAATTTACGAGACAGTTATTCCTGACCTCTGTTCAAAATGCTGACCCTCCGAAGGGGCATTTATAAACAAGCAAGTCAAAAATTCAAACTTTTGATCTCGTATTACGCTCTCCCCAGAGCGCCACGATGCCAAAGCACGGCAGAATTGATATCCACTTCTGTCGAATCAATATGAGATCCCGTTTCCCTAATTTTAAAATTTTGAGGACGAGAAATAACAGACGCCCAGAAGGCAGGGCGCCCGCGGGTCTCACCTTGCTATTCCCCTCCCCCCTCCCATTACCCCACGGGAGTAATTCGAGTATAAAACTGTTCGGCAGGAGAAAAAGTGGATTTTTTCGTTTTCGTTATGACATCGATAAGAACTTGCCGGGATAGAGTTCCCCAGCAAGTTAAGGACTTCCATTTTCTTGGGCAATACTAGATCGCACCAAGTATAATCGGCACAGTTCGATTACCAAAGATCATCAAGTGATCTTACCTCCAATTATAATCGGCACAGTTCGATTACCAAAGATTGTCAAGTGATCATATGCTATCTGAGTTTGACACCCCAAACTAGATAGATTTCTGATCCAAAAGAGAAGCTCAGCAAGCGAAACCAAATCACTATAAAATCATACCGTCTGTTTCAAGCCTCGTCTGAGAAAACCGTTTCAAGGTCATAAACGCCGAAGCATAGCCTCCTCAATCGGCGTTTTGTTTTGGCTCCTTCCTACTACGTCGCCTCGAAATTCAGCGTGACGTCACTCGTCCAACCTTCGTTCGAAGTAATGATCTCTATTGAGAAGCAAATAAACTACACTCACGACTCCTCCCCGGACAAGATTCGAGTGAAGGTATTTCGTTTTGATTCTCTGGTTAAACCTTATTTGAGTAATCAATCTTATTTTCATGTCCCCCTTCGTTTAACGTAGATTATTTGTATATCTTAAAGACGAATTTTGTTTAAATTAAATTGTTCTCCCTTAAAGCAACCATAAACCTAGTGTTGGTAAAGGGACTTAACAATTTTAATTTGTATTTTGGTATGTCTATATATTAATTTTGTTTGAGTTGATTTATATAGAGTAAAAGTCTATTTTGGTTTAATTGTTTAAATTATCCTTGAACGCGTTGCGTTGGCAGTATTTAGTATATTAAAGAGAGAATTCCCCTTTTTTATTCATTCAATAGAATAAAGGTAAGAAAAGCGCTCTTAGAGATCGATCCTGACGCGATCACTGAAAGTACGAACGTACGACTCATTTTTATTAATCAAAATAATAAATAAATAATAAGCTCGGATAACCCACGACACAAAGCTAAAATCATTTTCTTTGAAGTATTTATTTATTTAAAGCAACTATCATATATGCAGGTATAAGTTGGTATAATTTGATTTATTTATAGATGTAAATATACTTATGTAATTACAGATGCTTGTTGACTGGAGGCCGACTATAATAGCATATTGTTGTAGCGCACATTATTTGAATCTTGTGAAAAGCGTAGCAACTCCAACACCAGTTTTGGCTGCCATTAGGATAAGGAATTGAATGGTGACTTACCACAACTTCACAATAATAATTTCTAATTAAAAATTTAATCAAGTTGGAAAAATATTTTTTATTCCCAGGATGTGCATTTTCATGTTAACATATTCTTGATATTACCTCTTAATTTTCAAAATGTTTCGCATGTTTACAGATAACATTAGTTTAACTTTTACAAAGTATTTTAACTTCTGGTTGCTTAAAATAAATTATTACAATATCCAAATTTTAAACAGTGTATTTACTTGTCAATAGTTGAATGATCGCATGGGATTACAATAAATATAATTTCATTGCAGATGGTCCAGTCAAAGAACATGATTAGAAACATTTGTGTAAAATCATCCGAAGTATGTAGAAATACAGGACAGAGAAGCTCATAAAATGAGTACAAATATCATCAATCATATTGACAATTGGCTTCTATTTGTGGAAGCAAGAAACCTGCTGATGCAGCTTAAGACAATTTCTATTGGTCTGGATTTCTTCCAAGTGAGTTTCTAAAACATACAATAATTACCAATAGAAAAGGTCAATGCTACAATAAATAATATGCAAAGCATTTTCTTTACTAATATTTAATTTAATTTCTAGAGATTAAAATAAATGTTTAAATATTACAGTAATTCACAATTGAAAAACTAAATATGAAAATAAATAAAATGCAAATAAGTGTGTTTAATATCAATTAATATAGGTAATATTTATTATATTTTTTAGATCAATAACATTCAAATACATTATAAATTATATTTTATTGACAGGATGATTACAACAACCTGTCAGACTGTGTTACGGCTTCGCTTAATCTCATCGCAGATAGCAACATCAGTGAAGAAATAAGAACTGAAATAAAGAGAAGCTTCAATGAAGTTGTAACTCCACAACACCTCCTTGCTTATTCAATTAATCACTGAAGACGAGATGCCATTGAAAATAATGAAAAATGGATTGCTTTAACGGACGAACAACAAGATATCGCACGTAACTATGTTGTTCCTTTGGATGAAAGTTTAATGGTTGTCCTGGCAGCATATGAGACAGAAGACATCAGTATATTTCCAAAAATAGCTTTCCAGAAATCTCTGAGCAAATTATTACCTCAGAAATATTGGCAGTATATGATAAAAGTTTCTTCATTAGATATAGTTTAAAAATTCTGCTCCCTGATGTTATCTATTTCATCATGTCCTTCTTCGATTGCTGGGATTGAGAGGTTGTTCAGCACAGCAGGCCTTATTCATACAAAGCTAAGAAATAAACTCAACAATGAACGTGTTGCTAAGCTTATTCACGTATACAGGCACGTTGGATGGAAGGAACCAAAGGATAATGAAGACAATAATAGCATCATAAGTTAAAGCACATGTCAATCAACTTCTAGACATTTAGAGGATGACCTTAATGAATTCATGGATTTCTGATAATCAAAATTATGTGTATCTTTGTTTGTTGGGGGCATCGTTTAATTCTTCTAACTAGTAATGAAAACCTATGTTACGCGAACTAATATATTATCATTATTATTATGAAGCTACAGGTATATAGTTTCGTCTATCTGTTTTAATATAGTAAATATATCAAATTTATTAGTAATCAATTAAAAGTTCAATTCTTCCTTTTTTATCCTTTTTACTAGTTTTTTTACAAAAAATCAGTTTTACCCAGTTTTTCCCAGGGAAAAACCTACCCTTTTGTCCAGTTTTTCCCAGAGTTTTTACCCGGGCAAAACAAAAGTGGGAAAAACGTACCTTGCCAACCCTGCACTTCACCCTACCCAGTACCCACACACCCCATCTCTACCCCGATAGTTCTCATTAAGCACATGGCTACCCATTTTTCCGTAATAACCCCAGCGTACACACACTCCGTGCACCTCAAACACACATATAATAAAACCATCAATTCCGCATTGAGATTTTGAAATAAGGAAATATTTAACCGTATGAAGCTTCGCTTTCTCAGCTAGCTACTAAGAATATATTAATTACGAATAAATGACATGGAATGGGATAAAATAAATTGTATAGGCAGTAAATGCATAAATCTTGACGATAATATTTTACCTTGATGCATACAAGTATTAGAAGGGTACAACTTACAATTTCGAGCCACCATTAAATTCTCCTTGGGGTCATCTTCGTGGGTATAGGAGAAACTTTCTTACTATTTTTCTCTCTTTTAAACCCGTATCAATCGCCTGGTCCTGAGAGCTTGTGCCAAAAATCCTGTGGGTGGCCTTTGATCTATCCTTAATCTCCAATACGTTCTTAGAGAGAGAGGATGGCTGATTTACTCCAATCTATAAGAAAGGGGACAGAACCTTGCGAGTAACTACCGGCCGATAAGCCTGATTTTAATAGTGGAAAATCTGTTAGCAGGACAAATCTGAGATGGGATCACAGAGCAACTACATAGATTCGCCTAATCTATTCAGGAATTTCCAGCATAGGTTCCGTAGGAAACGGTCGTCCTTAAGTAACTTGCTAGAGTTTTCTAATTCTAGATGGGTGTGTTTATCTGGGCCACCAAAAGGTGTTCACAAAGGACCAAACCTGAAGCTTCTGACTAAGATTTGAAGGCTCAGATCTAGTGGAAAGGTTAGGGATTGGATTGAGCAATGGTTGTCTGGGACAAAGAAGATGGTTGTGATCAAAGGCCAGATATCTCGCTGGTCATCAGTGACGAATATATTACTACCGTTTTAGTGTTGGACATTTTATTATTCATTATCTACGGCAACAATAAAGAAGATGGATTATTTATTTAGGCAAAAAGCCATTTTACAGACAAAATATTTCGTGGGGGGGGGGGGAGCAACGTCAGCCTTTCAACTTGGACAGGTGTAAGGTAATGAAGATCATGTATGCTAACTCCCTGTCGGACTACTCTCTACAAAGACAAGATCTAGAGGCTACAGTCTTGGAGAAAGACTACAGTTGCAATGAGTAGCAGTAACTTAAAATTCTCTAAACTGCGATGAGGCGGGAAAAAGGCTCAGCAACTGTTAGTTTATATTAAGAGTACGTGGTTTAATTTTAGTTTTCAAGCCAGACATAGAACTGCTAGAATGCGTGGAAGTCAAGGCAATGAAACCTATCCAGTTGATTAGGCGTAGACACTTTCAGACATGGTTGCAAGAACTCGGTTACTTCTCACTAGAAACTAGGGAACTACGCGGTCAACTGAGAGAGTGGTTAAAATAATTTCGAGGCTTCGAAAGTATGGATCAATCTAAGTTGATTACTCTTAGTCAGAATCTGACTAGGAAAGAGGGATGGAAGCTTGAACTTCCGCCATTCTGGCCAATGACTTCACATGTAAAATATGCCAGACATAGAACGTGCTACCTGCAGAGGTAGTTAATAGTTTATAGCGTTTAACGTGCAGTTCAAACATAAAAAAGACCTAATGGATTTAATAAATGGCACATAAATAGATTATATTATTTTTTCTTGCTCTCAAATTTCTATGTTGTATCCCTTTCTTAAACCCAATGGAGTATCTTCTCCGCCTTTCATGCCCGCAGAGGTGGGTAGGAGAAGTGGGAGGTTGGAGCCTTCATCTCTAATATGTTTTTCTCAAGTCGTATGTTAGGGCTTTCCTTAAAATATTCCTCTTCGGTATGGATAGCAATATCTTTTGAGGTACTCCGATTTCCTATATCTCTCTCTCTCTCTCTCACACACACTCTTTCTTTCTTCCCGTTTCTCTCTATCTCGCTCTATCCCCCTCTCCCGACGCTCTAT
Organism: Ceratothoa steindachneri; assembly: GCA_963969495.1. Lineage (NCBI taxonomy): Eukaryota > Metazoa > Arthropoda > Malacostraca > Isopoda > Cymothoidae > Ceratothoa > Ceratothoa steindachneri. The sequence continues at coordinate 108,038,405 of OZ018324.1, read as the reverse complement.
CCCTCTCTCTCTCTCTCTCTCTCTCCACCTTCTCATCATCTGGGTTCATTTTGTCGCTTTCAATTTAAAAGCTTTCAAAACTTTCGATGAGCATAAACTACGGAAGTGGGGGCCAGGAAAAGATGTGAGGGGAAATTTTAATAGCCCCCACCCCTACCCAAAAATGCTGTTACAATATTTTAAAGTTATTAAAGCAAATTTTGTTTTCGAAAGAAGACGAAGGGACAAAATAATGGATACAGGAGTAAAAGCAACCTGGAGAGGAAGATCAAATTGCAAGTGAAGGATGGGAGCTGATGGATAGAAATCATCAGCTTCCACTGGGATTCAAAGCAGTGACCTTTCAAATGAGAAGTGCGGGCATTTTCAGTTACCCAAGATAAAGAATATTATTTTTTTTTTTAATTGAAAGTGACCCACTACCAAGTGTAGATGGGAAGATGTGAGTTTTTATAACAACTTCGATATCATTAAGATAACACTCCCTCCCCATACATATCCAGATCGATAGATAGATAGCGAGAGAGAGAGAGAGAGACGGGTTGACATATCGGTGAACAGTCAACGGCGTGAGAAATAGTTAGCTGACATGGAGGACTGAAAGCCATATGAATGTTATATCAAGATGCTTCGCGTCGGGTATCAAAATTCAAACATTATGACTGCTTCCCAATGCTCTGTGAACACTGGAAAGGCTGTAAGACGTGGCATAGACAGCAACAACTAACACTACAAGGCCGTGGCTAGCAGAAAGAAACACAACAGGTGGTTTGACTGCGTCCGCACACCGGAATTCATCTAACAAATGTAGGAGAAGTTGATGGAAGACTCGTGGAAGGAAATAAAGGCTTTGGCGAGAGAGATAAGTATTGTAGTCGCCACCTTGAAGCTGACCCTGAATAAGGACCTTCGCTTCCACTCGGAAAAGAGGCGCAATAGCCAAGGAGGCCGCTTGACGAAGCTAAAGAAGCTCCTGAACTAGTTGAAGCATTCTATTGAGAATGAGACGATCTGGTTCGTCTCAGAAAAAGACAAGTAACACAATTCATAGGACAACATGTGGCTTGCCTACAACCAAGACGATGTTCCATGTATCATAAAGAGAAAGTGCCCCCGAACTGTGATGCTCTTTGGGTATGTCTCCAGTCAGAGTTACATCATGTTATCCCACATCTTTGACCAGGATTCTAGGCTTAATTCAGACAGATATGAGGATCTGCTGGAGACTTTGGTGAAAACCTAGCTGAAGAAGATCGAGGTGGAAGGCCATACCTATGTAATGAGCCAGAAATGTTTGTCAGAGAATTTCTACGACTTCACCAACGCCTTTTCTGATATCTTAATTATCCGGTTTTCATCCCTTAGATTACTACGAGTATGTTTGCGGCGGGGACACAGTGAGAAACGCATGCGACAAGATTCGGATCCGTCCTGAGGCCACAGTGGAAGCTGAAGGTGCCATTTTGAACAACGTATTTATCTAATAGCCATAATATAGTTGATATTTGGGAATTTTTAAAATACATTTATTTGGGGCTAAGATATCGTGGAGGATTTTCTGTTATGCAAACAGTTAAATTTATTCTGAGCATCATATATATATATATATATATATATATATATATATATATATATATATATATATATATATATATATATATATATATATATAAATATATATATATATATATATATATATGTGTGTGTGTGTGTGTGTGTGTATTTATAGGCCCAATAAAATAAAAACTGGTATTACAACCGGGAAAAACGCTAAGGAAAATATTACGTGAACCATAGAAAGCTTATGAAAGAAAATAAGAGATATAGAAACAGGAAAAGTAGGGAAAACTATTTTTAACCGTAATATGAACATGAAAGTGAGGAAGAATAAATACCCCCTAAAAACCGTTTTCCTTTCATTCAATTCGATTCCTATTCCACCACACTTAATCGGTAGAGGAAGAAAGATTACCTAAGGACACTGAGAATATGTTCGCATAAATCGAAAGTTCAGCTATTTTCGTTTGGTTTTTACAAACCGCATTTACTTAAAAAGAGAGAGGAACGTAGAAGTTATCTACCCTCTATAAGATCTCAAGAAAATTAATCAAGGCGCAATATACTATAGTTTTTAACAAAATCTGTTTATATATACATATACATATGCATAAATATATATATATATATATATATATATATATATATATATATATATATATATATATATATATATATATATATATATATATATATATATATATATACAGAGAGAGAGAGAGAGAGAGAGAGAGAGAGAGAGCGAAATAGAGGTAGATAGATAGATATCATTTCAGGCATTTGTGTCGCACAGCTGGGAGAAATCCGTTCATATCGATCTAAAGTTTTGACGGTCTTGCTCAATGCATCAAATTTTGAACAATTTTTTGAAGATCATCTCTTCATCTTGTTTTAGATCTTCTTTTGGTTCGTTTTTTATCAATTAGTCCAATCATTATTTTTCTGATCCAGCTACCGTCTTAGTATCTCGCCGCATTGCCTGTACAGATCCATTTCCGTTCTTTATAGCTTCTACTATATCCTGAAGTTTGGTTTGTCCACATATTCAAATGGCTGATTTTCTATCACGCCAGGTTCTTCCCCATCACATTGCGTTCATTTCCTCTTAGTCTTGCTCTAAGTTTCCATGTAAATTTTTTTGGTCAGATTCCGAGTTTCTACTCCATATGTCATATAGTTTGTATTATGCTTTGGTGGTATACTTTTCTTCTCAGGCACATGGACATTTTACTTTTGAAGATGATGCTTGCTTTCCAAATGCTCTCTAGCCTAGAGTGATTTTTCGTCGGATTTTTGTCTTTTCCTTGTGACATTTCAATCTGTTGACACAGATAGATATATTTGTCTATCATTTCAATTTGCGCGATGTCAATTGTGGTGTCCATCATGTCGACCTCTGGTTTATTTGTCATGACTTTTGTTTTTTCAAGTTATATTTTTAGGCAGACTTTTTGCTAAAATGGTTTAAGTTTTGGAATCATTGTTTGAATCTCTTCTAGGTTCTTAGCTATGAGAATAGGACGTGAATAGTTTAGGTAATTGAAAGATGTCTGAATTTCTATGTAATCTAATGTAGGATCTAAAATTTTTATATATGTTCTATGATATTTATCTAGACCGGATCTATAGACATATTCTTCAAGGTTTCTCAATGAATTGGTTTAGAGTATGTTTGTGTTCAATCGTGGAGAAGACTCTTCTGATTCTGGCTTGTTCTCTTGGTTGTTGGTAATCTAGCTGGTTTTGCAGTCTGTTAGTAATGCCTCTTGTGTCTGTAGTTTGAAAAGTCTGTTTGATCTCATTTTTAGTGTCAAGGATTATTATGACATTGTGTCATTCGTCTGGATTCTTGCCGTGTTTCAGACATTCATGCAACAGGCAAGCTAGTTTGTCCATTATAAGATCTCCAGTATTTCAGCAACTCCGCAGTGATGTTATCCTGACTTGGGCTTTTGGGCTGTTTATTTGACTTATTGCAATTCTAATTTCTTATTTGAAAAAGGCTAGGAGATTATTGTAGGATGCTGTTAGTTTGTTGTGGTTTTGGATTGTATTGTTGCTTGAGTACAACTTTTCATACTACTCCTTAGTTCTTATAAGGAGTAGTACCATCTTCTTTTATAGTTAAACTCGTGAGATTTTCTTCTTTTGGGTGTCTTTTTAGCCATTTATACCCATTTTTCCTTCCTTGATTGTATCTTCAAGAATAGTTATATTATATTTTCTGATTTTAGCTCTCTGTTTCTTTTTAAGGAGTTTTTTTTAGCTCTGCTCACTCAATTTGTTGGTTTTTGCTTTAAAGTGTTTGCCCTTCTTTATTACGTTTAGGGTTTCTTCTGAGAATTTTTGTTGTTCTTAATTGTGTTTCCTTCTAATTTTCAGCACTGTCTTTTTATGTGTTTCATCAAATTAATGTTCATCACTTGTATAATGTTAGTATTAATCGGGTCACGTGGATTTTCATGGTATGCTCTGTGAAGATGCGCTGGAATTCTGGAAAGAGATTTGTATGAAATTTAATGTGCTTAATTTTTTAGTGGAATAGCTTTCTTCTCTTTTTCTGAATCTTATTTTTTATCCTATTATTTATTAGCCTTTTTATTTATTTACCTCGTTATATTTATTTTTTTATTGAATAATTTATTTACATTTGCGTATGTGTGTGTTCATAGTTATGTAACTTATGCTTCTACATTTCACACCTACTCTTTAGTATTTTGATAGAGATTTTATCTTTTTGTCTTTACTACTTCTCAACTTGCTTTTAATCTCTCTTTTCTGATAATGTATTACTATTTATTCACGCCCACTGTGTTTTCTATCCTTTATATGTAAGTAGGCGTGTCATCGCTTCTTTTTCTCCTATATATACGATTTTTGTATAATAATATTTCATGTATTTCTTGAGAATGAACTGAATCTAGTTCGAAAGTACTTTGATTCCACTTTTTATCTTTCCTGGGATTTTTTTTGTAATTATTGCTCCGCTTAAGCACACTATGTAAGTTTCTCATATTCATATATAATCTGTTGGCCCATTTTTTCGTCAGCGAACGAACTTTTTATTCTACATAATTGCTCTTCTGGTTTTGAAGAAACTTTAAATGTATTGTTCTTGTGCGATTTAGAAACTTCTATGGAATATGTATATTTGTGGATATATTTATAAGTGGTATACCAGGAGTGTGGTCGATATTTAAGTTTCTATTCTATTGATTGGTTAGGATGGTGGGGGGGGGAGATTATCTACATGCACTGACGCGATTGACAGTTCATCTGAGTTTGAGATGAATAATATTTGAGCAAGGGATTTTGAAGGAACTGAAATTGCTTAACTTCACTGGTTGTTATGGTCGAGGAATAAACCTGACCCGTTTCGAAGGCCTCGTTGAAAATAAATTTGTGGTCATCTGCAACCTGAGCTTCTCCTCATGTCATACAAGTTGTTAAAGGTCAGGATGTGTGGTGAGGAACCTGTAGGAACGTTCTAGGTTTTTCAAATTACCGGGATGCATCGAAGGGCTACCCGTTCTTTAGCAAAGAGGTACACGCGGGTGAAAACCATTAGAACTATACATAGAACCCAGTTATTTAGAACTGTTAAATGCAAATTCTAATAAAGTAGGCGATATTTTTCAACTCTTTGAGAATAAACAAAACCTGATTGAATAAAAAATCAAATTGATTTTCCATGTTTCGAATGTTCATCATAATAATCAAAAACATAAATGAAATATAATTTCCATTGAAGGGAATAATCAAATTGAAAATGTCAAAAGTCTCGTTTGGTATCTATTATATCAAAGGTTGTTAGTATCAATATCATTACTATCATAAACAGTTTCCCCACTTCCAGCATTGTATGACCTCTGAAGCATAAATCTACTCGTTTTCTAACGTTTCACCAAAATTAAGAAACACGTTATGGATATTAAGGCCAGGAGGGAACACAATGCTATTGATCCGAGCCACTATAGGATTAGTCATATATCAGCTTTTACGCCTTTTCTGTGGACTAGAATTAATTACTATACCTTTAAGCTTCCGGAAACTACTTATTTTAATGCCTCTAATCTTTGTATCCATCTCCTATAATGTCATCAGATGCCCAAAGATTCTTAAAGATATCAGGCTATCAGTTTTTATGACGTTCGAGGCAGTTTATTTCCACAATTAATAATTATATCACTATATTTTGCGTAATATGAATAATAGTAATAATATTCAAACTATGTTTTAGTTCTTTATATCTACAGGGTGTTTTAAAAACAAGGTATGCTGACCAAAATGTCGCGTGCTCTCACTTCTGCTGATTTATGACCTTACGACATGAAAAACCTTCAATAATTCCCGGACTAACCTGGGGAGGACATTGACAATTATATAATTCGAAAGAGAATATAAACTAACATAAGGGTTTAAAATTCCTTTTGAATCGGCCGAGTATTTATGATGTTATTGCCAAAACAAAGTAATTACCTAGCTAACCTTGGGAGGACTTTGGCAATTATATCATTCGAAAGAAAATGTAAAACAACATGAGGGTTCAAATTTCGTTAGAATCAGTGGAATAGTTATGATGTCATTGCCAAAACAAAATAATTTCATGGCTAACCTTGGGAGGACTTTGAAAATTATATCATTCGAAAGTGAATGTAAAACAACCTAAGGGTTTTAAATTTCCTTTGAATCGGCCGAATTGTTATGATGTTATTGCAATAAAAGAAAACGGGGCCGGACCGACCGAACGACATAGTGAGATGTAGAGTCAACCGGAACTAGACTCGTACGCGACTAAAAATTGAGTCTTGGAAGTGAAGCGTCTTGAGTTTCGTCACCAAACCTTTTTTCAGATAAAAAAATTTAAGTCGGAATGAAGAGGTTAATTGTTTCACGTTATCCACATTTTTCATTTTCACTTTTTCACGCCATACGTGTAGTAGTCACAATAATAAGAAATTATTATTAATATTAGTTCATCCCATATGTAATGCTGCTTTTTTATGTTTATCATTATCTTTTGGATAGAAATCAAACAACTCTTTAATGTTATTTATATTTAAATAAATATTTATTTATTAAGAAATATAATTTTCAATGGTTTCTGACACTCCTCTCCAACTTTCTGTTCCCTTTTTATCAGAGATCAGAGAGAGAGAGGAAGATGTGTGCCTCCTCACCTTCAATGGAGAAAGAGACAACAGCCACCTGGTCGACCCTTTTTGCCTGAGCTAATCGAAGTGCGAAATCACGAGACGCCGTGGTGGACCTGAAGGCCGCCATTACAGAAAACCGCGAAAAGTTTGAGAGACCAAAAGATCTCATCCGGAGTCGGACAAAGTTTCACCTCGCCGACTTAGGAAGCTTCTCGCGATTATGCTAATAGGGCGAGACTACTCTCGCCTGCCGACGCGTCGGAACCTAGAACCCCCTCCCCTTCGGACGGAGGGGGGAAAACCCCATTCAACCCCACTATAAATCCTCCAGCGCCAGAGTTGGAAGGCAGTATCCGCCGTCTGCCCAGCCCGTCAGTACCCGCTATTTGCGTCCCGTTAGACTCTGCACAATTCTCGCAGAACCTCTCAAACTCCGGGTATTCTCGATTAATTCGCGTGAGTCTACGCCTTACTCGTTCTACCTGCTCCTCGAACGCAACGCACCCAGTCTCAATTCGTGATCTAACTCGAAAGCAAAATCTAAGTTCATCCCGTAATAGTCATTGTCAAGAGACTATTATTTGAACTTCGCGCCAAGGCAAGGATTACCCCCTCGTACCAAATCTCCGAGGTAACAGCAACGCGCAACTCTCCTGTGCAAGTGATTTCTCTACTCCCCCCCCCCTCCCCAGTGTAAGTCTCCATCGTTGGCTTCGTATACGCTCAAGATCATTCGAGCGACCCTCGGTCAATATTGTTCGTTTGTTTGTATGGCGACCGTCCCTGCCAAGTATCCGCCCTTTAGCCGCTGAGATTCCTGTACGTATGTGTTTATAGCTTATTTTAAAACCCATTTTAACCTTGTAAAAGAATATTAATTTGCATATTTATAAAGTTATTTTTGTACCCGTTTTTCTATTGTCCCGGAACCTCCAAGATAGTCGACTATTTGACCAACCTACATTTAGTTAATTAGCACTCTTCTTGTCTTATAAATCTCCCACGCACATAACCGTCATCGACTTCGGTTGAGAAACGCAGAAAGGGTCAACCCCACCCTATTCTACGACACTTTTCAATACCATGTGTGTAAAAATAGTTTGCCTGATTTTTCTGTCGTTGATATCATTCTATTGAGGTGATTTGCTTAACTCATTAAAATATATTAATCTGATGAGAATAAGTCGGGTAAATATAAAGGGTTCTTAATCAAAATTGTTAAGCTTTTATATGATATCTCTTTCAACACGAGGTGCGTGGTTTTAATTAAACATTACTCTTCTTCTATTGATTAATGTGGGCTTTTATTTCTTCAATGCTTCATGTAAACAGTTGAAATGATAGTCTGACTTGGGTTAAGTATATCAAAATGGATTTTGACATTAATATCTCACAAGACGAACAGCAGAATCTTACCTGGATGAGGTCCATGTTTCGTGTGGAGTATTGATTTTTTTTCCTAGGACTAATCTATTGTGTAGACCAGTGGTGAGCAACCTTCGACATGATAGGGGTCAAGGCATATTTCTGTGAGTTTATGGCCGGACATCATCTGTTATTATCAGTGGCTGTCGCATACAGAAAACGAGAGCTATAAAACATATGAGCTAATAAATAATTGCCAATTAAAAGCCATTATCATTTTAAATGTTTCCTTTTATTTCTTCGTTTTTTAGTTTATTCTTTGTTTTAATTTTAAATACATATGTAGACATATACTGTGTTGAGGGAATATTTAACTTTAGAACTGCGAACCAGATTCAGCCCGCGGGCCGTATGTCGGTGAACCCTGGTCTAGAGCGTTTAATATTATTGTAAATAACCCATTTTTTGTCGATTGTAACAAACCTACTAAAAACTTATTTACTTTTTAGTCGATAAACGAGAGATGAGCAAATGTTGTTTTTTTGTTGTAAGTGTACCTCTGACGTGTTGAGGAAATCTTGCCCATCCCCTTTAAATGACCATTCAGAGGGGGATGATTTGAATGTACTTTTTCTACCCATGTTTGTTATTCGATTTTCTCACCGGTTAACAATTTACCATTGTCAATGCAAGTGGGACTTCCCTTCCCCTTGCTAAACAAATATCATCTAAAACATGAATTGCACAGCTAACAAATTACGTACTTGCTTTCTCTTCTACTTAGTTTTACTATTAATAGTCCTTATCATCCGTGTTGGTTTGAATTCTTTAGCTCTAATTGCTATAATTTTCTTTTCCATTTTCAGTGATTCAACCATTCGGCTCCGTTTTTCTAGAGAGGCATTTGTTTATCTTCGATTCATGAACCCCTTGAGTTGTCCTTCTTTATATGTTATAAATTTTCTATTGACTTGCATCTTAAGCCACTCATAGCTTTGGTTTACATAAATGACCTGAAATCAGTATTCTATGAATATTCAGTTTTCCCTAAAATATAAGCGAAGCTTCAACTCTTGTCTCGTGCATATTGAGTTGCAAACTGAAATTTAAAACTAAACAACATAGCCACACGTATAAGAATCTTTGGGAATTTGGGGATTTTTTTAAGTCATTAAGAAAATGAAATTTGGATTACCAATGTCATTTTTACTTAGTTGAGAAAGTCAGAAAGGAGGGAAAATGGTTAATAAAGTGAAGAGGATACTAAAAAGATTAACGTCATTTTTAGCAAACTTCTTTACCTCTTAATACTGAAGTTGGGAGAGTGTATATATAAATATATAGAAGAATAATTATTGTATAGTAGGGATTCGTGGTTTTCAATGATATAATGCTTTCTTGGACCAAAAATTCCCCTTGCTACAAAATAAGGATTAATTATCAGTTAATGTTTATATTACGATTCTATTCTATTTAAGTCACTCAACGTCTTGTTATATGGATAGGTAATGGATTAAAAGATATGCCCTAAAAGAAAAAACAGTGCAGTAATCCACAAAACTTTGAACCGCCCCCCTCCCAAATGAGAAGGAATTGGTGGATTTTTTCACTAGTAAACATTGCTAACTATTGATGCAATACAATTGCATCTAAAGGCCAAGAACTTATGGCAAGGTTGTACGAAGGTTGGAGCCTCCCCAAACAGGTATGTAATGATGTAAATAAGACTAAAGTAAATAACGTATCTTCTTAGAGATTATTCCCGGGCGGCTATTCTTGAAAATTATTTATTATAGGACGACCATAGCTTTAATGGTCATGGAAACTGCAAGAGGATCCAATTAATCACATATAAATTAAGAGTGACGTTTCAATGGAGCGTGGCTGCGCTGAATAGGGCGGAAATAAAGTGGCATATTCCAAGAGGGCAAGAATGTATGCATTTAAATGTGAAGAAATGCTGCTGTTACGAGTCCTCCAAGTAGAAATGGTGCTGTTGCTGAGTTTGGCTTGATTCCAAACCCACATGAGGTAAAAGTTTGCCCTCAGGGTGAGAACAGACTTAGCGAAAGTGAGTCAGAGTGTCCAAATGTAGGATTGAATGCGTACCTGCGAAGATGAAGGGATTCTGTCTTGATTCAACATCCTTTAGCGGGCAGCAATGAGTTTTATCTAAATTTGCCATGCCTCTAAACGCCCAAAAGGCTAAAGCAACTGTGTTCGACGACTTTTTGCTCCGTCTCTCTGCAATGCAGTTCTTCGAGGATCTCTTTGTTTCCTCTGGGTATACAACTAAAAGATGAAGGGAAAAGTTGGAGTTGTAAGATGACGACAGAAAGTTTGTTTTTCCCAGCTCTAAAAGAGCATCAGTTAAGAAATATCCTACGATTGAGATTGTCGCTCTTTTTTTCAAGATCTGGCCTTGCTGTGACCTGAAGTGGAAAACATGGCTAAAGCTACTAGTTATGAGCCGTCCTTATCAAGGATAAACTTCCTTCTGCAAGAGTTGCACCTTGTATCCCATTCAGAAAGAGCTGCATGGAAGTTGGGTCGTGATGATGTGACAGGCAACACACCTCAGTATGTTAAGCCATCCCTCCTTCTACCATTTAGGTATGCTTCCATTGCCAAGCTTGTTGTGACTAAGATTACAAGATCTATACTCATTCTCTCATTCTCTTTCTTTCTTTCTCTTTCGTTCTCTCTCTATCTATCTATCTCTTCCCATTTTATAACAAACAACCGTGTGTGACTCCTAACATACTATGTTAATAAACTCTTGTTCTGATTATTTCTCGTCATCTTTCCTGCAAAGTAATTGGTACTGGTCACTCAAACACACATGATTACAGCAAAATAAACTTTTACAGTTAATGACGATCATTACATCGAAGGAAATTTAAGTCTCTTTTAAAATCTAAATAAGAGAAATCTATAAAAAGAGAAATCTAAAGTCTTTTTGAAGTAGCGTACCTCAGGGTAATTTCCTATGATCTATGATATTTTGATGGAAATTTGAAAATTATTGAATACAAATATCATTGGTTTGCCTCAAAGTAAGCCAAATTCTATTAAATATTCAAATTTTAAAATTATCTTTCACTTGATTTTATTAGTAAACGAATTATTTCGTGTGGTATTCAGTAATTAGAGAAGGAAATTTAATGGAAACATTTTATTTTAAATTTCGATGGAAATATATTGCCAACAGTATCCTATCAAAAGACTCAGACTCACATTACGTTTGAATAACCCTCAGATCACTAAATATGTTTACATAACGAACTACTCGGGGAAACAGGACAACCAAAACTTACTATTCTTTAATAATCGTAATGATCCATTATATTGTACATATAACTTCTTTCATTAGGCGAAAACCCATTGCACTACAAAAAGGAATCTTAAATTAGGGGTCACTAAGACTGACAAGGATATCTTTTTCTCTTTCAGACATTTTTCTCTGCAGAATGCGAAGTTTTTCATGAAACATAATATTATTGCTCCCCAACGTTATAAGTTCTATTCTTACATCCTTTTCTTTAGGGGCTTTGCGTTTTTCATGATCTTACGGGTAACATTTCATTTTAATGGCGGGTCTCTCCTTATATAAGGAGAAGTCAGCTTAATTTTCGGCCATCAATTTTAACTTCTTATTGCTCTAAGACCAGTCCTGAAAATCTCTTTAATCAAGGCAGGGAAGAGAATGAGGATGGGAAAAGTGATCGCATTTTACCACTTCTTTTTTAATTGTATTTTATTAGTAATTTATTAAAGCATAAATGACTATGTTGCAGGATTGTAAATGTAGTGTAGATATAAATGCTGGTCATAGTTAGTTTAAAAACTAATTCATCATCTCGTGAACTTCTCTTATTGAATCAGTGGTGTAAGGAAAAGTAGTAAAGTATAGCGTAACAAAATAACATTGCTCCGCTCTCAGTGAAATGTTGACATACCAAAAATAAGGGAAAATAATTAATTTTCTGAAACAGTAAACAAAAACATGCGAAATTACAAATGTATGTCTCCTCCCCTCATATACATTATTTCGAGTCTATATACCGTATTTTGTTTCCTGTATATAAACAAGTACTTAATTTTAATTACAGAAGCTATTCGTGCGATAGATGAGGAAATTAGGAAGCAAACTCATTTGTATAACTATTTATGCACAAGACTCGTCCATTCCTTTTAACAGAATTTAATTTGTGACTTTGAAGTAAATATAATTATATTTACACTATTAATTATTAAAAAAGAAATGCTGTAGAAATTGACTGGCTCTTCTTATAAGTATTACATAAGGTTTTGTCTTTCATTATATAGAATGATCACACTTGGAATCGAGAGACAAATTTTGTCTTTCCTGTTCTATTTTAATTAAGAAGAAGAAAAGGAAAACTTGCGTATAGCAACTAAGTCTCTGAGTACGGAGAGAAGGAATCAGACAAACAAGGAAGAAAAAGGCGAAAGAAAAGAATCTTGTGAACTCTATGCCCTGGCCGCGAGAGCATATACAAAGCATTCAGAAGCCCATTCGAGGGTATGGAGGCAAGATTTGAAACCTTCATGAAAGGCTTTGTCTTATAAATGGTGAAAGTATAGGAATTTTTTTGAAGCAAAAGAATTTACATGATTCAATCACATTTACTGGTGGGGCCCTATTTTCTGTACTAGCGATTTCATATTCCCTTCATTAATTCACCTCTACCCACGTATTTTTCGTGGTCTATTTATTTTAAAATTTTAAAATAAATAGACCACGAAAAATACGTGGGTAGAGGTGAATTAATGAAGGGAATATGAATACTAGCGATTTCATATTCCCTTCATTAATTCACCTCTACCCACGTATTTTTCGTGGTCTATTTATTTTAAAATTTTAAAATAAATAGACCACGAAAAATACGTGGGTAGAGGTGAATTAATGAAGGGAATATGAAATCGCTAGTACAGAAAATAGGGCCCCACCAGTAAATGTGATTGAATCATGTAAATTCTTTTGCTTCAGTCGTTTGGAATTTGTACCCCCAGTCACCCATTGAGCTCGAACTAGATATAATTAATAACTCCATTTCTTTCAATAAGTATCAAGATATGATCACTATTTCCATCATTCGTGTTGATTAAGGCATAAAAGAGGGGATTGGAGGATCGGATGGCAGAGTTCGTTTCATATTCTATCATACAGAATAATGATTCTGAGTTGGAGTAGTAAATAAAGGAGAAATGAAAGATAGTTGAATGAATGAAAAAAATATCAGGTAGTGCCAAAATGATTGGTTACTGCACCAATGAGAACTAAAATAGACTGGCTTTTGGAAACAAGTTTGTTACAGAGATGGTACCAAAATGGGCTTAAATTAGAAATATGGCGTGGAGATAGCATGATAGAGATTAAGAAAGTGAAGATTGATTACGTCGAGAAAAAAGTGGAAAAATGGGATGAAAAGGAAAGACAGGGATAGAGAGAAATTGTGAGAGCTTGAGAGAAATTGTTAGTGTGAGAGATTGATTAGGAGAGTATGAGAAAGATTGTGAGTGCGATATAGAGTTTGAGAGAACCTGAGTTTCTGAGTGTGAGAGAATGTGTGTGACAGTGTACTAGAATTTATGTGTAAGAGTGTGATAGCCTGCGTGAAAAAGTGTGAGAGATTGTTTGAGAGTGTAAGAGAGAGTCTGTGCGAGAGAGAGTGTGTAAGAGAGTTGAGTGAGTGTGTGTGAGAATGTGTAAGACTGAATATGTGAGTGTGTGCATTTGAGAGCGTGATAGTGTGTGTTTGAGAGTGTGATAATATATTCTTAAGAGAATGAAAGTGTGAGCGAGTGTAAGAGAGTGAGCGAAAGAGGATGAGAATGAGTGAGAGCTTGAGTGAGAATGGGAGGGGGTTGAGAGAGAGAGAACGCGCGCGCTGGCTCTCCGTCTACGATTTTGGGAGGACATCCTCGGGAGAAGCCGAGCTGATGCAGCTTGTCGAAGTGCAAGGATGGAGGGTCAATTTGGAATGGACAGACAGAAAGAAAAATTACAAACTGAATGAAAATAGGAAAAGTAATCCAAAGTTACAAATGACTGCAATTGCATTCTGTATCACCTCAAAATGATAGAAACTAGGAGCGTAAAATGAAAGAAACGTTGGAAAGTGATTTCATGATTAGCCCATTAGGAAGCAAAATAGAGGGAAAATATATATGAAAATCTATATAGTTCTTTGGATCATGCATGTTTGGCTTTGAATGCCCATGAAATGTTATTGTAACCTGATAATCCCCAAATCAGGTCGCTAACGACTCTACATCTCACTATGTCGTCGGTCGGTAGGTCGGTCTCCGTTTTGCTTTTTGTTTGTTTTAGTAATAACATTGTAACTATTCGGCCGTTCTAACAAAACTTGTAACGCTTATGTTGTTTTACATTTTCTTCTCAATGCTATAATTGCCAAAGGCCTCCTAAGATTAGCCCGGGAATTATTTTGTTTCGGCAATAACATCATAACTTTTCGGACGATACTCTGTAGACTAGACTAGGCTTGGCTATACTCTACTAGGCAAGCCTAGAATAGGCTACACTATGCTAGGGTAGGCTATACTAAGCTAAGCTATGCTAAGATATAATGTACAAGGGTAAGATATACTATGTTAATTTAGGCTATAATAGGCTATGCTAGGATATTATATAGTATATTAGGCTAGACAATAATAAGCTATTCTTGACTAGAGTATAATAGTATAGTATAGGCTATACATGTCTAGGATAGTTAATGCTAGGCTAGGTTATTCTATGCTAGGTTAGGCTAAGCTATACTAGGCTAGGCAGGGCATGAAAGGCTATACTAGGGTAGGCTACGCTATGGTATGCTAGGTTAGGCTATGATACACTAGGCTAGTCTTCGCTATACCAAAAAACGATAAGCGAGGCTTTGTTAGGGTAGGCTAGGTTATGTTATGCATGCTATGCAAGCCTAGGCTAAGATCTAATATTCTAGTCTAGGCTAGGCAATACTATGATATACTTTACTAACTAGGCTACGGTAGAGTAGGGTAAAGTAGGCTATGATATAGTATCCTAGGCTATGCTAATCTAGGCGAGAATATGTTAACTAGGATATGATAGAATATACTAGACTAGGCTCCAGTGAACTAGGCTAAGCTATGCTATTCTAAGATAGGCTATACTAGAGTATGGTAAGCTAGGCTAGACTAAGTTTTAATATACAATTGTAGGCTGCGCTAATCTAGGCTAGGTTATACTCTGATAGGCAGGCTAGGCTAGAATAGGCTAGGATAGACTGTGATAGGCTCGGGTATACTATATAAGCTAGGTTATTCTAATATATACTATGCTAGGCAATATGTGCAAGTCTATACTAGGCTAAGCTAAGGTATACTAGGCTACTCTAGGGTATAGTATGCTATTCTAGGCCATTCTATGCTATGATATACTAAACTGGGCTATACAATGGTATGCTATGCTATGCAAGGCTATGCTGGACTAAACTAGGCTAGATTATAGTGTGCCATTTGAAGCTAACATAGGCTAGAGCAGGCTAGGCTAGAGTAGGGTTGGGTGTGTTATGCTAAGATATTCCATGCTAGAATAGGATAGGATATAATATGCTAAGCTATACTATGATAGACTTGTTTATACTATGTTAGGCTAGATTATACTATACTATTCTAAGCTAGATAAAGGTAAGGTAGGCTATGGTAGATAGTTTATACTATGCTAGGCTTTGCAAGGCTAGGCTAGCCTAGGCTATACCAGGATAGGCTAGGCAATACTATGTTGAACTATTTTATACTATACTGGTTTAGGCTATGTTATACTATACTCTTCTAGGCTAGACTATGATAATCTATACTATGCTATATTATGGTAAGCTTTACTATCCTATATTTGCTAGGCTGTACGAGGCTAGTTTTTGTTAGGCTAGGCTTTACTATTGTTTCTAGGCTAATTTATGGCATACTATACATTCTCTGCTAGGCTACATTAGTCTAGGCTAAGTCATACTATGCCAGGCTAAGCTATACTATGTAAGGCTAGGCTATACTAGGCTAGCTACGCTAGAGTATGGTATGGTAAATTCTACTATTATGAGGAATTATAGGCTAGACTTGGTTGTATATACTCTGTTATATTATGCTATACTATACTATGCTATGATATACTATGCTTGGTTAGGCAGGCAGGATTTACTATATTACGCAATCTAGGTTAGTCTATACTAGGCTAGGCTTTATTATGCTAGGTGAGGTAATACTATGGTAGGCTATCCTAAGGTATGCTAGGTTTTGCCGGCTACTATTCGAGACTATACTAGGCTATGCTATAAAATGTTATACTATTCTACACAATACTAGGCTATACTAGGATATGCTATGCTAGGCTATACTATGCTAGGAGATACTATACTACCTATACTATATTATACTTTACTATGCTATGTTTTCTATGCTATGCTATACTATACTATGTTATGTTATAATATACTAAGCCATGTTATACTATGTTATAATATGATAAGCAACACTATGCAATAATATGTTATGTTATACTATGCTATAATGTGCTCTGCTATACTATTCTAGACTATGCAATTAGGGTCTGACCATTTTTTCGCCTTTCCAATTCCATAAATGATGTGTGACAAAAAGTTAAGGCCCGCCATTTCCATTTTAATTAAAAAAAATATATCATCATCATCATCATCATCATCATCATCATCACTAAGTCTAATATAAAAAGGGGATTTTTTTGAGTATTTGAATAATAATTTCATCTTAGTTTGGTTATGACTTATGTTTTTTATCAAAGTTATTTCTAATAATTATTTTATAATATCAAAAAACAAAATGGTGAAGTTCAGAAATAAATATAAGTATCGAAATTTGGGGAAATTTTTAAAACCCAAAGAATTACAAATGGTGAAGTTCATAAAATTTATTTTTATATATCTTCTTCTATAACTATGTTTTAGCAATGAGATATTTTGAAGAGGGGAAATTTATTTTAGAGGTCCTTTTTAAAATTATTATAATTGGAGAAGTTCAGAAAATTTATAAAAATTTAACCATAGCTGCTTTTTTTATTTTAAATTTTAATTTTAGTAGCGAAGCGCAAGCTCCCCCCGTAGGGAGAGGGAGTGACGAAGCCATTGCCTAATTTAGTATAATTTAGTTCTGCTTTGTAATAAGCTTTTAGAAAATTTGACATTTTAGTCGCGGGCGACTTCCACCTCACTATGTCGGTCGGTCCACGTTTTGCTTCTTTTTTTTAATAACATTGTAACAATTCAGCCAATTCTAACGAAATTTGAACCCCTTATGTTGTTTTACATTTTCTTTGGAATGATATAATTGTCAAAGGCCTCCCAAATTTAGCCATGAAATTATTTTCTTTTTGCAATAACATCATATCTATTCGGCTGATTCTAAAGAAATTTGAAACCCTTAAGGTGTTGTTTACATTCTCTTTCGAATGATAGAATTGCTAAAGTCCTCCCAAGGTAAGGACAAACCTCAGAATAAGTGAGGGCACGCCACTTTTTGGTCAGCAGACCTTGTTTCTGCTGACTTAAGTTTGAGACCTGTTCTTTGCAAATTCGGGGTCACTGAGTCTAAGAATGGCAATAGTTTTCTTCTATCACGTCAAGTTCTTTTAGAACCTGTCCATATTGGACCCACTCATAGTAGCAGGCTATCTTACGACCAAGTGAACGGAAGTGGAGGCGTTAGGTATTCTTCTTATTTTATTTTTTCTATGTATTTTTGCACATCTAGATATAATAAGCAATTGTGTATAATATAATTTTGTGTTTTTACAGATTTGTTTATAAAATAAGATTTAGTATTATGGCCTCATTGCGAACGAAATGTTTGAATTCGCCTGACTCGCTTTGCTATATATGTGGTTGTTTTACTGCACCAGCTCAAAGAATGAACATCAGTATCTTTGTGAAAAGAGCATACTTGGCTTACTTTAAGATTAAATTAGGTCACCATGATAAACCGTGGGCGCCGCACAATGTTTGAAAACCATGTGTCAAAAATCTACGCCAATGGACAAAGGGCACAAGGAAACAACTAAGATTTGGCGTTCCTATGGTGTGGCGGGAGCCAAAAAAAAAACAGGTAAACGCTTGTTATTTTAGTCTCACAAAGGCTTCTGGTTATAGCAAGAAATGCGACATCAAATAAGTTACCGAAATCTTGATTCGTAAATTCGCCCAGTGCTTCATTCAGATGAAATTTCCGTACCTGAATTCAAGAAACCTCCTTCATTGGACGAGGTAAGTAATATGCGTGAATCTGATATAAGCAATGAATTTGACAATGATCCAGACTTTGTACATACATCGACTAAAGAACGCATAAACTTCAGCCAATTAGAACTGAATGATTAAGTTATGGACCTAGACCTGTCAAAAGAGTTAGCAGAAGTGTTAGCTTCTAGACTTAAAGAGAAGAATTTGTTGCCGAAAAAAATAAATGTAACTTTTTATTGGAACATGGAGAAAGATCACTTGTGACGTGACGAGGCTGTTAAATGCGATGTGTGTTTCAGAGTATGATCCAAGTGAATGGAAACCTTTTATAGATAGTTCAAAGAAGAGTCTAAAATGTGTGTTACTCCATAATGGAAACTTGTTCGGTGCGATTCCTATTGGTCACTCTATGCATTTAAAAGAGAAGCATGAACACATAAGATCTGTATTAGATTTACTCAAATATGATGAACACAAATGGATCATATGTGTGGATCTGAAAATGGTAAATATTTTACTTGGCCAACTAGGAGGCTATACAAAATATCCGTGTTTCCTGTGTTTATGAGACAGCCGAGCCAAGGACAAACACTGGTAACAGAAACTCTGGCCAGTTAGAGAAAGTTTGACTGCTGGGCAGAAGAATATTATACACCAACCACTTGTTGAGCGAGAGAAAATCATCTTCCTACCCCTTCATATTGAACTAGGGCTGATTAAACAATTTGTGAAAGCTCTTAATGTGGAGGGGACTGTTTCAAATTCATATTTACACTATTTCATGGCTTATGATAAAATAAAGGCTGGTGTTTTGGATGGGCCACAAATCAGAAAGTTAATGTTAAACCAAAACATCTCGAGTTCGATGACTAACATAGAAAAAGGAGCATGGGATTCATTTGTGGCTGTTGTGAAAGGATTCCTTGGAAACAAAAAGGCTGCTAACTACAAGGATTTGGTAGAGGCATTACTTGATAGATTTCATCGTTTAAGCTGCAACATTAGCATAAAGGTTCATTTTCCCAAGAGCCATCTTAAAGAATTTCCTGCTAATCTTGGCTACGTGAGTGATGAAAACGAAGAACGTTTTCATCAAGATATCAAGATTATAAAGGAGAGATATCAAGGCCGATGCAACACAAACAGGATGGCAGACTACTGTTGGAGTATTCAACAAGACTGTGTAGACATCAAACACTCCAGACACACTTGCAAGCGAAAATTTCTTCCATGAATGTACGAGGGGGAGTCAAAAAGTTCTCAGATAAATGGCATAAAATTTTTATTTGTAATAATACTGTAATCATTTTTCTACATAAGCTCCATTAACATCTATACACTTTCTTAATCTATGAATCCAACGGTAAAGACCATCTTTGTAGAATTCACGGGGTTGTCTCTGGCACCAAGTAATGACCTGCTTTTTTGCTTCATCTAATGATTGAAACCGGGTTCCTTTTAGGTGTCCCTTTAAATTTGGAAACAGAAAAAAGTCAGAGGGTGCTAAATCAGGGCTATAAGGGGGATGAGCAAGAGTTTCCCATCGAAATTCCCGTAGCTGAGATCTCACAGCTTTGGACGAATGTGCAGGGGCATTGTCATGGTGGAACAAGATTTGCTTGTGGAGCTTTCCTCGTCGTTTTTTGGCTATTGAAGTTTTCAGCTTCCTTAAAACTCCTTCGTAATAGCTGGATGTAACAGTTTTTTGTCCTTCTAAGAAGTCTATTAAAATAATTCCCTCCGAATCCCCAAAAACTGTAGCCATTATCTTCTTAACGGACCTCTCTGTCTTGAACTTGATAGGCCCTGCTGCCCCCCTTGGGTGCCACTCTTTTGATTGATTTTTACTTTCAGGATCAAACTGATACACCCAAGTTTCATCTCCCGTTACGAGGCGCTCAAAAAAACTATCCTCGTTTGCTTCAATCTTGGTCAAAATAGCCAAAGAAAGGTTGGCCCTATGATTCAGCTGGTCTTCTCGCAACGCTTTTGGGACCCAACGTGCTGAAAGCTTGCTCAGGCCAAGATTTTCAGTTAGAATTCCAAATGCTGAGCCATGAGAGATTTCACATGCATTGGCAACTTCATCAATAGTAATACGGCGATCTTTATCCACTAGATTCCTCACAAGCTCGACATTTTCTGGGTTAATGGAGGTGGAGGGTCTCCCTTCACGTGGATCATCTTCAACTTCTTCTCTGCCCCCCTTGAAGCGCTTAATCCAGTCGTAAACTACCGCTCTACATGGCGAAGAGTCACCATAAACCTGTTGTAGAGCGTCAATAATCTTAACAGGCTTCCAATCAAGTTTAGTCAGGAATTTAATGTTCGCTCTTATCTCAAAATTTGCCATTTTATGGGTTCAAAAAAGTAACCTTTTTGAAGCACATCTAATACAAAGAGTCTCGACAAATTGAATGACGAATTTTGTAGGAATTGTTCAGAAAACATGAAAGTCGTGTTTGACCCTGTATTTACTTGTACAAAATCGAACATTTCAATAATCTGCCATTTGTCTGAGAACTTTTTGACTCACCTACGTATAGGTATGTGTACGACTGCTTGTCTTTTCTCCATTATATTAGAAAACTAACCTATATGTAGTTAGTAATAGGTGATGTTATCTTACAATGCCTTTACCCTTTCAAGTTCTGTTGACATTTTAAGTTATGGTTTGAAGCTATAACACTTAGGAAACTAAGTGTTACGTCGTAAAATAGGAATATGCTGTAGAATGAAAACCATATTTGAAATCAGCACGTCAGAATTAGTTAAAAACAACCATAAAACATAAGTCAGCAAAAAGTGTGTTGATCAGTGTTATTTAAGTTCTAATTTATAAATGCTATCTAGCAAATGTTCCACATTCATTCATTGATTTTCGCATCGACACTATCCGTTAGTTGATTTTCGCAGGGCATCATTTTATTGGTTAGTTCAGATCCGCCCTTAGGTTTTCTTTCATCTTTTACTGCGCTATAAAACCAGTATTTTGCAGTTTTTCATTTGATAATCTGAGTAAAAGTGGTGAAGTTATTGGGATTAGAGGAAGAAACGTATAGAGGGGAAGTGAGAATAAAATAAATAGTATGTTGCCATAGAGTTGCAAGACACCTGAAGATCAGGCTAATCGCTGTTTTTGTTTTTTGTCTGTTATTGTTTTTGCTTGTTAAATACCATATTATTTGGCGTTGAAACCGTTCTCCTTGTAAGAACTCATTTGGGTAAGTTTTTACGTGCAGTTTAGTGCGTTGTAGTTTCTACATATTTTATGTTTCCTTGTTTTCTTTCGTGTTTTAATTTTTTTGTTTATTATTAGTTTTTGTTATTTAAATATAATTTCCTCGGTATCGATTCGGTCAAATTTGAGGACTTTTCTTTATCCGGTTTATAGGCCAAGAAGAAGAGGTATCCGGTGTTGCTTAAGGAAATAAAGTAAGACAGATTTTATCTTTTTTGGAGAGGGGGGGAGGGGTCTTAGCAAACAATATTTTCATTCTATGAACTAAACTTACACTTAATGTTATTCAGCAGCGCTACAGTGGCAAAGAGTACCTTGTGGACCCTATATTATTATTATTATTAGTCATAGTCCGAGTCCTATTCCTTTTTCTCATTCTCTAACCTAAGCTAACCTAACAACCAGGTGGCGCCACAACCTATGTTCATCGCCAGGTCAAGATAAGCCCAATGGTGACCTTTGTTGTCCTTCAAGGTCGCTCTAAGTGGGCTTCTATAGTGGTTTTATATATATATATATATATATATATATATATATAAATATATATATATATATTTTTTTATATATATATATATATATATATATATATATATATATATATATATGCGTACAGACTTTCAGAAATATATATTAGATTCAGATGGTTTGTCACGTTTTAGTTTTTTTTTATCTTTCCTTTTTTTTAGTTTCCTTCTTCTTTCTTATTTAGACACTCTCTTCTGCAATTTTAGCTGCTTTACTACCCCTTTCTAATTTCTTCATGCATCTTTGAAATCTTGCATGGCTGGTACCTATTCTGTTTTTTCAAATGTCTTCTTATAGATTACTTCCCGTTTTCCATTGTTTTTTCTTGCATTTTCCTTTCTCTTTTCTCTAATTTTTTATTCATATAGTCAGCTTCATTTCTCGATGTAAATCTTCGTTTCTCCACCTCTTTATTCTTTTTCCATCTGTAATTAAGTATGTGCACTTTTTTTCACTCTCTGAATAATCGGTTTCTGAACTCGGTTGATGTGATCATCTTTCCCAGTACATTCCACTCTGTAGTGGAGGGATATCTTTTATTCCCTGCCCTTACATCTGAAAGTTTCGTTTGCCATACCGGGGCTATTTGGAATTTTCCATTGAACCTCCTATCCATCAACTCTTCCTACTACTTCTGCAATTTTGCGAGCTTGCATCTTTGCTTTCTTGTGTGGGCTTTCAAATATTTGGGTGATGTCTTCAGCGAATTATATGGTCACATGGCTCCCGTTTTTTGTTTTAGCTTGGGCGACCTAGTGCTACTTATTTTGATGAATCCATATTGTTGATATTAGGTACGGTGTTCTTTTTCATATGTTCCAAGAACCTTCAGTTATCGATTTTCTTGAAAAGTTTCCGCCAAATTCAAACTGTGAGTTTGGTCGGTAGCTTTTTTCGATCGTGAAAGGATTCCTTGGCTTGGGTATGAATATAATTTTAGTCACTATATAACAATCTGGATAGTAACCGGTATTTCTGCAGTCGTTAAAAAATGTATTATTTTCCTTAAGAATGAGCATTGTGACTTTCTATAGTTTTAGATTAGTTAGCCCTGAGTTCCCCGGCACTTTCTGTTTGAATGAATGGAGGGTGCTTTCTAGTACTTATATTGTTATCGCCGCCTCATCCCCTACCATCAAATTCTTACTTTGATCCCCCCTCCCCTTGCATTTGGGATGTGTCCTTTGAATATTTACTTTTAGATAGTCAATTATTTTATTTTCGAACTCTATGTCGATCTGTTCAGTCTCCTCCTCATTGATATTAAATATATTTTGACAATGTTCGCATAAGATTTTTTCGATGTCTTCTTCTTCTGTTTTGATTTGTCCTGTTTTTTCTATTTACGTTTCCCTATGCGTTTGTAATTCTTTCATCTTATTTACCATTTCCCAGAAATCTTTTAGGTGAAGCCTTGTCATCTAATTTTTCGAGTGCTTTATCCCATCTTTGTTTCTGCTATTCAATAATGTTCTTAATCGAGTTCTTGCTTTATCTTACGCATTCTTCCTTGAATGGCCCTTTAATACCCTCTCCTTCTATCATATATCTCCGGTATATTTCTTCCAGTTCATGGTGTAATCCTTTCATGTATACTGACCACTTACATATATAGTGAGATGATCTTGGAGAAAGTTCTTTGTAATCTTTGTGTTGGCTACATTAATCATGGCTTAGCCTACCTGCTGGAAAGTTTCATCTATTACTAAGAGGCTTCCATCTTTGAACTGTGACGGTGTGTAACTCCACAGAAATCTTTTCCCAGTTTTCTTCACTATAACTCTTTCTTATGAGTGAGGGAGGTCTGAATGGGGCTTCTGTTAATGGTCAGCGAAATTCCAACATCGTTGTTGGAAGGGAAGATTTCTGCCTCCATGTAAAAGTTGAAGGAGAAGTTAAATTTTCCTAGCCAATTATCTGGCTTCGTAGTAGAACGTGCCGAGATAAACGAGGAGAAATTTAGGCCTAGACTTTGGACGATGATTCTGCCCAGTAGCATATCCAGTCTTTGAACTATTCATCAATTTTTTTAGCAGGTCAAACTTGAAGGTTTTTTCTTGAGTGTAATAGCCACAACATCGTAAGGCGCTTGAGTATAATTTGTTTTAATTACCTCATAATTCCATGTTTTCAACTTGTATATTTTTGTGTTTATACCGTTTGCAGAGAGGATCCAACCGCCATTATTGATTTGCAAGATGTTCAGTTTATTTCTACACATATATGTGTGTCTTTTTTGGCTCCTTATCTTCTTGACGAGAGGAGGCTTTTCTTAAACCTCTTTTTGCGCGTCTTTTTCTGGGTTCTCCACTAGCAGATTACGCGAAGTTTGCGGTTTGGTTTTCGCAGGGCTATGTGACGCGAGAGTGCGCTTTTGTTGAATTTATTTTTCCTTGTTTTTTTATTTAAAGTTGCCTTATCTCTTTTTACAACTCCGATTTTTTTATGTTATAAAGTGTTTCATCGTGCTGTTCGGTTTCGTACATTCCCTACTGAGTGAACCCATCTATCTCTATTTTTTCTTTTCTCCATTGTGATTTCTTGGACCAAGCATACATTAAACTTACCTGATGAGTTCAGATCCTTTCTTATTTGTACGTGAAAAAATCTATTTTCTAGTATGGCGGAGTTTAGAACATCTTTATATGTTCCTACTGAAGCAGGATGTGTTAAAGGAACGTGAATAATATATGTCAAAATTTTAGTATTTGTTTCTTCGGCGATGTGTATCCAAAACACTTTAAGACTTCCTTCGAGCTGGAAATATTGGTTTAGATCTTTTTAATCCGAAAGATAATGACCAATACAAGCAGATGCAATGACAGGCAGATGTTTTTAGACGAATATCAGCCGTCTGCAGTTTTTCATCCTGCCCTAATTTCGAAGATTTCATTATTTTGTTTATTTTATATTGCAGAAAATAAAGTTCACATATACTGCTATTATATATTGCATTTCCTTATATTTTACCCACCCCTCATTCTGATAAGAATTAGATGCTGGCAATGGAGTTGTGCTAAATGGGAGATAAGATTTCCAGGGTACTTAAGTTGCCTTCCTAGATATATATGATTAAATGGCCAGTGTGAATGAATACAAATTACTTAGGTTTAATCATGAATGGGTTTACCTTCCATGGCGGTCTTCATTCTGTGTTGCCGATAGCACAAATTGGGTTTATTCTTTTTACAGACCAATACGTCGATTCCAATTTTATTTAATTGAAAAGTTCTTGATAGGAATTCAGCGGCAACAAGATTTCACCCATTAAAGCGTGATACAGTGCAATTTCGAATCGTACCCATACTCCTTCTTAGTGATTTAAGGGTGATGTACAATCCATCACTCTTCCTGACTCATATATATATATATATATATGTATATATATATATATATATATATATATATATATATATATATATATATATATATATATATATATATATATTACTTTCATATTGTTTCTTTTATCGCTTTCGAGAGACAAGTTCACGGATTTAATGGTTTGTGGTTCAAGGGTGTCGGTTTCTCTGCCGTTAACATTCACTGGGTATTTTAATGGTTTTAAAGTTTCTCTGAAACACCCCTTTTCGCAAAAGGTATGTGGGTTGAGGAGTGAATGAAATGCAATCGAAAGGCTAAATTAAATACTAATTACCCAGTACTAAAGCAAATTCATATACTTTCTATTTAGCTCTGTTGTAAAAATTAATATTTTCGAACTGTAGAAAACTACTTACTGGTGTTGTGATACAAAATGGATTTCCTACTTTCGAATTCAATTTACCAGTGTATGGATTTATCTTTTTAATTTTTTAAGAGAGAAATTTAAGCAAAGGCTTATTAACCCGTGTGTTAAGGCGTAAAATAAAATTAATTTAGTGCTGAAATTTATTGAAATAAATGTGAAAACTTATTCTTCATAAATCTCCCGTGAGGTTTATTTAGACCAAATGCAAACGAACGAATTTATAAGGCTAGATAGGATTGGTCTGAATTAATGGCTTGTCATTGTACTGTGGTTTCACGTATTAATATTAGAATTAAAATAGAATTTTACCGTATAATAAAGGTTAGGTTATGGATGAAACGTCTCATAAGGCGTAACTTTGATCAAGCTGTGGATTTTGAGTGTTCAATAGGGTAAGGATATACTTGGGGTGTATTTTGTTCTAAAATTAAATATCCGGGAATCAGACTAGCCGGGAAGATTGTAAGTGAGAGTGGTTTATATGGATTACTGATGAAAGTGCTGGGTGTAGAAGTCAAAATGAGGAAGATGAGATGAATTTATGATGTGAAAAACTATATTGGTGGAGATAAAGAATTATTTTGACATGGTGCAGTCATATTGAGGAAATAAATGCAAAACAGTTTACAAAATTTGTATAATAGCTTGTGTTATGTGAGAAAAAAGAGCAATCCGGTCGAAGAAAAGGTGGATCGAATCTATATATGAGGAAACTTGTGAGGGAATGTGATTTTAACTGACCCATTGGAGAAACATATTGTTTATGATAGGGGGGCATGAGCCTTTGCTAAAGCGTTATCTATTAGGAAATGGACAACATGGTCGTTATAATTATGATTTTAGTTGTAGTGGAGATGCAGACTCTTTTGATGAAGGTAACTCGGAAATTGTATTCCATAATCCACTGGATGTATCAGCTGCCCACCTTTCCGCGAATGGACCTCAAACTTTCAACTGACATGGAGTCCTTCGGTAAAAGGAAATCAAGAAATCAGCTTATTTACGCGTTGGTTCATAATCAGTAATGACTATTTTTCTATGTTAAATTGGAAACCTGATACGAATCTTTTCATGGTCCTGATTACTTGAATTTCTATGTCACGTCTCGAAAAGTATCGTGAAATTTTCTTTTAAACCTCAATACTAATATTACACACCAAAATTCCATCTTTAATGATTGCTCTCTCCCCAGTTATCTTTAGTTGGATAAAGATAACTAATTAAAATATTTTATGCAGCGGGACACTAATTCAAGTTATAAAATAGGAAATTCGCTAAAAAATGGAGGCATGATAAATTTTACTTGGAACTACCAGAGAATATAATTTGCCTTGCAAATAGTATGGGTCAGGAAGGGAAAGTTGTAAATTATATACCCGCTGATTAATGTAAAACACGTCTCATTCATTACCTTGTGTTCAGTCGATCAGGTTAGCATATAAAGGTCGTTTTGACCCTTAATCATTAATATCATATCATTGTGAAAAGAATATGAAAATTGAGACAATAATGAAAATTGTATGATTCAACGAGAATAGGTTTGTCAGTTAAAAGTTCTATGTATATGGCCGTGGTATTCACTTACAGCAATGGTTTGCCACATTTACACTGGATGAGTAAACGTGAGAGACGTTATTCGTCCACGTTAAAGCAAGTGAATGTAGTCAATACACAGCTGTCAGATAGACATTCTCAAACATTTATTATGCTTTAATTCGTCACTGTAACTTTCACTTTTTCCATTGGTCTCAACAGGAGTGTCTTCCTACTCGTGGGGACACGTTATATTACAATTGACTTAAATTGCAATTTAGAACACTAATAGAAGAAGTTCATTTTAGAACTGTCTGATTAGTGTATTAGATACAGTACGTTATTTAGGGTGGGTGGGACGTGCCCCCCAGCTATACCAAATGCAGTGTGAATGTAGCAAACTCTTCCCACAATTGAGCTAAAAAAATATAATCGATCTTGGCAAAGACTGAAGAGTACAGCAAAGTAAAATTAAACTAACAATGTATTCATTAATCAGTCTGAGCAATCAAATATGTATTATAATCCATTTGAAGCAAACTGCTGAGCGCTAAGCTGGCCTTAAAATGAACGGTTGGCCAGTTTGATCAAGGCTTTGTTGCCAGCGCTGTTTGAGTATTAAGAAGTCACCAATGTTCAAAAAGCTGGAGGACAAAATAAAGCTATTTTCATTTCTCATTTTGCCGAAAAGCAAACTTTAGATTTTCGCGTTCAGTTAATTATGTGGGAGTCTGATGCTTTGGGTCGGAAGTGTTTTGCTGGGAATTGCGGACGCTGAAAGAAAAGAATAAAATGAGTGAAATAAAGCAGTTGGCTGGTTCTAAATTGAATTCAACCCGATTCTGGCAACACGTCTTTCCCATTGCCCCGAGATCCATTAAAAAAGGGGGATTAAATGCCTAGAAAAAGAGTGGAAGCCTCGATAATTTTACTCAAGTGCCGGCGCATTTTTAGCAGCTTTATGAAATTCGGACGAGTCTTTTCATGAGGGCCTATTTTTTAATCCACCATAAATTGGGCACTCACCAATATCCCTGCTGCCTGTTTACCATAAATTGCACTAGCGTATGTCCACACGTCTCTCAGTGCGGATACATGCGCGCACACAGGCATTCGGAGTATAGGAAAACGGATAAAATATTCATGATTACACCTAAATAATTAAAAAAGAAAAATTTTATAAGGCAAAAAGAAGTATTTGTAATATTTTGGATTTTAAGTCTTACGACCTCATTTGTTCTGACATGGTACATTCCAGAATCTCTTAATAGTCATAGGTACAACCTATAAAAAAGGTGTACCGTGGTTTCTTCTTTAGGGAGTGAATTATTTATTGTTCATTAATGGTTGACGCATCAAAATGGCCTTGGAAATATTATGAGAAGATTCATGGTACAGAGTGAGTCTCGATATGAGCAGTTAAAAAGGTGGCAAATTACATAGATGGTAGTTGCGATGGAAAGGTGGGCAATTGTGGCAAATAAGCGTAATAACTAGAACGCAAAATGATGATGTGAGAACCTGTATGTCCATGTTTATGGGCTTTTTACGTTTACTCTCTCTCCTCATGTGGCAATTGATGTAGGAAGTATCCCTGCTTCCTTGCTACTAAAGACCTTTTGTGGTCTTTTGTCATCATTACACGTCTGGGAACATTTTTACAGGCCTTCTGCTCCTAGTTCCTTTGGCGTTTTTATGTTTCTTATTTATTAACTATTTCCCCTTATTTGGCACCGGTGAATGCGTATTAACGTGTGTCCTTTAGCATAAAACCCTTTGTACCTAACCTATTCGAATCCTTTTTCGGCGCCGCTGATCCGAAGTAAAATCAGGCTTGGGTACTGGAAAATCTCTCTATATGAGAAGACGTTGCATTCCTATTTGTTCAAACTACCACCCCCGGAAGTTGCTGCTACGAACCCATGGCTTTATTGACTACTGCACACAATCTCTCCTTCTCATCTGGGTTAAAATCTTGAACTCTTTTTTCTTTTTTTGTTTCTCTTGTATATCTCTTTTGCTTCTCGGGTGTCTTTTCCCTAAACGATCTTTACAAGAAACTTCGTACTTAAAAAATAGTGATATATTAGCTACTAGCACTCAAAGTACTAGTACTTGTGATTCTATATCTGCATCCCACAACAAAGAAGGAAGATTAGGCACGAACTGGGGCCAATTTTTGACAACAAAAGTGGAGAAGGTGAAAAATAAAACTTTGTTTAAATTTGTGGAAATTTTCAGCTATTGTAAACTAGAAGCAAACCACAGAGGTTTACTGGTCCTTAGAAAAGAATGATGAGAAAGAACAAAAAATATAGGAGTAGGAAGGAAGATAGCAGTGATAAAGGATTGTGATCGATCAATGATGCATTGGCAAAACCTAACAACCCCGAATACCGATGATCCAAAGAAGTCGTTGTTGGGAGTTTTTATAATTGTATAATGATTATTATTGTTGTAAATATAAATAATTAAATGTAATTCTTTGTTTTATATAAGTTTTAAAGCTAGAATGAAAGGAGTTTGGATTAATAAAGAACAACACACTTCCGGTGTTTCGGTAAATATGGCCTGTGGTTTTAGGTTGCTCAAATACGCTCCAACTTCTTTATCTCTTATTATGTAATACATATTCATGTAAAAAATAATATATAATATGCAACATATGTTTTTTTATGTAAATTATGTTTTTCCTGGCAAAGTCAAAAGTTTTATTTATATTGGCTCTGACGTATTTAAAACCAACCAGAAATAATTCTGGTGTTTACTTGCGGACTTTTACTGTATTGTGCTTCAGTTCGTAGCAAGCGACTGTGACGACAGTGATGCGGCAAAGTGGAGTAGAAGCTGAACTGGATAATAAGCCCATGAATACGTCTCAGTATCTTGAATTGTGTCGTTGGATTATTCCATATGATCTGGCTTAAATGGACTAATTCATCTTCCTCCCCTCTCCAAAATTCTGTCACCCCATTACTTTTATCCCAATCTATGCCACTGACGCATACCCAAACACACTAATTGAGTATTATGGTTAAGAATTATCATTATTATTTGTAGTAGTAATATCAATAGTTTAAGAATTCATTCAGCGCTGTAATTATGTATAAATTTATTTTTCAGTGGAACGCATTAAGAAAAGTAAGCGTCTACACAAACGTGCTTGACACACATATACGTATACATCAGAAACCTCATCTTCTGGAAAAGCAGAAAGCCAAATTTCGTTGTTAGCTGAGAAATTAGGAAGGAGGGGGGGGGGGTATATTAGTTCCGGTTCCCATTTGGCCAAAGTTTAGACTTTCGCCGTCAGTTAATTACTGAGGTCCATCTCAACTTTCCTCTGGAGGCTCATCTCAACTGTCCGCTGGAAGTCGATGTCAATTTGGGGTTGGTTTTGAAATTTCAGTAAAAGAGTTAGAATTTGGTCTTGATTTGCATCGCTCATGCTTATGAGAGCTGGGTATTACACTTCTAAAGGGACTCGGCCAACATAACCAAAAATGTGAAACAATTTAATAACCATTAAATAGGAAGATCAAAATGTTATGTTGGTTCCGTGGCACTTACACCAACTTAAATTCTTTAATCACTTCGTCAACAAACCTCACATACATACACGCATATGTATATCTCTCATGAGTGCGAGAGAAAGATGAAATTAATCAAGTATATCGCAAGAAAGAGAAAAACGGAATTATTTTTCCTTCGAAAAAATTGTTATTTCCTAATTCGAAAAATCCGTACGGAGGTGAGATTCGCCCTAAGCACACTGAAGCAGCGAGCAACCGCGTTTATCAATACCATATTATATCAATACCATATTATATCTATGGGGAAGGGACCAATAACTTAGAGGCGAACCGAATAGGGACGGAACACCACTAGTTTAGACGGGCTGAGTAGCGAGAAAGAGTGCAACGAGGTCAGGTAAATTATGGGGAATGGCAAAGCTCAAGGTTATTTAAAGAGGCATGTACAAAAATATAATTTTATTTACATAAAAATAATGAGAGAAATGATGGGTAAAAATTACATCAGAAAATAAAAGAGGAAAATTACATCAGATGAACGAAGGATGGGGGAAAGCGTAGTTATGAATCAGACTATGAAGTTAAAACTTAAGGTGTTACGGGAGGAGACTATTCAAATGGCGGAATTAACGCAAATGGATTACTGGATGGAAAGAGGGGTTGGCTTACAGAAGATTCCGGGTGAGACGTCAGAGTAAGGCTTCACGGATGTCTTCTGCACGTGAGACGAGGCCGCTCAAAGCTTCTGAGCGGGATGTTAAAGTGATGACGGTTCTCCAAAAAGGGAGGGGGGGGTAACGTCCGGTCTAGGGGAGAGTACTTTGGCCACCCGAAAACGAGGGGCGAACGAAGAAGGCTTCGACAGGAGTTGACGAGAGAAGTCGGAAAAATCACTCGGTAGCGATCGTTAAATGGAATTACCTCACTGGCTGGGGCTAATTCCAATACACAAAAATAGTTCAGCTGTCACTTTGCTTTGTTGTTAGCACCTGAATGGAAACTAGGGGACTTTTTCTTGGGGTCCGGGCGAGACTTCTCAACTCTGTGTCTTCTCATGGAAGTCGAGCACTATTTATTTCCGAGGCTCTCCCCGGGGAAAGGGGGGGAAAGGGTTAGCGGGAAACAACTCTACTCTCGAATGGCCTCGAATCTTCTTGCAGAGGCTATTCTAGCCCGCGTAAAGGTAAATCGTGGTGGACGCAGTTCGAGGTTACCGCTTGTGGAAAGGAGGGGGGAGTAGGCTTACCAATTTAAGCCTAACTGAGCCTTCTACAACGCATGGAGGTTCCGTTCTGAACAAGAGATTCCACGTGGAATTCCCTTACAATCTCAATCAAAGCAAGCCTTTAGCCACTCGGCTTCTATTCGTGAAGCTATCATGGCAAATATGAGATTCAAAGTGCTTGACAAAATGATGATCAGGAGGGGAAATGGCAGCGAAATGCGGAGGTTACTGAAAAACTTAATATTTCACACATATTTTTACACACAGTCAGTTGATAGGTATAGAGCCTGGAAGTGTCAGAAAGTATGAATGCATGTTTAGGAATATCTTAGAATACGATTGGGCTCTTATTGTTTCCTCACCATTCGACTTAACTGTAACCATAAGCAAATATGGCTTCGGAATATTTATTTTATTTATTATCGTAGAAAGGTGGTGAAAATTGAGGGACTCTCTCCTTGTTTCTGCGGATAGGAGACAGGAGGAAGGAA
This sequence comes from Ceratothoa steindachneri, assembly GCA_963969495.1. Classification (NCBI taxonomy): domain Eukaryota; kingdom Metazoa; phylum Arthropoda; class Malacostraca; order Isopoda; family Cymothoidae; genus Ceratothoa; species Ceratothoa steindachneri. Next base: position 108,005,757 of record OZ018324.1, on the reverse strand, counting down.
TAAAAATTCGGTGAAAGTTAAATAAGAAGGAGTTAGAAAGTGTGCTCGGGGATCAAGCTATCTCAGTATTTATATTTGTCGAAATTGTTGCAATAAATGTATATTATAATATAATACTATGAAATTTGTGCATAGAAATAGCAAAATAATAAAAAAGAATGTTAAAATAAAACACGATATATGGAACAAAAGTAAAAATAAAAGGAAATTGAGCCATCGACTAAAAATATATACAACGAATATATTGGTTGAAGTCTACTTTTCCCTTTTTGTTCCCATGATTGAATTAGTCTTATTGGGTTACTTATATGAGGTGGGGAGGAAAAGAAACTGGACTGTGGTCAAAAAAGGTATTTCAAATCTAAATTACAAACTACAAGTTTTTCCCTTAAAAATAATCCCCTTCGAGTCTAATGCACTTCCCACCCTTCTCCGCCATGCTTCCGTGCACTTCTAGAAGGATTCTCCCAGGATTTTACGCAGCTCCATTGCCGCGGACCTCTTGATGGATTCCAATTCCTCCAAAGGTCTCCCATAAGGACATCTTTGATCTTGGAGAAAGGGAAAAAATCACATAGAGCCATGTGATGTTGTGGTGGAGCGAATGCGAGTGTTTGTAGGGCCATTCTTCCACCCCTTTTCCAATAACCTCCTTCACCCCCTGTGCGAGCGTGTGTGTGAATGGGTAGATGTTTATATATATATATATATATATATATATATATATATATTGAATTTCGTGTTATATTTTATTAATTTTTTACTCTTTCCAGCAGCCACTTTATTTATTACTCTGATAATTACTTTGATAATATTCTTTTAGTAAAGAGTAGCTGATTTTGCAAAATTTGCAATAGTTTGAAGCGAATTTGATGAGTCCATACTTTGTATTTCGTTGGACAGAGGGCTTTTAAATAGCCTCAAGACGCGACCGAATCGCTTTATATTGTATAAGCTCGGAGGCCAAGGCCTTTATAAAAGACGTGCGCAAAATTAGTGTCCACACGAGTGGCAGCCGGCAAGACTCTTCCCAGGGTAACCCTAAACGTGAGATAAGAGGCCTCTCTTGTTTGTTTATATTTTTTTAGTAAATATTTTTTCGTTGTTTGGTAGTATTCATAGGTAGGATTGTTTTATTGTATATATATATATATATATATATATATATATATATATTTATATATATATATATATATATATATATATATATATATATATACATATCAACATCTCAAATATATTTACCCCATATTTTTGAAAGTATAGGACTGTATATCTAATCCGTTTCATTTTCTCTATCTATTTCTCACGTCCGACTTAGTGTAGGAAGCGGGTTGGATAGATTGTGGTTAGAGCGTAGGTTCTGTGCCCGCTACAATGTGAGTAGGAAGGTTGCTCCAGCAGGGTAATGTTTTTCTCAGCCCGGAATTGCCAGATGCTCAGGATGTTGTAAGCCGGCGCATTGTCGTGGTGAAGCATCCATGATTTGCTTTGCCACAACTCTCGCCTCTTCTTACGTAACGAACGAAGCAAACACTGCAGGATCTCATTTTAGATATGTTAGTTGGTCGGTTGGTCCTGTTGCAAGAACTCGATATGGACGATGCTCTTTACATCAAAAAATGCGATCAACATGAGTTTGACTTTGGACTTCGACTGTATTGTATTTTTTGACCTCGCGATGCGAACTCTTCCACTGAATATTCTGTCGCTTGGTCTTCTGTTCGTTCGTATATGAAAAACCATAAATCATCACCGGAGAAGACTCTCTCCAGTAACTCTGGTGCGGTTTCAAGGCACTCGAAGATGTCCTGTAACACCTACATGCGTGGTTCCTTTTGGTCATCGTTCATCACCTTCTGCACAATCTTTGGCATGCCAAAATCCTGACAGATAATTTTCCAGAAGCTATCGTGGTTCATGCCCAGCTCACTTGCAATTAATCGAACAGTCATCAGACGATCACCTCGCACCATTTGCCTCGCGCTTTCAACATTGGTCTCAGTTCTGCTTGTTCAAGGCCTTCCATTCTTGGGGTCATCCTCCACGTCACTGCATCCATATTTGAACCTCTTGTGTCACTTTAAAACGCTGGAGAGCGACATAGTCTTATCCCCGTACGTTTACTACAGCATGTCTTGTGCTTCTGGCTGAGTTTTCCCCAGACAGACCAGAAACTTCAGGCTGGATCGTGGCTCTGTGCCCATTGATTGACAGCTTGAAATTTAAGGAGCTGCTTACCAAAAATGAAAATCACAATGGCAAAAGAAAGCTGAACATGCAGTTATATACTCGCCTAATAGTGCTTAATACGATGACGCAACGAGTTAATTCCTACCCATATCATAGTTCATACAGCAAACTAAGTCCTGTTACTTTTATGACACTCTTGCTGGAGGCATCTACGATTTGTATCTCTCCCGCTTGTGTAACCTAAAAAGTCTTCTACATTTTCTGGTAGGAGAGTTGCCTCCAGGTAGTCCCAAATGGCTGTGCTCCGTGAATAAAAGAATGTGTTCACCGTCTCGATTCCGGTTTTTGCTTGAAGTTTCCTCAATGTGACGTAGTCGTCCCATTTTATAATATGGATGAAGCGCAGAGCTTTGCTTTGAACCCTTTGCATTTTTATCATTTTGCTTCTAAAAGCCATATTTAGTGGAAATACTAGGCATAGCACTTTTTACATTACTAGTGAAGTGTATAATTCTTCTTTATTACTGATACGTAGGGATTGATGGAATTTTTTTCCAGTTCAAGATTTCAACTTGAACTTTTGAGTTAATGTGACGTCGTGTGCCGTATTTAGAGATCCTGGAGCCTAGGATGCCTACGCTTGGATAATACGAGGAGCGGTCAATAAGTTTTGCGAATCGGTACGGCAAAACAGAGGAAAGGGGATGGCTGTTTGTGGGGGTATTAGGACAAGTTATGACAAGTCAGGACCTGCAGCCGCACGCTCCTGCCTTGTCTATTTAAAAAGCAGTAGCTGATCGCAGATCGTCAGTCACAAATCTTTCAACAATGGAGAAGGTTGAGCACCGCGCAGGGATCAAATTTTTGACCAAGGAAGGCAAGAATGCAAAAGAGATCCATGAACGCATGGTTGCAGTGTACACCGACACCGCCTCTTCCTATGCAACTATTGCTCGCTGGAATAGGGAGTTTCGCCATGGTTGTGAGTCCCGTGAAGATGAACCCGCCTAGGGGTCACGTCAGACTTGACCAACGAGGACAATGTGGCCCGTGTGGAGAGGATGATCCTCGAAAATCGACTGGTGAAGGTCGAAGAAATGGAGTGAGAACTTGGAATATCACATGGAAGTGTTATCAACATCATCCACGACAATTTGGCCATGACTAAGGTCTCTGCCCGTTGGGTCCCTAGAAATCTCACGAAACCTGACGCCCCATGATCGACTTCAACGTTGTCAAAGTCCACAAGGCCAGAGTTGCACAAGCTGCCCTGCACGAGTGCGGATTCAAGGAGCTCAACCATCCCCCCTACAGTCCAGATCTGGCCCCTAGCGACTACTTTTTATTCCGCCGGCGGTTTGGGGACGATGAAGATGTTCAGCTCGCCGTCCAGGAGTGGAATGAACAGCAGTCGATCCATTCACCAGACCTTTTCTTGTTTTAGTATAGGATAATTTTTCAGCATAAGTCTAAATTATCCACAAAAGATGGGACTTATTTTGTCCTACAACAAACGATGAATGGATGTTAGACGTGACAATTTCTTAGTTCCATTTATTTTTATGTGGAACCCATTTTTCTAAATCCCATCCCTGGGGATGTGAGAAGAATGGATAGGAAGAGAATATAAGAGAGTGAGAGCCAGGAGCGAGAAAAGTTGGAAGACCGCGTAAAAGGTGGCTTTAATATGCGAAAGAGTGTGTGAAAGAGAGAGGGGTAAGCGAACATAAAGTGGATGATATAATGTATGATAGGTGTGAATGGGAGGAGTTTATGAGTGAGTGTGTTTGGGGTCTTAATGGTTTCTGTTCAAGTCCTAGTCTTAATCAATGGTTCGCGTGTTATGTGTACTGAAGCCAATAATTCTTGATGATTAATATGTTTGGGCCTACCTCGAGGTTTAGAATTATTGTATGTTTCCATACCTAAACTTTTTACACCAATGCTGAGCAGTTTTTATTGTAGTGATGTTTGGCCCAAACGATTTCTTGAGGTTATCCCCCGCTTGAGCAGCAGTTTGTTATAATTTATAATTTGGACTTATACTTGAAAATTAATCTAAATTCTTAACTAAATACTATTGTTGTCGAAGGAGGTAAATAACACACGGACACCTATATAAAAAACTTAATATATATTTATATATACATATATATATATATATATATATATATATATATATATATATATATATATATATATATATATATATATAAATATAATATATATATATATATATATATATATATATATATATATATATATATATATATATATGAATATGTATAACTAAATCACGAAAATAAGGTACGTGAGGAATTTATGAATAACGTTACAGCCACGAGGAAAATGAAACAACGGAGAACTGCGAGGCCTGCTCAGTAAAGGACCATTAGTCGAAAGGCCTCGCAGTTCTCCGTTGTTTTATTTTCCTCGTGGCTGTAACTTTATTCATATATGAATATATATATATGCAAATTTTGTTAAAGACCATGGTGTATTTCGCCTTAATTAATTTTCTTTGGCAACTTTCTCTTCTTCTAACTATCTTTTTTATTCCATCTTGTAGATGGTGGATCACTTGTCCTGTGTTCATCTCTCTTTTAAATGAATGTGTTTGGTAAAGATTAAACTAAATTGCTAAGCTTTTTCGATCTTATTCAATCATCTTTGGAGCGTTTTGATATGGTCTTGCCTCCTTTACCGATGTAATGAGTGGAGTGATGATCTGACAGAATGAAAGAAATGAAATGAAAAGAGAGGTGGGAGACAAAAAACTGCTCTTCCGACCCTCCTCCGCCCCCTTAGGCTCTCATGGAGCGGCCAAGGAGGAAGCGTGAGAGGCCCGTTCCTCTTTTATAGGCCCCCATGGTCACACTGTCTAGAGCCAAAGTAGGCTCTAAGCACTGTGAGTACGGCGGTTAGGAGTGAGAGCGAGACGAAGGTTTTAGGATAAGACAGCGAAGAAAATAGTAAGAGAAAAAGGTGGACTTAGTTAGTCATGGGACCTACAGCTTAACGTGGAATCCGAACCACGATGTGTCGCTTGTCTCTAACTATAACTATAATAGTTTATTGTGACTCCTGTCCCACGTATCACTGTGAGTTCCGTGTGCCAACATGATAGTAAAAAACGAATAGATGCAGAAGGCTGAAGGAAGTAAGAGGTTTGCAAAGAGATGTTCATTGCCTGGAGGTCAGGCTTATCTCTGTCCATTTTAGGTAGTATAGCTAGCGTGATAAAGTCAGAAAGTAGTATTGGTATTTATGAGGCGTTCAAACCGTTATTAGTAAATCTTCTTACTAAAAACTGGTCTAAGTTTCTATCTCTTTATCTATTCTTTCCTATTCCTATCGTAGTTATAATTGACTATATGCTATTCTCTGGTTTGCTTCGGTTAATTAATTACTCTTAGTCGTCGTCGAGTATTAATCTCTTTCTCTAAGTGTAGATTTCTTCTTCCTCTTCTTCTCCTCCTTCATCTATCCTTGGGAAACTTGGGAATAATCTGTGTGATCTCCATCCTTCTCTCTGGGCAATTTGGTTGGTTAATTCAACTCCTACTTCATTCTGTGACTTTTCTAAGACTTTCCTTGCTCATTTTGCAATTATTCTGTTAAGTAGTTTTATCCTTGCCTTCCTGTGCCGGTCTCGTAGTCTTCTTCTTTCTCCTCTTCTGGTGTTTTTATTAAGTAGATAGCTTTGTTTCGGACTTTTTGGAGTCTTAATAGGTTACTTCTCGAGATCGTGTACATCGCTATGGTTGGATAAATAATCGCGGACTGTACTTTGGCTTGATCAATTTTTCTCTTGTTTTTCATGCTTAGGTTAACTAACTTGTACAGTAATGCCAGGCCGCTCTTCGCTCGATTTACCCTCTCGGTTGCGTGCTTTTTATAACCTGATTTCGTAATGGTTACTCCAAGCACCTTACATGCTTTGTCCTATCTGTAGCGCTGTCCTTCTACATATAGATCTGATTATGATTTTAAATTTATCCCTGATGGTTATAATTTTCCATTTCTATTCGTATCTATTAATACTTCTTTTTTCTTCTGCAGTCATCCTACCTTGCATTGGGCCGTTCCTATAGGGGCAAACTATGATTTGAGTGAAGTCATCGGCAACTTGGATGTTCAAGCAGCCTTCATTTCTTGGTTTGTGGTATATCTGCTGTGTAGATGAAATAGAGAGACGGACTCAGACATCCGCCTTGGGGCAAACCCGCAGCGAGCTTGAATATTTCTCCCTGATGTCGTTCTATTTCCACATAAGCACATCTCTCCTGTACATAATCCCATAAAATCCTTTCGATCTTGTTGTTTATTCCTAACCTGAGTATCTTGAGTTGTATACCCCTCTGTCATACTTTGTCGAATGCCTTGGACACGTCCCGCCATAGGATGTCTACGCTCATTTTTTCTCTCTTTGCTTTCGCTATCTTTTTAAAGATGACTCCAAGGGCCATCTCCTTGCTTTTTGTTTTTCTTGAAGCCAAATTAGCAGCTGTTTCTTCGGCTATTATCATCGAGGAATTTGAAAAGTCTGTTATTTATTATTTTTTCCAATACCTTACCGATGAAATCTAGCAGCGAGACGGGGTGGTAGTTACCCAGTTGATCTGGGGGGTTTCCCGCCTTGGGTATGAATATTATCTTCGCCACTTTCAGATCATCAGGAAATTATTTCGTGTTCAATCACGCATTGAAGACGTTTCTCACTCCCTCCAGTATGTTCGGGGGTGCTTCGATGTAATTTAATTTGGTGAGTCCCGATCTGCCTGAGGCTCTCTGTCGGAAGTTCTTTATGATTTCTTTTAATTCCTCAGATGTAATGATTGAATCAATTCCGTCGTTGATGTTTATCCTTTCCTCGACAAAGTGGAAGGAGTATGTCCTTTTGATCTCTCCATTGAGTTCGTCCACGATCTGATGTTCGAATTCAATGTCATAGTCTTCATTCTCTTCTTCGCTAATTTTGAATACATTTCTTCAGTGCTCTCTATATAATGCCTCTATTTCTTCCTCATCTTCTAAAATGTTGTCCGTGTCTTTATTCTGTTGATATGTTTCCAAAATTCCCTTGATGATGTTTCCATATCTATTTTATCGATGTGCTGATCCCATTTCTCTTTCCTTTTTTAAAAAATTAGTGCTATTAGTTCTCTTTTCTGTCTCCTTAGTGCGTTGTATGCATCTCTTGATGTGACGAATCTTCTTATATGTTCTGCCGCCCGGCCGATCTCCTCGCTCAAAGCCACCATTTTTGGTGTCCACCTAAATTTTTCTATGGTTTGAAATGAGTAAATGGAGACGGTCCCCTTCTCTCCCCCTTTAATTTCTTCTTTGATCTTATCCAATTCCCCGTAGATTTCCTCTAGAGTGGCTTCCTCGAGCGGGCTGGGCATGATCATCTGAAGTAATTCTTTGTACTTATCCCAATTCACTCTATGGTATGCCTTCCATTTCTTCGAAGGGATTTGTATAGGATTCTTGTTTATGTGCATTAGAGTTGCAGTGTAGTAACTGAAAGGAACATCTACTGGTTCCATAAAATAGTTAAAGGGCAAATCGAAGTTAGCTAGGCAGATATCGGGTTTTGTTGTGTGTTCTCTCTGTAAGTATGTAGGGAAATTGGGTCCCAGTCTTTGCAGTATACGTCTATTGATAAGCGTGTTAAGTTGTCTTCCGACTCTGTTTGTATTTCTGTACTCAGAAGCCCCGCACTGGGTGTTTAAATCCCCCATCAAAATGACCGGTATCTTATAGTTGAACAATTTAGTAAAGTTTTGTCCTGGTAATTGGGGGCTGCTGGGTGGCTGGTATCCAGTTGCGACAATGATGTTGTTGAATTCTATTTTAATTTCTATAGCTAAATATGCATCCTCCAATCTTTTTATTGCTTTGTACTGCAATCCTTGCTTGACAGCTATTGCCGCTCCGTCATCTGTTTCTCCTGAAGGATTTGTGTTAATAACATTGTAGTTTCATATCTTTAGTTTCTCGTTTTCTGTGTTTCTTTCATGTTCTGATATTAGTATAACATCTGGGTCAATCTTTCAGGATAAGTTTCCGTACATAATTTCCTTGTCTTTACATCGGCATGTGTTAAATTGTAGTATTTTTAATTTCTTAATATCCATAATCCAATTGTCCATTTCCGTTTGTTTATTCGTTTTCCGTTTAGTTTGTCCTATCTGTTAAGTGATCGGTGTTTCTTCTTCTTTTTTGGTTCTTCTTTCGTTTCTCCTGGGTTCCTCCTCTTCTGACTGCATTCGAGGGTCCTTCTGGTAGTCTATCTATGGGTGATGGACCCCTTTTACTTGCGGATTTAGATCTGTTAGTTCTTTGGGATTTTCTGCGAGTAAGCGTCTGCAATCTTGCTGTGTCGTCGGAGGAAATTTCAGTGTCTGAGTCTTCGCTGATTGTGTCCTCTTCTGATTCTTCTGCCTGTTGATTTCCTTTCGCTTCTTCAATTAACTCATGTTTTGTCTTTTCTATGACATTGATTCTGAAAATGGCCGATGAATCGACTTCTTTGGGAAATTTTATCGGTTTGAGCTCGTTTTCCTGTAACATGTTATTGACTGTTGTTGCATAACTTCATGGGTTAGCTATGTTCATCACGTGGGCATGTAATATAAAAAAGTTATTTTTACGTTGAGAGTACCATCTAAAATTATTTGTGTTGTCGGTCCTTGTTGGTCACTTTTTGCCATTGATGCGTATAAGTTTTTATTTACGTTAGTATTGTTTCTGTTTGAATCTGTTTCTTTTCTCTTTATAATTTATCTTCTTTTGGGACAGATCATGGCCATAGTTCTGTATCTCCCTTGGCAGTTAATGCATCTTTTAACTATATTGTTGCAGTAACACCAAGAATGGCCTTCAGTTCCATATTCAGAACAGATGATTAGGTCTTTGGGGGGCAATTTTGTGTCGTGTGTTCTTCCAACGCAAATTGAAGAAAACGATTTTTAAGGGGATATTTAGTCCGCCTAGGTTGAGCGTAACGTTAGAGGAAACGGGCCAGTCCAGTGAGTGGAATTTTAAAATAATTCTAATGTTCGATTCCAGCTTGTCGCTTGACTGTTGATGGCCGGCTTATCTTGAGTTATTAATATGACTTCTAAGAATATCGCTAAAAGAAAAAAGGTTAACAAAGTTAGGCTGAACATCTTAGAAGCCATATTAATAAACGAAGATAAGCCGGCCATCAATAGTCAAGCCACAAGCTGGAATCGCACATTAAAATTATTGTAAAATTCTACTCACCGGACTGGCCCGTTTCCTCTAACGTTACGCTCAACCTAAGCGGAATAAATATCCCTTTAAAAATCTTTTTCTTTCATAAGGTAATTAATTAACCAAAGCAGACCAGAGAATAGCATATAGTCAATTATAACTAGGATAAGAATAGAAAATAATAGATAGAGAGATAGAAACCTACACCAGTTTCCAGTAAGAATATTTACTAATAACGGTTTGAACGCCTCATAAATACCAATACTACCTTCTAACTATATCATGCTGGATATACTACCTAAAATGGACAGAGATAAGCAGGACCTCCAGGCTATTAGCATCTCTTTGCAAACCTCTTACTTCATTCAGCCTTCTGTATCTATTCGTTTTTTACTATCATATTCGCACACGGGATCACAGTGATACGTGGGACAGAGGTCACGATATACTGTCATAGTTCGAGACAAGCGACACATCGTGGTTTGGATTCCACGTTAAGCTGTAGGTCCCATGACTAACTAAGTCCACTTTTTTCTCCTACTATTTTTTTCGCTGTGCTATCCTAATACCTTCGTCTCGCTCTCACTCCTAACCGCCGTACTCACAGTGACTGGAGCCTACTTTGGCTCTAGATAGTGTGACTATTGGGATCTATAAAGGAGTACCGGGCCTCCCACCTCCCTCCTTGGCCGATTCATGAGCACCAAGGGGGCGGGGAGAGGGGCGGAAGATCAGTTCTTTGTCTCCCACCTCTCCTTTCTTTTCATTTCATTTCTTTCATTCTGTTAGATCTTTACTCCACTCATTACATCGGTAAAGGAGGCAAAAACATATCAAACAAATTCATTTAAAAGAGAGATGAATACAGGAAAAGTGATCCACCGTCTACAAGATGGAATAAAAAAGATAGAAGAAGAGAAAGTTGCCAAAGGAAATTAATTAAGGCCAAATACACAATGGTCTTTAACAAAATTTTCCTTCAAGAAAGACTGCTACCCAACTACACTAATATATATATTTATATGGAAATAATGAAAAAACTCACACATATATATATATATATATATATATATATATATATATATATATATATATATATATATATATATATATATATATATATATATATATATATAAGTGCAATAACCCTTACCAAGTAAAACAATAAAAGGATCGCGTAGAAAATCAAACCAGTTAAAACAGAGAAACATTTTAAGCGACCACTGCTTCTTTTCGTTAAAACTGAGAAATAGTCGACAAAATGCATCGTCAGGAAGTCAGATGTTTGCCCCTCCTCTCGAAAAGTTTTGAACAGGCTGTGACTGAGTATGGTACTTTGGTTCACATGCTCGATTTGCACGTCTCCTCAGCTGAGATTAGAGTTCCTGCTTGTTTTTATGAGAAATAATTCTGCTAGTATTCTTTTGTCCGTCTTTTTTGTAGCTTTTAAATGGGAAGAGAACCACTGAATACAGGAATCTGAGTACGTTTTCTTCTACCGTATCTTGAAGATACATTTGTTCAAGGAAGGTCTAGGGATATGATGTCAAGGAAGGAGTTACCAGAAGTGCTTTTGCTCTTCACAAGTAAACTTGAGAGGAGAGGATGCCATTTCAACGACATAGGAGCTAAAAATAGTTGAGTTACTAACCTGTTGAAGATCGAAACCCGCTTCCAAAAATATTCTTGGTAAAACGGAGAAAATTGATCATTTAAGTAAGTAACTTTTTTTTAAGATACGATTTGTAGCTGTTTTATTCTAAAGACATTCTCCTTGGTATCTTCACTTGCATTTCGATTGATATACTGATGATAAATCAATGAAGGTAGAAACCCAAATTGGGGCTTAGAACCAATAAAACTTGATAAATTGTTAAAACGGCGATTCGATTCTGAGGTGAAAAGAGATCATTTTTTAATAATAAATCAGTGCAATCGCCGCACAAAAAAATAAAGAGTAAAAGAATTCTGAGGGAAATAAAAAGATCAAAACCGAGTAGTTTCTACTTTGGACCCTAAGACTCGTAGGAAGACCTCGTCCATGACGAGACTCTCAACCCATCATTGTCACGTAATTGACGTCTCTGTATAACTTCCGGGGACTTTATCATACATATAAGGAAGGAAATGGTAATTACCTGGCTATATCTCTGTATAACTGCGTCGAAGTGCCAGGTCTAGGCGTCGCTTTTTTTTCAAACGAGTAAAGTTCAATTGTACCCATTTAGAGCTATGAAATGACCCATATGATCATGGGGCATAGGGTTATTTACCCTGGAGATTTCAAATTTGCCATTGAATTTGGTGCTGGATGGCGCCATCTAGTGGCCGAAGCCTCATTTAGCCATTCAAAGACAATTGTAAGTGATTTGAACCATGGGAAACCATCAATGCAATAACCATTTATCATCTAGTCACAAAACGCCGCAGGTCACTGGATGGACTTTCTCTCTTGTTTTTCTTATCACCCGTGGCAATTACCTTTATCTGCACCATTTGGTTGGTAATAATAGTGATATCAAGCTTTTCAATAAAAGAGAAAATCAATCAATTAAAACCTTACCCAGTTTGAGAGAAATAATCAAGATTTACACCCATAATTCCCGTTCTCCTAGCTCCCCTCTTTCTTGTGGCAACGTAATAAGCTGTCTGTAGCTTCCTAACAGCCCGGCATTCCTATTTGTTTCATTTTGGGTGGTAACCGCAATGAAAGCTTATCGTGACGACCAATGTGTTTGGTCGGAGCAATGTTTGGTCTGCATCGATGTCTGGCGGAATTTAATTGTGCAGCTGGTTTAGAGCCATAGATTGGATGTTATGCAGGGTTATGTGTTTGCAGTTTTTTGCGGGTTGAGGTGACCTGGTTACAAAAAGGTCGACATAGGTTTCCGCTGAGGTCAGTATAGTATTTTATCGGCATGACCTTTGTTTCGGGGTGTAATTGGTGTATCGTGGGTGTTGTGGTTGTATCCCGTAAAGAGATCGAGGGTTTTGTTGCTTTTTTTCTGGAATGTTCTGAGATGGATAGATGCGAGATTGAGTGCCCGAGATGTAGAAGCATTGGCCAGTGAGGGGCGGATTTAATTCTTGTATATGGGGATAATGGATTCCTTAGATTAGCCAAATGTGGTTCTCGTGGGTGTTTGGATCGTGTTGATTTTTTGTGTCAGATTTGTTTATTGGAAAGTTAGTTCCAGTTTTGACGCTGATCACCGCAGTTGTTCTATTTGAGGGGATTGATGAAGAGGTGTTTGTGGTATTTTAGTTTGTGGGCTGTGAATGAGATGATAGAGGATTTTAAAGGAGAGACGGTCATTAGGTGCTGTAGACACAGCGTTAAATCTCGTAATACGAAGTTGTAGATCACGACCTATTTGAGTGTACTTAGTGTTACAGGAATATGTTGATGTCATCAGCATAGAGGTAGAGTGTGGTGGTGTGATTTAGAGAAAGGATAACATGAAGGAAAAGTTAAGGTAGGTGAGGTAGACTATTGACCCATGTAGAACATCATTATGTATTTAATCTTGTTTTCAATACATGTATATGGCTTTATTAACGTGTGATTGTCGATATTTGAGGAAGTTGGTAAGCTATTTTTGTAATTGGAGAGTCAAGTGTTGTTTAATATTTTGTTGATGACTATGAGTCGAAGGCTTTGGTAGGTCTGTTGTTTTCAGGATTATCCTATATAGTAATATGCTTTGGGTGAAACCTTTATGTATGAGCTGGTTCAGGTTGGTGAGGTCAGTGATTATTGAGTGCAATAGGTGGAATCTGTGTTGAAAGTCATCAAAATGGATGTGTAGTTGATTTTATTTAGGCATGGGTGCAGAGTAAGAAAATGAGATGGTACGTTGGTGTTATTAAGTAATCAGTAGTGGTTTGTTTAGCTTGAAATTGGTTATTATGCGGGCGAATTTACAAACGCTTGGACAAGAATTTGGGGAGATCGAGTGGTTAAAAATTTGTGGGATGGCGTCGATGAAACTTGGATATTCAAGTTTTGGGTTCCAAAATATAAGGAGGAGTTTGCCTCCCGTATCGTCTGGGATGCAAATAAGGCAGTAAATTTTGTGGGCAAATTCTGGTATATTGCAATTGAGTGTAAGTGTTTCTTTGTTGCTATGTGTAAAAGATAATATGTTCTGTTAATAAGTTTGGACCAACTTCGGAATGCGAGGATCAAAGCTGATCAGGTTATCGAGTCAATACTGAACACCGTAGAGAAAATTAAACTGAGATGGTATGGTCATGTAATAAGGATTAATGAGGGAAGATATCTAAAGAGGCTCTTATAGGGAACTCGAGGAATAAGACCAACCGGCCGACCAAGAAAAATATGGATCGAGTATGTGGAGATGCGCTGATATGAAGAGAAGGAACACTGAGGGGAGTGGAGGAGCAGAGAAGATACAAAAACCGAGCAGGACGGAGGTTGTTTGGGACGAGTACGCTGACTGACAGATAGGCACTATCTACCAGGCGGATGATAATGACTCTATTTTCATTCGAGTAGATACTAGGGGCGGTCAATAAGTTTTGCAATTCAGATATAAGGAAACGAGATATGAGGAAAAGTGTTTTATTATTTTTCAATATAACTACCCTCGACTTCAATGCACTTGCGCCACTTGTCTCTGAGGCTTCGAATTCCCGACAACCAGAAATCTTCCGACTGCGGTTCAATCCACTCCTGGACGGCGAGCTGGACATCTTCATCGTCCCCAAACCGGCGTCCACGCAGTGCAGCCTTAGCTGGCGGAATAAAAAGTAGTTGCTAGGGCCCAGATCTGGACTGTAGGGGGGATGGTTGAGCTCCTCGAATCCGCACTCGTGCAGGGCAGCTTGTGCAACTCTGGCCTTGTGGACTTTGACGACGTTGAAGTTGATTATGTGGCGTGAGGTTTCGTGAGATTTCTAGGGACCCAACGGGCAGAGACCTTAGTCATGGCCAAATTGTCGTGGATGATGTTGATAACACTTCCATGTGATATTCCAAGTTCTCGCTCGATTTCTTTGACCTTCACCCGTCGATTTTCGAGGCTCATCCTCTCCACACGGGCCACATTGTCCTCCTTGAAGACGGAGGTCGTCTTCAAGGGACTCACGACCATGGCGGAATTTCCTATTCCAGCAAAAAATGGTTGTATAGGAAGGGGCGGTGTTGGTGTACACTGAAACCATGCGTTCATGGATCTCTTTTTCATTCTTGCCTTCCTTGGTCAAAAATTTGATCACTGCGCGGTGCTCAACCTTCTCCATTGTTGAAAAATTGTGACTGACGATCTGCGATCAGCTACTGCTACATAAATAGACGAGGCAGGAGCGTGCGACTGCAGGTCCTGACTTGTCATAAGTTGTCCTAACACCCCCCCAAAACAGCCATCTCCTTTCGTCTGCTTTGTCCTACCGATTCGCAAAACTTATTGACCGCCCCTCTTAGTTTCGTTCGTGTTTCCTTCCCCTTTGTTAAATGAGACACGTCTTCCAAAGGTTTACCATAATTAATTTGGTCCTTTTTTGTGGTTTACTGTGTGTTGGAGGATTTCCAATGTTGTTTTTGTTGTTGAATCAGTACTTAGATGTTCCGTGTTGTAGTTTCAATATTGTATGCTATTATGAGGGTTTTATCGTAGGTTACCCCTGTATTTTGTGAATTATATTATCTGAGAAAAGAGGTTTGGGTTTTAATGTTTTATGTTTCTCCTCATTATGTGTTTATTGCTAGCTGTAGCGAGTACGTTGGTAAAGTAAATATATTTTAATTAGTATTGCTGAACTGAGTGACTGAGTAGTCGTGGAGTTTTTATTCGATATGGTTTATGAAACAATTGCAGTCACCTCGGTTGTAATTAGTATAACTGCGTAAGTTTTGAGTGGGTAATAGTAATTTATATGATGATTTGAAGACTTTCGGAGGATATGTTGCAGTGTTGGATAGCCGGGTTATTTTGTTTGCTAGATTTGATGAACAAGTGATATCCTGGGAGGTGTCTTGAGAGTAGGTGTTGAAGTGTGTCCATGTAGAGTTAGATGATTTGTTTAGAACGAATGGGGAGTTGATTTTTCCTTTGATACGTCGAGCTCTTGTGCTTTTGTTTTGGGACTCAAGCCAGGCACTGTCGTGAGCGTAGATTTCGTCTACAATGACGACGTTATTTTGCTCTATTCTAAGTTGGTCCAGGCATGGCTCGTGGTTTGATGGGCATGATGCTGGGAGATGTATGGACAAGTTGATTAAAACGTGGAGGGCGGAGGTTGATATAAATCTGGAGGTGGTGGAAAAGGAGATTTCTTCTCTGATGTATGTGCTTAGGCATCCTTCTTTGTCGTTTCTGTATCCGATTTACCTAAAAGGCAGGTAGCGTGGTATTTTTGTAATGAGAGCCTGCGTTTTAAGATGCATTTGTTTGTTGAGTTTGCCTTTTATATATAATTGTAAAATGTTGAAGTTATGTTCTGGTGGTGTGCTTGCGATTTCATGAGGTGTTTGGGTAGGTAGGCGGGTTGTATATCTCTGGTGTGTGAATTCGGCAGGAAAATGAGTTGGATATTGTTAGGAGAGGAATATGCAGTCGGGGGTTGTAATGGGCGTTGGTTTGGGTGAAGAGTGGTAGGATGAAGTGGTGTTTGTTTTGCTATGCAGAGCTGTATATGATGTGCATGTGGCGCAAGTGAAGGAACTGTTGTGCTGGTGGCGCCCACACTGAATAGCACTACTTCAGCGTGTGGTATTATGGCACCAAGTTCGGAAGTTTGCACTGTGGATGCCGACTTAATTGTATTTGCAAAGCAGTATACATAATTACCAGCTGTAGCGTTAGGCCAGGCTTTTTTCGATGTCCCCGAATTTTCTTATGGGGAGAGCAAGTACGAGGAAGGCGGTTTTAGAGGGACTTATTTAGGATTATTCATGTGGTAATGCCACGTCAGGTCCGCATGCCAGACGCACTCATTAGAGACATGGTGATAAGCATATTTCCCTGGAATATTACATGAGAGTGGTTGTTTGTTCACTTAGTGGAACTTCTCCTAGCTGCCAGTAGCAAAATCTCCATGAAGCTACATGAAAGCGAGTCTTCGTGAAGATGTAACAATGGAGGGAGCCTCTTAAATATTCGCAACGATGCCATTCGAATAAAAATCCAAATTATTTAAAAGATTTTCCTTAATGACATTTAGAAAGGAATCCCAAACAGAACTTCGATTAGCTGGGATCCATTAAGGAATTTGTTTTAAAATGGGTCGAATTACCATTCAGGCTGCCTTATTTAATGTTTTTAGTTCGCTATTACATTCGTTTCAAACTTTTATATTTTCTTGGCTACAATTTTTCTATTTGTATTATTGTCGTTCCTGTTCTTTCCTCTCTTCCATTCTCCGCTCTGTTGGTTTATATAAGTTTTCTTTTTAGGACTCAAAATCAACTTAACTTTTAACGCCAATATACACTACCAGAGGCCCCCGATTCACTTAGCAATTGCCCACAGAGAAACAAATATTTCTCAAATTTTTAGGGTGGTGACTAATACAAGCCAATTTTATTATCACAAAAAATTGCATAAGAACTTCCGTTCCATGAAAGGGACGCTGACCCCAGAAACGTTAGAAAAAAGGATGCTATTTTTACTGGTTTGTGCTTTTGCTTTAATTAAAGCATAACCCACAGATAAATGGAAATTAACGATTCCTAGTTTCCTCCTAAATCGAACCTAATTTTAAAGAGTATATATTAATAGAGACCCTAAGTAAAATATAGCCAGTCCGAGGTATGAAAGAAAAGCGAACTGAGTTTTCACTTTCCTTTTTTCCAGTGTAACAAATACTGAATGTGTGAGACAAAAAAAAAACAATATCCATTCGTAATCACATTTTCCAGTGTCCTGGGAAAAGTAAATAGTGGAAACGAAACAAAGTAGAGAATTAAATACGGAAAATAACACACAAACTTTGTAATATTTTATTTAATGTCACGATATTCGACACAAAGAAATGGATAAAAGAAACTAATCCCTTACTCAAAACTATTTATTTATTTTAACGGGTTTTTGTCAAATGAGATCTCTCTAACGCTTCATGAGCCCCTAATTCAGCATAAGGAATAATTATCTCTCGGGAGGAAGTAGTATTTTAGGCGTCTTCCAGAATTCGGGGCTAAGACAACTTATCCGTTGGGAATTTGGCAGCCTAGAACGATTTTCGCAAATGTACTTTGCCATAATCTACAGTCAACCATTATACAACCATATAGGTAGTCTTCAGAGATGGAGATGGGTATGAGCGACGTGGTCATTTTAGCGAAGAGTGCTTTATGACACAGGTTGAAATGCTACTCCTTTGTTCATTTTCTGATAACGGTTAAAATAGTTTGCTGCTTATTATTCTGTTACTATTTCTTTCTTAAGCTATAAGGGTAGACGTAATAATAATTCCCTTAGCGTTTTTCCGGGTTGTGTTACTAGTGTTCATTTCTTTGGGAAAGGGACGCCAAGAAGAATACCCCCTTCATTTGTTTCATGAATTCATTCCCTCTCTATGAATTCTAAGTATAACTAAACGTGGAGTAATCTCTGAATCCAAAGAGGAAAAAAAGGAAAGAATTTGAATATCCGTCAGCCACCGCACAGGTGCAGTTAATTAAGTATGGCGCTAAAAGTTTTTACCTCACTGAGGAAGCGCTAATATCCTTAGTCGGGAAACTGCTAGTCGAAAGTTTACCGCTCACATCGTAAAGACCATTAAGACTTGGGTCAGGTGACAGATGCTAATCCATCTGGCCGCCGGAAGTGGTCAACCAGTTGTCTGAGTCTGACAACGAGGAGAAATTAAAAAAATGGGTTTTCGAATGTCGGCAGATTTAGTTTAAGAACTCGTCGTCTTCGGTTCAGATCATGAGTCTGTTTCCCCACGTCCCTGGTATTCGCTTATACCATCGAGGTTGGATCTCACCAGGCAGATCCATCTCTTTTGTAAAGGCTTACTCTGTTCAGAGTAAGCCTCGAATCGTTTCATCCCCGAAGGATTGGCCGGAATTTCTCTTGTCTCATCTGGACCCTCCCCCCCTCAAGGATCTCCAGTTTCCCGTGTGATACTTTGCGCCAAGCCACGTGAGAGTCTCGATTTTTGGAGGTTGCACTTCTCTAGAGCAGAGGTGCCATCGTCCGTCTTCAAGGAGGATCGTGAACTCGTCTCCCCCTCCCCTCCCCCCTTCATCCTCGTCACCATCAGGATATTCAGCCGAGAATCACGTCCATTTTCCGTCTCCATTTCATCACGCTGACTCGATAAAGGATTCTCCTTCGTTGAGATGACCCCATTAAGGTAAAACAACCCTTGTTTGTATCTCCCGTTAATCGACCCACTTTCCGACATATAAATATTCCCTTTGTATAACTGATTTAAAGTATCCCATTTAAAAGCTAATTAACAAGTAATAAACGTTACCCGATTGCCAATTAATCTATATCTTGGCAGAATTGTCCTTATTCACATTAACTATGTTTCCCCTATGTATATATATGTTAACTAGTGACTTATTAAAATTATATTTTTGGTTTTCATTCTTCAAATATACCCTTGAACTGCAACTTGGTAAACTCATTAAACGCTATCGGCCCCTGTAGTAAATCGCGCTCTTATACCTCGTAAACAACGGATTACTCTTACGAAGTGAACGTACTTGTATTTAGCGAAGGACGAGTACATACATTAGAGGTTATGTGTATATATAACTATATATATACGAGTACATATTCTCGTGGTTTTATCTCTTTCCTCCCATCCAATAGATACATATATGTCTGTAAATTATCCGTAAATACTACCCTTTTAAATACTCTTCCCATTCGCTGTATAATACCTTTTAAATATTGTATTTTTTCAGTCGAAATGACTGTTTGTATCCTAAGTAAAGCGTTTTTGTTTTTTTTTATATGTATATATAGACGTATTTTCTGGGGAGGTGACCTATTTTGCGACAATATATATATATATATATATATATATAGTTATATAGTTATGAACAAACAACGTTGTGGCCACAGAGACAGATGGAACGTCTTATTTTTTACAACTCTATATTTTCAGATTTTGGGGGGATTTAGATGTTCTTTTTTAGGGAGAGGGGAATAGATATAGGGGAAAGGCAGAGAGAGAGGGGAGATATTGGAGGAGAGTGGGAGGGGTGGGAAAGGAGAGGATAGAATTTGATTCTTGCTATTGATATCCTTTTGTAAGGGAAAAAGATGCGCAAAGAGGGGATAGAGGGGGGAGGGAGAGATATAGGGGAAAGAGAGGGAAGGGGAGAGAGGAGTAGGCTGAGGGGAGGGAGGGTAAGAGAGAGGGGGAGAGACAAAAACATAAGGCTACATAGATGCACACAAAATAAAATAAAATTGTTCATTAAGATTAATATAAATATTTAGTTTCAAATTAAAAGTTTCGACAGTACATTTTAAATATAATTTAAAAAATAACCATCCACTTTATATAAGCCAGGACTTAGATTAAAATTTGGGAATTTACTAATAAAGGTCGATTCAATAATATTTCGTGAAATTGTATCGTTAATATGACAGATAATTTAGCCAAATTCCAATCAATATTATGACTAAGATATGACATATGAACATAAAATTAGCTGCTTTCCTTTCCGCGACTGACATTATATTTATGCTGATAAATTCGTTTTTTTTAAACATTTACCTGATTGGCCAAAATAATATTTAGATCAATCGATACATTTTACGCAATATACATTACCAATAGGGGAAGGGGCGTTCTTGACTAATAGTTTAGAGATAGTATTACTATAGTTAAATACTACACCAATGCCTAGAGATATTAAAATATGAAGAGAGAAGAAAAGGATGGATTAAAAGGAAGTACAAGAGTATTCTTGTTATTAAAAGGGGCACGAGGTTCAAAACGATAAAAAGACTTTTTAGTTAACTGAAGGCAATTATCAAACTTAATTATACCGCCCCTTAGACCACTCGGCTACGTAGAAGACAAAAATCTTCCGAATGGACAAGCTTTTTAAGACACGTTGTTCGCTGCCTCATTGTGCACGGTTCGAATCCCTCCCCAGCTCGGATTTTTTCGAAGTAAGAAATAACTATTTGCGAAGAAAAATTATTCCGTTTTCTCTTTCTTGCGGTGAAGTTGGATTTATTTTCATCATTCTCTCGCGCTCATGAGAGATATACAATATATATATATATATATGTGTGTGTGTGTGTGTGTGTGTTGTGTGGATGCGCCTGTGTACGTGTGTGTATACAATATATATCAGCATGCCGCAAAAGAGAAGATAAATAGAATAATTGTTCTCCGGAAAAAAAAATTTACCGAAGAGAAATTATTTCGATTATCTTCTCCGGGAAACTGTTTTGCGTGATACATTGCCATCGGAGGTCGAGCTAAACTCACGACATAACTCAGCAGCACTCTTAAACCTATCGTTTAGTGACATTCTAACCATAATACGATCCTTTCTTGGTGACGTTTTACGAAGTCTACCGGTTTGGGTTTAGCATCTGTCGATTCTAATGACTTAAAACGAGCTACAATTCGTTGCACAACACTTCTAGATCTTCTAGAGTAGTTGCTATCACATAATTTGACTTGACCTCTTGGTGAAGGCACAGAATCCTTTGTTTTTCATCACAGGACACAGGTCCTCTCTCATAAGCCTCCATCTTGACAGTTGAATATTTCCATAATGTATGATCATAAGAAGTAACTGTTAGCCCATTAACAGTCTCCTAAATACAAATACCTTGGTTGGTAGTTTATTTTTTCTAAGTGACCCTTAACTTTTGGCTGCTGCAATTTGGAAGATAGTTTGTTTATTTCCTCATAACTTACGAAATATTTATTCTATTCACTTGAAATTTTCACGAAAGATAGATATTATATATATTTAAATACGCCTATAATATATAGTCTCAGCGTTTTGTTAAACTTCTATAATAAATATTTAAATACACTTATTCTTAATGACCCTTATATCATGGCTGTTAAGAAAAAAGAAAGGGGCGCAAAATGACCATGGTGGAGGTGTAGTGATGTCGAAGCCGTAAAGAGAGAGAAGGCTTGACGATGATGATAACTTGATTCAATTTGTCTTTTAGTGATGTGATTTCTTTTATTTTGTATATGACGATGGCAAAGATGCGGCGACAATGAAAAGCGTCGACGAAGGCGAAGGTTAAGACGAGGCAAAGGCTCAACAACTACAACCCATGACAAAAGCGAAAACCTCAAGAGGATGACAGAATTCTGAACAACCCAACGAAGGCGATGAGAGCGGCTATACACACTTCTCCATTCTTTTACCGTGATGATCAATTTAAGCAGGCGAAGTATCACAATAAGAAGTGAGAACAGACGACACGAAGCAGCCTCTGACCTCGATCGATCGCACGAACCAATGATGAGATCATGAAAAATACAATAAAAGATGTAGAATGTTACTTATTTACTTGATTTTCTTTAGAAATCTGTTAGAAATCAGTAATTTGTTGAAAAGTAATATTATTAAGCTGCCTAATGTAATTTTATTACTATTAGACATGGGAAATTTATCTAGTTAATACTTTTATTCAATTTCATTTAAGTCTGATTTATTTATTATGTTATTGTGAAGATTATTCTTAAAAGGGTTTAAGGTGTGAGGATGGCTACTCATTCAGGAAGAATATTAAACCTATCTATGATTCTCACTGTAAAAAAAAGGTTTACGATGATTAGAACGAGAGTTATGCTTATACATCTTGTAGTTAGGAACCTTTGTACTTAAACTGTTAAACTTAAATAGATCATTTTTATTAACTAAATCTCTGTTAGTACATAGTAGGTGGGTAGAATACAATGCTTGTATTACCTAGCCCTAAGGTGAGTATTAGGAGTGATAGTTTACAGGAGTGATTAGCAAAATATTTTTTTCTTGTTTACTCTACAAAACTGCATATTTTTTTTTCACTTCACATAAAAGTCATCTTGAAAAGTGATCAAAATCACGATCTGGATATGGATCATCAAAATCACATTTTCTGATGATCTGATTTGTATCTTCAAGGTCACATTTTTTGGTGATCTGATCTTTATTTTGAAAATCACTAAAGTTAGTGATCTTGTCCATCTCTAGTCGTGTTCGTCTCTCTAGATCCTTGATGAATGCGGGCAAAAATCTTGGGAGCATTTAATATCCCAGTATGAGGGCAACCAGCAAAGGCGTAGCCACTGCATTAACTATTAATCTTTTAATCTACACCTTAAGAAAGTGCAGCAACATCTACCCACAATATAAATAAAAAGTTCACGCCCCCCAAAAGAAGGAAAGAGAAAGGAGAGTAAACAACTTGAAAAGAAAAAACAAATTCAAAATACATCTCGCCATGATAAAGTCAATGAAATATGGCCTGCCTCCTCGGACTCGAACATATCGTTAGATAAATTAGTTCTTGACTTCAAAGTAAGATCAGATATCTTACAGGATGCCCTCCTCCAAGAACTATATAACACCACAACCTAACGCAGAGGACCCTTATCCAAATATCTGGGACAATATAGAAGAGCTAAAGTGTACAGTTTAGACCTTTTTCTAATGAAATAAAAGGAGCTTTGATGCACGGTGCCTGCCTCCTCAAAATGCTTTAATCAACAAAATATTTTAACGTTATATAGCTATAAATACTAATTCAATTTAACTATTTAATTACCGTGATAAAAATTCGGTCAAATACGTCTTTAGGAAGATTTTTCCATGATGGAGAGCCATAAAACTATTATAATAAACAATAGCCATAATAACAATTATAGGGAGTAAAAGACCAAACTCTCATCTAGCACGTATGCACATGACCCCTGAAAATTGATTACTTTCATCTGCCAATGCTTCAAGAAGCTGTGTTTGCAGTAGGGTATAATGAAGATAAGATTAAACTAATACGTTCAACTGCCAGCGGTCCGAGAAGCTGTCTGTAATACCGTATTACCGTAAAAGATATAAATATTAGTTTCATCTTGCGACGTACCAAGAATATATCTGAAATATAGTATCATAAAAGAATATAAAACTAGTTAGTAGAATTTGTTTTTATTACAAAAATGACTATGTTGCTGTATTATGGAAATAACATGAAAATTAATTAGTTTCATCTCTCCACGCTCCACTAAGCTTGGTCTGCAGTACAATAACACCAAAGAAGATAAAACTAATTAGTAGCATCTGTCCATAGTGCAGCATAATGAATATATGTAGGCTAAAAAAATATTCAAGTCTTAAGTCGACACCCTAAAAAGCTTTGTACGTGGTACTATACTACCAAAAGGTAGTCAGCAATTTGACGATCCCTCCATGCTCTATCCCTTTGATGAGAGTCATTGTGCCTTCATATTGAGGCGTGCATTTCATTCTGGATGTCACTTGATTAATAAAGATGTACACAATGACACCGCCTCTTTAATTAATCAAGAAAAGGCGGTTATAAGAGAATAGAATACAAGACGAATCAGTCTCTTGATGCGAACTCTGCAACGGCGCAACCTTCGCATTTGTTACAGCAAACGGGCAAATTATTTAGCCGCGCAATGCCCATGGAAATTTCTGTCAGTGTCAGATAACAGAATGACTTAAATAAATTCAGTCTTTATAAAGAAGTAATTAATACGAATTTGGGTATACCCTTTGGTATGTCATCATCTTTAATACCGTCCTAGTTCTATATTTGGTTAGAAAATGGTCTTCAAGTGGTATAAAACTGTAGGAATGAAATTGTGAAGGAAGCAGAGAAACAATGTCAGAAGTATGAGGTACCCTTGTTCATAGAAAGGAAAGTGGACATGTGAAAAAGGGCTCGCAAGTGCTTAATAACCGAAATAGTTATTGCTACCTGGACAAATCAAGAAATTATTGTAGCAAATGAAATAGGAAAGAAAACTCTACCGCAAACGATTTGCATTAACCTAAGACAAGGCCGAGCAAGGACTGAAAATTCAACTTGTACAAGAAATTAGCTGAAACTATTACCTAACAACAATTAGGACTTTCCTTTAAAAGACGAAAACAAGCAACTTTAAGGCACGAGAAGGAGAAGCACAGTTTTATTAAAGTTAAATCACAAAAGAGAAAATAATCCCAATATACAACCTTAAAGGAGCTAAATAACTCCCTTTGATCTAAAAAGAAATCAACACCTATTAGAATTAGTATTAAATCCATTTGACGATGAGGCGCTACTATTAGCCACCGCTACCGACTTACATAGTGTAACGTAATAGATGCTACAATTCAGGAAGATAAAAATTCATCTACATTTGCCATGTATTCTTGAGCGATTCGTTATACAAACACACTTCGTTTATGTAATATATATTTACCCTTTAAGTCAGCGATTCCCAACCAGTGTGCCACGAAGCAACTGCAGGTGTGCCGCGGGAGATTTGAGGAAAGTTAATTCTCCTTCAAACAAGAAAGAGCAATGAACAAATTTTGGTACTGTACGAATGTATAATAAAAATTTCGTACTTGTGACACAATAAGGTCTCTTTCAATATGTCAATCCAATATTTTATTTTTTTTTGTCTTTAAGCATATTCAGATTTATAAGTTTAGTATTTAGATTTGATATATAATTTTTTATTAATTGTGAGAAATTTAAGAAGATTAATTCTTAAAGCGACTGCAAGTGTGCTACGCGAGATTTAAGGAAGGTATGTTATTAAGGCTGATATTTACAATTTCTATATAATTGGTTAATAAATGAGAAATCTAAGAAGTTTCATCCTTAAATGTTTGTGTTTGGCAAATAATATTTCTGTTTTTCATTGTTGTGTTTATTCTTTGTTGATTAAATCAGTTGATAGGTTTTTTTAATGGTATTTGGATTTAGAAATTAAGTGCTCTATTTTTTCGTGTATACTGAATGTTTTTCTTTTCTTAATTTTTTGGCGCTGTTTAAGATTTAAAATCTTTATTATATTTTGGGGGGAATGCAGTATGAATTTTTCCTTTACTTCATTTTATATTTATTTATGCATTTTTTAAATTTAGTGTATTATATTTCCTGCTAGGTAATCTGCACTATTATTTTTTTTACCATTTTCATGTAGTGTCTGCTTATTGTTAATTTCTTTCAAATATTTTTTATTCTCATATGAATGAACTTAGTGTTTATTTTGTTTTAGTTGTATTTGTTAAATAAATATTCAGTCATATTTTCTTGTTTCCATGTCTTATGAGGTATGGATAGATTTCTTACAAAGGAACGCAAGTTAGAAAATAATAACAGCGAAGTGGCTGAAGCTAGCTCTGGAATTATAACACATAGCACCTGCAGTGTTACTTCCAAATCAATTGTGCGCCAGCATAAAGAAGTCTACTTGTCCTTTGGATTCGTTTCATCTGGAGAAGAAGAGCCACGTCCTGTCTGTGTTGTTCGTGGCGAGAAACTGGCAAATCAAGCAATGGTTCCAAGTAAACTGAAAAGAAGCCTTTAAGCAAAGCATGCTCATTTATGTGAAAATTAAGTGAATATTTTAAAAGGCTTATTTATCACAGACCAAACACGCAGGTCTCAAAAACTGACCAAACTCACCACTATATCATAAAACTCAAGAAACAAGTTATGCAGTTGCAGAAATCGTTGTTAAAAATATGAAATCACATACAATTGCAGAGTCAGTAATATTACCAGCATGTAGTAAAATTGTGAACATTATGTTCGGCGAAAAATATGAAAATTTTTTTTGAAAATCCCCATGTCAAATAACACCATTAGTCGTCCTATTTCTGATATGTCTCAAGAAGTTAAGTCATTAATCATAGCTAAAATAAAAGAAGCCAAGAATTTCGCAATCCAGTTGGATGAATCAACTGACATCAATGGAAAAGCTCAAGTCTTTGCATTCATCAGGTTTGTTTGTAATGAAGACATAATTGAACAATTCCTATTTTTCAAACCACTTCCAGAAACAACAAGAGGTTAATACATTTTTGAGGTTATCGACTATTATTTCATGGAAATCATGTATTGGTCTCTGCACGGATGGTGCCCCCTCTATATCAGGAAGCATAAAAGGATTAAAATCGAGGCTGTTTTCAACTTTGTGTCTGTCATGGAATCTGCTCACGCACAACTTTTATTACATTGAGGGCGAGTTCTTTCAAGATTTTAGGAACTAAGGAAGGATATTCTTATATTTTTAATATGAGAAGAGTCCAACCGGTCTGACTTACTTGTGATGAATCCTGGTGGAATAAAGTGACATTCCTGGCTGATATTTTTCAAGCCTTAAACATTCTTAATAAGAGTATGCAAGGAAAGAAGGAAAACATTTTACTTGTACTACTAGCAAAATTAGCTCATTTAAGGAAAATCTAACATTGTTGGGATTTAGAATAAAAAAGAGAACAAAGTTGAAATGTTTGAATTAACAAAAGATTGGACAAAAGTTTTCTTACTTTAATTCTACAAATCTTGTCGCTACTGAGTCGCAAAGTATTTTCCATCATTCGAAACATCATCCTTGGATTGGCTGAGAAATCTGTTTGTGGCAAGTGCTTGTGAGTCAGCAGAGTAAACTGTTACCGAAGAGGATGAGCTGACGGAAATCAGGAACGACAGAGGACTAAAACTGAAGCACAAATACCCCGCAATTACAAAGAAAGCAATTGAATCTCTTCTTCCTTTCTCAACTTCATATTTGTGCGATGCTGGATTCTCTGCAATGAACACAGTAAAAAATAAGAGCAGGTCGCGGCTTCAGACACTGGAGGAGGACTTACGGGTATGCCTATCCACCATTCGGCCTAAGAAGATAAGGAAAATTATGAAGCAACACCAAGGACAAATTTCTCATTGATGTTTTTAGGTATGTATGATAAGGTTTTTAATTTTTACTCATGTTAGTACTATAATACGTTTGGCGATTAAATTAATAAATGATTAGCATGCTTAACATATGAATATTTATTAGCATTTATTATTATATGATTAAATATATTCTTAAATACTGATGGTGTGCCTCGACCATATTACTACCTGGCTTGATGTGCCGTGAGATGAAGAAAGGTTGAGAATCGCTGCTTTAAGGGCATATATTGCCATGGGGAACCACAATTTCAAGCCATTTTGACTTCTAATATATCTTGATTTAAGGGTTATTATATTTTATATAAAGAGTCCATTTCGGGCATCAAAGGGCTAATAACAATGTCAGGTAAGAATTCTTAGTGATTGCTCAAGTCAAGTGGCTGCAGCTCGCGTGAATGGAGAACTTAGAGGTTGACGGTAAAAATTGGCACTTAGTGTGGAGCGAAGAAGTGTTGAGCGAGTGGCAAGGTGACAAAAACACGATCTATGTTTCGCATCTCTTCTCAGTGCCCCTACATACCTACTTTCTTTTTCCACTTTTTCAACATACTTTTTGTGTTTATTCTATTGATCAATTGTCCTGTTATTTTTATTTGGTATACATTATTTTGACATTTTTTTGCACATATAACATGACTTAAATCTATTTTAAATATACATTTATTTCCTTTTTATATAAAAAGAGGAAGAAAATGCAATAGAGAAAATTAGTTTCCTCAATCACATATGATTCGAGCGCATACAGAAAACAATCTCGCCTCGTGAGGTATAATTAGGTTTGCATTTTAGTACGCTCACAAAAGAAAACCTCACTATAAATGAGATGTAATCAATTCATTTCATCAAAATATGATTTATTCTATTAAATTGGTGGGTCTTTGCGTTTTGCTCAGGACTTTTCTCGGGAAGAGAGGCCTTAGTTGCGCTATCATAGTTCTGTTGTTGAATGTAGGTGGCGCGAAAATGAATTTACTAAGAATTAACTTTACCGTATGATAGTGAATCTCTAAGATGAAATGGAAAAATGAAGAATGAGAGGAACTCAAATGTACAATTTGAGATGGATGCCGGATGTGAGAAACATAGAACCAGGAACGAATGGGTAAGAGGTGGTATGAACATGTAATTAGAATGAATAAAAACAGACATTACTTAATTATTTACTCATCGGTCCGTTTTATATTCGTGAACGATATCCCCCGACCGGATACTTAAATTCACACAAAGATAAGCATAACAATAGCTAGCAATGTGGTCGAGAGCACCACGGTGCCTAATTCCTAGTTAGAATAGGCGGGAGGTCGTACTGTGCTTTGAACCCAATCAACGATAATAAAATCCTTTCTGCCCCAGAGTGCAAGGTGGGCCATTTCCACGTTAAGGTGTTGCTATGGATACCCTTTCGACAGGGTCAGGTGTGGAAAGAGTTGGTATGGTTTGGAGACGAGGGGAGGAAGAGAGAGAGAGAGCCGTTTTGTAATTGTTTATGTGTGTGATGGTGTGTAGGAGCTAGCTCTTCCCCGTGAAGGCTCAGTTCGTCCACCAATATGCTACAATTCCCTCGCGTACGTATTGGGCGGAAGTTCAAATGGCCTTTTTCAGGGGAAGATATTCAAATGTTCCGCAGTCTTGAACCCCTTTTAAAGTCAGCCCTACATAAACGACAAGAAGTCATTAAATATCAATAGCCTTGACAAGCATACTTTCCATTTGCGAGGTATAATGGAAGATATCGTGTTGTCAGTTCGCCTTTTGTGTCATTTTCAAATATTGCTTCTTCCTTATTATATATTAACATATTACTTCCCATTTTTATAACATTTTTATATATTGCATACTGTCGTAGAATACCACCCTTTTTGTTCTAAGAGTGCTAATAATGATAATATTGATATCTTAAAGAAGAGAGCCGTTGGAAACACGTAAGGATATAGAGAAACGCACAATAATTCCCAAAATAAACTTATATTTTAACTTTAACAATTGAATACTTAAAATTTAAACATTAACCACAGCAATGCTCCGAATATTATCATAAACAAGAATTAATTAAATTAGCTTGACCCTCTAAAATTGGTTAATTCCGCTACACACATAAGTATATAAGATTTTGGCTTACGGACTCTACTGGAGTGTAAATACCTCAGGAATGTTATTGTCTCACGACGCGTGCCGCCTCGCCAGATGTAGGTGGGCGGGATCACGAGTTCTTTTTGGCGAAGGTATCAGCTGGGGGTCCACACGGTATTCAGGGGGGGTTCTTCAAGTACGAGAACAATTACGGTGCTTTAAGCGGCCCCAAGGTAGTCGTGGTCTCTCTGGCGAGAGTGAGTCGAACTTGGTTCTTAAACCAAGTTAACTTGGAGTGCGGTGTGACCACCGAGTAACGAGCTCGAGGGGGAGCTTTTACCCCTTTGTTACTTAATTCCTCATGGGCGAGGACTGAACTCGGGGAGGGTCTTCTTCAAGCGCGAGTATAACGGAGGGGGGTTTCTCTGGCAAGAATAAGTTACTTAAAGTTCGGTTTGGTAACCAGGAAATAGCTCGAGGATGAGCTTCTTCTTAGTTCCAGTCTTCTTCAAGGGCGAGAATAAGTTGAACTTGGTTCCTCAACCAAGTTAACTTATGAGTTCGGTGTGGCCACCGAGCAACGGGCTCGATGAGAAGCCTTTTCCTTCCTCTTTTCTTAATTCCTCAAGGACGAGGAATACCCCTGGTGTTTGAGATGTACCAGGATATGAGGAGTCTCTCTGACGAGAGTAAGTTGAACTTAACAAAGTTAATTTAACGTGTCGTTTGATAACCAGGGACTAGCTCGAGGATGAGCTGCTTCTTAGCCCCTTAAGGTAGGTTGCCCTGCCTCTCTTGCAGGGTACTTCTTGGTCTGGCGAGCCAAGTAAACTACCAATCCAGTCTAGGTAGCCTGGTCTTAATCCGAGGACTTCGTCACCTGGAGACTGTCGTATTCTACCTCGATTTTCCTCAGTGTTGTTTATTCATACGTTGTTACCCCACTGGGGGAGTGCTAAGAGGGGGGGAGGCTCGATGACGGGCCCAGGAGGGTTCTTATGCCAAACGGTTTTTCTCACCAAGTCTTACATCGCCTTCTCGTTAGCCTTCGAGCTTGGGAGAAACACGTCTCCAATTTCCTACTTGGCGTGAAATTGAATCTTACTCTCCTGGGGGAGATCTTGCATTTTAACCTTTAGGTCTTTCATAGCGACGAGTGGTGCGGCGCTGCGGTTACGTGCTTGACTAAACGGTGCCTGGGGCCGGAGGTCTTTGCGGTAATTGCCTCGTGACTCCAACACGAGAGAACGGGGGATGGGGAGTGACGATTCCCCTACACATACTATTTTACATTTGCAATTTGTCGAGGGACGAAGGCGTTTGACCAAAAAGTCTTTAAAGGTACACACTACTGTACGCCAGGCCGCCACTAACGGCGCTGCGCTGCTACCATTGACTTAGGGAAAGGTAAGGACCTTTTACCAGAGTGCGATATTATCAGGTTGGATCTTTAAATGGGAATACGTTTTCCGGATTCGTCTCAAGGGTTATTCGAAAGATATACCTCTACAAAAATAAGCTTTAATACAAATAATAGAAAAAGAACAAGGCCAGAGATAAATATGGAAATCTAAATAATAATCAGGACGATCATAAAATATTATAACAGGCAAAAATTAAGAAAACTAGGTCCGAGAAAATATATAAGTGATCCAATAAGTTGAATTGAATGAAAGATTTAGTAAGTCTATTGGTGTTACACCAAATGAGGAATTCTTTTTAGGACTGGGAACGAAGAGGTGGGACTTACGAGGAAAGGACTCCTGGTTACCTCTGGAGGATGAACTTGGGATGTGGAAGACCAATGGCCAGGTCTTTGTCGATGGGGTCTCGATGCAAAGGCGTCCAGAGAGACTCCGAAGGAGGTTAAGATTACCTCGGCTCCAGGGAGAAGTAATCACAAATCGAGATTCGTCTGCGGGACGGCAAGAAGTCTCAAACAATATAGGGAGACGAGAGAGACCCAGGACAATCTTGGGGGGTATAAACGGGTTTCCGTAATCTTCCTCTGATCGGATTACACGAAGAGGATCTGCTGATGAGATCACAAGGGCGAGGGCACCCCTTCACGGGAGACAAATACTACGGTCTGGACGGCAAGAAGCTCGGGTACTCTCTATCTGCTAAGGATTTGCAGACATCACCTTAAATAGGAGCCAGAGCCATGGTGGACAGAGGGCTGTGCGCAGCGTAGGTCTCCCAAGGGGATATCGGACGCGGCTTAAGCAAACATGGAACTTGATAATTTCGGGCATCGACGAGGCAAAAGGTAATTTAAGCAGATTCCCAAGGTATATCGGACGCGACTTAGGCAAATATGAACCTTGATAACTTGGGGGCATCGACGAGGCAAATGGAAAATGAGAGAGATTCCCTTCTACCCCAAGAGGGGGAAGATGGACACGGCTGCGACCTGGGAGCGGGACAGCGTTATCAAACTGAAGGGGGGGGGGAAGACGGTGATAAAGCACGCCAAATTAAACACAGCTGCGCTGGTCTCTCTCGACCATAGAAATTCTGTGTGATAACGGCGATTTGAGTTTCATACTCCCACACGATGTAACATATAATCGGTAAAATGTAGCAACCCAACCTAACCTATGTTAAGTTAGTTTATGTAGGTCATTTAGAGACTTATAACAATATGTGTAGCTAATCGATCCCCCTCTGTATACTAAATGTTGCGTTAATAGCTTGAATCTAACAGCCATTAACAACAGCATATCTAGACTATGTGGAAATACATGCAATGTTATCATTGCTCAGTTTGGGTGACTGTCAATTATTTCTTCTTCTCTGATACATTTGATTATATTGTTTTCCACTTTTTTAACATTTTTACATATTGCATCCTATTTCACATTTGCAATACGTAAAATAAAACAACACAACCGAACCTAAGCTAGCTTAGCTAGGTTTTTTCTAGACCTCTAACGATTTATGTAGTTAATATATGCCCCCCCTCCTCCCACAAAGTTACATATTGCTTGCTAGTGGATCTTGATACCAGCACCATAACGGCATCCTTGCTTCTCTTCGCGTCCTTAAGAAACGCCTGTAGAAGTCTCGAAAGGCTATGATGAATATTTTCTTCGACAGATAGCCTTCAACATCATCTTTAGTGTGAATGGCAATGCATGCAAAACCTTAGTTTCTAAGGTGTGCCTATTTTAATAATTGTTTTGTTTATACAAACTTGTTCCGAAGAGAGATATTTGCCATCTGGACTTTTTTAAGGCATCCTCATGCTTATATAGTTATATAAGCATGAGGATGCCTCGTGTCTTAGACCGTCTCTTCTCGTTTTCTTCAAGAAAACACACCCTAGAACCATCTTCGAGGGGGCCATCCGGTCAAAGAAAGATATAAGTAGGCTTATCATTATACAATTCAGGTAGGAAAGGAAATAACAAGGAAACCAAGAGCTGGTAAAATAACCTTACTAGCTAGGACTCTCCTCTCCCCAGGTTATATTCTTTTCACTTGCCTTATCCTTGCAACTTGCTGTCAGATGTAGAATTGGCAACTATGTTGCAGATGGCATTTGGTGGATTGCGTGTTATCTCAGCCCTAATGCTAATATAATGATGTGCATATATCTTGCACACATTTCTCTTCATCTATCTTCACCACCTTCTTTACAGAAATCTCTCCTTAGGAACTTACTGTAGGACATGCTCTTCGATGGATTTCGTTTAAATTGAAAATTAATCCACTTCCTTCACTTTCAGAATTTGATAACGATCATATCCTCACAAGTCTTCTGGTGACTATTGCCAAGTTAGATTTCGCTTCCTAGTTTTAAATGAATAACACCACTTTAAGTTTTTCCTCAATTGTCAGATGCGCATTGCTGAGCCATTGTTTTTTCATCGAAACGATTCCTTTTGAATCGACAAACGAGAAAAATGTCTAACCATACAATTACTTTAATATTAAAGTAATTGTATGGTTAGACATATTTCTCGTTTGTCGATTCAAAAGGAATCGTTTCGATGAAAAAACATCCAGCAAATTCTACTTTCATTAATTAATTATAATTAATTAAAGAAAATAGAATTTAGCCAAACTAACCAAGGGATATCAAGACAAGCGTACTGTATTTGAGTTCAATGCAATATTTTCTATACTTCTATGCAACTATTTTGTGTAATTTCAAATTTATGTTGCCCACTAACGACCCGCCCCCCCACCCCCTCAAATATTGAAAATACTTCCTTAGTATCTTTTCGTAGCAATTAAACAATCAAGAAATAAATATTTACATAAACCCTCCTATCTTCGATTAAATGAACAGAATTGGGGGAAATTCAGAGTTAGAAATTGATTGTCTATGATCAACTGCCCGTGACAGTCACTTAGGTATTTATAGTTCAATAACATTTAATAGGATGAATGAAGTTGAACAAAATTTCTGTGTAATAATTTTATTCAACATCAAAATATTAAAACTATTCCAACTTATTTTGACATAAACATATCAACATCTATTTGTATAATTGATAGTGCACATATAAAACTCAAGTACCACTGGAATGATTCATTTCATTTAATTGAATTTGTAAATGATAAAAGAGAGTAATCTACTTTCAAAATTCTAAAGTTTAAAGAGGTAAAATCAAGCATTTTTTATTGAAAACATAACTGGCAAAAATTGCCGCAACTTCGTTGTGTTTCAATAAAGAAAACAAACCTATAATCGGTTTTTTGTTATTTTTTCCCGTAAATTATTCTAGTATTTTTAGTGTTTTTTTAAGTTCATAAAATTTTAGCTTTCAATTATGTTATGAAAATATTGTGTTCGAATTTTCGATTGATTCCTTGCATTTTTAAAATCTGTTAGATATTCATGAAAAATCTTGAAACTCTTGAAAATAATCGAAAAATTATTGTTTCAAATTTGAAAGTTCTAGGGAAATTTGCTGCGGAAACGCCTGAACTTAAGTTTGCCAAATTTAGACAACCCCCTGAAAATCTTCTCAAAGAAATTCGAAATGGGCATTTTCAAATTTTTAAAAATAGAATTTTCGGGTACAAGAAAACTAATAGGTCACCAAAACCAATTTTTGACTCTCTTCCCACTGAAGTCGAATGGTAAAAACAGGAGATATGATAAAGGAAGTAGAGCAAAAGAAGGATGAAAGCAATTTCTTGGAAGAATTTAAAGTTGAGTCTCCTAAAAATCCCTACATACCAACCGATCAAGATTAAAAGACAGGGTACTAAATTTGATAGTGACTAAAGAGTTAGTGTACCTATCACTAACAAGGTCTGCTGACCAAAACGGCGCGTGCCCTCACTTATGGTGATTTATGTCCTTACGAGTTTGAAAACTTTCAATAATTCCCAGAGTAACTTTGTGAGGACCTTGGCAATTCTATCATTCGAAAGAGAATGTAAATACCTTAAGAGTATCAAATTTCTTTAGAATCGGCCGAATAGGTATGATGTCATTGCCAAAACAAAATAATTTCCGGGCTCATCTTGGGAGGACCTTAGCAACTATTTTATTCGCGAGAGAATGTAAAACAACACAAGGGGTTCAGATTTCGTTAGAATCGGTCGAATAGTTATGATGTTATTTTCAAAACAAAATAATTTCCTGGCGTAGCCTAATATAGACTTGTATATATATCCTAGCACAGAATATATTAGAATAATTATCTGAGTATAGTATACCTGAGCCTATCACAGTGTATCCTAGCCTAGCAGAGTATAACCTAGCCTAGCTTGGCGCAGACTACAATTGTATATTAAAACTTAGTCTAGCCTAGCTTAGCTTACCTTAGTCTAGTCTAGCCTATCTGAGCCTAGCCTAGTATATTCTATCCTATCCTAGCCTAGTTAGCATATTCTAGCCTAGACTAATATAGTATATCTTAACCTACCTTACCCTACCCTACCCTAGTTAGTATAGTATAGTATATCATAGTATTACCTAGCCTAGATTACACTATTAGATCTTAGCCTAGGCTTGCATAACTTGCATAACATAGCCTAGCCGACCTTAGCAAAGCCCCGCTTATCCTATGATGGTATAGCGAAGACTAGCCTAGTGTAGCATAGCTTAGTATATCATAGCCTAACCTAGCATACCATAGCGTAGACTACCCTAGTATAGCCTTTCATGCCTTTACCTAGCCTAGTATAGCTTAGTCTAGCCTAGCATAGCATAACTTAGCCTATCATTAACTATCTTAGATATGTATAACCTATACTATACTATTATACCTTAGTTAAGCATAGCTTATTTTTGTCTATCCTAACATATGTATTATATGCTATCCTAAATTACCATAGTATATTTTACCCTTGTACTTTATATCTTAGCATAGCTTCGCATAGTATAGCCTAGGCTATAATATCCTAGCATAGCATAGCCTATTCTAGGCTTGCCTAGCAGAGTATAGCATATTATAGCCTAGTCTAGTCTAGCAGAGTATCGGCCAAAAAGTTATGATGTTATTGCCAAAACAAAATAATTTCCGGAATAACTTTGATAGGACTTTGGCAATTATGTCATTCGTAAGAGAAGGTAAAACAACATGGTTTTAAATTTCCGTAGTATCGGCAGAATAGTTATGATAGCATTGCCAAAACAAAATAATTACCAAGCTAACATCGGGAGGTCGAAATTTGAAACGAAATTTGAAACCCTGATGTTGTTTTACACTCTCTTTCAAATGATATAATTGCCAAAGTCTTCCTCAGGTTAGCCCTGGAATTATTTTGTTTTGTCAATAGCATCATAACTATTCGGCCGATACTCTGCTAGACTAGACTAGGCTATAATATGCTATACTCTACTAGGTAAGCCTAGAATAGGCTATACTATGCTAGGCATTATAGGCTATGCTATACTATGCTAAGCAATGCCACAATATAATATACAAGGGTAAGATAAACTATGCTAATTTAGGCTATAAAATGCTATGCTAGGATAGCATATAGTATGTTAGGCTAGACAATGCTAAGCTATGCTTGATTAGGGTATAATAGGATAGTATATGCTATACTTGTCTAGGATAGTTAATGCTAGGCTAGATTATACTATGCTAGGCTAGACTAGACAGGGCTATACTATCTTATGCTTGGGTAGGCTAAAATATAATAGGCTAGGGAGGGTTATGCTCTGCTTAGCTAGCCTATGTTAGGCTATGCTAGGTAATACTATGTTAGGCTACGATAGGCTAGCCAACCAAGGGTATAATAGACAAAGCTATGCAAAGTTATTCTAGTCTAGGGTATGTTATGCTATACTAGGCTAGGCTATAATATGATACGCTTGGCTATATTATGTTCGCTGTGGCGCGCGACATTTTGGTCAGCAAACCTTGTTTATCTTTGGGCAAGTTAAAGTTGGGGGAATATGTAAGGAATAATGCTCTCAAAAAGGCTAAATCACAACTACCTGTTAATTGGCGTTCCTCAATTAATGGGACATTGGTTATTTTCCCACAGACTAGGAGGAAATAACAAAAAGCCCCATAAAATGATTTAACCTTGATCTAAATTAGCCACAGAGTGTTTGGGTTCTGTCCTTGCAAGATTGTAAAGAGCCATGGGTCAAAATTTCTTTCGATGCCTAGTGCAAAACATGTCCTCTATACGTAGTTGTTACTCCATTAAATGTTTAATCTTTCCTTTGGAGCCATTTCATAGATTGGGTTTTTTTCTTGGAATTTCCCCCCTCCCTTATAATCTTGGATATTTTATTTTTTTTGAAATACCTGAAATTTTGGCTGAGATATTACGGAGGAGGGTATGCAAAAGGTCAAATTTACCCCTAACAGCCTTCACTACCCGTCCCACTAAAATATTTTCCTGTTTTTGCCAATTATCTTTCACTCTTGCCATAGCTCAGAAAACAGTCCCAAGGCGGTAATAAATGCACATAACAGTGTAATGGCGGCATTTCTCAAACCCGTTCGTGAGGTAATTTTCTTTGCAAAACAAAGAAGGAGGCCTCACTTGGGAAAGGGTTGTACTTCCAACCTACCTAATCATTCCTCACGAACATCAAACTCACCCCAAGTGGCTCACGGAAATTTC
This sequence comes from Ceratothoa steindachneri, assembly GCA_963969495.1. NCBI lineage: Eukaryota > Metazoa > Arthropoda > Malacostraca > Isopoda > Cymothoidae > Ceratothoa > Ceratothoa steindachneri. Next base: position 107,968,315 of record OZ018324.1, on the reverse strand, counting down.
GTCTCTTGTAGTAATCGGACGGAGGCGTGACTTCGTAAGATCAAGTTATATAACGAAGCAAGAAATAAAGTTAAATCACCTATTTAGGTCTCAGATTTAGAACCCGGTACCATGTTATTTCAATCCTCTAATTTATTATAAATCTGGTCTTACTAATATCTAGGGTTGGGGGGGGATACCTTTGCAGTCTTGAGTCGCTTGGCGTCAGAGATGGTGACAGAGAATCAGTCTCGTTCAAGGACATTATGTTCAATCTTTCTTTAAATTTTAAAATAGAATTTGGAACTTATAATAACGAGAAGCAAAATTAAACATAACACACGAATTTTCAAAAATTATTTTAAAGAAGAGATCAGTGAAGAAAGACAATTGTACCCCAAAGATTAAACTCATTGTAACAAAATTGCACTCTTTTTCTTGTTCCTTCGTTAAAAGTGTTATTTTCCAGTTTTTCGTAACTAGAGTAAATGAAAATGTTTATTTTGATCCCAAAATTTTGCTTTTGTAGGTAAGGCGCTGAAATTCTAAATTTGCCCATTCGGAAAATGGAAAATATATAAAAGGCTGTAGCCATTATTTTAAAGCATGGTAAAAAATTTCAAATCTTATTTTTAAAAAGCATTGAAATGTTGTAGAATAATATTTGTTTTAAGGAAACCTTCCAAAATATTTTAGATCTAATGATAAATTTCTAGAATTTAGTGGCATTTTATGAAGTTTCAAGAATTTTCCAGAACTTGCCAGAATATACGTCTGAAAACTTCTAGAAGCTTCTGGAATATTGTGGAGTTTAGTTCAGAAATATTTACACGGATTCACAGATGTTATCATTTCAGCTCTAGCTACCATAGTGAGTACATCAGAAGATAAGTGGCATTAAAAGGCTGCAATCATACTCCTGATGCATTATATTATATCTGCGGAGAGTTAATCAAAACAAGAGCAAAAATGTTATATGTGTGAAGCTTACAAAGCAGACTCTGGTATACCAGTTGGAAACAAAGACAAACCATAAGCACCTCATTCTGCTTGTGAACACTGCTCGAAAACTTTGGAAGATAGGAAAATTGATGTTATAAAGATTAAAATATTAAATGTCACAAATATTTAAGCTTTTGTTTGTTGTTCAAGTCAAAAATGTAATAATATATATTTTTTTTTACTATTACAGGATGGTAAAGAGGATCAAAAAGAGTAATGAAGTTTGGTATTCTCAGTATTTGGCGTGAACCCACAAGTACCACACCGTACTAAACTTCATGTGCCAAACCTTCCAAAGAGAAATATGTAAGCCATCCCCAGAAATAAGCAACAAGTCACAAACTGAAAAGATCAGTGAAGATTAAGATTACAGTTTCATAGATATGGCTCTTTAGAGGAATCCATACTAGCCAAACCGAAGAGACCTAAATGACCTTGTCAGAGAAATTGAGTTGTCAAAGTAAAATGCTAATGTTTTGATTGCCAAGCTTAAAGAGTGGAACTTCCTGGATGAAAAGTTCTTGTTAACAGTTCAGAAAAAATAATTATGATTATCGAAAGTTTGGGGATTTTTTAAAATAAAAATAATTACAAATCGCGAAGTTCAGAAAACGTATTAAAATTAAAGCATGGTGTGAGGGAATCCCCACGTGGAAGATCTTTAGAAGAAAGGAACTCCCATATGCAGCAAAAGGCCCGGCTAGGATTAAAGTGGTAAGCCTACCTCCCCCTTCCTTCCGCAAGCGGTACCTTAAGGCCTATAAAATAAGAATGGATCTCAAAAAACATAGACCAAGAGTAATGTTTTTCCTTTTTTTCCAAAATCGAACGTCTATCTGCGAAGGCAATTTTTTAACATTTTGAATTCTTAGTTTGAGGTATTGAAAATTTCGTGATATTGGATATAGTCATGGCCATAAGTTTTGAGACTATTATATACATGATTTTTTATGTTAACTTGGATTATGTTTTTTAAACAAGAGAATTAAAGATGGTGAAGTTCATAAAAAATAAATATATCAAATGTTTGGGAATTTTTAAAAACAGCAAGGAATCAGAATTAGTGAAGTTTAGAATAAAAATCAATATGATTATCAATTACTTTCATTTTTATAACAAAAAGAATTACAAATTATGAAGTTCAGAAAAAATGAGAAAATTTAAATAAGATTATGACACGGCTGTTTTTATATGTTCTTTTTTTATCCCATATTTGAAGGTTTTATCTAATTTCTTTTCTAAAATACCTTTATCCTTTCAATCATTAGCTCGATCCCTTACATTATAATTAAATTATAATCAAATGTTTGGTAATTTTTAAAAACAAAAAGGAATCAGAATTAGTGAAGTTTATAATAAAAATAAATATGATTATCAATTATTCTCATTTTTATAACAAAAAGAATTACAAATTATGAAGTTCAGAAAAAAATGAGAAAATTTATTAAAATTATGACATAGCTGTTTTTATATGTTGGTGTTTTATCCCATATTCGAAGGTTTTATCTAATTACTTTTCTAAAATACCTTTATCCTTTTAATCATTAGCTCGATCCCTTAAATTATAATTAAATTCATTATCGTTTGTTATAGTTACGTTATTAGATTTTTTTTAACCCAATGATACCTTTAGAAATTTAAACTCATTATGTTTTTAAACGAAAGCAGATTAGAAAAAGAAGAGTTTCAGAAAAAAATATTCAAAATTGTTTAAATTAAAGCAAGAATTTAAGAAATTCAAAAACAAAGATTTCATCTTGTCCCTCAACATCTATTTTTAACAAAAAAAATCAGTTAATGGTTAATATTTTCTTTAATAACTATCTTAAATATTTAGGGCAATCTGAACATAATATTGACCAAATGAATTAAGGGTATATAAGAAAATGCGTTGGAAGAAAGGGGGAAGAATTCAATCGTATACAAAAATATCATTGGATAAGTTTTGATCAATATTTAAACGAAAGAAAACTATCCTTCTAAAAAAAATACTGTCACTCGTTCAAAGATTATTGCATATTTGATGAATAGACGTAAGATTTTCGAACCAGAAAATGGAAAATATATAAAAGGCTGTAGGCATTTTTTTAAAGCATGGTAAAAAATTTCAAATCTTATTTTTAAAAAGCATTAAAATGTTGTAGAATAATATTTGTCACTAAATTTCTAGAATTTAGTGACATTTTATGAAGTTGCAAGAATTTTCCAGAACTTTCTAGAATATACGTCTGAAAACTTCTAGAACCTTCTGGAATATTGTGGAGTTTAGTTCAGAAATATTTACACGGATTCACAGATGTTATCATTGCAGCTCTAGCTACCATAGTGAGTACATAAGAAGATAAATGGCATTAAAAGGCTGCAATCATACTCCTGATGCATTCTGTTATATCTGCGGACAGTTAATCAAAACAAGAGCAAAAATGTTATATGTGTGAAGCTTGCAAAGCATACTCTGGTATACCAGTTGGAGACAAAGACAAACCATAAGCACCTCATTCTGCTTGTGAACACTGCTCGAAAACTTGGGAAGATAGGAAAATTGATGTTATAAAGATTAAAATATTAAATGTCACAAATATTTAAGCTTTTGTTTGTTTGTAAGTCAAAAATGTAATAATATATATTTTTTTTCCTATTACAGGATGGTAAAGAGGGTCAAAAAGAGTAATTAAGTTTGGTATTCTCAGTATTTGGCGTGAACCCACAAGTACCACACCGTACTAAACTTCCTGTGCCTAACCTTCCAAAGAGGAATATGTAAGCCATTCCCACAAATAAGCAACAAGTCACAAACTGAAAAGATCAGTGAAGATTAAGATTACAGTTTCATAGATATGGCTCTTTAGAGGAATCCATACTAGCCAAACCGAAGAGACCTAAATGACCTTGTCAGAGAAATTGAGTTGTCAAAGTAAAATGCTAATGTTTTGATTGCCAAGCTTAAAGAGTGGGATTTCCTAGATGAAAAGTTTTTGTTAACAGTTCAGAAAAAATAATTATGATTATCGAAAGTTTGGGGATTTTTAAAATAAAAATAATTACAAATCGCGAAGTTCAGAAAACGTATTAAAATTAAGGCATGGTGTGAGGGAATCCCCACGTGGAAGATCTTTAGCAGAAAGGAACTCCCATGTGCAGCAAAAGACCTGGCTAGGACTAAAGTGGTGAGCCTACCTCCCCCTTCCTTCCACAAGCGGTAGCTTCGAATCGAGTCCCCCACGATTCACCTTTATGCAGGCTAGAATAGCTCTGCCAGAAGATTCGAGGCCCTTCGAGAGTAGAGCTGTTTATCGCTAACCCCCAACTCCGGGGAGATCCTCGTATATGAATAACGCTCGACTCTCCGGAAGATACACAGAGTTGAGAAGTCTCGCCAGAACCCAGAAGATTTCCCCATGGTTCCAAGTCAAGTGCTAGCAACAAAGCAAAGTGACAGCTGGGCTATTTTTCTGTATTTGGAATTAGCCCCAGCTAGGAGGTAATTCCACTGAAAGATCGCCCCGAGTGATTTTCCCGACTTCTTTCATCAACTCCTGTCCAAGCCCTCCTTATATCGGGTAGCCGAAATACTCTCCCCTGGTGTGGAATTTCCCCCCCCCCTTGCTTTTGGAGAACCATCATCACTCCAATCTCCCGCTCTGAAGTCCGAGCGGTCTCACCTCACGTACCGGAGACATCCGTAAGCCAACCCCCCTCCCCCCCTTCAGTAACCCAATTGAGTTAATCTCTTCCCCTTCGTTTATTGATGTGATTTTTGCCCGTTAATTATCTGAGGTAATTTTACCCTTCAATTCTCTTATTAACTTTTTTGTGTAAATAAAATTCTATTTTTATACATGTATCTTTAAATAACCTTGAACTTTGCCATTGTCCATAATTTACCTGACCTTGTTGCACTCTCTCGTTACTCAGCCCGTCTAAACGCGTGGTTTTCCGTCCCTTTTGTGGGTTCGTTTTCAAGTTATTGGTCCTCTCTCATACATATAATATGGTATTGATATAATGTAATGTCCTACCACGACATATATATATATATATATATATATATATATATATATATATATATATATATATTAATATACATATTATATAATTCTGGTGTCAAGTGTGTTGGGGTTTTTACGAACCCATGTCATTTTAATTTCGACATTGGAAGTTCCCTTGTTATTCACGTACATCCCTTTATTTAATTTTTGTATTGTACTGGCAGAAGGCAAGTTCAAGTTATTTAAAGAGCAGTGGAACGTAATCTATTTAGATTTTGTGTTGGACCCCAGGTAATTATTATTTTTTATTGTGTTCGAATTTTGGAGACTCTCCTGGTTATTAATCCAAAAGAGTTAAGGTCTTTGGTGTCCTAATTCCGTAGGACCATTTTAATTTTCTTTCCTGTTTAGAATTTTTTTTTGTGATCAAGGCCTTCACGAATATTCAAGTATTCGTTTCGCGTGGGTAGTTTCCTAGCTCGTTCGCGTATCAGTGTTCCCTCAGTTAACTACGTAAAAATGTCATCCTTCGAAAAATTCAAGAGTCAGGGTGAAATTTTAGGTCTTTCGGGCAAAGACCTGCTAAATTTCGTACAGGAAGAAGAGAGGAACGAACGGGCAGAGCGAAGGGAATTCGAGATGGAGAAGAACAAACTGAAGATGGAGATGGAGGAGAACAAATTGAAGATGAAAATGGAGATGGAGGAGAACAAACTGAAAATGGAGGAGAACAAACTGAAGGTGGAGATGAAGGAGAACAAACTGAAGATGGAAATGGAAGAGAACAAACTGAAAATGGAGATGGAGAAGAACAAAATGGAGGAGAACAAACTGAAAATCGAGATGGAAGAACGTGAATAAATTAGGCAGCATGAGCTGGAAATGAGCCGAAATCAAATGGATTCTCAGTCCATCGGTTCCCGGGCTGAAATTCCCCAAACTCCTTCAGTCCACCTTCCCGCTTTCAATGATGGAGAGGACTTTGGGTCATTTTTTGCCTATTTTGAGAGAATCTTTCATATCAATAGATTGGATCTCGAAAATGATGGCGTCGCTCGCTCACTTCCCCTCCTAAATGCCAAGTTAAGGCATATCTTCATATCCCTTTCCCCGGAAGCAACTTTGGACTATTCCACGTTAAAGTCCGAATTGTTAGCCACTGTTCATATGAATAGCGAATTCTACCGCTCCCGATCTTGCCAGGAAAGGATCCGCCCTGGCCAAACATTTCGACAACACGGGTACATCCTCCAAAGAAACCTTCAGTGGTGGCTGGATGCGTGCAAAATTCCCCAGGTCTACGAGTCCCTTCTGGACTTCTTCCTTAGGGATCAGCTTTTAGCTGCCGTGGCTCCCAAAATTCGTGCCTTCATTAAGGATAAACGTTGCGCCACTCTTAAGGAGTGATTGAAAGAGGCCGATGTCTACCCGGGTAGTCACGATTTATACCCTAAGGATGTTAAAAAGGCTCCCCAATCACCCCCCCCTAATTTGGTTCCAAGATTTACCAAAGTTTCTAGTCCCTCGAAGCTAAGAAACTTCCATCCATCGGAACACCGAGACGTTAAGCCCCTAGTTTCTTCGCCCCCGGTTGTGCCGTACTAAAAGAACCCGATCGTCTGCTACACCTGCGGAGTATCCGGCCATTCCCGCACGAACTGTCCTCAAAACTCCCGATTCGCAAACTCTCAGTCCCACGAAGTACACCAAATCTGGGCCGCCCCTGATCCTCCTCCGTCGCCTCAGAAGACTCCCGAACCTCCCTCACCCGCCAAAGACCCGGTCCATCAGGTAAATTTTCTCTTTAATGAGAACAACTCTGGTGGATTGAAGTTCGAGAACGGAACTGTGAACGGTCGCCAAGTATCCACTCTTGTCCGTGACTCTGAGTGCACCTGTATTATATTGTCTGAGGACCTACTTCCCCCTGTTGGCCCTTGCCACAAGAAATTTGCGGGGGTCCACGACTACCTTGGCCGGGCGAGTCGTTTCCCAGTAATTATTTGTCACATCGAGTGTGACTATATGTCCGGTTGGGCCGAAGTGGTAGCGGCCCCAATCCAGTTCTGCTCCGTTTTATTCGGTCAGAACCCCGTAATTCACGAACATCCCGTGGCACACCCCGTGATTACCCGTACACAGGCAGCCCTGGAATCCCGTGCACCTGTTCCCCTGAAAACCCTATCGACCCGGAGTTCCAAGCCCTCCGGAGCGATAAGTTTTCCCGCGCCAGAAGGAGTGCGCAACTCTCCCCCCCCATCTTTGGGAGAAGACTAAAGCCGTTGAGCATGAGTCCACCCGAGGCAACAAACGAGTCTCGTATCCCGTGAAGAAGGACTCATTGAGAGGTTTGAGACCTAATTGGACCTCAAGTCACGAGAACGAAAATTCAAGCCTAGCGCGAAGGTGCTGGTGCAACTTCCCACGAGAAGGAACAAAATCCGTAGCCAGTGAAAGGGACTCTACCCCGTCCTCGAGGCTAGAGGACCCGTGGATTACCTCATCCATACTCTGGCGGGAGCGAAGGTTTTCCACGTGAATTATATATATATTATCTTATTAATGTTCCTAATTATGATTTTTTTTTTGTCCACTAAATTGTTGAGGTTTTTTTTACCCATATTTATGCTTCCATTTAATTGTATTCTTTTTTTGGTTCCACTGAAATGTCGCTAATGTTCTCCTGTGATTTTTCTTCTTTTTTTAAATTGTAGTAGTTAAATTCTCTATAATCGACCTGTTTAACGCTTATGCCCTTAAATTCCACGCTGAGCTCAGATTTACGATTTTTTTTTTGTGTGTACACCTGTCGTAGAAGGTCAGAATTTTCCTAGACCTTTGATAATTCTAGTTTGACGGGTTGGGATGATCCTTTCTTACGCAAGTGCTCTGTAAAGCCTCATCTTTCGGTTGGGAGATGTGTGAGGCAATCCCCACGTGAAAGATCTTTAGAAGAAAGGAACTCCCATATGCAGCAAAAGTGGTAAGCCTACCTCCCCCTTCCTTCCGCAAGCGGTACCTTAAGGCCTATAAAATAAGAATGGATCTAAAAAAACATAGACCAAGAGTAATGTTTTTCCTTTTTTTCCAAAATCGAACGTCTATCTGCGAAGGCAATATTTTAACATTTTGAATTCTGAGTTTGAGGTGTTGAATTTTCGTGATATAGTCATGGCCATAAGTTTTGAGACTATTATATACATGATTTTTTTATGTTAACTTGGATTAAGTTTTTTAAACAAGAGAATTAAAGATGGTGAAGTTCATAAAAAATAAATATATCAAATGTTTGGGAATTTTTTAAAACAAAAAGGAATCAGAATTAGTGAAGTTTAGAATAAAAATCAATATGATTATCAATTATTCTCATTTTTATAACAAAAAGAATTACAAATTATGAAGTTCAGAAAAAAAAGGAGAAAATTTATTAAAATTATAACATGGCTGTTTTTATATGTTGGTGTTTTATCCCATATTCGAAGGTTTTATCTAATTACTTTTCTAAAATACCTTTATCCTTTTAATCATTAGCTCGATCCCTTAAATTATAATTAAATTCATTTTTGTTTGTTATAGTTACGTTATTAGATTTTTTTTAACCCAATGATACCTTTAGAAATTTTAACTCATTATGTTTTTAAACGAAAGCAGATTAGAAAAAGAAGAGTTTCAGAAAAAAATATTCAAAATTGTTTAAATTAAAGCAAGAATTTAAGAAATTCAAAAACAAAGATTTCATCTTGTCCCTCAACATCTATTTTTAACAAAAAAAATCAGTTAATGGTTAATATTTTCTTTAATAACTATCTTAAATATTTAGGGCAATCTGAACATAATATTGACCAAATGAATTGAAGGTATATAAGAAAATGCGTTGGAAGAAAGGGGGAAGAATTCAATCGTATACAAAAATATCATTGGATAAGTTTTGATCAATATTTAAACGAAAGAAAACTATCCTTCTAAAAAAAATACTCTCACTCGTTCAAAGATTATTGCATATTTGATGAATAGACGTAAGATTTTCGAACCAGAAAATGGAAAATATATAAAAGGCTGTAGGCATTTTTTTAAAGCATGGTAAAAAATTTCAAATCTTATTTTTAAAAAGCATGAAATGTTGTAGAATAATATTTGTCACTAAATTTCTAGAATTTAGTGACATTTTATGAAGTTGCAAGAATTTTCCAGAACTTTCTAGAATATACGTCTGAAAACTTCTAGAACCTTCTGGAATATTGTGGAGTTTAGTTCAGAAATATTTACACGGATTCACAGATGTTATCATTGCAGCTCTAGCTACCATAGTGAGTACATAAGAAGATAAATGGCATTAAAAGGCTGCAATCATACTCCTGATGCATTCTGTTATATCTGCGGACAGTTAATCAAAACAAGAGCAAAAATGTTATATGTGTGAAGCTTACAAAGCATACTCTGGTATACCAGTTGGAGACAAAGACAAACCATAAGCACCTCATTCTGCTTGTGAACACTGCTCGAAAACTTTGGAAGATAGGAAAATTGATGTTATAAAGATTAAAATATTAAATGTCACAAATATTTAAGCTTTTGTTTGTTTGTAAGTCAAAAATGTAATAATATATATTTTTTTTCCTATTACAGGATGGTAAAGAGGGTCAAAAAGAGTAATTAAGTTTGGTATTCTCAGTATTTGGCGTGAACCCACAAGTACCACACCGTACTAAACTTCCTGTGCCTAACCTTCCAAAGAGGAATATGTAAGCCATTCCCACAAATAAGCAACAAGTCACAAACTGAAAAGATCAGTGAAGATTAAGATTACAGTTTCATAGATATGGCTTTTTAGAGGAATCCATACTAGCCAAACCGAAGAGACCTAAATGACCTTGTCAGAGAAATTGAGTTGTCAAAGTAAAATGCTAATGTTTTGATTGCCAAGCTTAAAGAGTGGGATTTCCTAGATGAAAAGTTTTTGTTAACAGTTCAGAAAAAATAATTATGATTATCGAAAGTTTGGGGATTTTCAAAATAAAAATAATTACAAATCGCGAAGTTCAGAAAACGTATTAAAATTAAGGCATGGTGTGAGGGAATCCCCACGTGGAAGATCTTTAGCAGAAAGGAACTCCCATGTGCAGCAAAAGACCCGGCTAGGACTAAAGTGGTGAGCCTACCTCCCCCTTCCTTCCACAAGCGGTAGCTTCGAATCGAGTCCCCCACGATTCACCTTTATGCAGGCTAAAATAGCTCTGCCAGAAGATTCGAGGCCCTTCGAGAGTAGAGCTGTTTATCGCTAACCCCCAACTCCGGGGAGATCCTCGTATATGAATAACGCTCGACTCTCCGGAAGATACACAGAGTTGAGAAGTCTCGCCAGAACCCAGAAGATTTTCCCATGGTTCCAAGTCAAGTGCTAGCAACAAAGCAAAGTGACAGCTGGGCTATTTTTCTGTATTTGGAATTAGCCCCAGCTAGGAGGTAATTCCACTGAAAGATCGCCCCGAGTGATTTTCCCGACTTCTTTCATCAACTCCTGTCCAAGCCCTCCTTATATCGGGTAGCCGAAATACTCTCCCCTGGTGTGGAATTTCCCCCCCCCCTTGCTTTTGGAGAACCATCATCACTCCAATCTCCCGCTCTGAAGTCCGAGCGGTCTCACCTCACGTACCGGAGACATCCGTAAGCCAACCCCCCTCCCCCCCTTCAGTAACCCAATTGAGTTAATCTCTTCCCCTTCGTTTATTGATGTGATTTTTGCCCGTTAATTATCTGAGGTAATTTTACCCTTCAATTCTCTTATTAACTTTTTTGTGTAAATAAAATTCTATTTTTATACATGTATCTTTAAATAACCTTGAACTTTGCCATTGTCCATAATTTACCTGACCTTGTTGCACTCTCTCGTTACTCAGCCCGTCTAAACGCGTGGTTTTCCGTCCCTTTTGTGGGTTCGTTTTCAAGTTATTGGTCCTCTCTCATACATATAATATGGTATTGATATAATGTAATGTCCTACCACGACATATATATATATATATATATATATATATATTAATATACATATTATATAATTCTGGTGTCAAGTGTGTTGGGGTTTTTACGAACCCATGTCATTTTAATTTCGACATTGGAAGTTCCCTTGTTATTCACGTACATCCCTTTATTTAATTTTTGTATTGTACTGGCAAGAAGGCAAGTTCAAGTTATTTAAAGAGCAGTGGAACGTAATCTATTTAGATTTTGTGTTGGACCCCAGGTAATTATTATTTTTTATTGTGTTCGAATTTTGGAGACTCTCCTGGTTATTAATCCAAAAGAGTTAAGGTCTTTGGTGTCCTAATTCCGTAGGACCATTTTAATTTTCTTTCCTGTTTAGAATTTTTTTTTGTGATCAAGGCCTTCACGAATATTCAAGTATTCGTTTCGCGTGGGTAGTTTCCTAGCTCGTTCGCGTATCAGTGTTCCCTCAGTTAACTACGTAAAAATGTCATCCTTCGAAAAATTCAAGAGTCAGGGTGAAATTTTAGGTCTTTCGGGCAAAGACCTGCTAAATTTCGTACAGGAAGAAGAGAGGAACGAACGGGCAGAGCGAAGGGAATTCGAGATGGAGAAGAACAAACTGAAGATGGAGATGGAGGAGAACAAATTGAAGATGAAAATGGAGATGGAGGAGAACAAACTGAAAATGGAGGAGAACAAACTGAAGGTGGAGATGAAGGAGAACAAACTGAAGATGGAAATGGAAGAGAACAAACTGAAAATGGAGATGGAGAAGAACAAAATGGAGGAGAACAAACTGAAAATCGAGATGGAAGAACGTGAACAAATTAGGCAGCATGAGCTGGAAATGAGCCGAAATCAAATGGATTCTCAGTCCATCGGTTCCCGGGCTGAAATTCCCCAAACTCCTTCAGTCCACCTTCCCGCTTTCAATGATGGAGAGGACTTTGGGTCATTTTTTGCCTATTTTGAGAGAATCTTTCATATCAATAGATTGGATCTCGAAAATGATGGCGTCGCTCGCTCACTTCCCCTCCTAAATGCCAAGTTAAGGCATATCTTCATATCCCTTTCCCCGGAAGCAACTTTGGACTATTCCACGTTAAAGTCCGAATTGTTAGCCACTGTTCATATGAATAGCGAATTCTACCGCTCCCGATCTTGCCAGGAAAGGATCCGCCCTGGCCAAACATTTCGACAACACGGGTACATCCTCCAAAGAAACCTTCAGTGGTGGCTGGATGCGTGCAAAATTCCCCAGGTCTACGAGTCCCTTCTGGACTTCTTCCTTAGGGATCAGCTTTTAGCTGCCGTGGCTCCCAAAATTCGTGCCTTCATTAAGGATAAACGTTGCGCCACTCTTAAGGAGTGATTGAAAGAGGCCGATGTCTACCCGGGTAGTCACGATTTATACCCTAAGGATGTTAAAAAGGCTCCCCAATCACCCCCCCCCCTAATTTGGTCTCAAGATTTACCAAAGTTCCTAGTCCCTCGAAGCTAAGAAACTTCCATCCATCGGAACACCGAGACGTTAAGCCCCTAGTTTCTTCGCCCCCGGTTGTGCCGTACTAAAAGAACCCGATCGTCTGCTACACCTGCGGAGTATCCGGCCATTCCCGCACGAACTGTCCTCAAAACTCCCGATTCGCAAACTCTCAGTCCCACGAAGTACACCAAATCTGGGCCGCCCCTGATCCTCCTCCGTCGCCTTAGAAGACTCCCGAACCTCCCTCACCCGCCAAAGACCCGGTCTATCATGTAAATTTTCTCTTTAATGAGAACAACTCTGGTGGATTGAAGTTCGAGAACGGAACTATGAACGGTCGCCAAGTATCCACTCTTGTCCGTGACTCTGAGTGCACCTGTATTATATTGTCTGAGGACCTACTCCCCCCTATTGGGCCCGATCGCAAGAAATTTGTGGTAGTCCAAAACAACCTTGGCCGGGCGAGTCGTTTCCCAGTAATTATTTGTCACATCGAGTGTGACTATATGTCCGGTTGGGCCGAAGTGGTAGCGGCCCCAATCCAGTTCTGCTCCGTTTTATTCGGTCAGAACCTCGTAATTCACGACCATCCCGTGGCCCAGCCCGTGATTACCCGTACACAGGCAGCCCTGGAATCCCGTGCACCTGTTCCCCTGAAAACCCTATCGACCCGGAGTTCCAAGCCCTCCAGAGCGATAAGTTTTCCCGCGCCCAGAAGGAGTGCGCAACTCTCCCCCGCATCTTTGGGAGAAGACTAAAGCCCTCGAGCATGAGTCCACCCGAGGCAACAAACGAGTCTCGTATCCCGTGAAGAAGGACTTATTGAGAGGTTTGAGACCTAATTGGACCTTAAGTCACGAGAACGAAAATTCAAGCCTGGCGCGAAGGTGCTGGTGCAACTTCCCACGGGAAGGAACAAAATCCGTAGCCAGTGAAAGGGACTCTACCCCGTCCTCGAGGCTAGAGGACCCGTGGATTACCTCATCCATACTCTGGCGGGAGCGAAGGTTTTCCACGTGAATTATATATATATTATCTTATTAATGTTCCTAATTATGATTTTTTTTTTGTCCACTAAATTGTTGAGGTTTTTTTTACCCATATTTATGCTTCCATTTAATTGTATTCTTTTTTTGGTTCCACTGAAATGTCGCTAATGTTCTCCTGTGATTTTTCTTCTTTTTTTAAATTGTATTAGTTAAATTCTCTATAATCGACCTGTTTAACGCTTATGCCCTTAAATTCCACGCTGAGCTCAGATTTACGTTTTTTTTGTGTGTGTACACCTGTCGTAGAAGGTCAGAATTTTCCTAGACCTTTGATAATTCTAGTTTGACGGGTTGGGATGATCCTTTCTTACGCAAGTGCTCTGTAAAGCCTCATCTTTCGGTTGGGAGATGTGTGAGGCAATCCCCACGTGAAAGATCTTTAGAAGAAAGGAACTCCCATATGCAGCAAAAGGCCCGGCTAGGATTAAAGTGGTAAGCCTACCTCCCCCTTCCTTTCGCAAGCGGTACCTTAAGGCCTATAAAATAAGAATGGATCTAAAAAAACATAGACCAAGAGTAATGTTTTTCCTTTTTTTCCAAAATCGAACGTGTATCTGCGAAGGCAATATTTTAACATTTTGAATTCTGAGTCATGGCCATAAGTTTTGAGACTATTATATACATGATTTTTTTATGTTAACTTGGATTAAGTTTTTTAAACAAGAGAATTAAAGATGGTGAAGTTCATAAAAAATAAATATATCAAATGTTTGGGAATTTTTAAAAACAAAAAGGAATCAGAATTAGTGAAGTTTAGAATAAAAATCAATATGATTATCAATTATTCTCATTTTTATAACAAAAAGAATTACAAATTATGAAGTTCAGAAAAAAAAGGAGAAAATTTATTAAAATTATGACATGGCTGTTTTTATATGTTGGTGTTTTATCCCATATTCGAAGGTTTTATCTAATTACTTTCTTAAAATACCTTTATCCTTTTAATCATTAGCTCGATCCCTTAAATTATAATTAAATTCATTATCGTTTGTTATAGTTACGTTATTAGATTTTTTTTAACCCAATGATACCTTTAGAAATTTAAACTCATTATGTTTTTAAACGAAAGCAGATTAGAAAAAGAAGAGTTTCAGAAAAAAATATTCAAAATTGTTTAAATTAAAACAAGAATTTAAGAAATTCAAAAACAAAGATTTCATCTTGTCCCTCAACATCTATTTTTAACAAACAAAATCAGTTAATGTTTAATATTTTCTTTAATAACTTTCTTCAATATTTAGTGCAATCTGAACATAATATTGACCTAATGAATTGAAGATATATAAGAAAATGCATTGAAAGAAAAAGGAAAGAATTCAATCGTTTACAAAAATATCATTGGATAAGTTTTGATCAATTTTTCAAACGAAAAAAACTCTCCTTCTGAAAGAAATACTGTCACTCGCTCAAAGCTTACTGCATATTTTGTAAATAAACGTAAGATATTTAAAAAATAATAAAAAAAATTACATATAAGAATATAAATGATAATGTTCTCGAAGAAAATTAATAAAAATAATAATAATGTTTAACAAATGTAGATGTGATTAAAATGGTTGAAATTATACACGATATTGTTACTGAATTTAGAGAAAAATATATATTTTTAAAGCAATGAGGAGGTGATTAAAACAGATGAAAATATCCCAAAGAATATTTTTAATGAGTTTGTAGAGGATAAAAAACCAAAGTTTTGTGCCCTAAATAAACTATGAAAAATTAGCATATAAATACTTTAGGAAACAATAATCGAAGCAACCTCGTGATATAATGAAAGAGGTAGCAATTAAACAAAAACAAAAGGGAAAATGAATTACTGGCTTAAAAACGTTTACGAGCGAAAGAAAAGGAAATAAACGAAAATAAAAATGATTAAAACAAGAAGAAAAGAAACAGAGAATAGGGAAATCAAATCATGAAGCCTAAAACAAACAATTATGAGAAATAAAGAAGTTCAAAAGAAGATTATTTACCACAAAAGCAATTTTTACAGGGAATGAAAAATTAAAATGAAGACGTGAAAACCGTTGTGTCTTAATCTTGGCAGCATTCTCTCAGAAACCTGCGACATAACTTGGAAAATTATCCAAACAAGTCTTCCTGAACCGGGATCTAACTGAGAAGACTAAAGTTAAGGTTTACGAACCAATCTGTCTATCCATTTTTCTATTTGGCAGTGAAACTTGGGCCTTATACAAGACCCAAATCGGAAGACTTGAAGGGTTTCATATCCGCTGTCTCCAAACCATCCTTAACATCACATGGCGTGACCGAATCCTTCAAGTAACTATTTTACAAAATGCTTCCACCATCATTATTGAATCAATGATAGTACGTGGCAAGCTCTGGTCGATCGGTCACGTGATCAAGATGTCTGAATATCACCTAACACGCTAAATACTATACCACGAGCTGAGGGATGGCTACCGCTCTCCGGGAGGTCCCCAAAAGCGGTTTAAAGACCAAATAAAGGCCACTCTCAAACAAGGCAACATCCTTGTTGACCAACTTGAAGTTATGGACACTGATCGAGAAAGTTGGAGATTAACAGTCCATCGGTCTGTCGACGTGTTTGAAGCCGCTCGCACGAATACCAGGATCGAGCGATAAAACTGCAGACATGAACGTATGGCACGAGGTTTTGCCCCAATTGCGGTAAGATCTGTGCCTCTGAATTTGGCGTGAGAACTCAATAAAGAAGTCACATTCAAAGAAACTAGACCCTAAAACTGATTCCAAACAATTATACTAAAGATATAATAAGAGTTGAAGCATAATTATTATTGAATTTGTTGTTGGTATTGTTATTATTATTGCTATAATTAGAATCTAATTACTAATTATTTAGAGGATAAGTACGTCATCTTCGTTACCGAAGAACTACCATAAGAAAAAGCAAGCATTGATTTTTGCTCCCCTGAAAAGTATAAAAATGAAGAAAAATCTCTGTTATGTGAAATTGGTCAGATTTGTTTACCAGCTTTAAGGTTTCTACCTGAATCAGATTTCAATGATTACATAAAGGGAAAGATGAAATATCTCATTTTCTGGAGAGCTTAAATATTTTGAATGATTTATTTAACTTTACACTATTTCAACAATTCATAATATTAATCAGAGAGAAGCTATGTACACATAAAGCTTATTGTACAGGGTGAGGCCAAAAAAAGGGCCCCGAACTTTCAATAGGAATTGTTTCTATACGAATGGTTCCTAATGGTTACTAAATTAATAGGTAGCCAATTTATATGAAGGTCTAATTATCTGACTCGAAAGATGATTCTTCACGACTGTTCTGATTTAGGTTGGGCTTACCGAAGGTTTGCGGGTAATTGAGGTAAAGAAGGACTTTGAGAGAGGACATAACAAAAATTTACTTTTATTCTAAGATGGACCTATTAAAGGGTCAAGCAGCACGTCACGAAGTACTTTACGGACTACAAGCAGGTTTTCTATTCAACGCTAAGTATTGAATTCTGGAGTGAAAAGACTAAGGCGAATTAAGCTGGTTCCGTGACGCTAATGTGGAAACAAATTATGTTTAATGTCTTAATACTTCTTAATGAATTAATGACAATGATTTAATGACTTAATGAATCTTAATAACAATGAATTGTCTTTTTGAAATGCTCAACTATATATACAGTATTATTTCCTAAGGTACGTAGCCTAGACTCGTCCGTGGAACGAGCCTCCGTCGTCGAGCTCCTAAGTTTCCACTACTAGGGTGGAGCTACCGAACAGCGGTGTGTGTCTAATTTTCCTAAATATTCCAATAGTTTATCTCTATTACAGGATTCTCTAGTTCCAGATCTCCGTTACAATTTCCTTTGATCAGTCTTTGTATTTTCACAGCTGCTTTGTAGACTCCCGTCTTCTGATAAATCTATCCCAAGACGCGAATTGTTTATTTATGCGTTTCCATAGCTGTGCGTGACTTTAGTTTTTTCAGGTGTGGCTTTGACTTTGCTATTTTGCCACCGGATCTGGTGCGACTGCAGCTTTGTGACTCTATTTCTAGCGCGATAACAGAAACATGCTTTTATAAGGCAGAAAAACACATATTATTTTTATTTTTTTTTAGTTAAAATACAGCCTAAACTGATATCTACAGGTTATCCTCCCCCTCCTCCAAGTCCTCCTGGCCCATCTTCTCTTCCAGGAGGTCCATGTTTTCTTTGAGAAACACAAGCTCCTCAAAGTTTACCTCATCCAGGGATGACCTCTTGGCCCTGAGCACCTCCCCGGCCGTGCTAAATAGCCGCTGCAGAGCTGGGGAGGGGGGAGGCTATTGTACTTAATGCTCGCCTTTATAGGGCACCTACTCCTCCATGGACTTCCTCAGGATCTCCTTCACATCCTGCTGCTGGTTGGACGGGCCACTAGAAAACAACTTGTTGAAGAGGCGGGCGTCGAAGTCATGGGGTTCCTGCAATTCTGGCTGGCCAGGCTTACGCTGTCGATGCTTCTCCTCCCTGGGCTTGATGACGACCCTTAGTGCCCTGGTGATTATGTCCATGATCTCCTCCACCTTAAGGTGCAATGCTTTCCATGACCTTGGGGGTGGGGTTGGAGTTGCCAGAAAAACACCTGCTCCTATCCCCGATCCTTGTCACAAACTTATCCATGTCTATGTCTCAGTTTTTTCAATTGTAAAAGAACAAAAACTTCACAAATATTTTCAGTAACTAATAATAAATTAAGCTACAATAAAAGCCACAAGAAGAAAATTAGTGAAAAAGACCCATGCTACAACCCCTCGCAGGGTGGCGTCGGAAAAGAAAGAAAGGATGAAATAAGAGATAAAGATCGGCGAAGGACATCACTCTTAACCTTTACCGGTTTAAGTTACTAAACAATCGAGATTTTCTAAGCTTATAGGGTGGTTTAATGGTCTCAAAGAAAGGCTATATCAATATGATTTTTAAATTTAGAACCAAGGCCTAGTCTACTTACGATGGTCCAATTTTTACTTATGTTGTTTCATTTTAGACATATTAAAGGTAGAATGCTTTTAGATTTTAATTAATTCTTACACTTCACAGTAATTCTTTTGTCTTAGCCACAAGAAAAGTATAAGCGAATATTAAAATACGAGAAAATGAGATTAATTCGCACGATGAACGCCACAAGGCATAACATGTTCTCGAACTTTTTAACTGACAACACAGGTTTAAAACTTGGTTCACGCTTAAAAAGTGTATGTAATTTTACTAATTTATGATCAAATTTAGAGTGACAAACTATTTTTTGGTACATTTAGGTAGTTTCATGTAACGTCAGTCTCATACAATGTGAAAAATTTAATTTATCGTAAAAGGAAAGTTAAAACCCAAATGGAAGAAATACTTGAACTTGTTCTTGAGGATGACAATAGGAACCGAGTGGTTGTTTTGCATAGATGAGGGTCAAATAAGGCAATTTACCGCCCTCTATCTTTCTCTCACCCACAATGGCTCTAAAGATTCTAAACCCGGTCCTGTGAATTCTGACGGCGAACAGGATCCAGAAATGTGAAGTATGTTTAGGTATCGATCTAAAGGAATCGTTGTCTCCTGTCAAAATTTATGGTTCATCTGACCTACAAGCAGATGGAAAATTAGAGATTCTTGGTAATAACGTTAAGATTTACTCAAATAGAGCAGAACAAAAATGTGTAAACAAGTTAAATGTAAGATTCAAATGGCCTAATCTATTTCAAAACTCCTCTTACCTAGAATTTGTCAGAATTAGATATATAAATGTAGGTCATGTTTATTGCTTTATCTATCCATTTGTTTCTGTGTTGCCCTTATAAAATCGAACGAAGCCTTTTTGATCTTTCTCTCGGAAATCTTGATAGGCGAGCCCTGCGTTCCATCTCTGTAGGCGAGGGGGTGATAAGAACTCTGTGGAGTTGTATTTGTCTCGATGCGTCCGGATGGACTCCAAGGCACTGTGTATTGGCCAAGCTATTCATTTGGACTAATTAAGAAGTTGTTAGAAATACAAGTCTGGGATTGCAACTTGGTGCCTGGATTTCGAAGCCGTTCTTCCAATCTCTCTTGTGTATCAGGGTGAGGATTCTGGGAGAAATTCGGATATACGAAAGAGCAGTGTTTTTGTTTCGAAGTTTAGGTCCTGTTTGAAGAGCTTACTGTCCAGTGTATACACACATGAATATTTATTTTCACAGACACACACATAACACACAATCGAATAATTCTTATACTTTCCCCTCATCCACTATCCCGCTCTCTTTCTCTCCTTTCTTTCCTTTTGTCTTTCTATCTTTCACTTTCTTTTATTCGCAGTCTTTGCTCTTGCGTGCGAACGTTCATTGAAGTATTAAATTTTAGCAAAACAAAATAAATTAAACAAAGAACCTCAGACTCTCTTAGTACTTTGAAATGTATATATTTTGCATTTAATGATAAAAATTGAGTTCACATATCCTTAAGCATCTCTCTCCTTTTAAAATTGTGCACCATTTTGATGGTTTCGGCAAAGAGACCAGGTATTTATATAGGTCCATGGCTAAGCTCATGCAGTTATTGAGCTCTTGCAACAGGCAGCATTCAACCTTTAAGCTTAGTCAGCATTCAAACTACTGGATCGTCCTTAATGTGAATGCATTTTATCCCTAACGAAAGGGGGGGATGATTCAACATTCACAGCCTGAATAATTCAAAAGAAATCAATTATAGATATAAAAATATAAAGTAATGGCCACCATTCATTTGGAAAGGTATAGATTGATAAGTCAACTTAATTATAATATATAAGATCCGCTGGAAAATTCACATTTCCCGTTTTATGTTAAAGTTAAACGTCAACTTATACATAAGATTTCTTGAAATTTCTCTTTTTAGAGAATGGATTGTGCCTAGTTGTATATGTAACGCTCCTGAAGAGGGTTGAGAAACTCTAGAAGACTTTTCTAGCGGATTAAGGAATTCTTATTATTACCCTTACCTAACTCATTTATCAATTGATATATATTTATATATATTGTACTGATTAATTATGCTAATCTATAGAGAATATTTGTATAGAACTGGTGTCCAAATATTTATGTAAGTGAGAAGAGCGGTGTAAATAAATATGTACATATAATCAGAGGGTTAAATGAAAGTATTATAAAAGTAACACGATTATGTTATTTCATGTAAATAGACGAATTTAGATCTGGTTCGTGATGACATTTGATAATTTATAAGCTAACTTCCATTTTATATTGTTCTTGATTTAATCGAAGTAAGATATGATTATTGAAATGGATTTATTTTTAATTTACTAGTAAAATAACGTTAAGAATATACATACATAATATGAAATTTTATGTTATATTCAGATATACTGCCGAGTGACTGAGTGTCTGTTGTATATGGCGTGTATAAATTGTATAAAAAAGGAATTAAGAATTGAAGTTATTATCATCCTCTACATAGCTTAGTTACATCTTTTTCCTAGCCGAACAAATTGAAGGCAGAAACATCCTGCTATTCTACGAAGATCAAATTCGAGTCGGATCAATCTGTTGGTTTCGTATCCTAAACTGTTGGACCCACATCTCGGTGCAAACATCACTTCGATTTTACGTTAAATAAAGAAACAGACTGGTTTGACTATTGAATCAATGTACCACATTTCTCTACAAAGATGTTGCAACAGTCTGGGTCCCTTAACACATTAGGCACATCTCACAATATCATTTTCCCTATTTAAATCTAAAACGAAGGCCTCAAGTTTCTTCCAACCTTTGAATACTTTAAATCCTAATATTAAATTCATTATGCAGGAGAAACTTAAAAACTCCATTTTTTTCTGACCATTCTAATAAAAAAACACACCTACTGGTTTCTGTACGTCGATTTTTAGAAAGCCGACGTATTCTGGATTAGTTTTAAACTTCTTTAGCTCTCAAGAATTTAAGATGAATAGTTTGTATGTATGTGTTGATACGAAGAGTCGTTCAGCTTTGTGCGTCCTGCCCTTTAATCCAACTGGAATTTGACTTTCTAAGAAACTGGTGACGAATTCGTTCAACCTTGATTTTATTAACCAATGCATAGGCAGAATTTTAAATGATGTTTTCCAAGCAAAGATTGCAGCGATCAATCTCCATAAAGATTTAAGTTATTTTCTCCTTCCCGATCTTGGTCCTCTGAATCAAGAGGCGCCAAGACGTTATTGAAAGATTCTTTAAAGTTTTTTCCACCAATTTACTTTCCAATGATCTCCATAAACAATTTGAAAATAGGTGGTTCCTTTCGTACTAAGAATCTAACCCCAGCGTGTTTGCCTATTGTGTACAAATTTTCTTACCCTGAATGTTCCTAAGAATCATGCATAGGAAGTACCTTTGCCACTTACAGTCGAGAAAATGTGGACACTTTGGCTTAAGTTACAGAACGGGGAAATCTCTATCCTTGAAGGAAGTCTCGCTCATCAGAGACCACATCATAAAATGCCAGGCTGAATCCAACATAGAAAATTTTGAAAGTATTGGTTCTAATCCTAATATCAGCCACCTCTGAATTTTAGAGTCATATTTCATCAAAAGACACACCCCCACATTAAATTCAAACTCAACACGCCACCACTTGTCGTTAATAACCACAACCAAATCTTCAAACTTGTTAACAATTTCTAACAACCAAACTACCAATAATACTGCGACTTTTCTCTAAATACCTCGTTTCTTCTAATGGCTCTCTGATAAAAGGGATATTTTTTGTATATCTTTTTGCTTGAAATTTATCCGTTTTATTATATTAGATGATTAACTTAAGTAATTTTATATAGTTGCTAAAATATGAATTATGTATAATTATTTTTTTAAAATCTAATTTCAAATTTAAATTCTTTTAGACCGTAATTATTCAGACTATTTCAAATTTTTACCTATTGTTAGTTTTGTGTTGACCTTTAACTCCTTGTTTATCCGCTTAGCTTGAAGATGGATTGGCTAATCCGAAACGTTTTTCACAATAAATAAGGATCTCTCCTATAGTCTTATACTTTGAATTACAATTAAATAAAATTAAGGTTGTTGCATATATATATATATATATATATATATATATATATATATATATATATATATATATATATATATATATATATATATTTATATATATACAAAGAAAGAGAAAATGCAAGTTCTGCGGGTGATAACAACCACCACAGGGCTTTCGCCATATTTATTTTCTGCCTTTCAAAACAATTTTGAACACAGAAAGATGTAGAAACCTTGAACGCGAATGAGAAATGAAACAAGAAACAAGGTGGTTGTTATCACCCGCAGAACTTGCATTTGCTCCTTCTTCTTTGTATGTGACTTGGGGATGAGCCTTTAAATTGTGAGCGGGTAAGAAGATGTGGTATGAAGAATTCCTTGGTGGTTCCTAGCTTAGGAGGATACTGAGTTTGATGGGGCAATGCTTTGGAAGAATTAAAGTTACTGTGCCTGGTAGCTTAACGGTAGAGCATCTGACCGGCAATCAACAAACCATGGTTCGAGTCCCGGCCAAGAATTTCAACCTTTTTCGTCTGGCTTCATTTGTCTTCTCGGTAAAGGATTGACTTCATTGTGCCGCCCCTCTGCTCTTTTTTTATTCTAGTCTTCTTCTAATGTCCCTTTCTCTTACCTCTAAAAAACTCCTGTTTCTAGTCTCATTGCTCATTCGCGTCCAATTTCGCTTTCTCTCGTACTATATATATATATATATATATATATATATATATATATATATATATATATATATATATATATATATATATATATATATTATATATATATGTGTGTGTGTGTGTGTGTGCGTGTGTGTGTGAAAGATAATGGTTAACTACAATATTTAAATCAAGATTTTATTTATAACTATGGGACTAGTTTCGGCAAGATGCCATTTTCAACTAACAATGAAGAAAATAAGCAAGAAACAAAGTATATATAAGGTAAGCCACATCCTAAGCAAAATGAAACCGCAGAAAACAATCTGGGAAAAACTCGAATTATCAACTTTGTTAATGATGATGGATTCCACAATTCTCCTCTCAATATAATTGTTTGATTTATAAATGAAAGAACACTTTCAACTCTGTGATCTCGTATGGGAGAGGGGTCTGGTTTGTTTAGAATCAGCCCCGTGCGGGTCGACCTTCCTCGATGCTACTCGATGCGACAATGGATTGATCCAATGGTCGAGCTAATATAAGATGAATCACAAGATTCACAACTATATTTATAAATTACAGAGGAGCGGCAAAGGAATGGAATTAGGTCTTTATACCTGGAATAGGATCCAATATTGTGCTCAGGATGAGGGAGAAACTCATTCATAAACTTAGCTATAATAAAATTAGAAATTATTCAAAATATCACGTTCTAAAAATATACACTCTCCATTACTCTCCTCCTTCTCCCATCTATCCCTTTCTCCCCCTTCAACCCTCTCCAACACTCTACCCATAGGAGAGAATAGGGTGAGGGGTAGAGGAGATAGAAAGGTAGATATAGGTGGAAAGAGTGGGGAGATAGGGAAGTGGAAGGGGGGAGAGGGGAAGGGGAGGAGGAGTAGGGGATATAGGGGGTGTGCGGGAGAGAGTTAGGGGAGATGGAGATAGAGAAGGGGAATAGAGAGGGGGTAGAGATAGATGAGGTAGAAATAGAGGGGGTAAGAGAGATGGAGAGAGAGGAAGGAAGAGGGAGATGGGGGAAAGGGGGAGGGGGAGAGAAAATGAGGAAGGAGAGCAAGGTAGAGAGAGAGGGGAGGGAGAGGGGGAAAGCAGAGGGGGGATAGGAGGTGGGGTAAAGAATACACTGGAAATTCATACCAGTTTACTTGTACACTTTAAAAAAATACAAATATATATATATATATATATATATATATATATATATATATATATGGGGTCTTTCAACAAGGACGCTCGAGCTTTGCCACGCAATAGTGGCCATGTTGTTAAAGCGACATCTGGCAACCTCACTGTGAACTGTTCAGTAGTACTTGTCAAGTCAAGATGCAAATCATCAAATTTTATTTTTAAAACTAGTACTCCGTTTGACAAACGCTTCGCGCATTACGTGATCTCTATCCTCGCCACAATCGTCCTGCTGAGTCCACTGTTCGACTCTTGGTGGCCAAATTCGAGGCAAAAGGGTCGATCAACAATCAGCCAATACCCGTACGTCGCCTAAACGCAAGGTCTGCTGAAAACACCGCTGCCGTAAATGAGCATATACGGGAAAATCCGAGGCAGTCAATTTCTCGTCGTTCACAAGAACTTGGCCTTTCTACTACTTCGGTTTGGCGAATTATACGTAGGGACTTGGGTCTGCACCCGTACAAAATCCAACTTCCCCAGGAACTTAAGGTAAACGACCATAGACAACGCCGTGTGTTCGCTGATTGGGCTCTAGAGCAGTTGGAAGTTGCCCCAAATTTCCCAAAAAAATCATCTTCAGTGACGAGGCCCATTTTTGGATGAATGGATTTGTGAACAAGAAAAATTGTCCGATTTGGGCCGAAAACAATCCACATGAGATACACTAGCATCAATTGCATCCCAACAAAATCACTGTTTAGTGCGGATTTTGGTTTAACGGAATCATTGGTCCGTATTTTTTTGAGAACGAAGACGGGATTGCTATAACCGTCAACGGCGAGACCTACAGATCGATGATAATCAACTTCTTGTGGCCTCAACTGGATTATATGAATACTGCCGACATGTGGTTCTAACAGGACGGCGCTACGTGCCACACTGTGCACGCCACGATAGACATTTTGTACCAGCGATTTCAATGCAGGGTCATCTCGCGCGGCGGCGACGTCAACTGGCCACCGAGATCATGCAAATTAACGCCATTAGACTACTTTCTTTTGGTCTACCTTAAATCGCAGGTCTATGCGAATAATACGCAAGCAGTTGATGTCCTCAAATTCAACATAACGAACACCATCCAGCAAATTCAGCCAGATTTATACGACAAAGTCATCGAAAATTGGGCCTCCCGAATACGTTTCACCAAGCGAAGCCGCGGCGGACATTTGAACGATGTCATATTCCACACTTAATGCCATAAAATGTACTTTCAAATTTAAAATAAATTGAGTGCATATATCACCCATAACTTGTTTTATTTCCATTTAAAAATTGAGCGAACTTATTGAAAGACCCTTTATATATAACAGGTGTTCCAATAACTTGGACTGATTTAAATGTGAGTTAAGTTTAAGTATCTAATGATTGTTTCTTTTTCTTTCAGATTTAACAACTTCAGTCTTTGGCAATTTCAACCATGGAAAGATTAACAATTGAACTACGTGTTAAAGTTATCGACCATAATCGACCAATCGAGAGTGCAATTGGGAAAATTGTTAGTAAATTCAAACAAATGGGGTCGGTGGTAGATATGAAAACGCCATTGCGTACTCGTTTACGCCGTTCAGCTGAAAACATTGCTGCAATGCGCGAGAATGTGGCCGAAGATCCAGACACCTCTATTCGTCATCGCGTAGGAATTGAACTTCTCCACAACAACGTTACATCGAATTTTAACAAAAGATTTGTCTCTACACGCTTACAAAATTCAATTGACACAAGAACTGAAGACTGATGACCATTTGAAGCGCCGTACATTCGTCAATTGGGTACACGAGCAAAGACAAGCCGATGATGATTTTTCACAAAAAATCATCTTTAGTGATGAAGCCCATTTTCATCTTGGTGGATTCGTTAATAAGAACAATTGTCGCATTTGTGCTGATGAAAATCCAAGGAAGATTGTTGAAAAGCTACTGCATCCACAAAAGGTCACTGTTTGGTGTGCATTTTTTGCTAGTGGAATCATTGGGCCGTATTTCTTTGAAAATGATGCCGGGAATTCTGTTACGGTGCAGGCAAGCAAGCGATACCGTGCCAGGAAAACCAACTTTTTATGGCCTGAATTGAATTCTATGGATGTCGAAGATTTGTGGTTTCAACAGGAAGGCGTCACATGCCACACAGCCAATGCAACAATGACTTTATTGAATGAGAAGTTCCCAGGTTGCATCATCTCTCGAAACAGCGAGGTAAATTGGCCACCACGATGGTTTGACTTGACGCCTTTAGATTTCTTCCTATGGGGTCATCTCAAAAGTAAGGTCTATACCAACAAGCCAACAACAATTCAATAGTTGAAGGATGAGATAATAAGGCATATTGGTGAGATCAAGAAGCAAATATGCAGAGACGTCATCAAAAATTTTGACCATCGAGTGGAGGTGTGCCGCCAAAGCCTTGGCAGACATTTAGGTGATATTATTTTTCACACATAATTGCCATGACTCAAATAACATGATCCAATATTGAAATCAATAACTTTCACCAATAGCACTGTTTTATTTACTGCTAATTTCGATCCATCTTAATGAAACACCCTGTATATATATATATATATATATATATATATATATATATATATATATATATATATATATATATATATGAGGATTAAAGGTAAGTAGCCGAAAAACACTTGGCAGGGTATGTCTAAGATTTCCAAATGGAAATCTTACCTAACCTTCACTGTCTTTTAGTGCACTAAGAACCAATCTACATACATAAAACGTTCGGGCTACGTTATTATTCCGAAACAAGTGACATATGTAGCACCAAACCTACCGAGATATCACTTAAAAGATAAACAGATTTCTATCACCCGTCCGTCAAATTCGTGAAAAACTTATAAAAAAAAGAGATTTATTTTTAGGTGTTCATTGAAACCATTAAAATATCTACAAAATGAATGTAATAAGTTCCTTGCGTGCCATTTCAGAAAACTTCACCCCAAGAGCTTCCATTTACTATGAAGTAACAAGACATCGGTATAGCAAATATAACTGAAGAAAACTGCAGTCTCTTAGTTATGAAACTGAAGAATAAAAATGGCCTATACTAAAAATTTTATGAACTGGTTTGTCTTTTCTCATTATTTCGAAAAGGCTCGGAGAAAATCGGCGGCCCAGGGATAACAGCAGAAATAGAAGAGGCCAAATTCGGGAAGCAAAAGTTCTGAACAACGATGCATAAGGTTAAAGGTAATTGGTTATCTAAATATGTTTACTTTTAGTAATTCTATTGATTTAACGCCACCCAAATTGCTAAGCCCTCAAGCGTAACTTAGGCCCTCTCGTGGCATTTCAAGATGGCGTTGTGGAAGAATTTATTGGTCGCAGAATTAGGTTGAAATATTGTCGATTTGTGAGTTTATAAAGAGGAATAGACTCTCTCCGCCATTTATATAGTACTCCTAGGAGACTATAGCACCGATACGAAGAAGTATTGCCGGATTTAGTTGCCTAAAACCTGTGCGCCCGTATTATTGAAAATGACCTTTTAACTTTCAATGTGATGTTTATTTTTCTTACTCGGTGATAACATGCCCATTTAAACTAAAGACTGCCCAGAAAGCGCGGTTGGTCTCTTAAATCTAGCCACCCTGTAGAGCAAGAGAAAAAGTTGAAGTAGTGGTCAGACATTGCCAAATGCATCTGACACGACCACTCGACCTGGATACGATCCTCTAGTGGGACCACCCTACTTAGATGAATTCCGTGTGAGGTTAAGTTACAATAGAACTCCCACTTCCTAGCTTCTGTATGAACCGCTAGCGCTGGGGGTGGTATGAAATTCCCGCATCATGGAACAGCCTCCCTCCACTCTATCCTGGTCCCCTCATGAGAGCCTCCCAGAAGGCACAGCCCCACTTTATTGAGGCTTTTTTCCTTAATCTCTTAAGCTCCCCGTGAGCTATAAACAACAATAACAACTAAAGAATATAGAATATAGGTATCCCTCATGCAGAAAACAGAAACAACAAGTCCCCCCTATTAGTCAAATTTTCCCTGCAGTTGTGTCAAAGAAAACGTGCATAAGTATTCAAATACTCACAGCCAAAGAGGTCGTTTGTCGAGATTAAAAACGTGACGTACCTGAAAATATAAAAATGAATAAATAATGTGCAAAGTTTACTTGTATATTACAAATGTATAGAAATACTTGATTTATGTATATCGTATTCTTTCTCTTTTGTACCATTGATGAAAGAGGGAGCAACATAGAAAACAAAACAATATTGAGTTAAAAACAATGGTCAGAATACCTCCACGAAAAGGAAAAGAAGTTATTACCCCAGTTTTTACTACTTAAGCAAAGAAATTTTTTTATATTGAAAATGAAAAAATCGAAAGGGCCATTGACATCAAAAAGATTTTATTGACATTTACTTTAAACGCTGCCAAAGTAGGGTCATGTGAAAAATGTGAAGCGAAAGACCCTGATTAAGGTAACAACGAGATTATTTGGGGTGCTAGGGGCTAGGGGAGAGCCACTCTCGCGACCTGTCGTTGCGGGGCACTGGAGTCGGTTCCACGACGAATAATTCAGTCCCAAACTATATTTTTTGCCCTCCCCCCCTTTTTACATATTGTCCATGAGGGTAGAGACCAGACCACTGATAGGGACAAGACCATCAGTAGAGACAAAACCATTGGTAGAAACTAGACAACCGGTAGAGATAAGAGCATCGTTAGAGACACGACTACCGGTAGAGACATAACCACCGGTAGAGACAAAAGCATCTGTAGAAACAAGACCACTGTTAGAGACAAGGTCACCACTGTAGAGAGAAAAGCATCAGTTGAGACAAGACCACCGTTAGAGCCAAGACCACTAGTAGGGATAAGATCACTTGTAGGGATAAGACCATCAGTAGAGACAAAAGCATCTGTAGAAATAAGACGACCTGTAGACAGGAAATCATCGGTAGACACAGGACCACCGTTAGAGACAAGACTACCGGTAAGACACGACCATTGGGAGAGACAAAAGCATCTGTAGAAACAAGAAACAAGACCTGTAGAGAGCAAAGCATCGGTTGAGACAAGACCACCGGTAGAGACAAGACCACCGGAGAGACATACGAGAAATTCAATGCCTCTGACCTTCCCGGTTCTCAGATTAACAACATACGTTCACTGTTGCCACAAACTGCAACCCTAGTTTTTAAATTAAATTTAAAACGAAGACCAACGAAGGGACTCAACCACAAAAAAATTGTAAAGAGAGATCTGATAAAGCAGTGAAGATAGAAGAAGGTAAAATGTGTGAACGATATTTAGCCGCAGATCATCTGCGGACATTTGGGCTGAAAGGCACGCATCCTCCAGACGTTGACTACACCATGCTACTCAACGCTGCACCTGGCACCCCCTTGCAGGGACACATTGGGGCCTGGAAGGAGTACCTTACCCATCCTACACCAGTCACCTCCTTGCAGGTTTAACACTACTGAAGATTACATCGGCCCTACCAACACATTTATCTTTCAAGCTCAGAGATGGAAAAAATAGCAAGCTCTCTAATAATTAATCTATATTATTATATTATGCTGAAACATTGGAGGGGAGAATTAAAGGTCTATTCTTAACTTATTTTTATTATTGTGTCCGAAAATGATAACATTATTGTAAATCATCCGATTTTCCAATTTCATTTACCACCAAGCGACAACGGAGCCCATTTTCACAGCTGCATTACATCCCTTGGGTTTCACTTCGGAATCGCTCCTGCTCGAATATTCTTAACCTTCTCTGTGCTTTCTGGACCTGCTGTTCTTGCTCTATGCTTGCTGATTCTCTGTGCTCCCAGTATTTTCTTTTTCAGAATGGCACGTGTAAAACCATTCTACCATGTTCTTTAACCAAAAAAGCAAGAAAATAATTATTTGGAATCGGTAGAATATACAATGCCCTAGCTACTACTCTTTTTCTCTATTCTACTCCCATCTTCTCCTTATTGTCTATGTTCTTTGTACAAATTTAGTCCTGGAATCTTTGAATCAAAGTCTCATCCTCGGTATTAAGAGATGATTTGGTTGACACTACTTAAGATGGGCTCGGTCTCTTCCTTAATTCCTGTTATTTTTCCTCACTTGTGTTTAATATCTTGCTTGACCCCACTTTCATCATTCCTCCGTTAGGTGAAGTGAGTGTAATCTATTACATCAAGTTTCTTTCCTTTCGTTTTTCTTCAACAAGTTCTCCTTTTTTTCTTTGTTCCAGTAGTGTGGAATGGTTTTCCTGTTCTCCAATTGTAAATCCCTCAGCCCTCTTACTCTACACTTACTTTTAATAAAACAAAATGAATATGCGAGTAAAATGCTTGGATATAAATTATATCCAGTTTTACCCATAATTTCTCGGTAAATCATGACAAACTGATACTCTCCCGAAATCTAACATTTTTTTAAAATAATATTTCTCATAATACTCCATAATGATAGTTCATGGGTTTCTGGGGTACTTGGTATAAGAAGACCCATAATTTCCTTTTGTACGTCTCTTGAAAGACGACTAATCTTTGTCATCTGAGTTCCCTGCCCTTTACAAAGACATATTGCGTATATTGTCCTATGGAAAGACGTGGACTTCACCTAGTTAATCCACTTAATCCGCGCCATGGCGTAAATCATATGGGTGCATTGATTACAAGGAATAGATATATGTGATGGTAGAAGGAGAGGAGAGGTAATAAATGTGCTTGAAAGAGGAAGATCGCAGATACTTGATTTATGTGAGTAACATTGACGGGAGAGGAAATGTTTGTGTGAGATGGAGTGATTGTGGAAAGAACAGATATTGTAGTGATACGTATAAAGTGGGGATGACTGTGCTATCGAGAGTATGCAGTGGTCTAATGCAATGGTTGTTAAATAATGTACAAACTAAATAATTATTACAGTTGAGGTTGAGATTTGCTAAGGTGAAACTGAACGTCGCTTGAGCTCATGAACCGGGCAGTGATTGAAGTGAGACTGAGAAGGGATGTTCTGGAATCACCTGGTACGAATAGTCAACTGGATGCTTAAAAGAGTAATGGAAATGAGGCATCGAGCGAGTGCTTGGTATAGAAATATGGAAACATACATAATTTATGTTGATAGGAAAATGATTTGGCAGGTTTATATGGAGTGTAAGGTTTGGATGATAAACTTTAATATATTGTAAAAAGGCTTGCTGGAAGTAAGGTGTGTGCAACAAGTGGCAAGAGAGTGTCTTATTATACATACGGCATGTGAGGGAGGAAGTGTGCACGTTACGGTGGCTGTTTAATATATCCATAGAGTGAATAAAAGAAATGTCAAATTGATGAATAATGATGAGATATGTGTGAGATTATGTTCATGTAAAATGGTGACCTAGTTAGTGGCTTAGTGTAACATTGACAAATGTTAAATGAAGTATGTGATAGAGTATGCGTTTGAAGGGGCTAAACCTAAATGCAGATAAAGTAATGGCCTTTAGAGGTGAGGATGAAACAGAGTATATTTGACTTCATGATGTTTTACTTGAACATATGTTTTGAGTATCCATGATGTGTAGTGAATGATAGTGGTAGGAATGAGACATTGTGATAAAAGATTTAGTGGTAGAAAAGTTTCTAGGACGATTAGTGTAGTAAATACTAGAAGTTTGTGGTTGATGCTGGCAGATCTTCTTACCATAGGAAAAAAGGGTTTATGATATGATGACCCGATTTAAAAGCATTATAATTCGGAGACTCGAGTTTCTACAGTTTCTGGCTCTCGAAATTCGTGGCCGAATAAAAACATCCGATGTGCTGCGCTTAAACCAACGTCGCTCCACTCGCCACTGGCAAAAAAATACCAAGATGGGTTGTTCCCGGTTAGGGACCCCGTCCCTCGAGGGGATGAAGGTTCCTCCCCATTAATAACTTATGTCGCCCCCGCTATGGTCCCTCCTCTAGGATGGCCAGCTACCATGAACTCCCCCGACCCGATTGAGTTCTCCCAGAGATCCTGCACCCCGCGTATCTGTAGGTTTTGTCTTAGCTGGGTTTGTGTTGGGCATGTTGGAATTGTGTGTTGGAGTATGTGTTTTTCTTGGTGGTAGTTGAGGGCAGATGTCTGTGACGGCTAGGTTTATGCGAGCACTTTTATGTGTTTAGTTTTGGGTGGTGGCCGCACCGGAGCCTTGTCTGAGTGACCCGTTTGTGGCGTGGGAGGGATATTTCCTCTTGGTTGATATCCTGTGGATTTGTGGAGTTAAGGTTATGTGAGTGATGGGAGAGAGGCTGGCTTCCGGGTTAGTGGGATTTCTGGAAGCGTTTCGGTTGGTGTATGTAGTATGTTGTTGGAGTTTGCACATGTCACGTGGGTGGGGAGGGGCTAATCCATGTAGTGTCATGGGTCTCTTACAGTGTGGGAAAATTGCATTCCTCGGAGATCGGGGTGGTGATTTAGCGACACGACTTTTATTTCAATCTGTATGTGGTTTAGCATTGGCAACATGCTGTTGTGTGCTGAGATGAGGGAAAGGGGTGATCCGATATTATCGGAAAAAATTTGTTTCAAACTTAAAGTAGTAAATAGCGAAGTTTTATGAGGTATGATGTCATTTGTAGCGGCATTGGTTTACACCGCGAGGACCTTTGTTCTTCAAACAGGCGATATCTCGTGACGTCACAGGGATGAGCTTGACACCGAATCGCCACATATAGGAAGTCACTACTGAGGGTTGGACACGTTCATTGCCCGACGCAAACCCATTTTAATTTAAAGTCAGAGCCTGGTAATGTTAGGCGAAGTGGAAGGTGAAAATATGCACAGGCGTCCTGGTACTAAGCCCATTTACTCTATATTAATTCATTACCCGTTGAAATTATTAAATTATGAAAATTTTAAATTTAAAATATCAATAAATTTATTTGAGAAGATAATTTTTGAAAACTCATTAATAAAAGAATAAATATGGCAATACGATAAAATTATACATATTTTTTTCATTTTGTTTTAACTGTCCTATTTTGAGGATGGTTGGCGTTAACGGATTGAATAAAATGTGTCTAATTTAAACAGACAAAATCTATTCTAAATTTCTTTGGGGCACTCACCTTGTTTATAGCCGTGGACAGCGCAGTATGGCTGAGAGATGAACGGGAAACTTCCTTCACCGAATAAGCTTGTTGGAGTTCGACTCATAAAGTCACTTTTATCACAACTCACTGCTCTGTGCCACCCAGAGGTCCCACTCGCACTTCGACTTCTCTGGTAAGTCCTGCCGGATGACCACTGTCTCTGTAGGGGATAGTGCCTCGCAGCAGGGGTGCAACATCTCCTATCCCTACCTGGAACCGTATTATGGTTGTAGTATGGATATTCCGCACCGAGATACGTGCTTTTGTGAGATCCACTTGGAATAGACCACATGCCATTTTCATACTTTACTTCATTCGTCCTGGTTTCGGTAAACTGGCCTGAATACCTCTTACTAAAAGATTCTTGGTAAGGTGTATGCCTGAAATCCATTGGAATGGGGTCTCTGTATGGATCTCTGTTGTCGACGACCTGGTATTTGGCTGCTCCCTGGTTAAATGCCGGAGGAGGGGGGAGGTTGGTCTGCGCCGAGTCGCTGAAATTCAATTTAGAATTGTTCGGCGGCAATAAAAGAGCAGTCGGGTTATCAACCTCTAGAAGTCTGGGATCAAGGGTGAGAGGATGAAGCGTAGGTTGGTCGTGACACGGAACTGGGATGCCACTATCCGTAAGGAAAGACTGGGGGGTAGAATGTAACGCTTCTTCCAGGCAATTATGAGGTTGAAAATAAGCTCTTTCTCTTCTCGAGGAAAAGAAGTTTGAACTGTGACCGTCATTCTGCAGCCGTTGGATCCCTTCATCTTTCAACCCTATCGAGTCATATGAAGTGTACAAGTGGGGATGAGAATGAGCTGATAACATGGTTACGCACGAATTCAAATCCATGTTATCATTGTGAATGTTTTTACTTCTCACCGAGGAAGGTCGTGGCAGGGTAGACGTTTCATAGTCTGCCTTATCGGTTGGGTGGAAATAAACATGATCGGTCGCGGGCACTGCTCCAAAAGAGCTTCGCCGTTGCTCAATCGGGTATGATGGGGAAGGTTTCATTATTCCGCGCACTTCACTAAGGTTACTCGTCCTTCCGGGGTCACTAAATTCCGCCCCGGGGCAGTTCTCATTGGTCTCCTCCACAGAGAGAGGTGGAGGTATAATAAAATTCCCTTTAGACAATAAATCGTCTCTATTTTTTGGCAAAGTGGCCGAAGGAGACGTTCCAGATGCCGTCAGGCACAAATCAATATTGTCTGACGTATTTTCCTCAGTGATTTGTTCTAAGGGCGGCTCTTTGCTCAAAGGACGGTGATCCATAAGGTCTAGTGTTAGACCATCACAGAGTTCTTCCTCTGGTGATGTCTGCGAAGCGCAATCTTGTCCAAGCGTCCTCTTTAGAGTTGATGAAGCGCCAGGGATCGATGGGAGAGGTGGGGGAGCATGTTCTCGGCAGTGGTGGCAACTTCTGATGTGCATTCGACAATCGGAACATTGTTTCAAGTGTTTTCGGACTTTAAGAAGCCACACCATTCCAAAAAGAGCCATTCCACCAATGTGCCCTACATTTCGGATCACAACGGTCAAATCTAACTTTCGACTCGCAGAAATTTTAGCTCAATATCTGCCAAACTCTGGAGGAGCTCAAGTAACCATAATTTGCATATCAAAAGGATATCAACGGATGTTTCAGAAAATAAGGATTAAAATTGAGCGAATTTCTGAAAACTAAAAGGCAAAGTGGAATAAATGTGTTCATCTCAATTTTTATCGTGACTAAAATAAAAATGTGAAAACGAAATTTGAAGAGGGTTGAAATTTTTGGGGGGGACAGTTTAAGAAAGGATTCGGTAAAGCTTTTTGCTCGTCAGTAATTATGGCCAAGGGGAGTAATGTAGAAAGTTAAATTTAAGTCTGAATAAAAGCCAGCTCAAACTCATTGAGATAAATTACGTTGAAAGTTATTTTATACAAGTTATATTACTTTCTTATTTTGTTACTTTTTGACCACGACAAACCCTCAAATTGTACAGCAAGGAATAAAAATTCAATATTTTGTACTTTCCTTTGCTAGGTGTTTTTTAGAGACAATTCTACTATTTTTACTTTTCAGACAGGTGTTCAAGAAGCGAACACACAATTCTAGCCGATGGCTTAACCTCCTAGTAAAGAATACCTACTGTTCCTGACTAATCTTTAAAAAAGAGTCTCTAAATAAGATGTACTAGAAGAGCCCGGCTCAGTAAAAATTTGAAGGAATAACTTTATTAAAATATTATTACTAACCGACTTTTAGACTTTGAGAGCTCAAATTCTTAGCGTCCGAAATACATTTTTCGTTTTATTAGAAATGGAATAACTGGACAGAAAAGCTAAGGAAAAATCTAAGAAAAATAATATATGTCAAAGAAGGACTCGAAAAATACACGAACCTCTTGGTCAAGCACACATGCGCACATATACCTCCAAAGTCGTGAAATCAGGGAAAATATTGAATATTTGCCGACAAAACACGAATAAGAATAAAAAAGAACGTATAACTGCTGACGCATCAACTATTCCTATTTGTCATTCTACAGTCAGAAAAGTGATTTCACACTCGCCCGAAAGTAATTTATCAACGACTCCGTCGATCGTGCCAAGTTTTAATCTGCTCGTACGTTTTCATTAAGCCGTGAATCTAATTCCAGAAGAATCACGTTCAGTTACAAATCTTAAAAGTACTTAAAAAAATCCCAGTAAAATTTCATCTTTATTTTCTTCAATGTTCAAAGGATAAATGTGACGAGTGTATACAAATCCCGCGTTACTGACTCTAGTCAAAGAGTCAACACACACTTGAAAATTATCTCAAAACTTCCATTTTTTCAGTATCATTACAACATTCATATTCGCGTAAACTTTGTGCAGAGAATTTAGCAGTTGGCTAGAATGGAAAGAGCTAGATTGAAATGAGCGCAGCATGATTAACGAAAGCGATGCAAAGAAATATAAACATTTAAAATGTAAATGTACACAAATCTCGCGATTGCTAAAGAAGAAATATTGAGGCGAAAAAATCTGGAAATGGCATTAAGGAACTGGATAAAAATGCAATGGTCCGTAGATTTGAGGGTTGATGTTATCAATACAAACTTATTTCGAAAGGTTATTATCATAGCCTTTCTATCGAATACAAATTTTTACCACTATTGTATTTTTATTCACGGTTTTCTTTCTGTCCTTCAGTCAGTATAGTGAATAATAATAATTTCCCTCATATTCAGATAAGGCCCCAAATCCCTTTGGTAAACTATTTCAAGTAGTAGAAAAGCCTGTTTTCTTTTTATCAACAAAGAGGTCTTCGGTAAATCAATTAACAAGCCAACGAGCCTTTCCTTTCAAGTCTAGCTGGACGTCTAAATACCTCTTTTCCCACGAAGCTAACCCACACCATCAACCCATCTTATATATATATATATATATATATATATATATATATATATATATATATATATATATATATATATATATATATATATATATGAATATGTACCACGGAAGGAAACTGAATAAAAGACGGATTGGAGTTAGTACTTTCGTCAATTCGACATTTTCAAACTCACCCAGGTAAGAAAAATAAGACACACAGTATTTATACTAAGCATGTTTCCCTATGAGGTCAACTTTGTAAATTAGAGAAAATAGAACCTCGTAAAAACCTATTAATTTTACCCTATCATAATAATTTTATGTCTGTAGTGCCCATTCTAGAAGAACTTAATATTAAGGTAGCCTTTAAATACAATCATGCATTAAAAAATCTTTTAATAAAGCATAGCCCCAATAATGATAAAAATGTAATTTACCGAATTCCATATTTAGATTGTAATTTATTCTATGTAGGCCAAACTTCCAAAAATGTTTCCATAAGGACCCAACAACACAAAAATGCAGTAATTAAGAGATATCTAAATAATGTTTTAGCTGTCCACAATTCCAAGATGGGACATGGAATTAACTGGATTAACTGGTCAAAAATTGATACAATAATCCATAGTAATTATTTTATAAAGAGAAATATCCTGGAATCATTTTTAATCTCCCACACAAAGGAGAGTAATCTCAACATTAGCTGTTTTCGCTAGATCCAAATTTATCACTTTTTCTAAAATCCGACTTATCTGATAACATTAAGAAGTTGACCTCTTTGGGAAATGTGCTTAGTATAAATACTGTGTGTCTTATTTTTTTTACCATTGTGAGTTTGAAAATGTCGAATAGACAAAAGTACTAACTCCAATCCGTCTTTTATTCAGTTTCCTTCTGTGGTACATATTCATATTTATAGTTATCACGCGCTAACTTTCGTGATATTTTTCATATATATATATATATATATATATATATATATATATATATATATATATATATATATATATATAAAGTCAACAGCCACGAAGGAAAATGAAACACGGGAGATCTGCGAGGCCTTTCGATTGATCGTCCTTTACAAAGCAGACTGAAGCAGAAAGAAACCATAAAGTCATTGTTGAAATCTCTTAATGTAAACCTTGTTTTTGTACTATAATAATACACTAAAAGGAATGTTCATAAAAAATATCCCTAATGTAAGCAACAACATAATATATAAAACTCCATGTTTGCATTGTCCCTCTTTTTATATCGGCCAGGCTTGTGGGTTTTCGGCAACACATAAGCCTGGAACATCTCTTCGACCAATTGTATCATACATTGGCTCCCATGCATATTCCCTCTCTAAGTGGCTGGCAAATATTCTCTCAAACTTTGTTGAATTAACCTCATCATCACATATAGTTCACTCATCAGATTTCATCGAGGAAATTAGAAAAATTTACATCAAAGGCAGTCGCTTAATGAGCTTTGATGTAGTCTTTTTACCAATGTATCCGTTGATGAAGTTCTTAAAGTATTATCTAATGTATTAAGGAACCCGATATTAAACCTTCCATTACCCCAAAGAAAAGTTGTTTACCTAGTTAAACTTTGTCACTGAAAATATTTTTAATAGTGATATGGGTTTCTTCCGCCAAAAACATGGGCTGAGTATGGGAAATCTTTTGTCACTCATTCTTTGCAATCTTTTTATGGAACATTTCGAAATGTCTTTACTTCCCCCTGTAGCCCCATCCCCAAATTTTGTATGGTACAGATATGATGATGACGTCATATCAATGTGGCTTTTAAATCAACTGGGATCTTTTGACAACTTCTTAAACAACGTCAATAACCTACACCCTACCATAAATTCAAATTTGAATGCGAAAATAATAGTTGTTTACCTTTCCTCGATGTCAAAATTGTAAGAATAAATGAACGACCTACCTTCTTTGTATACCGTAAAACCTCTAATTCCAATTCTTACATTGATTTTTACTCTTGTCATGATATAAAAGTTTAAAAAAGCCATTGTAATTTCTATGTTTTTGAGAACTTTTAGAATTTGTGACCCATGTTTCTTGTCCGATGAAATTACTTTCACCACCTGTACATTTATAGAACTAAAATATCCCCTCCATATCATTAATGAATGCTTATCCAAGGCCAAGTCAAACTTCTATTGCCCTAAAAGTAGGAACCCAGATACTAAAAGAAATTGC
The DNA here is from genome assembly GCA_963969495.1 of Ceratothoa steindachneri. Taxonomy (NCBI): domain Eukaryota; kingdom Metazoa; phylum Arthropoda; class Malacostraca; order Isopoda; family Cymothoidae; genus Ceratothoa; species Ceratothoa steindachneri. The sequence continues at coordinate 107,929,286 of OZ018324.1, read as the reverse complement.
CTCTCCCTTCCATTTTCTTCCTTACTGAAAGGTTTAAATAGTATCTTTACCCCTAACCACACCACTTTTAAATACCCTTCGACCATTAAAAAATCATTACCTATCACCAAACCTATAGGAGGAACCAACGAAGCAGAAGTCTATTTAATCCCCTGTAAAGAAATTAACTGCCGTTTATTTTACATAGGTGAAACAGGAAGAAATCCGGATAAGAGAATGTACGAACACAGCCTCTAATCTTTTCACACACACCAATAACTTTAACCACCCAATAGAATTCCTACAGGCCAAACTAATCTACCCGTGTAAGGACTTCCGCGATAAAAAGGTCATTAAATCCACCCTTATAGATGAAATCCCCAACTTTAACCTTTCGGATGGACAATTCAAATGCAGCTCCTACGTCAAAGATCTAATCTTGAAAGATATCCTAAATGAACTTAAATTCATATCCCTTGATTATGAACGCAAATTGGATCTCTGTAATCTACATACATATATATATATATATATATATATATATATATATATATTGTATGCTTGGTGGGACTGCATGTATTCTTTGTGTTCAACTGAGGATGGCATGACAAACTACATGCCGAAACTGGTTTCGAGATAATAAATACTACGCTCCTCAACAGTGGTTTTATTAACATATATATATATATATATATATATATATATATATATATATATATATATATATATATATATATATATATATATATATATATATATATATAACGAGAATTCACATCACACGTAATATATAATGAATGTATTTAATAGCTCAAGGAAAGAAAAATTGGTATCACACCTGGTAATTAAACTCTTTGTAATCTTAAGAAAGAAAATTGGATTTTTAAAAATGGATAAAATAGGATAGCCATTTTAACCCTTATATGAAAGTGAAAAGGAAGTTGGATTCAAATCTGTGTTGTCAAGCGCGCTTATTGATATTAGAACTACGACGCTCATCGACGGAGCGTCGTGGTTCTCAGATCAAAGAGCGCTTGATGACATAGATTCGAATCCAACTATTTTTTCACTTTCATTTAGTGATTAAAACAGTTATCCTATTTTCTCCGTTTTTAAAATCCCCATTTTCTTTCTTAAGTTTTTTCTATTACAAATAGTTTGATTTCCATTGCTATAAAATATTGAAGAAAAATTCAGATAAACCGAGAATTTGTATATTTTATCATACAAAAGCGATTTCTGGAATCGAGGCACCAGAGGATTAAGGATTCAAAGAGATGAGGAGAAGGATAAATGTTCAAGAATGTAAATGCAGATTATTTTGGAGATGCTAAACTACAATGGCAGTTGTTGGGGGCCATGAACTCGTATAAAATATAAGAGACCTGATGAAGAGAAAAACGAGGTGGGAACTAAGAACGATACCCTATATTCCAACAGAGAAAATAGGAAGCAATTTAATTGAAATAGAAAAGTACATAAATGGAAGAACACTTTCAAATATTTTCAGACTTATTATTATAAATTTGTCAACCTAAAGAAAGTACAAAGATATAGGAGGGAGAAAGGGTCGATTTATGAGGTAAAGTCAGTGCATAATAGTTGATATATCATTTAAGAGTGTATATTTTGATTGTGCATGCTGACCCTCTTTTGCTATGTTTTTTCTTTAATCTATTATATTTATTTACACTATTCTCACGTCTTTTAACCACTGAGCAAAAAGTTAATTTTCTCTTGTAAATATAAGTAAATTATCCATTCATTTTCACTAAAAAAAATAAGAGAAAACAAGGTAAAACCACACATATGGATGATTTGAGGTTATTTTTTTGTCATCCATTAAGTGCCATTCAACCATCCTGTTCATGAAGACTGAATCCGCAGTTGAACCTGAAATCCGAACACCGAAACACTCAATTGATGACAGCCGAGGCAAACTTTACCTATATAAGAACTAAATTTGGCGGCTATAAAGAACTATTGAGGCCTAAATTCCTCCACAGAGAAAATCTGCCTTTAACTTGGGCCAAATCGTCGCCTTTTCTACGGGCAATATATAAACTAATAGTTATTTTGAGGTTAATGGGTATATTTTGAAAGTAATCGTGGTACAAAAATTGACATTATTATAATCCGAGGTTCAAAATGATGAAAGTATAAATTGTAAATATGATTAATCCAAGTCTTTGCACGAACTTTTAATAGCATGTAATTGTCACTTGTGTCCGCGCTGCATTTATGTAAGGTTAGGAGAACTGAGCGCCCTTCTAGTACTTAGTGTGCCAATTACTTTGGTCAATTGCCTACTCCAGGTATGTATTTTCGATATATTTTACTGTCTTTAAATACACTACTTCGTCAATTATAATCAATGCTCAAACACTTTCTAGAGTATGTGCATACATTACTGTAACCTCTCTTTTTCAATATATAAAAATTCTTCCTATAGTTTAAAGATCCCTCTTTATCGAGAATATGCATTCTCAAAAACCTGCTATTAAAATTACTTAATTTTCCTAAATCACTCAATTTCCTTAGTTTCATAAAATAACATAGATAATGTATTTTTTTAAAAATTCTAAACCTTTGAATCTCTTAAACTTCATATAGTAAGGTAGAGGATGTAAAATTTCAAGCTGTAAATCTCTGAAATTCCTATGTTTCTATTTTATTCACACGTAAAAGCCATAAATAAAAATTTAACTATAAAAAAGCCTATAACTAATTTTGCGCTAATCTCTAGTAGAGCTTTTGCCAAATTCTCCAAAGTACATTTCAAATAATTAGTTTACCTTGAATTGAAAGGTTATTAATGATATTATCAGATAGATTCCATCATGCGGCGATGATCCCTAAGAATCAGAGATAGCTCTATTAATCGGAATAGGAATCGAGAATTTTAGTCGCGTGCACCCGATCGACAAGTTAATATGTAGGTCCGTCGATCGGATGGTATCCATTTTACTTTTCGAGAATTTTAGTCACGTGCACCCGATCGATAAGTTAATATATCAGGTCCGTCGATCGGATGGTATCCATTTTACTTTTCGAGAATTTTAATCGCGTGCACCCGATTTACAAGTTAATATGTCGGTCCGTCCCTTGGATGGTATCCATTTTACTTTTCAAAGAGTTTTTGAAAGTTTTGAAGGCCGTAAGGTACTAAGATATCCTTGTTAATTGATAATTAGTTACTTATTTATCGTTTTTTTCAAAATTAATGAAATAATTGAGAGCCCACGACTTAGGTTTGTTGAGCTTATTTCAGGAATCAAAATGGAAGACTTTTCTTATTTTTTCCGCTGCCACATTTTTACTGTCTTTCACGCAATGGATTTAAGTTCTAATTATTTAAGATTTAAAATATATTATTATTTACTGGATTAGGGATAGATCCCAATTCAACGACTGAACTTGCAAGTTATTTCAATAAAAGAATTTTATTTCGTATCGCTGATGTAGATCTTGAAATAAGATTCTTAGTCGCGTGCGAGTCTACATCTCACTATGTGGGGTGGTCCCCGTTTTGCTTTTTTATTGTTTTGGGGCAATACCACCGTAACTATTCGGCTGATTCTAACGAAATTTGAAAACTTTCTGTTATTTTACATTCTATTCGAATCATCAACTACACAACCTACATCACCACCACCTACACCACTACCAATTACATTAATACCGCCTGCACCACCTACGTGTACACCACCTACACCCTCACCACTTACACCATCACCACCCACACCTCCTATAACATCTACACCATCATCTACATCACCACCACGACGTTTGGTCAGCAGACCTTGTTTTATTTACACCTAGAGATGGCTTTAAGCAATTTTGCGATTTTTTAGCTTTAAGGGGGAGGCAAGAAATCACGCGTAGTGTGGTTAAAAATAGAGAGATGTGACATATCTAAACTTGAGTAAATTGCCATGTACGCAGTGATGATATGCGGTTAAGGTAGATCGCAATGAATAATCACCTTCTCACTGCATCGGGCGCATATGTGGGAAGCCTTTCATCCACGCCAAGCAAGTATTGGTTTATTGGATACAGTCTTATGGAGTGTATGAAGAGCATCTCCCAGATGTGCTCGATCGAGTGGCGACTGATTGATCTCTATACTAACTACATATTATCACTACGTACATTGCAGTATATTTTACTCCAGTTTATATATGTCACATCTCCTCCCCCCCCCCTCTTTGTATCAACAAAACTCCCCTCGGAAACAGGATTAGGATAACTGGGAAAATCAAGAAATTTGAACGATGGGTTCCAAAATATTCTACCTAATACGCAAACACCTGCTTTAAAATCCACTTCAACATAGAAGTAGGAAGAAAAATTTGGCTAATACGATGACAATTTCCGCCCAAATTTCCTGTTTCGATTATAGCTTGAAATAAAAATAAAAACAACAAAACAAAGACATTGATAAACTAACTTGGGGCGAAAAACTTTATCGCTTTGCAAATCGAGTTTTCATCCCTCTCAGATCTACACTCGACGCTTATCCACTCAATCTATTGAAGGAATAGGCTGCCCCCCGATCTTCGCCTAAATCTATGCTCAGATCAACTGCGCGAAAAATGATACTAATGATTCAAAAGATCAATAGCTACAACTTTGACTTAAATTCTTAGAATCCTTTAGTAGTGATGGAGTGAGTAAAATTTTGTCTCCTTCATAATATGCCCCTTCAATTGGCAAGGATACCATGGATTTTTTTCTCGAAATAGTTACAACTTTGACTTCAATTCCCCCTCAAAACGAGTGATCCACCACTGTAGCTCATCAACACGAGCATCTGATGGCCTCAATAGCTTCCCCAAAACACCCACAGTGTAAATACATATTGAATTCATGTAAAAATCATACTAAATGGAACAAAACATGCGTAAGATTATTGCCAAGAAATTCATGTCGGTTTGAATATGGATGTGTAAAACCGGGCTTTCAAGAATACTGACAACCGTTCAACTACTAGTATAACCTATTTTATAGAAGCTCTGGTAATATGTACATAAAATACGGGTGTTGGGATATGGAGGGCACACAAGCCACTAGATGGAACTTAATACCACTTCTACGTCCTGCAACAAGGGAAAGGGATATGAGGGAAAAAAGGAGCGATATGAGGGAAAAGGGAAGAGATACGAGAGAAGGCAGAGTGATTTGAGGTGAAAGGGGAGCGATATTATGGAAAGTGGGGATATATGATGGAAAAGGGGAGTGGTGTGAGTGAAGGGGTCAATTTAAGGTAAAAAAGGGAGTTATATGAGGGATAAAGGGGAAATGAGGGGAAGGGGAGCGATGTGAGGAAAAATGAAGTAATCTGTTGGACAAGAGGAGAATATAATGGGAACGAGGAGAGATGGGAGAGAAAGGGGATCGATATGAGGGGAAGATAGCAATTTGAGTGACTAGAAGAGAGATATTAGGGAAATAAGAGCAATATGATGGACAGAAGGGAGAGATATGAGGAAAGAGAAGCGCGTTGTAAGTTAAATGAAGAGCGCTATGCGAGAGGGGAGAGATATGAAGGAAAAGGGAGCGAAAATATGGAAGAAGGGAGGGATATCAGGGACAAGGAGAGATATGAAGGAAATGAAAGCGATATGAGGGAGAGGAGAGCAATTTGAGTCACTAGGGGAGATATATGAGGGAAAAGAGGAGAGATAAGAGGGAAATGGAAGCGGTATGGTGGACAAAGGGAGAAATATGAGGAAAGAGGGGGACGATATGATGGGCAAGTGGAGAGATATGATGGAAAATGGGAGAGATATGATGGAAAAAGGAGAGATATAAAGGAAAATGGGATATATGCGAGGATAAGGGGAGCGATGTGAAGGAAAGAGGGAGCGATATACGAGACAAGGAGAGATATATGAAGGAAAAGAGGAGCGATACGAAGGTAAAGAGGAGCGATAATAAGGAAGAGGGGACCGATATCAAGGACAACGGGAGAAATATGAGGAAGAGGGGTAGCGGTGTGAGGAAAATGGCATCGATTTGAGTTAAAGGGGAATAAATATGACGGAAAAGAGGAGCGATGCGAGAGAAAAATGAAGCGATATGAAGATCAAGGGGATAAACCTGAGGGAAAAGAGTATCAATGTTAGGGAAAAGGAAGTGATTTGAGGGAAAAGGGAAGATATATGAGGAGAAAAGTGTGCCGAGGTGAGGGAAAGGGGTAGCATTACAAGGGAGAATGGGAGATATGTGATGGACTAATTGAGAGATATGAAAGAAAAGGGGGCGATATAAAGAACAATGAGATGGACAAGGGGAGCGATATGATGAAAGAGGTGCGATATGAAGGAAAGGGGAACTACGAGTATATGAGGCGAAGTGAGGAAAGGGGAGAAATACCTGGTTTTGCAAAAGTAAAGTTCCGTTACAGTGGAGTTTTTTTTATCTTTCGAGAGGTTTAGGTGTGCGAGGAAAAATCTTCCGTCAAACTAACTTAAAGTTGAACTTTTACGGCACTTGTCATTAATACATCTTTTCCATCATGTGCAGATGTGTCAAGATGAAAGCGAAAAGAATCGAGATATCTGCTTTCCGGCGCGTGGGCCACAACAAGTCCGACACCGTCAAGCGGATCAACATCAGACGAATGACCGTCCACAGAGTCGTGGAGAGGCTCAAGAACTGAGAGGACCTCAAAGATTAGCTTCGTTCAGGCAGACCTCAAGTTGTCAATCGTTTAGCTGTGAGAAAGTTCTTCAAGAGTGATCAGAAGCTCAAAATGATTGTGCTCGCGGAGAAGAAAAAAACGCGGTGGCCACGCGGTGTAGGGCCGTCAATAAGGATGGCAACAAGATCTTGAGGTGCGTATAAAGGCATCGGCTCACTAACCGTATGTGAGACAACGTTGAGCGCGCTGTCGTCGACTTCTCGACGAATTCTCCTTTTTTCTGATAAAAAACCTTCACGGTGGGTCCAATAATCAACAAGCAGAACGACCGCTTGGTTAATTTTTCCAGGACGTCTCCGAGGTCCGTTATGTGTTCACGACCAAGCACGTGGCCTCCTTGATGATGCTTTGCATCTTGGCTCTAAATGGCAAGATGCCTTCGTTGTGGTTCGTGGCCGGTTACAGGCACAGCGCAGCCGATTACAGGGACAACTTGGCCAACAGATTCCTGACCTGGGTGAGGAAGAGCACGAAAAAGGCGGACTAAGTCTTTCAGCATGACTCTTTCCCGGCCTACACGGTAAAGAGTGAGCAAGAGTGGTTTTGGTTGAGCATGAGCTTCTGATTGAATGACTTTTGGCCGCCGCAGTCACCCCACATCAATCCTATCGACTACAACGTGTGGGCGCATCTCGAGCGCAAGGCTTGCAAGGTATCCCACAGCAACATCGACGCGCTGAAGCCTTCCGTCAACGGCGCTTTGGGTAGAATGAGGAAAGACTTCGTCCGCATTGTGTGCGCGACTTCAGGTCTCGCATGGACGATGTACTCGCCGCCGAGGGCGGCTACATTAAATATTCTTATAATTTAAACATATATTTATATGTTAAAACAATAAAAACTTGTCTAAGGACATAAAACTATCATTGTGTCCTTTGTTGAGAGCGTCGTAACGAGCATAACAGGGCTTTTGCAATACTCCGTATTATAGAAAGAGGAAGCGATGTGACCGAAACAGGGAAGATATGAGGGGAAACGAGCGATATGAGAGAAAAGGGGAGCGATATGGGGGAAAAGAAGAAAGATATAAGGGAAAATACTTCGGGGGTAAGTGGAGCGATGTGAGCGAAACTGGGAGTGATATGAAAGAAAGGAGAGTGAAGTGAGGGAAAGGGGGGTTATCTGAAGTAAAAGAGAGCAATATGAGGAAAAAGTGGAGATATTTGAGGGAAAGGGGACGATATCATTGTTCACATTTCATCCAAGGAAATAGGCTAAATATAAGGACAACTGTCTCTTCTTTTTCCTAGATAGAATCAATTAATTATACATCATCTGAAATCTAATTTTATAGCAAATTTTTATATCGCACAGAATAACCTGAAAATTATTTTATATAGAAATATAATGAATCATATCTAAAGTCGTTGGAATATGATGTCTTAGTGTATCGCATTCTCCAAACCAAACCTGATTTAACAACCTAATCATAAATAAGGAAGTGGTACTTCATCGATCCCTCAAATTTGCCCCAATTTAAGAAGATACGAATCTACGTTATATTCGAACGTCATAACGGCTATATATTTAATTCATCACCTTTGTATATATAATTATAGCAGGAAATTCCTGCGATATACAAAATTTGCGATTTCCTTAAACTACTTTGACTTGGTTTGGTTTGGTTTAGTGAATGCGATGCACAACGGCGTCATATTCTAGCGACTTTAGGGTTCATTCATTATATTTCTATATAAAATAAATTTCAGGTTATTTTGAGCGAGAAAAATATTTGCTATAAAATTAGCTTTCGATTTCTATATAAAATAGGCCTAATTCCCCCGTCCCCCACCCCAATGGATTGAGTTTGTACTTTGAGGTTACCTGTGGTTTATGTACTAAAATGATGCTTGGATTTTATAATACTCATTCTAGGATGAGGTATCAAGGTTTAATATCTAATTTTGTTTATTTTTTTATATTCACTAAGTTCTTTCCTGGCTGTTGTTTCCCTTATTCTCTTCTGTTATTTGTTTACATCTCCGTCAGATTAAAAAAAAATATATTTTCTTCTTCCATAATTGAATAAAAATCCGCCCCACCCCCTCCCCAGCACAGCGAGCTTGGGACCCTCATCCCTCAACAGAATTTGGGAGTGGGGAATTAGATTTTGAATCAGACTCCAAAATCGAATAATAAAACCAATTTTCTCTTATGGTCTTTGTAATTCTTCCTAAACACGATTTACCCCAGATCCACTTTAGATTAACTATTCACACAGTAATCATTTATGAATCAGACTATAATACTACGCTATTTAAACTACCTTTGCTCTTCTTCAAAAGGTTCTGTTAAAATTTGTACTACTTTTTACCATAGGTAACAAGGAGACGATAGAGTGTTATGGAAACTATCTGAAATACAAGAGGGCAATGAACAGAACAAAAAAGCTCATCCAAAAATTTAAAAAGTGTGAAACAAAGATATCTAGGAGGGTAAAGGAGGATCCAAAAGCATACTATAGATATGCTAAAAGTAAAATCAGGACAAAGGAAAGTATGTGACCCTTAGAAGATAAGAATGGAGAAACAGTGTCTGAGGAAGATAGAATGGCAGAGATACTGAACAAATATTTCTGCTCAGTTTATACAGAGGAAGAATGTACTAGCATACCTCAACCTAAGATCTTGTGTGAGGAACACCACAAGCTGGAGTAAGTGGACCTATCAACTCGAGTATTACTTAAGAAAATTCAGGAGTTAAATCCAGAGAAAGCACCTGGTAATGACAGTATTCACGCATGAGTACTGAAGAACTTGAGAGCAATTGTAGCCGACCCCCTAAGCCGCATATTCAGAAAAAATCTAACAACGGGGATAGTACCAGATGATTGGAGGGCCGCAAATGTATCCCCCATTTTTAAGAAAATGTTGAAGAAACTGGTTAGTAACTACAGCCCAATAAGTTTAACATCTCAAGTTAGCAAGATTATGGAATCTGTGATTAGAGATGCTGTTCTAACTCATCTGAAGGATAAGGATATAATAAAAGGGACACAACATTGCTTTTTACCAGGAAAATGTTGACTAACGAATCTGTTAACATTTTTAGAGAAAGTAACCGCATATGTGGATTCTGGAACACCAGTGGATGTGATATATTTGGATTTTTCCAAAGTGTTTGACATAGTTCCTCATCAAAGACTTCTCAAAAATATTAAGGCACATAGAATAGGAGAGAACATTCACAGATGGATTGGTGAGTGGTTATAAGAGGACAAAAGTCCGAATGGAGTGTGGTAAAAAGTGGTGTTCCACAAGGTTCTGTGCTGGGCCCTTTTCTGTTCACTGTGTATATAAACGACATTGATGATGGTATAGGATCTCACATTCTCAAATTTGCTGACGACACAAAGGTATTCAGTAAAGTGTCTAAACCGGAGGAGATTTATCAGCTACAAGAGGATCTGCATAAAATGTACCGGTGGTCAGAGTAGTGACAAATGTTATTTAACGCAAGCAAGTACAAATGTCTTCACTTCAGCTATGGCAATACCAGGCAGACATACAGTATGGGATGGCAGGAAATACTAGTGGAGGACCATGAAAAGGATTTGACGGTGATGATTACTGGCACGTTGAACCCAAGTGTCCATGTAGCAGAGATTGTCACAAGAGCAAATCAAGTAATGGGTAGTATAAGAAGAACGGTTGAGTACAAGAGCAAAACCAACATACTGTGTCTCTATAAATCCTTGGTGAGACCCCATTTGGAGTATTATCATCAGGCTTGGAGACCATATAACCAGCAGGACATAAATAATATAGAAAAAGTGCAGAGGAGAATGACATAGATGATAGCAAATATCAAGGACGAGACTTATGAAGAAAGACTGAGGATGAGAGCGCTGGTGTCGTTGGAAATGAGAAGAGTGAGAGAAGATCTTGTGGAAGTGTTTAAGATAGTGAATGGACTGGAAGGATTAAAGGTGGAGGACCTTTTCTTGATGGATCAAAGGAGAAACAGAGAACATCAATATAAGACTTTCAAACAACGACCACGACTTGATGTGAGGAAGTATTTATTTTCGAACAGAATTATTAACGAGTGGAATAAATTGCCAAGAGAGGAGGTAATGGCAACGTCAGTGAATAGTTTTAAGGCTAAGATTGACCCATTAGTAAAGGCAAGTAGGGGGGCACCATATGAGCCAGCGTAGGCTTACTGCCCCGATTCTAAACTGACCACCTCTAGGCTACTAGTGCTGAGGTGGACCTGATAAGTAACTGGTAAGAACACTTATAACAAATTTCACCTCTTCTTCCTGACTATACCCCGGACGCTGAAATTACTATGAAACGCATCGAAACTTAAGGGATTGCAGTCGTCTCGAAAGAAAAGGTAATATAATTTCTTTTCGCAAACTAGATCAAATATTAAATGAATTCACTTTCAATGGAGACAGGAACAACAGACTTGGAAGAAACAATTGATGCAACAATTCCTAGGTAACGGCAAGTTAACCGTGAAAACTTCAGTGACTGTTGCCAAGATTTACATCACATTAGTGAAGGAATTAACTTTACAGCTTGGATCATACAAACTCGGGGTGAAAGACTGAGAGAGTGAGTGCAAAAGTAAAGGGGAGACTCAAAAATTGATCTAGAAGTGACTGAGAAAACATTGTTTATTTTTGTGAAAAATATTTAAGTAATTTTTATCAGCCTAAACTAAACAAGAATCGAATAATGCACTAGCATATGATAACCCATTCATACGAAACCACTATAAATTACAGTATAGGATAAGGATTTGAGTTTACCCAACTCTTAGTAAGATGAAAAGATTTGATAAATTACATCGAAAGAAAGAAAATTTGCCTCTTCTCCAACGCGCTGTCAGCTCACATTTGAAAAATAGAGGTGACAAATAGGGATATGGACACTGAGATATAAAAACAACCATATTATTTTTGGAAATTAAAATTCAGAATAGCATTTAAAACTGTCGAACTAAGCCAAATTATACTCAAACTTGCCTCCATGAATGGATACAGCAGTTAGAAATAAAAGAATAACTAAATTAGACGAAACGCGATCAAAGACGTCCTTTCAGAAGGCTTGGGAAGTAAACCCCAGCAACAAAAATCTTGGTAGAATCAAAACATGCGATCTAACAAAGCCAAGACAAAACAATAAACGTGACCCTTATGTGTATACATCATAGCTCGACGATAAACGTATCATGTATTTCTTTCACTTTTGCACTCATGTGGATCTGTGAAGGTGCGTGTGTGAGTATAAACTAAAAACTATCCACTTAAATTGAAATTCAGTCTAAGAAAAATCATATAACATTTACACACACGTGTGATCCCTTGGCTTGAGCTCGACTCGAAATAATCAACAACAATGGAGAAATTCACGCAAAAAACAAGAGCTTTGAATAATAAATCCAATCTTGAATAAAATTAAAACAGTTGCTGTTATTGGTAATATTAAATCGCACTAAGACTCATCACGTATTCATTCTATTCGCATAACATAATTTGATTAAAACGTTATATTTATACAACTGGAAACTCTCTTCCTGTCTCCTCACTTTCATCAAAATATAAGAGATTCATGAGAAAGCTAAAGCCTTTTCTGCCTTTTCTCTCGCACAATACCACGACATTACAACACGACGCCCAGAACCAAACTGAGGTCGTAGTGCCAGCAGCGTAGCGGACTCCAAGTCCGTAATCTCAAGAACTCCACCAGAGTGAGACATACTCCCACACTTCCGATCGCTCTGGCTCCTGAAATTCAGGGTTGGGTCCCAAATGGACCAGGTTATGAGAAAGGTGACTAACTGGAATAGTTTTTTACAAGGATCCTGTTCCAGTAATCCTCATTCGCCTTCAGGGTGATGGCGCATGGGGTAATTAAAATTTAAGTATTTTGACGTTTCTTAATACTAAATTATGGCCCTTTAGTCAGAACATATCGAGGCGTAAGGAGGAGGCATGGCATCCATATAGTATTACCCTAGCGTGGCATTGTCCTGCTATTCATTTGGAATGGGCTTATTACATAAAGGAAAATATGAGAGTCTAAGGCATAGGTGGGCGTTAACGCGATAACGATATCGGGTTATCCGATATTTTTTTCGCGTTATCGATTAATCGGTATCGCCGATACTTTTGGTTCCAAACTAGCGATAATCGATCATTTTAGTTCAGTTTTTGGTTCCAGTTTAGCACAGTGGCAAGCCGCGCGGGCCTTGGAGGCAGAAATAGGTAGGTCCGAGCTGTGAGTAGGATCTTCAAAACCTATGAGGAGATGAAGGAGAGCCTCACCAGGTAAGAAACTAAGAAACAGTATTCAAATATTTTTACTATTGTATTATAAAATAACGCTACATATAGTCAATAATCAATATTGTATTATAATTTTGGATTTATCGATTATCGATTTATCGGTTATCACGCCCACCTATGGTCTAAGGGCATAAATTTCCTCAATGTGTAGAGTATAACGGTGCAAATAATGAAATAAGACGATTAGTCAATTAATATCTAACCTGACATTATAACATACATCAACTTTAATTGACGCTAGTTCATTTGACATCGGAGGAGTCAGCCAGCGCCAATTTGTGAATTTAATCTGTCGTTCGTTAAGAGGTTAATCCGGCAATTCCTTATGTAATCTGTGTCCGCCAGGTTGAAGATAATTTCGTAAATCACTTATGGGGTGGTACTCGAATTCTCGAACTTGACTCTCTGTAATCAATGGTAAACCCAGAGCCGGAGTGTGGTCTCTTTTCCTCATCGTAATTAAAGTTGATGGAAGTGACAAGGCCAGGTTGGATATTAAGTTAATAATTCTTTTATTATTTGGTGTAGTTTGTTCATAATACTTTCCTCATCGAACAATTTACCCCAGCTAGTGACTAAACGAACTTGTTAACGAGTAAATAAATAGGCCGTTCCATGCCACCCGACTCGCTCTCCAACCATTTCGATAGCTAGAATTGAACTCGTAATTAATGAGTTAGATTCAGTAGAGTTACCATTAAACAAATGGTCCAGAATTGCTTAAAAAATATGAAACAAAAATAAAAACAGGACAGCAAACGGTACAGAAGCACAAGAAGATTAGAACACGAAATGAATTGGTATCAAACCTGCGAACATTTTAATAATCCGTAACGCAAATTGTTCATCGCCATCGTTCTTTTCAAGCCTTAATTTCTACTTCAGATGATTAGCACGGATGAAGACAACAAGATAGCATTGGTAGACAGCAAAGGTGTAGTTACAATGGTGTTGTGGTGAGTAGGAGACTATTTCTAGCCTTGCTCTCTTTCTACACATTGAAGGTGATGCTTGTAATGATCACTCATGCATCGTGCTTTAAGATTCATCCCTTCTCACTGAAAGCATCGATGTTTCAGTGAAACATGAAAATTTCGCCTAAAAAAAGCCACAAGAAATATACGAAAAATAAATTATCTGGGGTTTAAAAAACAACTAAATATTTTGCTTACTTAACCCAAATAACAACTAATTCTGCAACATTGCTCTCGCTAAGGAGCCACGGTGATGAAGGCCACCCGGAATTCAGTGCCACTCATCGCTAAGCAACGATCAGACTCCTTAGAGGGGTCAATACTGTATTTTGAGGATGAATTTCAATGTATTTCGATGCTTTGACTCGACCCTGTGCAATGACCCTAAATATCTATTCAGGACGTCGTAAACAATTTTTTCAGCGAAATTTGTTTAGGGCTACTCTTTTTTGGCGCCAGAATGGTTCCTTTTCGTGCTTCCACTTCTTGGCTTATATTTAACTGCCTTCGATCATTCTAATTTGCTTATTCTTGAACACTTGTGATATTCACTCTCCCATTGTTTGTAGTAGATTATATCTTCTTTTTTTCCCTAATTTCTCTATTTCAATTGTAATGCGTTCTGTTAATTAATCCTCTCAATTTAAAGAATTTTACCATTTAAGAATGAGCTAATTTCCTTTATTTAAATAATTTGTTTGCAAACATCCCCGTTATCAGATGTGGAATTCGTCTAATATGTATTTTTAAATCTATTTTTTGCTATTTCTTTTCGTTCATTTATTTCTTTAATCAAGTTCTCAAATGCTCACTCCATCTTCAGTCCTCAGGCTGATCAGGGTGAGTACAAGAAGATCTGATCATCTTAACGTCTATTTTCCTAGTCATTTCTTTCCTCCCTTTTTTTTTACTTTTCCTTGGCAAACGTGAGGAGAATCATAGGTCATCAGATCAGCTCTCATTCGAGCTTTGGATTCAGATTAGATGATCATTGGTTTGATTCTCTTAATACTAAAATACAAACCTAAATTATTCAAAATTCTGTTCAAATATCCTAACAATGGTTGTCATTTTCAGAAATAAAAGGAAAATGTAAAAAAACAAACAAACAACAATTTCACGATATATTCATGTTTGTATCAATGATATTTAGGGAATATTTCGAGTTTTTACAGAAATTTCAAGAAATGTTCCTTTCACAGAAAAAGACCTGAATCTGTTTTTCATTTTTGCTCTTCTGCTTGAGTCTTTCTTACTCCAGTTTGGTCCCATCAAATTTAACCATTAACCGTTTATTATAGCGAGTTTACGAGTATTTCCATCTTTTTCCTTTTGTTTGTCCTGTCTCCTTCCATCTTGCCCCGTCACAGGGTTCACATGCAACTCTTTGATGGGGTCTGGGAAAGTTGTCGGGGCGTTTTTTCCTCTCTCCTTCTCAGCGTTACTTTACCTATTATTATTATTATTTTTAGCATTATTATTACTTTTATTAGGATTCTTATCATTATAATTTATTATTATATAGTAGTAGTATTTCTTTATTATTATTATTGTAACGCTCAACCTTTACTACCCATTTTTGTACCAGGAGGACTGTTGCCACCTAGACAGAGTCCGATTCCGTAGCCATGGTACCTTAGTGGATTGCATGCCATCCTGGATTCACTAGCACAAGGGTGTGATAATAATAAGTTATCACCCACCCTACTCGCTAGTAGACCCACCTATCTTAACTGCTCTTCATTACATACCATCCTACCCCTTTCCTCTATCCACAGAGTTTCTGGCTTCCCGGCGCACTTTAGTCCTCTTATGAGTCTTAGTCGCGTGGCAGTGTATACCGTGAGGTCCCTGTCTACTACGAGGGCCAAAAGCCCGATGGTTAAAGCAAGTACTAGGCACAGGGTATGTTGGTCAGTAGACTTCGCTTACCTTATTCCAGTAAACATATGAGGTGACTACGCCGGTACAATCCTTCAAGGGCTTTGGCAAAGCCCATCAAGACAGGACGCGTGGATCAGGTAAATGATCACATTTTGGTATTCTATGATCCTATGGAGGCTTTTCTCTTAACCTCCCAAGGCATTGTGAGGTCATAGGATCTACCATGTATGTGCCCCCTTCCCATATTTACATAAATACCATGGTTAAAGTCGAGGACAATCGTGGAAATGCACATGAAGATCCGCCTCCAAGCGCGGCCTTGCCCTCCCTAGATGCCAGGTAGGGAGAGGTGACACAAGACCCCTTTCAACAGGTTGAGGAAATCCCCTCTCATCATCCGCATGCGGCAAAGAGTCTTCCCCATTGATATCATTTTGAACGGCTCTTGGGCAGATCCAACTCTGAAAATGAGGTTGTTCTCCTGTGTTTTGTCAGGGGCCTATCAAACTCTCTCTTACCGAAAAGGAGGTTTACTCCACTCTTAAGACCAGGGATGCGGGTTATTCCCCTTTCCCCCATTCTGTGGAATCACCCATCGAGGACTCCATCTCCCGACAGGGAACTACGAGGAGAGAAAGCAGGTTGCCCAAAATCGACCGCTCCCAGCTGAGCGACTCGATAGGGCCAACTCCCTTAGGGGCTAAATGAAAGCAGGGCCTGTCAGACCGTGTTTCGTGCAATCATTTATTTTGGCATTGCAGGGGGCCGGCGTACCTGCCCCTGCTTTTCTCCGCTGGATGTCGGTTCACCGGCCAGAGAAGATACGACAAAAATTACTTCAAATGGAATCCGCGATGCCGTGAGTGGAAGACCTCTCGGAAGCCATCATGAGCTAGACATGTTTCTGACGGTGACCTAGCCACAGATGGCATGATCTTCTATGTGGGCGAACCTAGGCTCAGGCCGCCGAGGAAGCAGAATGAGAGAAAGGATCTCCTACCCTCAGTAATACCCTTTTAACAAAAACAACCTTCTCCATTTCGGTGAAGAATCATGCTAAGGACGGTCAATCCGGCCTAAGGACTTCCATTGGAGATGGAGAAAGGCGGGTCATTCCCAATCTTCCTCTCCTAAAAGGAAAAGAAGTAAGAAGAAGACAAAGAAGACAAAGAGGAAAAAGAGGACAAAGCAATCCTCTCTCTCCATCGGAGCTCCGGTAACGGATGGGTCTGCTGCTGTTTCGGCAGGCGGCCAACCCATGATTGACACGTCTGGCCCCGAGGCTTCCTCGTTGGGGAACCCAGTTTAAGAACAAAGTCGCAAGTCCGCTGAGTGAAGCCTGGATTACATCGATAGCATTAGATTGCTTGATTGGTAGAGAGTCGAAGGTGACCCGCTTCTCAGACAAGAGCTTTCTTAAGGATCCTTTAAACCTTTCCGACCAAGCCATGATTAGTGCCTTTCGGATACTTAATGGTTTACTGTAAGCGGGATGCTGCACTCTACCATGAAAGAAGTGTTTTTTTATGCGAGGCAACTCGTGGACTACTCTATAAAGACATCACCTTAGAGCTGGCACACCATCGACCGCAATCTCAGAGCCCCCGTCCCTAACGGATTCCTTCCCTACCGCTTTCTTCGCATTCTTTAATCGGGATGCATGCTCTACCAGCATTCAATGAATGCCATGATGTATCTGAGGGCCACCGCTTGGACTTTATTGCAAGAGGCGGAGAACCATTCAAAGGCAAGTTTCATTTATTGAGATCTGTTCTGCTCTCGCTTCGTGCGCGTACACTGACCCTGGTCAGGACGATCTCCCGCATGCCATGCTTCGACACTTGGGTGAGCGAGGCATAGCGTTTCTGTTAAATTTGTTTAACAGGATCTTGTCAGATAGTTTCCTCCCAGAATCCTGGCCAATGACTACTGTACTCGCTTTTCCCAAACCGGAGAGAGATCCTTCTAACCCGTCTGTTTTCCGTCCAGTTTCTCTAACCTCCTGCGTGTGCAAGTTGATGGACTAGCTTTTTTCCTAGGCAGCATAGATCACTTGTGTTCTGCACAGTGCGGTTTCCACAAATTCCACTCCACGTCGGATGATCTGCTGCGAATGAAAAATTCCGTCTGCGAGGACTTATTTCGTAGACAGCACTTCACTGCGGTGTTTTTCGATGTGGAGAAGGTTTATCATACGGCATGGCTATACAGTATCATGGACATTCGCCACTTGATAACTTGATAAGGCAAGGGGATCCTGCCCAATCTTCATCTCTTAGTTTTTAAGAGATCGTTGATTCTGCGTACGGGTCGGGGGAAGCCCACTTCGCCCGAAATAGAGCGTCCCGCAGAGAAGTGTCATCAGTGTATCACTTTGCCTTGAGCATCAACGGTATCTCCTCGTTACAGCTAGAAGATGTTCCCGCTACATTATACGTGGACCACATTTAGATCTATTTTCTGCGACCCAGATACTAACAGGCATTGAACCGCCAGACAAAGGTGGTCCAGTTCTGCTGCCATCCACGGCTTTAGCCCTTCCAAACTTGTTCATAAACGGGTGTCGTCCGGAAGTCTTGAGTTCGCACCGTTTTCTTGGTCTTGTTTTTGACCGACGCAACACATGGGAGGCTCAAATTCACTGCTTTAGGATCGCTTTTACCTGCAACATGGACATTCTTCATTCCGTGAAGCTCAGCACGTGTGGTGCTAATACAGCTACTGGCTTGCTTTTACCTGATCTTTTGTTCGTTCGAAGCTTGACTACGGATGCGAGTCTATGCATCCACCGCCGAACGTGTATTTTGGAATATGGGCTCGAATCTACCACACAAGTCTCCGCCTGTTGATCAGTGCCTCTCGCACCTTCCCCATTCAGATCATAGTTGTCGACGTTAGAAGATGACACTCAGTCTGTGACGTGCATAATGAATTATGCACCTTTATATGCAAGACTGGTCTCTCCGTCGGTCTACAATAGCTCTCACTGCATACGCAGCCGATCTAGACGGTGCCTATGCCACCGAAAGTCACCAAAAATACCTTAAGCTCTTTGGTTTTAGGTCTAAGAAACTCTTTTAAGAAGTCGGTGTAGCTGACGGATCGGTGCTGCTTCATTTTTCCACCCAGGACGCCACCCATTAATATACAATGTTTTACTATTTTTCGCCACGCCTCTGCTCCAAAAGCCTGCACAGTGCAGGGATCTTTGTAATTAGCCTTTTGGCAGCCCATTTCATGTCATGCTGGATCCGTGACAGTGTATACGAATGGCTCCAAGTCCCAAGAAGGGGTCAGCTTCCACGCCGTATCCCATCTGTTTCAATTCAGCGGGGCTCTACAAGGCAGTGTGTTTGTCTTCTCTGTTGAACTGGTTCCAATATACCGTTCGGTAGGGGAGATAACGTGAAGTGCCCGCTTCGGAGAGTGGATTGTGTTTAATAGCGACTCACAAAGTGCCCTCATTTCCCTAGTGGCATTGGAATCTCCACATCCCACAGTTTGTGCTATCAGTGATCCCACGATTGCCGCGAGTCGAGTGGATGTCAAGATTATCTTCTGCTATGTTTCTGGACATGTGAAAATTGCAGGGTATGAGCGACAGATTCCGCGAGGACTGGGTGACCAGAGCAGCGTTTCGCTCTTTTTTACATCAACTACTACATGGCAGGAGTCAGGGCTGCCTTGCAAAGCAGCTAGGAGACGGCAGGGAGAACTTAATGTTGAGTACCATTGCGCCGCGATTGTTCTCATGGACTCCGATGCCACGACGCCTTCAGGTCACTTTCTGTCATCTTCGAATTTGACACAGTCGCGCGACGCATAGCTATTTGATAGAGCGGGGTCGCTCTCACTTGTCCCTTTTACTCTGGCCGGGTTCGTGCACACAGACTTGTGGACTATGTGACTTTTTGGACGATAATGGACTCTACCATTTTATTTTATTCTCTTTATGCTGGTCACATATTAATGTGCCAGGGGAAAGTGCCCGCCCCCCCCACAACGCTTCCTGTTTTTTTTATTTGTATTGCTTTTGTTTTAAATTTGTTTTTTTAAGGAGATTTTCCATGTTGTGTTTTTTTGTTGTTTTTTTTCTAATCTAGCCTAGGATTATAGTGTAAGATGATTACGGCTACTTATGCCTTTGTAAGCAGTCGCTAGTTGAGCGCTGAAAAAAAATCTCCCTCCTTTTTCTTCAATGAGACCATACTCTACCTTTTATAAGAACCAACTTCTTTTTTTCCAATTAAGCAAATCCCTCGACCTCACAGGGTATTTCATCTGCATTTTATATTAACCTCAATCAATAACAAAGAAAACCTACATATTGGATGAATAACCAACGAAGAGATTTTTTTGATTTTTTCCACAGTAGAGGAGAGAAGAATGGATCAAGGAGAAGCGGAATAAATAAAAAGAAGAATAGTGAAAAGGCTTATTAATACAAAGAATGAAATGGAAAATCAAACCAATCTATCTATTTGTACAAAGAGACGAGGCAGGTAGGAGCAACGATTTAAGCCACCTAAGTGAATCGTCTACTGTTGGCAGAGCTCTTGAAAGACATACTCCAGCATATTGGAAGAGGAAAGAAGTTATTTTACACGGGACGATGACAAGTAAAAGGAAACAGCTTACGCGCGACGATTTCAAGGGAAAAGGAAACAGGTTACAAGCAACGATGATAAAGAAATAAAGAAAAGGAAACAGGTTACACGCGACGATGACAAGGAAAAGGAAACAAGTTACACGCGACAATTTCAAAAGAAAAGGAAACAGGTTACAAGCGACGATGATAAAGAAATAAAGAAAAGGAAACAGGTTACACGCGACTATGACAAGGAAAAGGAAACAAGTTACACGCGACAATTGCAAGAGAAAAGGAAACAGGTTACAAGCGACGATGATAAAGAAATAAAGAAAAGGAAACAGGTTACACACGAGGATGACAAGGAAAAGGAAACAAGTTACATGCGATGATAACAAAGAAAATGAAATAGGTGCACATGACGATGACAAGGAAAAGGAAACAAGTTACACGCGACGATTTCAAGGGAAAAGGAAACAGGTTACAAGCGACGATGATAAAGAAATAAAGAAAAGGAAACAGGTTACACGCGACGATGATAAGGATAAGGAAACAAGTTACATGCGATGATAACAAAGAAAATGAAATAGGTGCACATGACGATGACAAGGAAAAGGAAACAAGTTACACGCGACGATTTCAAGGGAAAAGGAAACAGGTTACAAGCGACGATGATAAAGAAATAAAGAAAAGGAAACAGGTTACACGCGACGATGATAAGGATAAGGAAACAAGTTACATGCGATGATAACAAAGAAAATGAAATAGGTTGCGCACGACGATGACAAGGAAAAGGAAACAGGTTATACGCGACGATTTCAAGGAAAAAGGAAACAGGTTATAAGCAACGATGATAAAGAAATAAAGAAAAGGAAACAGGTTACAAGCGACAATAATAAAGAAATAAAGAAAAGGAAACAGGTTACACGCGAAGATGACAAGGAAAAGGAAACAGGTTACATGCGATGATAACAAAGAAAATGAAATAGGTTGCACGCGACGATGACATGGAAAAAGAAACAAGTTACACGCGACGATGACAAGGAAAGGAAACAGGTTACATGTGATGATGACAAGGAAAAGAAAACAGGCTGCACGCGACGATGACAAGGAAAATGAAACAGGACACACGCGACGATGACAAGGAAACGGAAACTGTTGACACACAACGATCGCAGCACAGAAAGAGGGCACACAAAAATCATCACACTCCTAGCACACACAGGAGCCCCATTTAACCAATTTAAGTTATCCATCGCACATAGAATCAATATATCTGTCCATCACTGGCCTATGCCTCCCTATCATGTGCGCCAAACATCGCACCCACTCACATCAACACATTACAGAGGACAAAACAAAGTACTCCTCCTAGCAACATGTTACCCCCCCCCCCCCCCCGATTGATCACTTATACCACCTCGACCTCCGAGGAATGCAATTGTCCCCACAATGCAAGAAACCCAGGACACTGCATGGAAGAGCTCGCCACCCCCCACATGACATGTGTGAACTAGAACAACATACTACATACACCGAGACGCTTCCAGAAATCCCACTAACCCGGAAGCCAGCCCCTCTTCCATCACTCACATAACCATCCACACGCACACAACACAGCAAGGCATACAACTTCTCGACTCATACTACCACCTAAACACCAACAATCCACAGGATATTAACCAAGAGGAAAGATCCCTCCCACGCCACAAACGGGTCGCCCAGGCAATGCTCCGGGCGTCCACCACCCAAAACTAAACCTAGTCGTCGAAGACATCCGCCCCCAACTACCACCAAGAACAAGACATACTCCAACACACAATTTCAACATAACGAACACAAGCACAGCTGAGACAAAACCTACATACAGATACGCAGGGTGCGGGGTCTCTGGGAGAACTCAATCGGGTCAGGGAAGTTCATGGTAGCTGGTCGGCCTAAGGGAGAGACCTTAGCGCGGTAAACATAAGTTATTAATGGGGGGAACCTTTATCACCTCGATGGACGGGGTCCCTTACCGGGGATAACCCATAAATAAGACCCATTAGGATTCTTGTCCCTTTGGGACAACATATGAATATTCTAGATTGTTGTATTCCTCCGATGACATCCTTACCACACTCGGTCTCCTTCTGCTCTGGGTATCTTTGGCGAGTATCTTTCACACAGTTTCACTACCAATTTCTTCCCCACTACCATGAACTTTTATTAAAAGACCTTCTGATCGATAGGGTGAGACGGAAGGGTGAATTTCTTCCCCCTCCTTTCACCAAGTTCGATCTGATATTGTAATTCTCGCAATCCTGCAAATCTCCACTTCATAAATATATAATTAGAATTACTGGAAGTTGTATTCTATTGATCAAGGTCATTTAAAATTAAAACTAATTAAATAATTACAAAATTGAAAATACATATATAAGAATTAGACAACAATAAGTAAATATTTAATTTTAGGATTAATGGCTAAACTAGATTTTAGTTTTGGCAAATATTTTTAATTATTTTCTATTTTGTTTCTTCGTCGACCTCATCATTTAGATACATGGGGTAAGATGTCCCAACGCCAAGGCTAAAAATATAGAATACGAAATAACCCTAGATTTTTTTTAGAAAAAAATACTAGGAAATAGATAAAATAAGCTTATTTGGGGGATGTCGAACCAGTAATTCCACGATCGATCTCAGGATCTTTTAGAGGAGCAAATGCAAGTTCTGCGGGAGGTTCCTAGCTTAGAGAGATACTGGGTTTGATGGGGTAACGCTTTGGGTGAAGTAGAGTCACTGCGCCTTGTAGCTTAGCGGTAGAGCATGTGACCGGCCATCAGAAGACCCGGGTTCGAGTCCCGGCAGGGAATTTCAAACTTTTTTACCCTGGCGTTATCTCTTTATTGTGTTATTGCCTTTATTGTGTGCCGCCCTCTGCTCTCTTTGATTCTAGTCTTCTTCTAATGTCCCTTTCTCTTACCTCTAAAAAACTCCTGTTTCTTGTCTCATTGCTCATTCGTGTCCAATTTCTCTTCTCTTGTACTATATTGTTATATTGTCTGCCATGCAAGGTTTCTGCACCTTTCTTTCTGTCTTCAAAATTGTTTTGAAAGGCAGAAAATAAATATGGCGAAAGTCCTGTGATGCTTGTTATCACCCGCAGAACTTGTATTTGCTCCTTCTATATATATATATATATATATATATATATATATATATATATATATATATATATATATATATATTCTTAGACCTGGTTACATTGCATACGGACACTGCTAGAGAAGAATAAGGCAGAAAGAGCACACGTGGTTGATTGGGTAATCCAATTACGTGTCTTAATTTTAAAAAAAAAGACCAGAGCGAGTTCAAGAAGATGAGAAGGACGAAAACACAGTGTATCTACCTTGTATGGGGAACGAAATCACTATAATAAACACCAGTCGCCTACTTCATTTTCCAAACTCTCATCATATAAATCTTGATGTGGTCGACTTCATATCCTGTATTACGGTAACTATGTTCCTGCTAGATGCTGCCATAATAGAATATTAATATTAAAAAATCCCTTATTCACCTATAAGGCACAAGCAGTAGTCACCTTCTTCAAAGATGACACCTCCACTAAAAATATTCACCCGTTAATCTTCAAAACTATTTGGTTTTTTTATCTTTAATTCTTCTCACCTTACGACCCTAGTTTTTCATCATTACCTCACTCGCTTGGTTACTTTATTCATGGCAATGTTACGACCTTTTAATTTTCAGTGTCTGTGCATTTTTTTAGAGGATAGAAAAGATTGAATGTTTACTTCAATTTGATTCGTTATTTGTTTTGGATATGTAATTTTAGTTTCTATATTCATTGAGCCTCAAAATGAGTTTCATTTTTGAAAACCCCATTTTAGGCGAGTTTCGAATTTATAGATACCTTTTTTAACTGACTAATTCAAACATTTTCTTTTCATATTTGCATGCTTACTTGACATATTTTTATTCTAATTAAATCTAATGTCAATTCATGATAATCGTCTCTATGAATTAGGTAATTAGAAACAACGTAAACACATATTTTTTCAATTTGCCTCCTTTACTACTACAACCATTTTATCCTACTTAATGGAAGCGAAATTCATTCAAGTGCCTTTTAAAAAAATTGCTCTGCAAAATAGCCTCAAGCATGCATTAATTGATAAAGGCACAGACAAATGCAGCTATATTATAGTTCTAAAACTGGCCTAATTGTTGGTATTTTTTTCCCATAAATTCATCGAAGCATATATTTTTAAATAAGGCCTCAGTTTTTAGGATATTAACTTTTTGTATTTTAGGGTTTTAATAAGAGAAACAATGGAATTTGAGTCTTTTTTTATCAAGCTCCATGAAAAGAACCTTAAATTCTTTCCTTATTTAATAGATTACCTTATTTTTATTTCCTTATTACGAGTTGGAATATTTCCCCTCTATCGTACATTCACAGTTTCTTCCAACATCTAAATTTTGATGTTATCAATTTTGGTTTAGGATAATTTCGGGTAACACAGATTGAAGGAAATCTCTTCAGTATATGCAGTCGTGACTATATAGACCAAGAATTTACAAAAATTAAATAGATTGCCTTCAATCTGTGTTACCAGAAATATTTTTGGGAAAACTGCATGTGTAAAGCTAAAAAAAACCTTCTATAACCACAGGTTAAAGAAAGCAGAACCTTTACACAACATATTACTTTTAACTTCTAAATACAATTATACATTAAAAAATATGTTAATAAAACATACCCCAAGGAACGATAATAATGTAATATACAGTATACCTTGTTTGGATTGTAATTTATTCTATGTAGGTCAAACTTCTAAAAATATCTCTGTAAGAATTAAGCAACATCAAAATGCAGTATCTCAGGGATATACAAATAATACTTTGGCCGTCTACAGGCTTAAGATGGGTCACCAGATTAACTGGTCAAAAGCAGATACCAGAATGTGTATAAATGATTTTATTAGCAGAAATATCTTTGAATCGCTCCTAATCTCCAGCACAAAGGAGAGAAATGTAAATATTAGCCACGGTTTGTTTTCCTTAAATCCAGTCCTATCTTTCTTTCTCAGATCAAACTTATAAGGGGTCATAAAAAATCTGACCTTATAAGGAAAACATTGTTTTGCATAAATACGGCGTTTCTCTATTTTATAAGCTATTGTGAATTTTAAAATCAAACTTATCACAGGTCATTAAAAAGAATCTGACCATCTGATTTTATAGCGTAAAGATTGCTTTGTAAAAATACAGTGTCTCTCTATTTCATAAGCCATTGTGAGTTTGAAAATGTTAAGATAACGAAAGTACTAGCTCCAAAAAATCGTTCTTTTTCCTTTCGTGGTACATCCAAATAAATATCTATACCTATTCAAGTGTTACCTCGCGTGATTTTTACACACACAAACACACACACACACATAATTTTATTTTTTTCTACAAAGAGCTAATAAAACGAATTTTATTTGTTGCAAATGGATTTATTTTATGCACAAAGACTGAGCAACTATTTAACTTTTATTTTCCAGAGCCTTTCTTTACTTTGTAAGTATAATTTTTAACACTAAAGGAACAACACTGCATTGGATCATTTCAATGAAGTCACAGCCAGTTGTGTGAGTCAGTTGGTATCTTGGCTTTAAAGTACAAATAAGATGTTTTCTGTTACTATATTAACCTATGATTGTTAAAAGATTGTGTTTTTGTGTGTCAGATAATTTATTATAGTTATTTTAATAGTTTGATTTTGTGTGCTTCAGGTAGTTTTTTAACTATAAATGAATTAAATCAAAATGCGAAAACAGAGTGATTTGAGTCCTCGGAAAATTGGACCAATAAACATTTTACCGAAAGAAACTAAATTAATACAGAAAGAAATCGCAAAACACTAAGTGTTTCAACTCAAACAGTAAGTGTTATTAAAAAAAAATTATAATGGTCAAGATTTAAATTCCAAAAGGGTCGTAAAATGTGGTCGAAAACGAAAAAAAACTCCAAAACCGGATAGAAAATTAATACAACAGGCTCTTAAGAGCAGACGAAAATCTTGCAGGAAGATTTCTATTCAGCTGGCAGCAGAGGGTGAATGCCCGAAGAAGAGTGAATGACGGCTGGATTGAAATCATATCGTCTGAGAAAGAAGCCTAGACTCACGGAAACAATGATGAAGGCACGCAATTCCTGGGCAAAAAATAACCTTGAGTGGATTTCAAAACAATGGGAAAAGGTAAGAATAACACATCTAGGTAACCAGTTACCTGTAATTTATAAAAAACTTTAATACGTACTAACTTTAACAGTGCCTCATTTTTGTAATGGCTTCAATCTTTTCAAACCATAAAGTTTATTTGATGATTCATTTCTTCAATGGCTTTTCCAATACTTCTATGGCTTTTCAAGTACTTACGGTGTATTTTCGACTATTGAAGGTAGTTTTCTCGTACAAATCAACCATTGCAGTGCTAGAGGATTGCGTACAGAGTGTAAGAAGACGACCTGGAGAAGAATTTATGGCCGAATGTCTGAGGAAAACAGTAAAATTTCCAATGAAAATCATGGTGTGGGGAGCCATTTCTGTAAATAGGACAAGTAGTTTGCACATTGTTGAGAAACTGGGGACCAGAAAAAGTATAAAGGGGGAAGTTCTTAAAGGTCGTTTACTAGCTCAAATAAGGGAATGGTATGGCGACAGACCTTGGATATTCCAACACGACTCGGCCCCATGTCATACAGCAAAATCAGTGAAGGCAAAGTTTGCACAAAATGGAATTCATCTGCTTTCATGGACAAGAAATTCCCCCAAAATGAATCTAAATGAGAGCTTATGGTGTGTGCTGAAAGGTAAAATACACACAAAGCCCATGACGACCAAACAACAACTCATATACCGTCTCATTGAAGTTTAGTTCAGATCGAAGTGAATCCAGGAAGTGTGCCATTCTAAGACGTGTAAAGCACTCATGGATGCTCAGGTTGGCCAAACTGGTTACTAATGAATGTTGAAGACTTAACACTGTGCCAATGTGTCAAAATAAATATATTTGCAATCAATAAAATTAGTTTTATTAGCATTTTCTTAGAAAAAATTATTTGGAGGAAAAATTCATAATAATTCCGCTAGTACTTTATCTCGGACGGGTTTGTACCTAAGGTGTTGAAGGAAGTGTGCGATGAAGTATCACGACATCTGTGCGCTATCTTTAACATGTCAATCCGGACCAAATGCGTTCCTAGAGACTGGCGTGAGGCGGAGGTGACTCCAATCTTCAAGAAAGGAGACCGTAACCAAGCGTCGAACTACCGACCTATCAGTCTGACTTTGATAGTCGGTAAGCTCATGGAAAGCATCATGGTGGACAAAGTGACGTCGTATTTAGAGTCAAACCTGCTACTGAGTAGTTCCCAGCACGGCTTCCGAAGGCAACGGTCATGCCTGACGAACCTTGTGGAATTCTTCCACTTCGTTTTCAGTGAGCACGATCGGGACAAGGCGGTGGATGTGGTCTACCTAGACTTTCAGAAAACCTTTGATAAGGTACCACACCGCCGCCTTCTACGGAAAGTGCGAGCGCTTGGCATAGACGGAAAGGTAGCCGGCTGGATCGAGAACTGGCTAAGTGGCAGACGGCAACGGGTGGTGGTAAATGGACAGTCTTCTGAATGGGTGCCCGTTACTAGCGGGGTGCCTCAAGGTTCTGTCCTGGGACCACTACTATTCATCATCTACGTCAACGACATGGATGGTGACATGGTTGCCAAGATTTCCAAATTTTCCGACGATACCAAACTTGGTATGAACGTTGCAAAGGATGGAAATACTGCCCACCTGCAGGAAGATCTTGGAAAGATTGGGGAGTGGTCGGACACGTGGCAAATGCCTTTTAACGTGAGGAAATGCAAAGTGATGCATATCGGCCACAGAAACCCCCAATCTCAGTATATCCCTAAGGGCACTGCTATTGAATCCACCGATACTGAGAAGGACTTGGGTGCAACAATCACTAGTGATCTCAAGTTCTCGAAACAGTGCATTGAGGCGGAGAAAAAAGCCCAAAGGATGCTAGGCTATATTAAGCGCCAGTTTGGTTATCGGAACCAGGAGATTGTACTGTGCCTGTACAACTCACTTGCCTGACCGCACCTGGAGTATGCCGTACAATTTTGGAGTCCTTCATTGCGAAAGGACATCGCAAGATTGGAACGCGTACAAGCCAGGGCAACCAAGCTGATTCCCTCTATCCGACATACAAGTTATGAGGATAGACTAAGGGAATTAGATCTGTTCTCGTTGGAAACCCGTAGACTGCGTGGTCAGCTCATCGAAGTTTCCAAAATACTTCGATGGTTCGACAATGTTGACTACCGGGATATTTTCACACTGAGTGAGAACAGAACGCGCAATCACGGCTTCAAACTTGAACTGAAGCGTTACAACTGCAATCTGTGTGGAAATTTTTTCACTTACAGTATCTGCGGTATGTTGAACGCACTTCCAGTGGAAGTTGTCAACAGTGAATCTGTTGACCAGTTCAAGTCAAGACTAGACAAGGTCTTGAAAAGTGGCCGTTTAGGGACGCAAAACAATTGAGCAGCCTTGTGCCCGCTCGATTGCAAGTGCAAAGGTACCCTCTTTGAATGGACCGTAAGGTCTCCTAGGGTACTTACTTTCCTTGTTACTCCTATATATGTGTGTGTGTGTGTGTGTGGAAGTATGAATTAGAACGCACCTTGTGGCTTAATTCTTATCAGGCCTAGACTGGCGCCAGCTATGTTTGTTTACATTTATGACCACCGTCCCCCACTCTGATAACGTTGACCGCCCGTCTGACCGCTAGTGTCTCCCTCGTCAAAATATCGATTATCAAACTTCCTTGTTTACATTGTAGGACGTCATAATATCCCTTGGGACTTCGTTTGTCTCGCCCCTTGCCTCCAGACGAACTCCCCTATTTAAGACGAGGTGCAAGTTCTCATCTGAGAGTACGGCTAGGAAGTCTTGTCGCTCAGATCAAGTGCATTTGTATCCCAGTCGAACCGAGATTCGTCGTTGTGATCTCTTGAGTAGATCCTCTCCGTAATCCGCTCTGTTTAGAGGAAGATTACCACTACTTTATTGCGTCCCGGAAGACTGTCCTGGGCTCGCCTCTTCGCATCCGTCTTCGTGGAGATTCTACGCCGTCCGTTTACGAGTCTGTACTGTGGTCGCCCCCCTTCCTCCCCCCCGGAAATCGGAGTAATCGCAAACCCGTTGAAGTTTTCTGAACGCTCATACCCTAAGTTCGTTCTACGAAGACCTGGCCACCGGTCTTCCGCTCCCGTCAATCATCCGAGGTAATCCAGAAACCTACCCTCGTAAGTCACCTCACCTCATTGAAGACCCCATAATCGAATAACAAAAAGATTTAGTAATCTTACTCCTCTTATTTAAACCGTTGAATTAATTAATAATTCCCTGGCCCAGCTTCCATTAATTTCTGCCCGATATAAATTTCCTTGTCAAGCTAACCTTTGTGCTAATTTCCATTATTATTCTTGTCTCCATATTTAATCATTTATCTTGTATTAAAGCTTATTTTTGTAGAGGTGTTTCCTTAAATAATTCCTAATTTGAATCTGTCAAACGAGTTCCCTTTTCGAATAGCCAACCTGTAATGAAGTCGCACTCTTCCTTCGCTGCATACCTGCCTGAGTACAGGGCCGAGATTTGCCGGTGTGACTCAATTACGTATGTACCCATATTAGACCGTGGGACATACTGTGTCGTTCCTCGACATTATACTCGTATATCCTTTGAAAAGTGTAGAGACTTAAATCTCTGCTGTCACACCCCCCTCGTTGTTAAAACTAGCTCTTTAATGAGCGTTTTAACCAACACTTCAGCCGATTAGGTTAAAGTGTTAGCTTGGATAACGAGGATCGTTTGACGTCACAGGTTCGAATTTCTCCCATTCTTAACGGATATACTTCCATTTTTAAAACCCTGTCATGGTTATCATCTCTATCTCTCTCTCTCTCTCTCTATATATATATATATATATATATATATATATATATATATATATATATATATATATATATATATATATATATATATATGAATAACGTTACAGCCACGAGGAAAATGAAACAACGGAGAACTGCGAGGCCTTTCGACTAATGGTCCTTTACTAAGTCTGCTTAGTAAAGGACCATTAGTCGAAAGGCCTCGCAGTTCTCCGTTGTTTCATTTTCCTCGTGGCTGTAACGTTATTCATAAATTCCTAACGTTCCTTATTTTCGTGATTCAGTTATATATATATATATATATATATATATATATATATATATATATATATATATATATATATATATATAGATATACCAAGCTACTTACCTCACAGTATTGAAATATCCCACTCAACAAGTTAATAGTGATTTCCAGAAAAAAATGTACGGCTATTACCTTAAAACTTCCCTGAATTAGTTTCAAAATTCGAGTCCTATAACACCACCCTTCCTTATTTGTATGGACTTGTAAAAACGCTCAAACCAAACTTACCTTTGCGCCCTATTATAAGTTATGTTGGTTCGGTTTCATATGCTCTGTCTAAATGGCTCACTTCTTTTCTTACACCTCTAGGGTGGACCATTTCTCTTCACATGTTACCAATAGCTACGACCTTATTTCTAAACTTAATGCTATTCAGTATTCTAACAATTTGACCCTTGTTAGTTTCGATGTCTGCTCATTATTTACCAAGGTTCGGGTTTGAAGATCTTTTCACTTTCCTTAATGATAAATTGCAAAATATTGACCTTTCTGTATCTGCTACTATTTTTATTAACCTCATTTCACTTTGTACCCCGAATTGTAAGTTTTCGTTCGAAGTTAAATATTTTCTTCATAAGTTTGGATTAGCATTTCACCTGTTCTCTCTAACTTATATATGGAGTTCTTTGAAACAAGACTCGTGCCTACTATCCTTGACTTTCCCATTGTTTGGCACAGGTATATTGATAATGTCATTTGTCTGTGGCCTAATTCTAAAGATGTTAATAGCTTTCTTACCAAACTTAATTCACACGTCCCTTCCATTCAATTTGACCATGAAGTTGAAAATAATAGAACCCTTCACTTTCTTGATCTTCTTATTCATAGAACACCGAGTGGTTTTAAATACTCCATCTATTGCAAATCTACTAATTCACACTCTTATATTCATTTTTTACTCTTCGCATAGTAGCAAAGTCAAATGTTTCCGTTTTTTCCTCTATGGTTTTACGTCCTTTTCGAGTTTTTAGTCCCGAATATATGGATTTGGAATTCTCCAATATCTTTGAAATTGGCCATAAATTATGTTACCCATATTCTTTTCTTCTAAACTGTCTTTCCTTTGCAAAAAACACGTTCTATAATACAGTTCCTGTTAACCTATGATTGTTTCATTGACATTCCCCGTCTTTTAAAAACCTTTAATATTTATGTTGCTTTCAAATACAAGTCGATTATAAAGAATATACTGGTTCACAATAATTGTAATAATATTGATGGATTCTATTCAATCCAATATTCTGTTTGTCCAAGTAACTATTTTGAACAGACAGGAAAGCAATTATCTGTCCGTATTAATAAGCCCAAATACAATATTAGGAGAGCTAACATCGTTCATATATCCGAAAATAACCACTTAATTAATTGGAATCCAGCAAAATTTATTTTCTCGCTCAAATGACTCAATTGAAAGAAACATTGCTGAATGTTCATGTATAAGTCAATTCGATAAATTTAACATTTCCCCTGGTTTTTAAAATTGATGCTGTTATGAAAAAACTTATTCTTAAAGAAATTACTTTTGACTTATGTTCTTAGTTTTTTTTGCAATATGCATTGTTATTGGTACCCGATTTGTCAATTTAATTATCTCATTGGTTTTGTATTAACATTATTTTATTTCTCTCCCTCTCTCCTTGCACCGGTCCCCCAACGTATTTGTTTGCTTCTTTTGTCTCTCCCAATCTCCCTCTTTAGAATATCTCCTTGTCCGTTAATCGTTTTAACACCTTTGGCTCTATTCTTGACCCTTTCTGCCTCTTGGTTTGATCTTACTACCTGTTATAGCTAAATCTTATTGTGAATTTACCCCTCCCTCTTTTATTTCCTCATTGGTGATTTCTTGTCTTAGAGGTTGTCCTTTATTTTTTACTGTCATATATATACTATTATTATATTATTTTCACTTCTAGTCATCCTTGAGAATGAACTGAATAAAGATCGAAAAACTACTCGGAAGCACCTTTTCATTTTTCCTGCGGGACATTGCATTCATTGCGAACCTCACGAGCTACTTTGTGAGTTATTCAATTCATATATATATATATATATATATATATATATATATATATATATATATATATATATATATATATATATATATATATATATATATATATATATATATATTTATTGTAGGTGACTGCTAACTTATTGTTAATTATTTTATTTTAGAGTCTCTCGATTTGTCTTATGTTCCGCTTTTGGTCTTGGCTTAACCTATGAATTAGTTCACCAAAATTTATTTGAAAGTCGTGACGCACGAGGGCAGAAACTGATTCACTAAGCAAAACTAAATATGTATATATATATATATATATATATATATCCATAGCTTCATCAAGTAATGAAATCCTTTATACAAAACAGATCTCGAACGAGAACCAGCTCCTAACTTTAATAGCTCCCCTGTTCAACGTCTCGCCAACAAATCTTAATAAAGAATTTCTCGAAGGAATAATTGGTTAGAATAAAGACTACAGTTTCTTTGCCTCTTCGCATACATATCACAGCCCAAGGACCATAGCAGAAGTATTTTTCCTCTTTAAAGGAGAATGTATATTAAGAATAACCATTAAGAAGATAAATGATGAAAATTATAGCTGCCAAAGGCACACAGCGATATCTGATTCATAGAATTTTTATATATATTATAATGTCCATTTCTCTATGTGGGATCTCATCGCTCTCCTGAATCGGGGGGATAAGGGCCCCCCTAGGAACCGAAAGTAGAGTAAAATAGACGAAAATTAATTTTAAAAGAGAAAATCCCCAAGTGGGCGAAAAATACCTTAAGTGAAGGACGCAATTTTGCGTGATATATAACTTCGGCGCTCACCAACGGTTGAAAAAGACTCGGTAGTGAAACAGGTAAAACAGATAAAGTGATTGTCAAATGAACCCTAAACCGTTGGATGCTAATCCCATTAGCACGAATAATCCCCCCCTCCACACACACACACTCTTGTCACCCAAAACGAACTCAAATTGAGACCATGCTTACAAAGAACAAGGCAGTCACATGAACATAAAAAGGTTCCCAAATCACAAAATTTCTCCTTCCCTGGAATCATTCTAGCGGGACGTGAAGACAGAGAAGAAAACTCATTTGTATACTACACGCAAGAATAAACACAGATACATACACTCGTACTATGTTACGCTCTCCAAGTAGATAAGCTTCATTCCAGTGAAAAAAAAACAAAAAACAGAACGAGACATTAGGGCATCCATTGACGCGTGAATTAATCTGAGATCAAAGGAAAAAGAATATTTCTGCCAAATACAAAACCACTCATCTGGAAAAATTCCATCGCTTCATGCAAATAGTACTTCCGAATTGCTCTTGCTATTGCAAACCCGCTACGCTTCATGCGGAAGCTACGCCCTATTTGCGGCACATAGGAGCCTCTTCCTCGGGGAAGGAGATGCCTCCAAGACTTCATCAATAAGACAGTTAGGTTAGTAACTTTGATGGTGAAATTAACCAATTTTGCACGTATATTCCTACAATTCCCTCAAAGTGCTTACTCAATGAGAGCGGAATAGGAAATGGGTGTAATCTAACCAAAATATAATTCGCCAGTAAATAAAAGTAATAAGAATATATATACATGGTCAAAAAAATACCGACTGAATACAAGGTTTCGGAAAAGTCTGGAACCGAAAGAAAAAACAAATTTAACCATGACATTCTTATTAAAAATTTATAAGTGCTTAATATGATCACACTATAACTGCACAAATTATCGAAGCCACTTTAGCATATGACTGATAATGTTCTTTAACATCCTTGGTTCCATAGCATCTCATGTCTTTCATTATGTATCTAAGGTATTGGAGGTTGCTTATCTTAACTAAGAACACTTGTGCTATCAGGTATCTTCATAATTTATAGTTTAGAGCAGTGGTGCACAACTTCAGGCCCGCGGACCATATGTGGCTCGCGTAAAGGTTGGGTGTGGTCGGCGAAGCCCAGATCATTCTATTTTTGTATTTCGTGAAAAAAAATTATTGAACCGCGATTTCGGCAACACTAACAATTTGTTTATTTATTTTTTTTTAGCTTGATGTCATTGTTGATACATTGACGAAGGCGATGCTGTCTTAAGCTGATTTCGGGATTCCTTTTAGAAATTCTAGTTAAATGCTTTATTTTAATCATTGAATCTTTGGTCTTTCTAACTTTTCGAGGCATAGGAGGTTGTTTTCGGTAGCGTTGGTTTGTCTGACTGTTAGCAAAATAACTTAAAGAGTTATGGATGGATTATGTTGAAATTTTCAGAAAACGTCCAAAATGGGACTAGGAATAATTGATTAGATTATGAGAATGATCCAAATTAAATCAGGGATTCTGGATCGATTTTTTAAGTAGTTATTTTATTTCTTTTAATTTACTTATTCTTAACATTTCAATTTTCTGTAATTGTGCTTTTCGAGTGCTTTCGAGGTTTTTTGAAGCAAGTACTACTAAGAAAATTTAAATAGGTTCTTTTTAGTAAGTGAGCTATACTCGTAGTTGAAGCAATATTCAGCTCATATTCCTTCTCAAGGATGTTTGTTAGAAAATTAATTTTAATATTGTTTGACCGGTTCAGTTGTAGGGGTGCGAAAATGTATGAGAGAAATTCCTTCCAACTCGATAATATAAATGGCCGATAAAATTACCAACCAAAAACGGACTAAGGCCACTCGTGAGGCTAGAGTATTGGCGTTCAAATCCAACGGTACCGCGTTTGAAAACTCAAGAGTCCAAAAACTTTTACGAAGATTTCTCAAGAAAGAAAACGGAAGAAAACGCTTCAATGACCAACTCAACTAGAAGCACAAAGAAATCGGCACCACAAGATAAATGGAAGAAATATGAAGATAAAACAAGAATCAAGAAGTACAAAGAAATCAGAAGTCAAGGAAAATTCAAGACAAGCGTTTGAAGGGCCAACTTAAAGAAAAAGGAATTTCAGTCAAGAAAGGAAAATTTGAGGAAGACAACGTGCATCGAGGAAACCAAGTGAAAAGCAAGAATAATATTGATAAAATAAATAAATAGATAAGAAGGATACCCCCCCCACCATAACTGGTGACCCTCAACGGCCGAACAATCTTCTGATTTTCGTTACAACTGCACCTGCCCGCCTACTAGAAATTTAAGAAAAAGTGCTGCTGGAAACTTCGGAGACCCAGGGAAGGAGAAGCCATTACTCATTGATTAGAGACAAGACTTCGTTCGCTCTCCTGAATCCCATTAAATTAGCTCCATTCATGCCGCAGACTCGGAGGCCGTAGGAGGGAGAGCTACTACTCCTCGATTAGGAAATCCAAGACTAGTCTCTCCCCAATCCTGAAATTCGCTTCGCTTTCTAGAAAGGGACCTGTGCAGGGGTGCGAAAATGTATGAGAGAAATTCCTTCTAATTCGATAATATAAATGGCCGATAAAATTACCAACCAGAGACGGACTAAAGCCAGTCGTGAGGCTAGAGTATTGGCGTTCAAATCCAATGGTACCGCTTTCGAAACTCAATAGTCCAAAGAAAACGGAAAGAAAACGCTTGAAGGACTAACTCAACAAGAACCACAAAGAAATCAGCAACTCAAGATAAATGGAAGAAAATGAAGATGCATCAAGAAAACGAAAGATTAAGATCAACCCAGCCAAGAAGTATACGGAAGTCAAGAAAAAAGTCAAGATAAGCGTTTGAAGGCCAACTTAAAGAAAAAGGAATTTCATGTCAAGAAGAAGAAAATGAATTCGAGGAATACAACCTGCATAGTGAAAACCAAGATCAACAAGTATAAATAAATAAAAATTATAATAAAAAAGGGCCCTCCCCATACAGTGTCAGCCTGTATGATTTTACCTTTATACTGTTATCACTTTACTATAAATTTATTTTTGCATATCATTTAATGATGGTTTATTTCTTGTTTTGTTTTTTGCAGAATTTGATGTGTTCAAAGATGAATACTAAGAGAAAGCATGATTATAATCAGGTGTTCTAAGACGAGTGGACCCTATAATATTTATTCGTTGAGTTCAAGGGGAAACCATTGTATCTCGTGTGCAAAGTGTCTCTTGCTGTATCAAAAAACTTAAAACGTGAAAATGCATTACGATACGATGCTCAGTCATAAGTATTTCAATACTAAAGGAAAGCTAAGAGAAAATTTTGTCAGCAAACTTCAGAAAACGTTATCTGCTACGTAAAACTTCTTCAGGAAACCTGCTCATCAAAAAGATACCGTGGTTACTGCAAGCTACATTGTTGCGCAGAAGACTGCTCGATCCTCGAGACCATTTACAGATGGTCATCAGAGATTGCATGAAAGACGTAGCGAAGCTCATCGTTCCTGAAAAAGCACACCTGTTTGACCAAATCCGTCTATCAAGAATGACAATTGTGCGAAGAATCGAAGAAATAGGAAAGAACATCACCGAACGATTGTGTTCGAAATTTAATGAGTTCATTTTCCTTTCCCTTTCTTTTGATGAGAGCAATTATATGATCGACACTGCCCAACTATCCGTGTTCATTCGTGGTCTTTCAGAGGATTTTAATATTCATGAAGATTTTCTTGGTTTCATTGGTCTTCATGATGAATACATGTGGTATTGACATACAGACGGACATACTGGAGTTGGTTCAGCTGAAGTTTATCGGATTACAGTGGTCTAAGTTAGCAAGGCTCACGACAGATGGTGCTCCGTCCATGACAGGGAGTGAGAACGGGGCTGTAGCTCTCCTGAATAACCACGTTTGCAACGAGAATCCTGAACAAAATGTTCTCACTATTCACTGCATCATACATTAGGAAGTCATTTGTGGAAAGGCCTTATAACTTGATCATGTGATGCGCGTCGTGACAACATGCGTCAATGATATTTGGAAGACAGGATTAACGCATCGTCAATTCCATGCTTTTTGGAAGAAGTTGAGGCACGGTAAATGGATCTAATTTTTCATAGTGATGTTCGATGGCTTAGTAGAGTAAAAGTTTTGGAACGCTTCTTCTATCTCCGTCAAAAAGTGATAGTTTTCTTGCAAGAGAAGAAACCAACATTGAAGACTAAAAATGGAGTAATGGTGGTAAATGTTCTCTCTGATTCTACTTGGGTGCTTGATCTTGAGTTTTTGGTCGATATTACCCAGCATCTCAATAATTTGAATCTCAAAATGCAAGGTCGTAATCAGCTCATTACAGATTTACTTCGTGGTATCCAAGCTTTCTGAAGCAAACTTGTTCTTTTCCAGAAACAGTTGTCTAAAGGCAATGTATTGCATTTTAAGACCATGAGTTTTATCCTTGATAATATGGATTTTGTTCGAGATTTCGAGAAATATACCAAACAATGTAAAGTTCTTAAAAATAATTTCGTAAAACGATTCCAAGCAACACCTAGGGAAGAAACGGAGCTTCCACTCTTTCAGCAACTATTCAGAGTAGATGCCGAAGAGCTCGTGGATCCAGCGACCCAACTTGAACTCGTGGATCTGCAAGCTGATTCAAATTTGAAGACCTGCTTTGAAGATTACTCTCTTATCGAGTTTTATCGGCGTCTCCATACAAAATTATATCCGAAGCTGCTTACAAATGCTAAGTTTCGGGCTGTGCAGTTTGGGTCCACATATACTTGTGAGCAGTCATTTTCGATCATGAATGCCAATAAATTAAAGCATCGATCCAAAATAACAGATTAACTTCTTGACAAGGTGTTGAGAATTGCAATATCTCTATTAAGGGCAAACGTGGGGAAATTGGTGATCAACAACGGCTTCAAAAGAGGGAATTTGTGGCTAAGGAAAATACGTTTTAAAATGCAATGCGAACAATGAGTTTATAAATATAAAGTAATGTGAGAATTGCTTGTTTTTATTTTCCTATTCGGCCCGCTGCTAAATCATATAAGAGGAATTTGGCCCGCCACCCATTTTGTGTTGTGCACTACTGGTCTAGAGTATTAAGGTTAGGCAAATAGGGAGCCCATTCAAAAGGGACTGTCTTACCAATCCATCTATTTATAAATATTACAACCAATTACACACTGCAGTTTCTTAATGCGGCGTGGCACCGTTTTGCATTAACCACTTAGATCGTGCTCCAATTAAATAAAGTGCTGGTGCCATTTCATCACCAAGCTTTTGTAAGATATTTCTCGCCCTTCAATGAGGTCTCGAAAAAGAAAGAGCCAATGGGATGGGCGTTTCATAAAGAACACCATACCGTAATTCGTCTGGCACCTACTTCCTTGCTACCATCAAACCCATTTGGGTTTACCTATGACCAATAGCTGCAATTCTGTTTATTCACTTCACCAGTCATGTAAAAGTTTGCTTCGTCACTGAACTTCACGGCTTCGGGAAAGATGTCTGTTGAATTTGTTTCGAAAACCACTCACACATTTGAAAGCGACAATTAGGATCATCCTGGGTCATATGAGAGAATGAGGGAGAAGTGAAATTTACATATATGGCTGAAATTTTTATTCAAAGAAATGTCATGTATCGTGGTTTTAGGCACCCTTAATAATGAACCACTCCGTTTGATCAATTCTTGAGGCTTTTATCCATTTTGGAAGACTCCGGCACGAGCTCTTCGCTTACATTTGGACGAAGGAATCGGCTCCTAAGTCAGATCCAGTTTCCGTAGACTTTTTTTAGCAACTTCCCTATTTTTTCACCCTTTCATTCAATGTAAACGCCTTCATTTATTTCTAAACACAGAAAATATAATTGCTGCCTTTGGTTCCATATTTTATGACACCCTGTAGAAAGATCAATAGAAATTAAATTATCAATGCAGAATAAAAAGTAAAGGCTTGACTCCCCTTTTTGTGATTGGATAAACTTCTTTCATATCATATTTCATTCTATAGGTCAATCAGTTCGTCTCAATACTAAATAATTACCAAAAAGTTTCATTTATTTATGAATTCATAGGCAAAAATTTATTCATATTCAGAAATCAGAACGACTCAAATTCGTCGATTCTGACACCAAATGTTCATCTCCCCATTCTGTGAAGGTTCTTGCCCCCCCTCGCATGAAAAAGGCGGCGATTTCCAGAGAGCCACAATAGTCAAAATGAAAACTAAACATAAACTCTTACAAGTTTAGAGGGAATCAAAGCTAAATAAATGCCTATAAATCCTTCGCATGTTGAGTAGCTTGGTATGTATTTCATATGAACATATAAACTTAATGTCTTATTTAATTTCAGTCCATCAAGGCTCAGTGGCAACTCCACCTCCTATCAATGTACCATTTGATCTTATCTTGCTATATAGAAAATAGCATGAATGCACAGTACTAGAAGTTAGAGGAAGCAAAACCTGGAATGAACATTTCTATTAATACAGTGCCTCAAAAAATTCAGAATTTTGTATGGAACAGCTTTTAAAAGTTTGTGTAGTTTTAAAACTTCCTGATATGCACTTGATATGATAAGCCAGCTAAATTAAAAATAGGCAATCAATAAATGCATAAATTTTTAAAAAATTGTAATATATTAACTTTAAATGTTTTTTTTTATTGTTTTCCAATTTTTTAGCAATACAAGGTTTTGTTTTAGTATGTACCAACGTGAGGCTTTTTGGTGTAGCCTCTTAAGAACTTCCAAACTTTTTTTATCTTAGGGCCTAAGTCAACTTAAGGCTTCAACAAGTTTAAATCCGACCTAATTGATATTATCACCAAACACTGTATTACTGGCAAGAACCCAACGCCAAA
This sequence comes from Ceratothoa steindachneri, assembly GCA_963969495.1. NCBI lineage: Eukaryota > Metazoa > Arthropoda > Malacostraca > Isopoda > Cymothoidae > Ceratothoa > Ceratothoa steindachneri. Next base: position 107,888,791 of record OZ018324.1, on the reverse strand, counting down.
CCAAAGAGTACTATTACAATAGTGCTCACCTATTTTTCAGAAACACCGCAGAATCAAGCTTTTCAAGAAGATAAATGGCAAAAGCGGCGAACTCTCTACGCCCATATTCAGCTTTTGGAACAATCTTTAATGTCAAGAAGACAAAAGAGGTACCGCTACGGTATTTACAGGAATCTTGGCAGCACAGACAGTCCAAATAGAAGAAACAAAGCTTAAAACACGCCTTCAATGCCAAAATTTTAAAAACTCGACGAAATCCATGCACAAGATGGCTACTGACCAAAATGTAGACCACCTCAAGATAGTTGAAAAGGCCGTGCAAGACAATCCACTACTAAAATCGTGCACAAGAAACCACAAAACTCTTTTCACATTCCTGAAAATCAGGAGAGCGAAGAGACCACAAAAAGTACATAAATACCTTAAGCAGCATGGAATTACGGTTATAATTTTCTTTTACAAAAAGATCTCCTCAGTGGATGCAGCGTATGTCAAGAGCACCTCAAGGACTAAGCATGCGGCTCAGATCATAGTCTTGGATTTCATGGCCTCCGAAGGAAAGAAGATGCCACCCCCTTTGTTCATTAATCCCGGGAAAAGGTTGCGTGCCGAGATCTACACCAAGGTCCTAAGTTACTATGTTTGCCATGGCTCAAACCCAACTACTCTGAGAGCAACTTCGTGCACACCGAGGACGGGCCTCCCAACAACACGGCTAAAGAAAGAGGTAGTATTTTGAAAAGCCAACTTCTCTGAATTCTGGCAGGTGTACTTCTGACCCTCCTTAAACTTAGATCTGAATCCGTTGGACTATTTCCTTTAGGTCATTTTAGTGCGAACCAACAACAAAAAGCCTCGTCCCTTCTCCTAGAACTTCTTTCCTTCGCCGAATAACAGAGATTTATTTTCCTTTCTTAATAATATAATTTTACCCCCCTCGACCACTCTTTTTTCCAAGCAATGTCATCCTATACCCATTTAATTCATTTTCCCATCCTTTACCCACACACGAATCATGTGTAATAAATTCAAGCTGAGTTCCACAACGAAATACCGGAAACGTATACATGGAAGAATTTACTCCACTTCTTCACAGCTTATAAGAAATCTTACTTAATGTGGTTATATAAACATCTGATCTATATTGCGCCTGTGTTTTGGTGGTTTATGTATGGTGGATTTACATATTTGTGCACGAAATAAAATGAACGGGTCCCATAAACGCATAAAAGAGCTGAAGGTTTGCGTTTTTTTTCTTTCTTCCCACAGACCAAATTTTGCCCGAACTATATTAACCTAACTGACTTGTCATACCTCTTGCACTTCTCTATTTTGTTATTGAATCCAACATGATACTTTCCTTGATTGTGATTTTCAATTTTTATCCTTCATTTTCTCTTTTCCTCCATTAATAGACGTGCTCAGGGTCAATTTGCGGGTAATGGTTTGCCTTTATCATAATGAACTCGATTATGAAAGTGGAAAACTAAAGCATTTCTAGTGTAAAAAAAAACAAGCTCATTTTAGCGAGAAACTGAAATCTGTTTATACACTAATGGACAATGTATTTAAGCAAAAGACCATGCGAAAAGGATAAAACATTGTTTTTACGAGTTTCTTTTTCCCACTCCAATTAAAAGTCGAGGTAGATTTTAATGGTATCATTCGAAAATAGGATTGGAATTATGAGTGCAGTATATTCTAATTATGGTCGCAATTTCCTCAAATTGTCGTGGTTTTAGGCTGTGATTAATGTCCGTGGCCACGGAACTCTCGCCCAATTTGAGATAATCTAGATTTTGCTACAGCCATCAAAACCATATTTTTGATAATGCAATCATAATCTCAGATAACAATACGTAACAAAAGCTTATTTTATAAGATTTTTTCATTTTTTTATACATTACTTTGACGCTGAGTTCAAATATTATCTCCGTTTTGACATACGAGTATCATCAGTATTTTTAGAGATTTTATTAGATTTACATTTGGTCTATATAAACAACCTTTCCTAGGGCGATATATCTCGTTCAATCTAATCCGATTTTGTAAGGATATTAAGACAGTAACATATCTATTATCAAGTATTACAACGTATTTAGGAACTGTAAAAAAATTAAGAGCAAAAATGCTGAAAATATTTACATTAGAAGTGTTTTGAAGATCGTGCTTTTCTAGTGTAAACGCTTTCATCTTTTCTGACGAGACCTTATATAGTCTGCTATCAGGCCAGCTTCCAATTTTCATTGATATCTTCTCTCTATTGTTGGGATGCCCTGATGGAATGCCTCATCATGCTTCTTACTGACATCACTCAAGTTTTCAAGAAAAAAAAAATAGATTTGAATGCCAAAAAAATGCACAATCAAGGACATATGACAGCCTAAGTCATTATTATTATTATTATATAGACCATGCAAAGAGCCACACTGAAAATTTTGGAAATTATACCACCAACCACCAAAAGGTGTCAGTGCAGGTCGAAGCACAGCAATAAAAAAAGAAAAAAAGAATTAAACAGCCCCACGGTTACGCAACTAAAAGACATAGGCCAATCTTTTAAAATTATCAAGTGTAGGAGCAGTCACAATATTAGTGGGCAAGGTATTCTACAATCTAAATATGCTCGGTTGTAGAGCATTTAGAAAACTGAGATGTAGAATGACGACCAATTTCGAATGCCATGGAATTTACAGTCTCAGAATACCTAGTAACTCTAGCTGGTTGAAGCTCTCAATAAGCTTTGCTATCAACTGATTGAATTGATTGAATCAGTGCAGAAATCTAATTAATAAACATTAGAAAAATAATAATAAACTAAACTTTTGCCTAAAATTGCTACGGAGTGTATTGCAAACATGCATAAAAATGGTGGAGCAAAAATATGGTTGGAAATATCCACCTCTCTGCCAACAGATGGCCTTACTCGAATGGAGATCGAATTCATGTTGATTGGAGAGTCACAAAATCACTTTGGCATCATGGCAGAGAGGAGGGTGTGGATTTTATTGGTGTTACACGATAAAATGGCTGATTATGGCAACATTTTGGAGGGGTTTTTTTTTAGAATGAGGGAAGAGAGGGAGATGAAAGAATTAGTATATGAAAATTATGAAGATGAAAAGAGCAAAATATGATGATTTGGGTACCCATTCTTATTAAATCAAAGTGGGGGTGCATGTGAGGGAAGGGCGATAGGGTGTGTGGAAAGATAGAGAAAATAGACAAGTGGAGAAAAGAGAAAGAAGTGTGGTAGGATGCAAAGAAATGCCTAGGGTCTGGTGATCAGACTTATCACTTTTATTGTTTCATTGGTTGCGTGTATTTTTTGTTTTTATAGTAGATTTTTGGTAATAGTTATAAATTATTATAATTTTTATGGCGTTCAAGCCCTTTGTCTTAGCAACTTTAGTTTTTTTTGGTTAATGTTGTGCATTGCTTGCTTTGTATATGTTTTTAAATACGTTTAAGTGCGTGCTTATTGTCTTGTTTTGTGTGTGTGTGTTTTTTATAGTGTTTTTTGTCTCTTCTTGTTGATGTTTCTTGTCGAAATTGGGGGGGTTTTCTGTATCTTGGTAAGGTATTCTTCATTGGTAGGTTATTGTCGTGGTTCGAGTTCTTCTGTTCTTGTTTTCTTTTTTTCTTCACAGGCTTTTTCATCTCTTTTTATGAATAGAACGGTACTTCGTCTCTGCCAGCCACTCGGTTGGCGGAGCTGGGGAATCTGTGGCGACAGAAAGCTCTTCTATTCTGGTTAATCATCTGGGTGATTTCATTACTCAGTTCCCGATTAACCAGAACCTGCATTTTCCGGGTCCGTTCTTCTATGACTTTGTTAATGGGAATTATCCCCGCCTCTCTGTGCAGGTCTTCTTGCCATCTTCTTTCATGCCTGCGTGTACCCGTGATTAGGTACATGCATTTATTTTGCACTACTTGAAGACGCCTCATTTGTGTTTTTGAGACACATGAGAGGGTGGAGGCGGGGTAAAGCAACGTAGATCTTACAAGGGCATTGTAGATCTTCTTCTTGTTGCTTTCACGTGGATTTCTGAATCTGTATAGAGTTCTGACAGCGGACGTGGCTCGAGAAATTCTTTCTTCGACGTGCTTTTTGTACCCGGTAGAGGTGATTTTCATACCGAGTACATTGCATTCGTTGGTGTAGGGGTATCGCGTATTCCTCACACGCACGTCTGCCCTTGAGGTGCGTCCGATGGGGACCACCTTGAATTTCTCTTGGTTTGTTCTTATTTTCCACTGAGCCTCGTAGTTGTTAAGGTTCGCGATTTCCATCGCTGTCATGCGAGCTTGCCACGGCGCATTCCTCCATGGAGATACGATTTTCTGGCTGGAATCATCGGCGTACGGAATATTGAGGGAATTGGGGTACACAGGGTCTGGGACGTCCGCGGTGTATATCAAGTAAAGGGTGGGGGACAGACACCCCCCTTGCGGGAAAACTTTGGTCCGTCCGTGCACCCTAGACTGACATACGCCGCTCTCTCCATGACATAGACACAGAGAGTTCTTTCTAAGTTTTCACTTAGACCCAGCCGTAAGATCTTATACTGCATGCCCCGCTGCCACACCTTATCAAACGCCTTTGATACATCCCGACAAACGATATCCACATAACTCCTGTCCCGTTTGGCTTGGGAATGGGTACCCATTATTATTATTATTTCTAAAAAGACTACAGTAGATGAAAAAATAACAGTTTAGTTTCCTTCTATTATTATTTGACCTTCACACCCTTATATTTAATTAATAAAATTTAATTATTAATTCTTCACTTATTTAAATCAAAATTGTCTTACATTGAGAGTAAATATTTTAAATTGAGATTTAACGGCTAATTTTAACTAAAGTTATATTTTAATGTAATTTTAGCAAAAAATGAGCTTTAAAAAAATTGAATTTTAATTGACGTTCTTAAATATTGGAATATATTATATGACCTAGTTTTCCTACCTCTCATAATCATGAATGTTCAGAATTATTCTAAAAAAAAAAATGGCTCTCGAAGGAAAACTCGATTGGGGGAATAAAATTCCTCAATCTGCTGAAAACTTAGGAAAGCAGTTCCTATAGCATCATAATTTATGTTAAAAATGTGGAATTTTATCTTCAATAATACTAAGTCGTAAGCCCAATAAAAATATTACTTTGCTACTCTAACATCTTCAATTGCGTTCCAAAATATTTATCTCTCTAACCTAATTAATGTATGCGGTCGGTGTAGTAATGATTAGCCACCATTACACTACATTTAGCATGCCTAGGGACGCTCTTCAACCACACCAAGCAAGTGCTTGATTCCAAAAGATCAATCTAAAAGACCAAAAAAGAACTGGGTCAATTGGGTATTTTTACCTTAATATTTGCCAAATGTACGGGATCGTTTCTATCCGCCCGTTGGGGCACGCTATATTTTATCCACCCGTGGAGGTACGCTATATATTAGACACTCGTGGGGGAACGCTATATCTTAAAATGGTAAGACAGCTGCAATGTACCGCATACCATCACTGCGTACATTTCAATTTCCCTTACTAATAGGTTAGAAACAAAGTTCTCGTACAACTTTATTGACTGATTTACAAGGAAACAATACAACAAAAGAAACGTTTCAATTAACAATATAATCCATGATATTTTCGAGCACCTGCTTCCAACGAGTGGATAGATCATGGATGACTTTATATAAAATTCACCAGTTTACTATCAAAGATTTCTTCCACTGCAGGTTTCAGTTAGTCATTTGCGAAAGTTTTGCAATTCAAGAAGTTCTGTAGTACCCGGAATATATGGTAGTCTGTTTGGGCCAGGTCTAACGATTACTGTGGGTGAGAGAACATTTCCTACCACAGCTCCAGGAATTTTGCCACGTGTGGTCGGGCATTATCACGAAGAAACATGACACCAGTCAATTCTTGTCGTTTCTACGCAATTGCATCTGCCACCTGTTGCAGTTTATGACTGTATAATTAAGCATTTATAGACTTATTGGGTCCAACATTTCCCAGTGAATCACTCTCTTCACATCCCACCAGACACAAACCATAAGCTTCTTTTGATGTCGGTGCGCCTTTGTCAGAAGTTGTGCAGGTGAACCTTGGTCTATCCAGCTTCTTTTGCGTGCCATATTCAAGTGTAGACACCATTTCTCATCTGCAGTAACCACTTTGCTCAGCCAATCAAATCGACGTTTCTTGGACGGTAGTGTCATGTAGGCGTCTATGAGGCGCTGACGGTCAAAGTCTGTCAGTTTACATGGAGTTCATACATCCAATTTGCTGACTTTTCCCATTTCTTCAAAATGATGCAAAATGGCTGTATGGTTGACGCTAAACTTTTTATCTAGCTAGCGTGAGGTCAGATGTGGATCAGCTTTGACACAGGTGCACAAACGGTCATTGTCAATAAGCAAGATGTGACCACTTCTTAGCTAATCTTGGAGATCGAATTTGCCACGCTGTAACTTCTAAAACTAATTCTAGGCTAGGTGACGACTTATTGTGTCTTCTCCAAATAATTGGTTGATGCGACGTTGCAATTGGGTAGTGTGTGAGCCGGACTTGTAATCATACACTAAAAGAATACGTTGGTTTTCACGAGAAAGAAACATTTAATGGGAAATTTTTGAAACTTTAAATATCATATATGGTATCCAACTAATTAGTTTGTAGTGGGCTAGGCTTTCCTATGCTTCCTTTGAAAGTGCATTGTGACCTAGTCTACCTAAGGTCTAGGTCACTGTGCACTTTCAAGCGAGGACTAGAAAAGATTAGGCTTCTATACATTAACTAGTCGTACACCCTGTATAAATCTAAAAATAAATAAATCTATAAATATAAATTTATAAATATTTACATTTAAAAAAATGTTGTGCGAGAACTTTGTTTCCAACCTAAAAATTAATGTACACAGAATTTGAGATTCAGGCGCTATCATTCTCATACCCTTTTTATGAGTGTGTGTGTATGGATATTAAATAGAAACGAAACACATAAATATTGTACTAAGACTTGAAATTTCTCATGGCTGAAGAATGACATCTAGATAAAAAGCAATTGTACGAGAACTTGACCATATCTCAATGGTGGCTAGGATATCTATTACAAGTTTACAAGTTTAAAAAATGAAACAAAATATCATTGTTGGTCTTGGATAATGATCAATCTAAAACTGAGGTGCAATCCATGAGTGAAACACGACCCTAAAAAGTAATTTCTGATATAATTGGCTTCTTATGAACATGCTTCTTGCGATTTCACTAGGATTTGTTTGACAATGTTTGCTATATAAGCATTATTAAATTCTTTTTATTTTGGCTATTCTTATAACAATACTCAAAATTTTCTCACAAACTTCCGAAGGAAACTTCTCCCCCAAAATAAAAAGGTTAATCCAGATACAGTCGCTCTTATGAGTTTTTTCCACACTGCTCGAAGCTGTTTTGGGACCCAAATTAAGTGGTACAGCTTTTAAAGGAGAATGAAAATAATGGATCCTAAGTATTTATCTTAATAGCAAAAATCAACCTTGTATCTACTATTTAAAGCTTGAAAAAAACTTGAAAATAAACGCACCTTTACTCTTCCATATATTCGTTTCTTTATTTATCATAAAATATTATTGAAAACCCACAGAATTTGACCCACGGAATTTATCAAGTACAAATTGACAACTGGTCAAGAAACAACAGACCACTATCCAGTAACCGAATTATGTCAGAAAAAAACAATCTATATAACCAACTGAATTTCATTAGTCCGCCAAACCTTAAACTTAATGAACTATAGAAACATCCTCGACAATAAAACCATTAAGAAGACCACAATGCCTATATGGTGGTTTCACCTTAAATGACCAGAAAAAAAGTCTTATCACCCAAAGTCAGATATGGACAAGCAAAGTAGGCACTTCGTAATCATATAAACAACGCCAAAGGCAGGATGAATACAGATACTGTAGAAATTGTTATGTAGGAGTTAATTTCTCATTCCACGGCCCCCACCCGATTCTTCTCCATCTGGCCCCACCGAACGTAGTGGGGACGAGGGAAGGAGGGAGCAGAGAACCATGCATGGGTAGACCGGAAATCCTCTCCGCTCCTGCCTCACCAGGGGCGAAGGGGTGGGTCCTACGGCTGATACCTTTCATCTTCCATAAAAAAGAAAAAAAGTACGTATTGCGTGGGAAAGATTTAACAATTTGGCCTTTGTTATCATTGTCCTTGATATGAAGATGGAAGCCAGTCAGTTAGAGAGTTAGTCTCCAGAATAAAGTTTTTTCGTTGAGAAACAGATATTGGGGGTAGGAAAAGGTAATTTCGTACCTAAATGAATCGGTAAATTTGAAAGGGTTTAGTTATAAAATAAAACGTGTTCAAACAACCCTCTTCATGATATGTTTTGAAGGAAGAGAAGATAATAAGAGTTCATTGAATCGGTAATCAGAAGGCTTGTGGTGCAAAAAATGAACAAAGCGGTTAATTAAAAGTTTGGCACTTCTTAATTCGTCTTCATTATAACTCACTTCTGGTCTAATGAAGCGGTAGTCACTATTTTGCAGTTGAGAGGTTTGCACACGACGCTTTCTAGATTGTGATAATGATAGGCCTGTCTAAAGATGCAGTCAAATCAAAGGAAAAAATATCCATTTAGCAGTCATACCTCCCCTTGTCCCATTCTCAGAGACAATTGCCGGAAAGTTTAGTGAAATTTATCGATTGTGTCTTTAGTGAAGTTTAATCGCAAGCACTAAAGAGAATACAAACCTTTACTTGCCAACAAGAGCAGATAGATTATGAAGAATGCAAGAGTAGAGAATATAGAAGATGAGAATAGAAACTAGAATGGTGTAAACATCAGTGTTTCCCAACTTTTGGGGGACAAGCGTTCAATTTGACACATTTTTTTATCGCTTCACCTGTCAAATTAGATTTCGAATACTATACTAAATTTATCTTTTATAACTAAATAACAGATCGTCGGGGTATAGCAATTATATATATATATATATATATATATATATATATATATATATATATATATATATATAATGGAAGATATCACATTGGAGTGATACATATATGTGAAAGGTAATGGTAAACCATAATATTTGAATCAAGATTTTATTTATAACTATCGGACTAGTTTCGGCAAGATGCCATTTTCAACTAATAATGAAGAAACTAGTCAAGGAACACAGTATATATAAGGTAAGACACATCTTAAACAAAATAAAACCGCAGGAAACAATCTGGGAAACACTCGAGTATATCGGGCGTAAACGACAAGCTAGACAAAATGAATGAAACAGAAAAAAATCTGGAAAGTTGCTAATCTCTGAAACCCATTGTTTCCGGGGGTTTATAAATACGATTGGTGACTTTATTCGATATATATTTATTAAATTTGTATTGCCCCTCAGATAAATTGAAATTATCAACTTTGTTAATGATGATGGATTCCGCAATTCTCCTTGTCGTGGTATTGCAAGAACCGAGTGGTGGTGTACGTACGTATAAGTTTGTTACATACTTCAAAAACTCCTTGATTACGTTTACTCTAAGAGTGCTATATTATTATTATTACACGTTATTTTAATCTTTGAGGATTTCTAGTGCCATGCTCAGCGTTTCGAGGATTGAATTAAATACTTCTAAGAAAATAGATCTTTAATTACAACATGAAAAAAATGAAATCTAAAAAAACAAACTATACAGCTATGAATTAAACGAGTTTAAGTGAGACTTACTAATTTAAACAAATAAATATAAAGTAATGGTTGACGCAAAACTCACTTTAATATTGGGCGTATATTGACCTTCGAAAATAATGGAATTTTTTTACCTTTAAAACAACCACACGTGACTACGACTGGAGACGGACTTTGGCCTTGAATTTTTATGTAGATGAACGAATCTTTTTGTGGTCAGACGCGTGGACGCGTTCACAGGCCCCCCAGCTGTTTGCCTGGCGCGGGAGCAGGCTTGAAGCAACAGGTGATTTCGGTGCGGGCGACGGATGGCGTTAAGCACGTTGTCTTAGTCAGGTTATTTCAACAACGGGATCGTGAAAGTATGCTTCTTCCAATCTTTTGGTTAATCTTGGAATGCTTCGCACTGACGAGCGATGAGAAAACAAGTGAATCCTTTGACGAATGGGGAGTATTTGAGGGAGTTCACTTTGGGGTATTCCTCAATGGCGATGACTATCTCTGGGTTTTGTTGTAAACCGCAGAGGGAGTTTCTCTGACGAGAGATGATTGAGCTTGTTTCTCAATACAAGCTCAATTTAATTTCAGTGTGACCACCAGGAACTGGCTCAGCATAACATTCATCTGTGTTCCTTTCGTTGATTGCCGGAAACTCTCGCCGGACTTTGTCGTGTCGATCTTTAACTCGATCTTCCTCGTTCTTCTACAGTTAGCCGCCTAAATACTTTACCACCCCACTGGGGGTAGGGGAAGGAGGATGGGGAGGTCTTAGGAATTAAGCCTCCCCCTCTAATGGCTCTTCTCCGAGCCTCGTTTACTTATCCCTAAAGGCAGCTTCTGGCTTTTGGTCGCCTCTCCTCTAATTTCGTATATGAAGTGAAATTAGATCCCAACTCTTAGGGGAAATATTATCGGTTTAACCAATGTTAGGCTCACCGGACCCGAAATCTGATGATTCGTGCATCTCTTGGTTGTGCGAGGCCTTTTTGGTGCTCCGCGAGGCGAGGGGAGAGAGGGGGGATGGTTAAGTAATCGGGTTATGCTGCTAAATGCCAGGACGTTGGGGTGACTGAACTGGGCCCCTGTTTTTAGGGTAGGGTATCGATTTCCCTACACTCCTTTAAATATAATTGTTTGATTATAAATCAAACAACGCCCCCTAAGTTAAATGTAAACTTACAGCTACCCTTTTAACTCAATAACACCCACGAGGTGGCGCTAGCATCCACGTTGGAAATCACTGATCTACATTCTGATGGCTCATTTGAAAACTAGAATATAACCGATATAGGACGAAACTATAAGGGAAAGATGACAAATAGACAAACGGATAATTGGAATTGAAAAAGAAATAGTTATGAAGACTAAAATGCTAATTCGCGGAGACTCAGATTTTAAATTGTTCTCTATTGTATCTAAGAAGAATCCTTACGTGTAGCGAGCGCTTGTACAGTCATAATAAATATTAAAGTTGCCATAGATCTGTGAGCATCATTCTGGTTACAAGCATCAATTATGGTATGGATTAGAGACAAAAACTTCATCACAACCCCTAGATAGTAAGTGATATGCCAGTTATCCTGGTTACTGCAACAGAAAACGATATGTACAGCCACGTCGTAGTATTGAGTTACGGTGCCAGGTAATGAATGTCAATTAAGTGGAGAAAAACAGGGGCCGTTTACATAAGCAAGTGCCCTGTGAATTTGATTTTAAAGATTGTATAGTTCTTTTATGCCTTGTGTTTGATCGATCCCAGTAAGGAGAGGTACTATGCCCCCACAAGCACAGCTCGTTACTAACCCTGTCCCTTACTTCTAAAGCTAAGAGAGAAAAGTAAGCTTCTTAAAAACTTTATTCAACAAGTTTGAAGCAAAAAACTTTTATAAGTAAAGGCCCTCAGTGTTTTTCTAATATTAATACATAATTTACGCTTCCTTTAAGAAAGCACCATCATAGGTTACTTTCTATCTAAACAAAAATCACAAACCTATCCAATGTAGCTTTCGGTGATCCGAATCCATCCTATGTTTCATTGTAAATCATGGGCATCGAGATTGCAGCGTGTCTACATAAAAGATTCAAGCTTTAGATTGCTTACGTCGGGGCAGTTTGACTCTCGCTCATTAGGTTTGCCTCCGACCTACCTCAAGAGTGATAATTCTGAATCCGAAAGCGAAGTATGCGTCATACAAATATCACAACTAATTGTCAGATTTAAGATTATATAAAATATAGGATACATAAGAGATCGAACCGTTCACAAACGAAGATTTCTGAATTGGTGTTTAGGGCCGTAATCGAGCTTCATAAAGGGATAAAGCTCATTTAATGGGCCCAAGGCCTTGAATTTTCGTTTTTCTTTGCAATTATCTGCAACTTGTTGCTGAAGATTCATGAATCCTGATTGTGACCTTTGGCGATAGAAATTTTCCTAATTTTTAACTTCATTTTGATTCTGTTTATTCTTTTCCTCACTTCCAACGCAGTAACCATCCACTCCTTTAATTACCATTTCCTTTTCCTTAAAACATAATGAAAAATAAGTGAGTGGAGGTTAAATAAAACTAAGTGAGAAAATAAAAAGTAATGGCCAGGAAGATAAAGAATCGAGTCATACTCCATCCACATGAGTTCTAGAAGGGAGATCTTAACTCCAGCAAGATTTGCAACATTTGTCAGATCTCGACCATTTAAACGAGACTTAACCGGTACATAAACAGAACCATTATCAACAACCTAACAAAATTATCTCAATCTGGGACATATGTTGCATTAGGTAATCTGTAAAAACCATTAAACTTCCTGATTTTTCGAGTGGCAGTAAAAGTTAAAAGCATTGATGGAATCCCAAATATGATAGAGAAAGAAGGCGAAGGAAAACGATCGAAGAACCAGGAATAATAAAAATTATCCCTGCCTACTATGGAATATTTCCCGAATATCATTTTTTTCAACGTTAAAATGAAAAATACTAACATATATTTACAGAACAACCTGTTTAACTGCACAAATCTCTATCGATTTTGCATGACCGATATCTACAAGAAAGATAGGAGACGAAGGGGTGTACACAACGCTTAATAAGCCCGTTTGCCTTCCGAGTTTATTTGATTAATTTACTAGAGCTCGCCGAGCTCTCCTTAGCTTATTGGATAAGACGTTGGATCCTCACGTCTGAGTACCGGGTTCGACTCCCGGTGCTAGCGGACTCAAGACAATTCGGCTATCAATCAATTGGCAGAGTGCTGAACTTGACACGTGGGAGCTTGCCGCCAATCGGTGTGCCGTGTCTGACGCGTACGCGCAGGCAGCTCAATCCATACACATTATTGTATATATTGGCAATCTCAACCCCGCTGTCTCCACCTCTCGACTTTTACACACACATCTACTCAATTTTCCGCCAAGAACCGGCTGAGAGAGTGTCTATGTCTATAACAACACTTCTCTGACGTGGAACGGGTGGTGGCTTTCACTTGGGCCACGAAGCATTTCTTACTCACTGTTCAGTGGTAAAACACAAGACTACCGCTACCTCCGTCCCCTTTCGCATCTGTGTCCATCTAAATTGTCAGTGATTGCCATTCCGACCGTTATGTGAAAAGTGCACGTTGGAATCCGGCCAAGAGGTTTTTATAGCAACACTCCAATGACGTGGAGCGGCTGTCTCTCTCTTGGACGACCAAGGCATCCTTTGTTCGCTGATTGTTGGCAAAATGTTGCCCTACCTACATCCCTCTTTCACCCTCGACCCAAACAAAGACTCGCTTTTGGTGTCTCTCGTAAGTTAACCCCGCACACCTTACACCAGATTAATATAGATGTCGTAAAATAGGGTCAAGTCCACCCTTTCTGCTTTACTAATATGCAAATGAATATTATTTTACAAGGTTAAAAGGAGTTTTAAAATGAGCTATACACAAACTAGAGGCACACGGGCCTCAACAGCTAAGGGGGGAGGGAGACGTAGTTAGGACGGTAGCCGTACAAACAAACGGACAATATTGACCGAGGGACGCTCGAACGACCTTGAGCGTAAACTAAGCCGATAATGAAGCTTACACGAAGGGGGGGGGGGGGCAGAGAGAGCACTTGTACAGGAGAGTTGCGTGTTGCTGTTACCTCGACGATTTGGTTCGAGGGAGTAATCCTTGCCTTGGCGCAAAGTTCAAACAATAGTCTCTGAATAATAACTATTACGGGGTGAACTTAAATCTTGCTTTCGAGTAACACGAATCGAGTTTGAGCGCGCTTCGTTCGAGGAGCGGGGGAAGCGGATAGAGCTAGAATCTCGTGAATTAACGAGAATACCAGGAGCTTGGTGGAATGTGCCAGAATTGTGCAGAGTCCAACAGGACGCGAATAGCTGGTACCGACGGGGACGGACAGAGGATACTGACGGGGCAGAGAGGACGGCGAATACTTCCTTCCAACTCTGGCGCCGGAGGATTTATTAGGGTTGAATGAGGTTTTCCCCCCTCCGTCCGATAAGGAGGGTTCTAGGGTCAGACGCATCGGCTGACGAGAATAGAGGGGTCATCTGTTAAATGAAAATTTCAAAAGTGGTTCGTAGCAAAAAGTGGTAAAGTCAACCCCTTAGCAAAATATTTATTTTTTAAAAAATTAACTCATAATTATATATTATTTTATGGCTGGAAATTTGAGTACTACTATAAAAATAATATTAATCCGAAGCTAAAATTCATTACTTTGTGGAATTATATATATTTTTTTATTTTTTTTTTATTTTCAGGCAAGTACGATATATAGTGTTTTAATTTCAAAACTATTTTGAAACAGTGTAGTCGTATGTATAAATATACCCGTAAAAATGTGAAGTTTTACCGTTTACCCTTTAAATATCATTTTCTGTAATATACAATTTTGACCAAAACCATTTAGTTACCAGTCAAACATCGTCGGTTTATTCAATAAATAAATATAATGTACATTTTGAGCATTTTGCATTATTTTGATATTTTCTAAACTTATAATGTATTAGCATAGGTGCTCGACGTTGCCTGGGGTAGAAAGACCTGTCGCAAACAAACACAGATTCATCTCTTTTAAAATCTCGACTTTCAATCAAATTTCACCATTTTTTTTCTCGCCCATCATCCTCACATATGGAACTCAGAGCAGATACGGTGGACAGCGGTAACCAAATACAAATAAGTAGTAGTTAACATACTACACTTCCTGGTTCGGATTTCAGATTAAGTCGTACATCCCATGACTACCTAAATCTACTTTGTTGTCTCTTACTATACTTCTTCGCTCTCCTATCCTGAAATCTCCCTCTTCTCCTCCCTCTCACTCCTACCTACTGTATTCACACTGCCCGCACCTTACTGAGGCTCTGGACAATGAAGGTTTGAAGGACTAAAAATGAGCACTGAGCCTCCCCTTCCGTTCCCCTTGGTCATTCTTAAGAGGGCCAGGGGAGAAAGGGGAAGGTTCGGACGATTTGTTCATCGTCTTTCACTTTCCTTTTCATTTTACTTTACATGTATGGAGAGAAGAACCGTATTGATAACTCTACGGTGTAAGATATTAACATTTCCAAATGTTTAAGCATTATCAAGTATTCGTTTGCATTTTGACAACCAGGTGGCACCACCTTTGCTAAGTCCGAGTAGCCTATGTTACTCCCCGGGTCAAGTTACCCCCAATGGTGACATTTATTACCCTTCAAGGTCGCTTTAAGTGGCTTTCTATAGCGGTCATATATAGATATAGATGCAAAAAGAAATTCGGAAATATATATTAGATATTATTTATTACTAATTATTATCTATTTTTCATACATAAAATAACCTATGTAATTTTAATAAATAAGTCTGAAAAGACATAATATTAGAACTCTACAAGAGTCTTATCCTAATCACTCCTTTGGGTCCTCAAGTAGGAAAACCACACTCACAAAATAGGACGCAGGATAAACAGAAAATCGGAGCTGAGAAACGAATGATAAAATCAGAAAAATTGAGGTAAAATGTATATGTACGGTTGTTTTTTTATTTACGCATATTCTCTGATCGAAAATTTATCGGGAAGCGTTTGTTACACTATGGACAAGAGGCACACAACTCTTCGGATCGTTTTTTTTTTAATCCTCTTAAATATCATCAAGGTAAATAAAATATCCAGTTTGCGCCCTATAATTGATCCGCTTACTGAGGGAAACACCAGGACCGAGTGAAAAACGATAGTTTCTTCTCTGCCTTTGCACAAATGAGCCGTCTAGGAACAACAGCCACCTCTGAACCACTTAGACACGAATCCACTTCTCTCCGCACCTAGTTATCCCCCCACCCTCCTAGACACTAAACCTAATATAAAACATTTTGATTTTCATAATCAAAATAGTCAAACTTGCCTCGGAGCGTGAAATAAGAATAAAAGTGTTAAATTAATATCCCTATCCTTAAAACTTTCAATTAAGGTCGTACTTCAAAAACTAATTAGAACGAACCAAAAGACGAAAATTAAAAATAATACAAGGAAAAAAAATCAAAATATAAACAACTCCGAATCGATATAAGAGTGTAAAGAAAAAAGATGCATGTTTGGGGAAGTGTCAAACTACCAATTAGACCGAAATGCTGATACTGAAAAATGGCCATTAGGAAAAAGAGGCGAGGAAAAAGACGGTATAATTTACATGCGTGGCATTTATAAGCTTAATATATATATATATATATATATATATATATATATATATATATATATATATATATATATATATATATATATATATCCATATGGAGCTCGGCCGTGAAGCCTGCATTTAATATTGAGGATAAATCCCAGAGCCACGATAACGGATGCAGCATCTTTTAATTTTTCACTACGTTTCGAAAACTACAAGTTTTCATCTTCAGGCTAGAATAAGTTTACAAAGTTAATATATATGAAAAAAACTTGAAAAGGCCAACAAGACTTTTTTTTAAAAGGTGACCAATTATAAAATATCAGTAAAAAGTACTATAAGTTAAATTTTTTGTTATTAAATAGGACTTGGCAACAGTTAAATTTGCTTTAAGACTGACTCAAAAATTAGTTAATAAATTTAAGGATTATTGCAGAAATTAATTGCAAACTATAAGAGAAATTGACCTGGCATTATTTAAAGATAGTAAATTTAAACTTTGTTTTTAATTTTGTAAAGATTATAAGAGTTAAAAAACATTTAATATAAAAACGGTAAATTTCGGTACTTACTAAAGCGGATCCATCCTGGAGAGTGAATGGTGGGTTTAACAAGGGGCTAGTATTTATAGGTTACAGTGACGCTTGGTTTGTTAAAAGGCGAACCAGCTAACAAACTGTAGTTCAAATTAGTTAATTAATAATAATATTGCACTTAAATCTTCAGTGAGTGTAGGTTTGTAGTGTTTTATATATAGAGATTCGAGGGTTCTTAGGCAATGTTTGTTGTTGTTAAAGGCTAATGCTTTAAAATTCTCAATAGAAATGTCAGTTTTACA
This sequence comes from Ceratothoa steindachneri, assembly GCA_963969495.1. Lineage (NCBI taxonomy): Eukaryota > Metazoa > Arthropoda > Malacostraca > Isopoda > Cymothoidae > Ceratothoa > Ceratothoa steindachneri. The sequence continues at coordinate 107,871,569 of OZ018324.1, read as the reverse complement.
GCTTATGGTGTATTCCCTAATAGAAGACTTTTCCTTTTTATTTAAGATTTTGTTTGTGCGCCAACTAATCCCCATATGAGCAGAGAACCTAGTTCCAAGAGACCTGACAGTGCTGCCAATGTAAGAGGCTCCAGTACAACTGGGACATTTAAATAAATAAACATTATCACTGCGGAACTTCAAAGAGATAGGATCTTTACTGTTAAAGAAACTTCCTATCGATAGTTTGTTTATAAAAACTATTTGTGGGTTGATTTGGGGAAAATATCTTTAAAAAATATATAGGATTTTTCTCTTAAAAGTATCGTTTAAAAAACCCATCTCTGAAATTAGTAAATATATGGGCATTTTAGGAACTTCTATGCAGGGTTGAGGGGGGTCAATGAGATTATCAAATAGCTTTTTTAAAAACTCTATCATGTAGGTCAGAAGGAAATAAATATTTTTAGAAAATATTTCCTAAGAAAAATAAATTCACTATGGATTGATTGGTAAGTGGATGATAGCGAGAAACCTCTATGTATTAAAGTTTTTACTATGGATATTTTGTATCTAAACTCACAAAACTAAAGTAGTTCAAACCTAGTCCTGTGAAAGTTTTTTTTCGGTGAATGGTTGTTTGAATTAAAAGGTCAAGGAAGCGCATCTTATCATTTGACTCCACTTCCATGGTGAATTTGATGTTAAAGAAAAGTTGGCTATGTGCAGGATTATTAAAAATTGCCAAGGAATCATCAACAAAACGGCGGTAGAAGGAGGGTTTGTAATCTAAATTAGTGGAAAACATTTGATATTTGAGATGTGTCATAAAAAAGTCAGCTTCAAGTGGTCCCATTGGCGAACCCATTGCAACACCATCGATCTGGCAGTAAACTTTATTATTAAAAGTGAACCAAGATTCAGAAAGACTTAATTCCTGCACCCTTTTTAATTGGCTTCGTGAAAATCCATGAAAAGTATTTTGGGAATGGAATACCTTATTTAATATTAAACTGTTTGTATAGTTTAGGACTATGTACAAAAAGCCCATAGTATATTGAATGACAGAACAAAATTTGAACCTATCAATCATTTACCTAAAACTATTCTTCTGCGATTCGAAGATAAAGTTAATCGTTTCCTAACACAACTTAGCAGGCATCAATTATTCCTAAAGATACTTATAATGAATTGTTTGTAACTTCCAGTTATTTAGCATCCATGTATTTTCTACCTAAAATTCACAAAGAAGGAGTTCCTTTGAGAGCCATACTTGCCTCTTATTCTTTACAATCATACAAACTGGCCAAATATCTAGTTAAAATACTTTCACCTTTATCTAAAAACCAGTTCTCCATACAAAACTCCTATAAGTTTAAAGAAGAATTACTCAGCAAAGTTAACGATGGATATATTGTGAGTTATGATGTTGAATTTTTATTTACTAACATTCCCCTAAACTATACAATCAGTTTAATATTAAATAAGGTATTCCATTCCCAAAATACTTTTCATGGATTTTCACGAAGCCAATTAAAAAAGGCGCTGGAATTAAGTCTTTCTGAATCTTGGTTCACTTTTAATAATAAAGTTTACTGCCAGATCGATGGTGTTGCAATGGGTTCTCCAATGGGACCACTTGAAGCTGACTTTTTTATGACACATCTCGAAGATCAAATGTTTTCCACTAATTTAGATTACAAACCCTCCTTCTACCGCCGTTTTGTTGATGATTCCTTGGCAATTTTTAATAATCCTGCCCATAGCCAACTTTTCTTTAATTTTTTGAACACTTTACACCCTAACATCAAATTCACCATGGAAGTGGAGTCAAATGATAAGATGCCCTTCCTTGACCTTTTAATTCAAACAACCATTTACCGAAAAAAAACTTTCACAGGACTAGGTTTGAACTACTTTAGTTTTTGTGAGTTTAGATACAAAATATCCACAGTAAAAACTTTAATACATTAGAAGTTTCTCGCTATCATCCACTTACCAATCAATCCATAATGAATTTATTTTTCTTAGAAAGTATTTTCTAAAAAATTTATTTCCTTCTGACCTACATGATAGAGTTTTAAAAAGGCTATTTCATAATCTCATTGACCCCCCTCAACCCTGCATAGAAGTTCCTAAAATGCCCATATATTTACTAATTTCAGAGATGGGTTTTTAAACGATACTTTTAAGAGAAAAATCCTATTTATTTTTAAAGATATTTTCCCCAAATCAACCCACGAATAGTTTTTATAAACAAACTATCGATAGGAAGTTTCTTTAACAGTAAAGATCCTATCTCTTTGGAGTTCCGCAGTGATAATGTCTATTTATTTAAATGTCCCAGTTGTACTGGAGCCTCTTACATTGGCAGCACTGTCAGGTCTCTTGGAGCTAGGTTCTCTGCTCATATGGGGATTAGTTGGCGCACAAACAAAATATTAAATGAAAAGGAAAAGTCATCTATTAGGGAACACACCATAAGCTGTAAAACTAACATTTCTATTGAGAATTTTAAAGTATTAGCCTTTAACAACAACAAACATTGCCTAAGAACCCTCGAATCTCTATATATAAAACACTACAAACCTACACTCACTGAAGATTTAAGTGCAATATCATTATTAATTAACTAATTTGAACTACAGTTTGTCAGCTGGTTTGCCTTTTAACAAACCAAGCGTCACTGTAACCTATAAATACTAGCCCCTTGTTAAACCTACCATTCACTTTCCAGGATGGATCCGCTTTAGTAAGCCCTGAAATTTACCGTTTTTATATTAAATGTTTTTAACTCTTACAATCTTTACAAAATTAAAAACAAAGTCTAAATTTACTATCTTTAAATAATGCCAGGTCATTTTCTCTTATAGTTTGTAATTAATTTCTGCAATAATCCTTAAATTTATTAACTAATTTTTGAGTCAGTCTTAAAGCAAATTTAACTGTTGCCAAGTCATATTTAATAACAAAAAATTTAACTTATAGTACTTTTTACTGATATTTTATAATCGGTCATCTTTTAAAATAATGACTTGTTGGTCTTTTTAAGTTTTCTTCCTATATATTAGCAATTTTTGAGTCGGTTTTAAAGCAAATTTAACTGTTACTAAGTCATATTTAAAAATTTTAACTTATAGTACATTTTACTCATATTTTATAACTGGTCACTCTTTAAAATAATGTCTTGTTGGCCTTTTCAAGTTTTTTTCATATATATTAACTTTGTAAACTTATTCTAGCCTGAAGATGAAAACTTGTAGTTTTCGAAACGTAGTGAAAAATTAAAAGATGCTACATCCGTTTCTCGTGGCTCTGGGATTTATCCTCAATATTATATATATATATATATATATATATATATATATATATATATATATATATATATATATATATATATATATATATATATAGATATATATATATATATATATATATATATACAGGGTGTTCGGAAAGTCACTGTGCACTTTTCTTATATTTTTTTTTATATTTCAGATTTCGACCCCAAACCATTTATGCTAATAAATATGTAAGTGCAACTGATAGCGATGTTTAGAAGCAAAATAAGAAGGGTCCAAGCCTGTATTGATGCCAAGTGGGGTCACTTTCAACATAATTTATAATTTTCATTCATATTTACCTCCTGTATTCTATATTGAAACATAAATGTTAATAAATATGTAATTGCACAGTGACTTTCCGAACACCCTGTATATATATATATATAAAGACTAGGTTGTATTTTGATTTTATCAATTTTATTTTGGAACGTTCCAACTGGCGAATGCAGTTTTTTTGTATCCAGTTGAGGAAAATCCATTTTATTTTTTACAACTAATTTGAGTTTTGGCCATGAGTTTTCGCCTTTCTTAAGGCATCTTCAGGCGGAAGTCTTCTTTATTGTTGAGGCTGCGTTGTTTTGGTTTTTCCCCTTAGTTTTGTCTCCTTTACCGGTAAGGCAGCTCATTGGTGATCGTGAGTAGTGAAGAATGAAATTGGTGCTTTTATAGGTCAAATTCGGAGTACCATGTTCCTCTAGCAGAAAAGGTGAAGTACTCGCTCGGAACTGGTGCGTTGAGTGTTAGGTTTGGGGCACATCTCTTTAATGAGAAGAGCCACCAGAATCTTCAGGCAGTTCTTGATGGCTCTTCTTATGTATGAGCTCATTACCGATATTTTATAGTTCGAGGTGCACTCAGCTTTAGCGTTAAGGCATCGACCGAAGTCTGTCCCTTTTCGATAGACGGTGGTGGTATATTTTCCGTCGCTGTTATGTTTTACGTCTACGTCCAGGAAGGGAATACGGCCACTTATACTTAATTTGTATGTAAATTTGAGAAAAGAATGGTATTCTTAAGTCCTTTTGAGTTGTAGTAATTAATCTTCATCATTAATTGTGAGGTATATGTCATCAACACATCTAGTGTAAATTTTGGGTGGGTTCGTCATTTTAATTAAGGGCCTTTCTTCTAGGTTTCCCATGTAGAAGTTCGCGAACGTAGGGCCTAGTGATGATCCCATCGCTTCTCCGTCCGTTTGACGGTAAAGTTTGCCATCTTGACTTCGAAATGGAGCTTCGGTTGTACATATTTTTAAAAGTTGTTGTAATATTTGGGGTTCCACTCGTGGTGGAGGCAGGTCGGGGTTTTCGTAAACGCACTTTATAATTATTTCGATTGTTTCCTCTATTGGCACATTGGTGAAAAGGCTCTCGACATTAAGTGAGGCTGGGGTGCCTCCTAGTGGGAAACTATGGAGAATGTCAAAAAATTTGTTGGTCGACTTTATGGAGAATTTTGACGGGATAAATGGCGAAATGATTGAATTCAAGCGTTTGGCAAGTTTGTTTGGCGGCGTTGGGACTATCTTCACCATTAATAAGAGAGTCCAATTTGATAGGGGACACTGTTGTTTTCGGATATTAGTTTGTTAGCTTTTTTCTTTTATTGTTCGGTTGGGTCTTTCGTTATTTTTTAAAATTTTGAGGTATCACAAAGTATGTTATTTAGTTTTTGCATGTACTCTCCCTTGTTAAGTAGAACGAAAATGTTTGACTTGTCTGCCTTTCTAACGATGATGTGATTATTTCCACGAAATGTTTTGAGGGATTCTTTCATATCTTCTGTTAATAGGGATACATGCAAAAGCTACATGCAAAAACTAAACGACATACTTTGTGATACCTAAAAATTTCAAAACTTTACGAATTTATTATAAAACACAAAAATAAGGTATTTATTAATTAATGAAAAACACTCTCCGCGAAAAGCAATCGTTCTTAAAGGCTACAAATGTGGTATACAAATTCCAATGCCCCCATGAGGACTGCAAACCTCATCCAAATAATCAATATATAGGTATGACCACTACTACCATTAGCCGGCGCCTAACGATGCATTTGCAAGAAAGAATAATAAAAACACACTACAAAGAAAGGCATAACGCACAACTTACAAGAGCAACTCTGGTCGAAAACACTACCATACTCAGTAGGATGGAGGTCGTCAAATAAGTTTAAACTTATTTGACAATTTTCTTAAAAATCTTAACCACCTCCATCCCACTATAAATTTTAAAGTAGAGGTGGAAAAAGATAATTGTATATCTTTTCTTGATGTAAAAATTGTTAGTCATTGACATAATTAGCTTCACTGTGTACATGAAACCAACCCATTCTAACTCTTATATCCATTTCTTTTCTCATCATGATATTAGCATTAAGCGAAACGTTGTATCAGGTATGTTTTTGAGAGCACTTAAGATATGTGACCCTTGCTTTCTAGAAGACGAGGTTACATATATAACCTGCAATTTCATTGAATTAAATTATCCCCTCCACGTGATCAATGAAAGTTTTTCTAAAGCAAAATCTACTCATTACCGTCTCAAGGATAAAAACAAATTTAGTAATACGAAGTGTCTATCCCTCCCCTTTTCTCCCCTCCTTAAAGGAGTGAACAAAGTTATTTCCCCAGGCCTAACTACATCCTTTTTCTATCCTTAAATATTTCTTTTCGACCAAGCCCGTGGATCAGCCAAATGAAGCAGGTGTATATTTAATCCCGAGAGGCTCTACAAACTGTCCCTCATTTTACATAGAAGAGACCGGAAGAACCTTAACGAAACTAATTTATGAACATAAAGGTGATGTCAGATGAGGCAGTACAACATCCAGAATTTTTAATCATATGAGCAATTTAAAACCACCAAATTGACTATTTAAAGGCACAAATCATATATAATTGTAAAGATTTCAGTAAAAGAAAAATAGTAGAATCTATATTAATAGGAGAAATTCCCAATTCGAATTTGTCAGATTGGCAATTGAAATGCAGCTCCCATTACCATAACCTCATCGTAAACAGCTTAGTCAACGATCTTAGACTTACACCTTGTCGTGGTATGACATTAAATTATATCAATACCATATTATATCTATGGAGGAGAGACCACGAGTTTCGACGCACGGAACAACGAGATAAGAGTGCAACGAGGTCAGGTAAAATTTGGGCAATGACAAAGCTCAAGGTTATTTAAAGAGGCATGTACAAAAATAGAATTTTCTTTACATAAAAATAAGAGAATAAATAGGAAAAATTAAATTGGTAAATGAGGGGAGAATCGCAGAGTTATGCATCAGACTATGAAGGTAAAAATTAATGTATTACAGAAGGAGACTATTCAAATGGGGAGAATTAACTCAATTGGGTTGCTGAAGGGGGAAGGGGTTGGCTTACGGAGGATTCCGGGTGAGACGTCAGGGTATGGCTTCACGGATGTCTTCTGCAGGAAATAAGCGAGAGGCGAGGGCGCTCGGAGCTTCTGAACGGGAAGTTAACGTGATGACGGTTCTCCAAAAGGGTGGGGGGCGGTAACGTCCGGTCCAGGGGAGAGTATTTCAGGCACCCGAAAACGAGGGGCGAATGAGGAGGGTTTCGACAGGAGTTGATAAGTGGAGTCGGAAAAATCGCTCGGTAGCGATCGTCAAGTGGAATTACCTCACTGGTTGGGGCTAATTCCAACACACAAAGAGTTCAGCCGTCACTTTGCTTTGTTGTTAGCACCTGACTTGGAACTAGGGGAATCTTCTTGGGTCCAGACGAGATTTCTTAACTCTGTGTCTACTCTCGAATGGCCTCGAATCTTCACGTCGAGGCGATTCTAACCTGCGTAAAGGTGGTCCGTGGTGGACGCGGTTCGAGGCTACCGCTTGTGGAAGGAGGGGGGAGGCTTACTTATTTAAGCCTAACCAACTTCTAGAATCTTCTCTAGCGCAAGGAGTTCACTTCTGTGCTGGAAAAGAAATTCCACGTGAAATTCCCCCCACCCCTTGATTCATGACCTTTTTTCCCCGTTTTATGTTTTTTTTGTTTTTTTCTCTTTGTTTTTTTTCTTATCAGTACGCTATTTATAGACTTTTGTAACAATTTCCTTCTCATTATACAACAGAAGAGGGTATGATAAACTACATACTAAAACTAGTCTCGCAAATTAAACACTCACAATAGCCCATCTGGAGATATGAGTTGTTGATTCGTTCCTTTGAATGGTTTATGTCTCTTATCTTTTCGCGATACACCGTGGCTTTCAAGGGTCTCCAAAGGTAAAAATCAAGAGGAGTCAGATCTGAGGACCTAGGAAGCCATTCAACTGTACCACGCCTACCAATCCAGGGATCTAGGAACTGCTGATCGAACTACTGACGCACTTGATTAGTATAATGAGATGGAGCTCCATCTTACTAGAAGTAAAGTGTGAAGTTACGGTCCTCGTTTAGCAGAGATGGGAAAATCTCTTGTTGCATAATTTTAAGATACTTTTCAGCATTAAGATTTTCACTAACAAAAAAAGGAACAATGATTCTGTCACTCCATATCCCAGCCCAAACCATCACTTTGCAAGCACCTTGCATCTTCATTGGAGTCATCCAGTGAGGGTTAACATCACTCCAATAACGTAAGTTTTGTCGATTAACCTCTCCATTGACATAAAATTAGCTTCTCCTTCTCTCACAAACCTTTTGAATACAAAAAGAAAGATACAGAAACCTTGTATTACAGACCATATATCAATACCATACACGAGAAAGAGAAATTTGATGTAAATGAGCAATGAGACCAAAAACTGGAATTTTTTAAAGGCATAAGAAAGGGACGTTGGACGAACAAAAAGATCAAAGAGTGAAAAGATCGGCACAATGACGGTAATCCATACTGAGAAGACATAAATAATGCCAGGGGAAAAAGGTTTGAATAATCCCGGCCAGGATAATTCAAACTATTTTCCCCTGACGTCATTATCTAAAATTTTAGAAATGATCTAAAATTTTATAAACAATGCACAATAGTGTCATAAAGGGCAATAGGTTTCTATGATACATAGAAAGCTAAATTCTCGCCATCTTACATGGAAAAGGACTTTGTAATATTGTAACGCGTGCAACGATGAACAACGAAATGAATTCCCGAACTTATAAATGGATAGTAAAAAAAAAAGCTTGAAGATTCTCAATTTACTTTCACTGAAATAATAAACGGACTTATTAATGTAAATTATGACTCAATATTTGAGCTAGATAAACGAGCGTTAAATAAAAATAGCGGTTGCGATCTACTAAACAAAGGATTTAACACTGCGATACCACAAACAAATCCTTATAAAATAACAGAGTTAATGTCAAAGAGTTTTACGTTGCAGGAAACTTTGGTGATATTGTACGAACTTTCATATCATTCAAATTCCATTCAAGTTGCAACCTGCAGATTCTTTTAAATGCATTATTTTTATCCAATTATTATTAAACTCCTTCTCCTCCCCTAATTTAAACTCCATCGAGAAAATTTGCGACCTGCAACAGATCTCTTTCAGAAGCGGAAAAAGCAGTCAAGTACAATTTGCCTCCAAATGCCATTCTTTTAGACCTTTATATTAAAATATTCAAAGAATCGAATTCACCCTTATCTACAAATATTGTAGCAGAATAAGGTCGAAGGGCGACCACGTGCCCTTCTGTACCCATGTGGTCCTGATATCACCGCATGGAGCTTTGAAAGTACGGCGAAAGCAGCCTACGCCGTTATTACACCCCAGCTGTATTTGCGTAGGGACCGGTTTCATTGTCTCCCATGACCGCCTTTCAGCCAACATTTCTGCCTTCCGTCATAAGATCGAAGTTCGTCAAACATTCTACGCCAACGTTATCACAATCCCTCCCTCCGAAGGAGTCACCAACTTTTCCCCAAAATCGCACGTGTGTGTGGAAGCGGCCGCTAAAGCCACCTAAAGCCACCTCACCAGGCGTCTATATAATCCTTCAACACAGTTTAGTAAGTAGCGCTAATAGACTTTCCATCTACCACCGCGAACGAGTTGAAGGATGCTTGCCTCCTCCTGCGATCGGAGACATCGGCGATTTCGATTCAAGAAAGAAGGCTAAATCAACATCCGTTAACTCTGCCATAGTTAATCGGCGCGTATCTGACGATGATTCCCATCTCCGAAGGTCATCTATGAGGAGTCCCTCATCTGAAGCGAGAGGTAACCCGACTTACCCCTTCGCAGTCATCGCATCTCAACTGGCTTCTTTTCTGCAACGAGCACGTAAGCGATTGTAACCGTTGCCGCCTGCAGATTTATCTAGAATCTGACTTACCCAATCGATCCATTCTTTGTGTGTGCGTCCCGGTTTAAAACCCCCCTTTAAATTACCGAGCTCCTTAATCCCCTAATTAACCCACCTGTGTATCGCGTAGACATTTAACTCCGTCTGTACGACCATTCCCTTTAAACCCAATATTTGTGTATATTTAAATATCATTTTGTTGCTAGTTTTTACTTTCCTCGCTATGAATTTTGGGGGTGAATTATATTTGGCTAGTGAAGAACTCGCCAGATCTCTCTTAAAACAATATTCGTAATATCCCATGCATAAATTTAAGAATAAAGTAAAAACAAAGTAAAATATGACTATCAATCCTAGATAATTTAGAAGAAAATGGCAACCAAATTTTGTATATTGTATCTTATCAATCTATTTTCTCCACAGGTCATATAAGTAGGTCTGATGTATTATGATTCTTCATATAAAAGGAAAAATATCGTCGTATTTATCTTATTTTGCTTGAATTCTGCTGGTTACTATTTGGCTGAAATTTTATAGCCTTTTTCTTTGTTAATCTTTATAAAATGTAGTGATTTAACAGTCATTAATTTAGCAAGTGAATGTGGAGTCATATATCTTTACGTCTTTACGCGTCTTATTAAGTCAAAAAAGAATAGATGAAAGTCATAGAGTTTATAGGTATGTTATAAAAGTCATATCAAGGGAAAAATAATAGATATTATATAAAGTTTGCCACGAGGTCGGCCATTTCTATAAAAACATGTCAAAAACATTGTTTGAATGGGTAAAAGTGTAAAAAGCGAAGCCAGTACTGCGCCCATTGAACTCCGAGACACACCGTTCATCAGGCTTTCTGCTCCTTCAATTAGGACAGTATGGCGGTTCATAAGGACAAAAAATAATGGAGAAAGCGTCATATCACTACACTATCAAACCCAAAATAAATTTTCCCCATCAACAGCAACGGCCGAATTTGCCTGTTCCTCTTCGGCTACGTAAGACATCAGCCGGCTTACAACAGGCGCTGGCAGATTCGTTCCTAAATCTTCGTTTGCAAAGCCAAGCCATTGTGGCGAATTTTAAACTCCCTCGCTGACAAATCTTTCAATTAGAAATAACCAACTAGAAGCTTGATATTAAAAGTCGAAATATTTAGTTGTGATCTGGCAGAGAAGGTGTGGGGAAGGTGGCATATTTTGTTGTCTACAAATGGACAAAAACAATCATATAACACCTTGAAAGCGAACCAAAATAAGGATTTTGCTACAAGTCATTTACAAAGTCCTTTTGCATGTATGATGGCTAGAATTTTAGCTGACTATGTATCTTAGAAACCTATTGCCCTTTTTGACGCTATAGTGGATTGTTTCTAAAGTTTTAGATCATTCAGGTCTGCCTAAAAATAAATATTCGAAGAAAAAAGTCATGTCAATCAACCAGAGGTCGATAAGATAGACATTACTATTGACAACGAGCAAAGTGAAATGGTAAATCAAAAACTTCTCCCTCTGTTTAAAAATGTCACTAAGAAAAGATCAAGAAATCTAGTGCAGAATTACTCTAGGGTAGAAGGCAAATGGAAAAGTAAGCATCATCCTTAAAAGCAAAATGCCCATGTGGCTGAAAATAAAAGTATACAACTGATGCATAATCCTAAAAATAACTCACCAGGCAGAAATTTGGAACCTGACCAAAAAACTTTCATTAAAACTTAGAATAGCACAAAGAGCCAATTTATATGTGGACAAACCAAACTTTAGGATAGTGTGAAAGTTATTAGAAACCTGAAATGGACCTGGGCAGGCCATTTGGCGAAATTCCAAGAAGATAAATGTACCAGAAAAATTAATGATTGAATGTTATTAAATAAAATACAAGCAAAAAACTACTAAAAACAAAATATAAAGATGATATTCAAAAATATGCTAAAAATTGGAAACAAATTGAATAAGATCGACACAAATTCAGAAGCTTTGAAAGGGTTTTTGTGTCCACAGTGGGCGGCAAATGTCTGAAATGATATATATATATATATATATATATATATATATATATATATATAGAGAGAGAGAGAGAGAGAGAGAGAGAGAGAGAGAGCAAATAGGTGTCCTGCGGGTGGTAACCACTACAGTGCTTTTACCATATTTATTTTTTGCCTTTCAAAACCCTTTTGAAGACAGAAAGAAAGATGCAGAAACCTTGTATTGCAGACCCTATAACAATACAGTACAGAAGAAAGAAATTTGTTGTAAATGCGCAGCAAGACAAGAAACAAGGTTTTTTAAAGGCAAGAGAAAGGGTCTTGGAAGAACAAAAGGATCAAAGAGAACAAGGACGGCACAATGAAAGCAATCCATACTGAGAAGACCGAAATAAAGCCAGGGTAAAAAAAACTCCTGTTTCTTGTCTTGCTGCTCATTTACGTCAAATTTATTTTTATATTGTACTATATATATATATATATATATATATATATATATATATATATATATATATATATATATATGTATATATATATATATATATATATATATATATATATATATATATATATATATATATATATTCTATATATAATAAAAATGAAGTTTGTCTGTCCATTTATAGGAAAAAAGGTTAGACAATATACATAAAAACAAAAAGTGTATTTTTACGGGCCCTATGCAAACTTTGCCCTTCAGTTCAACCGAGGGAACGTAAGCTAGATTTAGACAATAAGGATGACAAGTTAATTTACCCTACATCATTAATTAATAGGTTAATTTTATCCTACACTGTCTCTAAACACAAATATGAGAGCTGACCTCTTTGGTGATCAACTGTCAGTACAATTTGCCAAAAACATTCTCACACTGGGAATATAAATATCTCAAGGCAAAGGTATTACCCAATCTTCATCAAAACTACAAATACTACAACTTGCTTTGTGAAAGAACAATATTGGCTTCGAAGTAAAGCACTATCTGCAGAAACAATAAACATCTACTGCTTTCCCTCTCAGCTGATACAATTTCGGATCATACCCAAATAGCCGATTATTCCACAAAGTTCTAAACTCAATGGAATCTCCTGACATACCTCCTCATCAACTTGAACAAAACACTCTAATTTCACACGTCTGGTGGCAAGAGGTTTGATGCCCCATGTCATAGAGGCAACCATTTTTACTTGAAGTGGCAAAGAAGAGGATGTCTTCATTTAGAGAATATCAGTTAATCCATCAGGGTCAGAATTGCCATTTAAATTCAGAAGACTGCATTTTCCAATCAGTGTAAGTTTTGTAATTTGAATTTAAAAAATCTTAAGGTGAAACTCTGTTAGTGGGATGGTTACAATTAGAGGACCACTGTTTTTCTTATGATCAACTCTATGTTGATTGCTCTAGAGTTTAAAGCAAAAGTAATCTGTTTGTATAAACTCCACAAGAAAAAATTAAGAGTATTGTGTTCCAAGAAGTTCTGTAGCGTTGCTGAACAAGATTAAGTTTAGTTCATAGAATGAGAATATTGTTTGTGAAGAATAAAAAAAGAAAAAGATCAAATGCGTCTTAGTTTATTTAACGTCGCAAATTTTACCCGGGCAACGACGAGTATCTCTCCTAGTATATATATATATATATATATATATATATATATATATATATATATATATATATATAAGTTTGAAATTAGTAAGATTTTTCGGGTAAGGGAATTAACGGGTCATTTGGTAAATTTCGCTTGTATATGCAAATTAGCCCTAGGTACCTTTAAAACCCTTACAATATATATATATATATATATATATATATATATATATATCCATATGGAGCTCGGCCGTGAAGCCTGCATTTAATATTGAGGATAAATCCCAGAGCCACGAGAAACGGATGTAGCATCTTTTAATTTTTCACTAAGTCTCGAAAACTACAAGTTTTTATCTTCAGGCTAGAATAAGTTTACAAAGTTAATATATATGAAGAAAACTTGAAAAGGCCAATAAGACATTATTTTAAAGGTGACCAATTACAAAATATCAGTAGAAAGTACTACAAGTTAAATTAAATATGACTTAGCAACAGTTAAATTTATGAACTAATTTTTGAGTCAGTCTTAAAGCAAATTTAACTGTTGCCGTCATATTTAATTTAACTTGTAGTACTTTCTACTGATATTTTGTAATTGGTCACCTTTAAAAATAATGTCTTGTTGGCCTTTTCAAGTTTTCTTCATACATATTAACTTTGTAAACTTATTCTAGCCTGAAGATGAAAACTTGTAGTTTTCGAAACGTAATGAAAAATTAAAAGATGCTACATCCGTTTCTTGTTTCTTGTGGCTCTGGGATTTATCCTCAATATTATATATATATATATATATATATATATATATATATATATATATATATATATATATATATATATATATATATATATGGTTGTACCACGTTGGAAAAAAGAAAGATTGATTGGAGCTAACACTTTCGTTATCTTAATAACATTTTCAAACGAAATACTTGGAGGTCAGGAATAATGCATGGAATAAAGACATTACCGAGCTATAATCGTTTATTCTTTAAGAGCTTTCAAAAGAAAACTATGATTTTTCCTCAGAGCACAATGGGTGTGAGTCCGCCCTTAAATGCGCCAAAAGTCATATGAGGAAGAGGGGCGACCCGTTAAGCCTGGCTGGCTATACTAAAGCAGAAATTAGCTTAATGACAATTCTTTTAAATAACAAGGTTTTCATAAATGAGAAATAAAGGAAAATGGTAAAGTGATAATACGCAACTATAATAATAATAATTATTTGATGGCACTATAATAAACTGATGATTTGATTCATTTATTATTCGAATCTATGCCTGAGTGCATAACAGTAGAAACCGCCACAGATATTGAGGACCAAATCAAATCTTCACCATGGGTAATCTGTGATCAAAAAATAAATTGATAACTACTTAGAATCTAAATACAAATATGTTATATGATTGGACAATTGACTTAATACAATTAACGATTGAACTGCCTATTTTAAGTGACAGTTACTGGGGAATAACTAAAATGAATTAAGTAATAAACTTAATGATAAAAATACACAAAATTATCAGGGATGTATATTCTGTGTGTGCAACTTGTGTACCTCATAGGCAACAAAATTAAATTTTAATTTTTATATTAAAAATTAAATTCATCCAATAATATTTTTGGATTAACCAATTATTTGCAATTTACTTTTTATGCTCTCTCCCGTATAGAAGCACAACCCATTACGGAATTCAAGGTACGCCACCGAAAACTATAATTTACCAGTTGTTATACAAGATAACTATAATTAATATTAGAACTGAGTAAAACAGTTTGAATACAAGTTGCTCACCTAATATAATAACAGAACAGTGCAGAACAGTTATAACTATAATAAACAAGATTGTCACAGAACTGCAATGATGTTGCAATAAATTATCAACTGTGCAATAATAACAAGAAAATTTTCTTTTAAAATCCAAGAAAACGGTATTTACAACGGCTGACTAATTAAAAATATTAAAATACTAAGTAATTATTAAATCACCATAATCTAAATATCTTTTAATTATATAGATGGATTTAATTTCATTTATCCAAAGACTAGGAGTCAATAAAAGTTTTAGGTTCCATTTAATGAGCTGTGGCCCATATATTAGCTTTATGGTCCACTAAAATTCATAAAATTTCTCTGGCCTACCTCAAATTTGCCATGGTCCATTTTGCCCATATGGCCACAGGTTGGGAACCGCTGGTATATAAGGTCGAATGCGGCGGTTTCAGTAGTAACTACGTTAAGGTACAAACTTGGAAACAATTGAAAATAACATTAGGTTGTTAGTAGAAGCGATCCCATCTCCGCAATTAGGCTACTTTTACGAGATGAAATGTATTGAGGCGAGAGTCGTCGGCAGAAAACAACCAGGGGAGGAAAAGGTTTGGGAGGCATTCAGGCATAGATTCGAATAATAAATGAATCAAATCATCAGTTTATTATAGTGCAATCAAATAATTATTATTATAGTTGCATATTATGACTTTACCATTTTCCTTTATTTCTCATTTATGAAAACCTTGTTATTTCAAAGAATTGTCATTAAGCTAATTTCTGCTTTAGTATGGCCAGCCAGGCTTAACGGGTCGCCCCTCTTCCTCCTATGACTTTTGGCGCATTTAAGGGCGGACTCACACCCATTGTGCTCTGAGGAAAAATCATAGTTTTCTTTTTAAAGCATAACAGTAGAAATTACTGATTCTATTCCGTTGAACAAAATACACTATCAAGACGCATCGGTGAAATGGCAGAGGATATTGAAAACCAAATACTTGCACTTTTACAAGTAAGGAATTTTGTGTTACTAATTGATGAAACACTTTTACTTAATATTCAAGCCATTCTTATTGCGTATGTTAGGTTTTTTGATGATAAAAGTGAACTCAGAGAAGAAATGCTTTTTTGCTCGGATGCTTGTGACAGATACTAAAGGAGCAACAATATTTAAATAAGTATTGGACTATTTCCCTCCCCAAAAAATATTACAATGGTAGATAGATACAGGTGCTTTATTGCATATTTAAAAGAGACTATCTCAAATGTGTTTTGCATACACTGCGTGGTTCATCGCCAACATATAATTGCAAAATATTTGCAAGGAAGTTTCAAAAAGGTTCTTAATAATGTAATAAAGGTTGTTAATCTTATCAAGTCAAATTCACTTCAAGATTGTCTTTTCCGAAAAGTTTGTTTTAATAATAAAGAGGTTAGAAAACTAATTTTGCATACAAAGGTGAGATGGCTCTCTAAAGGAAATTATTGTCAGCGTCGCTTCGAAGAACTATGGAAAGGTGTTGAATTATTCTTGAATGGCACGAAGCTTAAAGAATAAATCATAGCTGCAAAATCCCACATTTTCTACCTTACAGATATATTTGAAAAGCTAAATATGCTGAACTAACAGCTACAAGGAAAAAATACAAATATTATAATTTGCAAAGAAGCAATCATATTTTCATTTACATCGATCATTTTTAAAAAAATGCACGATGATATGGAAATAAGGTTCGAATATCTAGAAAGGAAGATTTCAAGTTGAGTGGTAGGCCCACTTGAGACAAATGCAGATGATGTTGACATCATACTATATAAAAACCTCGTTGAGTTGCAGAGTAATCAAATTGCTCTAGCTAAATTTAAACACGGACTACATAACTTGTGGACAAGTAATGAAATTGTAGTCAAATTTCAATTGTTCTGGCAGAATATTAAATTATATATTATTGCCTTTCCAACTTCTTACCTAGTAGAATCAGGTTTTAACAGTCTCTTAGCTATTATCAAAAGAATGAAAACGCTTATAAATTATAATTCCAAGCGATCTTCTTCTGTCATTACCAAGCATGGATCCTGACAGAAAAACTTGCTAAGTTGCATCAGCCACAAAGATCTCATCGAATAAATGCATTTAAAACTCAATTTAATTATAGTTTTTCTCATTTTGAAAAGGGTTTAATATTTTTAAACCAAACAATTTTATCTTCGTCTTTAATATTTTAGTTTTACTCGTCAGACAAAGTTTTTTGTTATATATTAGATTAGAAAAGTTGTGAAAATATATAATTGTTATAAATGGTTGTTTCATTGGAGATTCAAAATATTTTGGATGTTTGTGGAATTGTGTATGCGCAATGAATAAACATGACTGGCATCTTTAATGAATATATTATGCATATGTATAATTGAAGTATTTGGTGAGCTATAATATATTCATGGGCTGCAGAAAATTTCCGGGTTCAAAGTGGTTCATGGGTTAAAAGAGGTTGGGAAATCCTGTTATAAACAATGACATTTCCCAAATAATGCATCTTTGTTCTTTACACCCTTATATCGGTTCGGAGTTGTTTATATTTTGATTTTTTTTCCTTGTATGATTTTGAATTTTCGTCTTTCGGTTTGTTCTAATTAGTTTTTGAGGTAGTTTTTGAAGTACGACTTAATTGAAAGGTTTGAGGCTAGGGATATAGTCGGAAATAGAGGTTAATACCCCGCCATGAGGCCGAGCATGAGGTAGAGCAACGCAGAGCAAAGTCGAGGGAACCGTGAGAGAATCGAGCCGCTTCCGCTGATAATGCAGGAGTAAGAATTCCAAGCACGCGGGGGGAAGAAGACGCTGCCCGGCTTTCCGGGCGATATCAATAAACCTCTCTAGAGTTCATCCCTAACCCCCAGTGGAGTGTTTGGTTAATGAGAGGTCCCTCCTTGGCCTGAGTCATTTTCGCTTCCGGCCGGACCATATATAATGCTAGACACAGCCCGGAAAAAGCAGTCTATGCCCGACTTTCTGCACGAGACACGTCGTTTGGTCGATTCAGCTCCGTTCTCTCTTCTCGAGCTTGAAGGCAAGAATTCTAACCGAAGGAATTTAGCCCCAGTTAATTGGCTATATTTGGATTCGGGTTTAACCTCGCCTGGCGCAAGTACTCTCTCGAATTTACTCCTCAAGGTTAAACTCCATCGATTACGATTTACTCGTTCAATCACCCATCCCCCGCATCGTCTTAGAAAGCCTCAAGCCCCAAGCTAGGCTCCAGCGACTCCATTGCGGTTTCTTGGCAGGCAACCCGTAAAATGTATGTTCGTATATTGGCTCAACAGCAGCCGCTTGTTGGCTCACGTTTTAGCCTATCCATTCGCTCCCTGTAAACATTGGGTATCCGTTTGCAATCTTTTCCATTTGTATATATCGTATACCTATTGTAATTATTAAAGATTATTTTTGTACCATCTTTTCCATAGCCCCAGAGTCCCGCAGCTTTCTTTATTATACTAACGGACAATTGCATTCGATTGGGAACCCCGTTCCCTCCTAATCAGCTTCCCCCTCGTCTGCCGCTGCTAGAAGACGAGCGAAGGTCACTTAATTGACCTTGACCGCACACTCTGTTTAAATAATATATATATATATATATATATATATATATATATATATATATATATATATATATATATATATATATATATATATATATATATATATATATATATATATATATATATATATATATATATATATATTATAAAAACTGGTGTTAGGTTTAGAAGGGTTTTTAAATGGTCTTTTAAAAAGTCTTTTAAAGGTTTTCTTTTCTTTTTTTAAGTGGTTAGAAGGCTGAAAGCTGAAGGCTCTGGCTATTAAGAAAGTACGGAGAAATAATCCATTTTAATCTCCCACTTGCCACCCGCAAACCATTTATTCCCAAGCGGAATTTTATCCTTTCAGACCGTGAAAGGCTCAGTAAGAATTGTTCTTTGAGCAGAGGTAAAGGCTCTCGCGTCAAGTTCGGTGAGGCATTTATTTCCGAGTGTTAATACGGAAAATAATATTCGCGCCGGTGTGCGTATCAAGTTAAATCAGGTCGACAATCCCATTGCGTTTTTTTGGGGGGGGTCTTCTTTTATCTTTGTGGGGAGGGGGTGAGTTCGATAATACGTGACAACATGTCTTCGTTCGACCGATTCAAATTGCAAAGCGAATCCTTTGGACTAACCAGCAAGGATCTATGCCATACATACAAGAGGAAAAGAGATCCGAGAGAGCGGAAAGGAAAGACAGAAGAGAAAGAAGCACGAGAAAGAATCCGCCAACATGAATTGGAGATGAGTATAGAGAGAATCGAGACGCTCTTCATCAACTCGCGAAATGACGTCCCGTAAACTACATCTGTGAAGCTTCCAGTTTACAAGGAAGGTGAAGATTTGGGGTCTTATTTCCCCTTTTCGAGAAAATATTCTAGGTTAACAACTGGGATATCGAAGCCGATGGCGTCGCCAAACTCCTGCCATTTCTAAGTTCCCAGCTCCGAGATATTTTCATATCCCTCCTATCAGAGGCGACAATCGATTATTCGACGTTGCTTGTGTGAAACACGACAGGGAGTATCCCTTGCCCACCTTGCCCAGCGCCACCGATCCCTATTCAACCGACTTGGATATTAACGATCAGTTGCCACCCGACCGGAAGAGTCAGCTGCAGTAGCTACTGAGTCACTTCAGACACGTGATCTCAGAGATTTCTGGCTGTGCTCATCTTTACGAGTCATCGTTGGGATACTTATGTTCACTTAAATAATTTATCAGTCCACATCTTTACAATAGGTAGATGAGTGTTTATCTAAACTTGGTCAACTCGAAGAGTCGTCATCTTTACCTCGTGTCATTGTAATGTTTATTTTACCTTAATAAATGTGGGGAGTGTTCATATTTACAAGTTGTAATTAGGATTGTTTATCTTTACTAGTTAATTGAGGGGGTATCCTTTTCAAATGGTCTATGAAAGTATCCATCTTTACCTGATCAAGTCGGAAAGCGCTCATCTCTACGAGTTGTCGTCGATGGATTATCTTTACTTTCTAAATGTGGTAAGTAATCATCTTTACGCGTGGTCGTTTGAAGTGTTTATCTTTAATTGGATAATTTTCGATGTGCTCATCTCAACAAGTGGTTAATGAGTGTTTTTCTTTACTCTTTCAAATTTGGGAGTAATCACCTTTACAAATGATCATTGAAATGCTGATCTTTACTTGGTAAGTTTAAGGAGTGCCTATCTTTACAAGTGGGAGGTGAGAGTGTCAAGCTAAACTTGGTTAATGTGAGGAGTATTCATCCCTACAAGGGGTCGATGAGTGCTTATTTTTACTTGGTCAATATAAAGAGTACTCTTCTTTAGAAGTGGTGGTTATGACTACTTATCTTTACTTTATCCAACTAGTTAATAAGGCTACAATAACCCGTTAGAGATATTTTGTATTCCCACTCTTGTGTCCGTGTGTTTTACATTCAAATTTGTCTTGAGAGGCTTTTGAAAAACGCCCTCCCTCAGATTTCATGGGCAATGAACTTTGCTATAGCAGTCCATTTTATACTCGATCTTTTTCCATTCTAATCTGCGTATATATATATATATATATATATATATATATATATATATATATATATATATATATATATATATATATAGGTAAAAATCACGAGAGGTAACACGTGATAACTATAAATATTTGTGTATACCACGTAAGGAAAATGAAAGATTGATTGGAGTTAGTCTTCGTTATCTTGACATTTTCAAACTCACAATGGCTTACAAAATAGAAAGACACCGTATTTATATAAAGCAATTGTTTCCCAATAAAGTCAGATTTTTTTATGACCTCTGATAAGTCTGATTTGGGAAAGAATGATAGAACTAGACTTAAGGTAAACAAACTGGAGCTAATATTTACATTTCTCTCCTTTGTGCTGGAGATTAGGAACAATTCAAAGATATTTCTGCTAATAAAATCATTTATATGCATTACGGAATCTGCTTTTGGTCAGTTAATCTGGTTTTCTATCTTAAGCCTGTTTGTATGTGTTCGCGCGAAGGAGAGAGAGAGCGGCAAGGCTTCGATTTAAATATTAAGAAGGTCGCTTCTTCTATTTTTTTTATTAATGTTATAAAGCTTTAGGTAGTTTCCTCACTCGGCTACACACTGTACATATGTATTTTCACTTTTTTCCCACATGTTTACATTGCATCTAGCCTCCAAATCCGCCATATGCTGACAAATATATATGTGTTTTCTCATTTTTAAATTAGTTACTTGAAAACACTATATTTCCACTCTAGTACCATGGTGTATTTCCTCATCCCACTACAATGCGTTCCTGGTAAATCAATATATAGTTGAAAGTGTGCCCAAGGGCCACACAACCCACTAAAGTAGGTTACTTGACAATAAGCACGTTCAATACGAGTTTAGCTTTAATGCAGTAACATCATAAGCGATTTCTTCTGAGAATGCCAGATGATATCGTAAAATGGTACGCCATATTCGCGGCCCATGGCGCCGAGAAAAGCGTGAAGTAAATTGTCAAATTAGAAATTGAAAGAAATTGTCAATTTTTTTAAACTTCCAACGCTGAACTTTTTTGTAGATCTATAATTTTAAACTTTACTTTTATCACTCTTCTTAAAAATGGGAGGAAAATTGTGATGCCTCCAAAGTCGTTTCCACTCAGTGAGAAGCCATCATACTTAGTGTTATGAGCCATCATACTGGCTATGAAGAGGCAAAGAGCGAAGAGTACAATAGTGATCAAGCAAAGTGTTATATCATACGTCGAAGGAAGGGTTAAAGAAAATAAAATTTGGTAAAAAAGAATCAAAGAAAAAGGGATTAAAAGTTTTAAATGATATAAAAGAATAACAAAGTGTAAATAATAGTTTTATTAAGATTGCAAGTTTTTTAAGCCACACGGCTAAAAGAAATGGAACTTTCAAAAGGATAAAAGGAAAAATGGATTAAACATAGCTTTTAAACAATATAAAATGTAAAAAATGGGCTTAAAAGTATATATAAGAGTTATAAAATATTAAGAGTAAAAGTACTGAAATTAAAACAAACTTGCAAAAAAGTTTTTAAAGAAAATAACATGACCTCTAGTTGCCCACAAATTGGAGGGACACACTTCAACTACAATAAAAATACTCCCCGTTGCTCTCTGAAGCTCAAGGCCAACCATCATTTTTTCCGAACCAAAGTCCATTCGTGGTCATGGGGTGTTATGTACTGTAAAAATATAATGAGTTAAAAAAAAACTAAAACGAATACAACTTCAACTTCTCCAATCAAGATTAATCCCAGGACAAAAAGCACCAATCCTGCCCATCTAAAAAATTCCTCCTCCATGCACAATATCATTCACTTCATCCTCGGTAATCCATTTCTCTCTTAAACACTCTCTCACCTAATCAACCCTTCTCACGACTTGACAGTCATTCTCTTATATTCTCTTCAAATCTTTTTCCATGCATTCTTCTTACATGTCCATAGTACCTCACAACACTCCCCGTCACACCCTCATTCACACACTTCTTCACACCAAAGACATCTCTTAGGCAGTCATTCGTTACTCTTTTCTTCATTCGCACACCAAGCATCCCTCTTAAGGAGCCAATTTGTCCTGCTCTCACTCGAAATCTTTCCTTCTTCTATAGCAGAAAGTGCGTCTCGAGATTATATAGAATACCTCTTTAGCGTTTCAACATTTTCCAGAAAACATTCGTTTTATTTTTTTTATTTCAGATACGTTTACCTATTTAAAAAGCACAATTGACTAGATACTTGCAACACTATTTATCTCAGGCATTACAAAATTTGCAGTTGATTTTCCGAAATTCGATTAGAACGACCGTCCAGAATTTTTTTTAGAAAATAGCCAGGAAAATGGAACTTTCCACAAAGGAGAAGAATTACACTCGCTCCTAAAAGTATTAATAAACTACCTAATACCAAGGTATTTCGCCTTAGGAGATGAATTACACTCGCTCCTAAAAGTATTAATAAACTACCTAATACCAAGGTATTTCGCCTTAGGAGATGAATTACACTCGCTCCTAAAAGTATTAATAAACTACCTAATACCAAGGTATTTCGCCTTAGGAGATGAATTACACTCGCTCCTAAAAGTATTAATAAACTACCTAATACCAAGGTATTTCGCCTTAGGTCATTAATTGCTGTATTGAAGAGCAACGTAATTTGGAGGCATTGAGTCGAATGTATAAATAAGCATAGCCACAAAATCTCAACAGGTTTGATGGACAAATGAAGTAGCATTAAGTCTATTTTCGAAAATCCTTAACCAAAATGTATTAGTACGATATCATTTTTGCATCTACATGTTTAATTTATATAGTTTAAATTATGGTAAGGTTTCGAAGTCACGAGAGTAGTTTCTTTGAGTTCCTTATAATTTGGCCTAGTCAGGAAGAGTCAGAAATGTTCTAACAACGTTTTGGGGGGGCAACGCAAATTTGAGTCTTATTTTATAAGCAATCATCATTGCGAAAATTAGGGAACTGTTTTCCGTTATCAAAACATAAATAATTGCGAAATTCAAATCAAAGATGAGCTACTAGAAGTTTGCCGAAGAACTAAATGTTTCTAAATGTACAGTGCAGTCATTAATAAGATGTCATTTATGTTTTGTGTAAAGATGAAGCTAGTCTTCGAAATAAAACTCTTCCCACAGTAGAACATGTAGCTGGATCTAGTGTGATATGAGGCAGTTTATGTGCAAAGGAAACGATGAATAAAGAATAAAACAGAAAGGATGTCAACGATTGTATTTATCTGAGGATTGATGATTTATGGCAAGAATTGAAGATCTGATTCCATGCAAGACACCCAAAATACATCCATGAATTGGAGACGTTAAGCAAAGACTAGTAGAAACAAGGTCTGCTGACTAAAAAAGTCGCTTGCTCTCAAAACCTTCAATAATTCCCAGACTAACCTTGGGAGAATATTGGCGATTCTATCATTCGAAAGAGAATGTAAAACTACATAAGGATTTCAGATTTTGTTAGAACCTAGCCTAAAATAGAATAGCCTAGTTGTACCGGGCCTAACATAGCCTAGCTGAGTATAATCTAGCTAGCCTAGTATAGCCTAACATAGTATAGCCTACTTTATCCTACCTTAGCCTAATACAGTCTAGCCTATTGTATTCTAGTATATCCTAGCCTAGCTTAGTAGCCCCTAGTCTAACCTAGCATATTATAGTATAGCCTAGCTTAGCCTAGCCTAACATAGCCTGCCTAGCGTATCATCACCTATTGTAACCTAGCTTATTATCGCCTAGCCTAACCAGGTATGGTTTAGCAATGCATGCCAGAGCCTAGCCAAGCCTCGCCTAGCCTAGTATAGCCAAGCTAGAATAGGCTACTATAGCCTAGCCATTTTATCCATGCATGCGAGAGCCTAGCCTAGCATACTATTGGCTAGCTTGGTATAACCTATACTAGCATAACCACACCTAACATAATATAGCCAAGCCCAGGGGTGGGGAATCTTTTTGTGCATAAAGGCCATCTTATAATTTATCATCACTCTTAAAGGCCGCCTAGAAAAAATTTTAAAGTTATTTTATCCCTTAAGTAATTTATTAGTAATTTAATAAAAAAGACAGTTTTATAGAAATCGAAAGCATAATAATTTCAAATATTTCTATTTAAGTAAGGACTTTTTATACAAGTAATATATAAATGAAAAATATTGAAAACGTAGAATTTTCAAATATTTTATTTATGTAAGAAGTTTCCAAAATAATGATTAAATGAATAATACTCGTATCGAAAGCATGACATTTTCAAATTATTTTAATTAAGAAAGAAGGTTCTTTGTATTCAAGGAACCACTAAAGGAACAATAATCTTATAAAAAGATAGCATATAAACATCGAGAATATAACATTTTCAAATATTTAATATACAGTAGGCAAGCATGTACATTTTTTATACAAATTAATGACTTCTTTGAGTTTGTTTCTTTTGAGAAAGCATTTTGATATCAGGCTCTAACATAGTGTTTCTTAGTCTCAATAGGTCCTCCAAATGCTCGTCTGTCAACTGTGTTCTCAGGGAATTATTGATTTGTGCCAAGTATGAAAATGGGGATTCGCAACAGTATGTTGAAGAAAAACAGGAAATCAGTCGTCATGGATGTTCACGGAGACGAGGATATTCTATCGCGTTTTGTCAAATTTCGACAGGATTTTCTCTCTTGTCAAACAGAGACTTCAGGATATTATCCTCATACATTTCGATACCTCCATATGTAACTCTTCAGGAGCCTCTGATACATCAACTAAGTTAGGTTGAAAAGCAAGTTTCAGAGTGATGTTATGCTTTTCAAAATCATTGAATATTTTATTGTATTCTTCTATCAATGTGTCTAAAACTGACTCATATTCTTCAAAATATCCATAAATATCTTCATTTTCACTCATTACCTTCGTAAGCTGGGGAAAGTGTTCTCCTGAAAGTTTTGATTGAGCCAAAAGGGACTTGGAATACAACAGTTTCTTTCTAAATGCCTGAATTCTTTTGCCACATATCATAAATACATTTATTTCTGCCTTGCAATGAAATGTTTAACTCATTTTGTTTTGCCATCACATCACATAAAAAGGCAACATGTCTGTAAAAATTAGGATCTGTTAAATCACAATACTTGTTGTTTTCTTTGAAAAAGTCAATAATTTGCCTTCGTTAAGACAAAACTTTGACCAATACTTTCGCTTGCGACAACCAGCGTACTTTTGAGTGATATGGCAAATCTTCTCTGATTACTTCGTTATCCATCATCAGCATGTTTCGAAATTGACGATGCTTTGAGGCATTCACTCGAATATAGTTAACAATGCTTATAACCTTTTGAAAAGTGTCATTTAAAGTTACAGATTTTGCACACAGATTTTGCTGATGTAAAATACAATGAAAAGAAATCAGTACATTTGGTTCTTGGGTTTCTCTCTCAAGATGTCCAATAAATCCTTCATTTTTAGCCATCATAGCTGGGGCAGCATCAGTGCACACACTTACCAAATTAGTAAAATTTAGTCCTATTTTATGAGATTGCTCTTTGAAGTTGTTAAAAATATCTATCCCCCGTGTCCTTCCTTTAAGGGTATCTAAAGCAAACAATTCTTCATATAATTGAAAATCATCTGTTATGGCCCGAATAAAATACAATAATTGTGCTGAATCAGTAGAATCTGTTGATTCATCCAAAGCTACTGAGTAATATATATTCTCTTTTTTTATTATATTTTTTCAATTGTTTTGTTACATTGCAGGCCAATTCATGTTGCCGATCTGAATCAGTTCTTCTTGAAAGAGGCACCTCATTATACTTATTAACTTTATCGGGATCTATACACCCTACCACTTCTAAAATACATTCCTTTATGAGTTCTGAATCGCTCAATGGCTTACCTTTTTTTCAAGCAAATATGTAACTTTATAGCTTGCTTCTGTCGAAGCATTCTCTTGATGTAACACAGACTGGAAAAATTGTCTTTGCTTCTGTTTTCCATGTTTCAGTTCCTGCAGTGGCATATTTATTATCTTTTTGAAGAGCATAGTGTTGCTGTGCATTGAATTTCTTAACTGTTACAATTGCAGTATCACAAAGCAAGCAAGACATTTTGCCTCCAGTATTCACCAAAAAAATAATGCAGTTCCCATTCTTCATTAAATATCTTGTTTTCTTCTTTCAAAGTCCGTTTTAATTTTTTTGACATAATTATGGGAAAAAAGGAAATGTATTTATTCTGAAAAGCCATAAAAAAGGTTAATAATGAATTAGTAAGGCCAGCCGTACACTGACCCAGACAAAACAGTCTTAGACAAGACATCGATAAACCTGCATTCACAACCATGTTATAATAATTATAATTCTTATTATTATAACAAAAACAACAATATAGATTAGTCATATTTTTTCTGTGATTAGTATTATTATTTATCATCACCTAATTGTTGCAGAAACTAACTCAGTCTCACAAAACAAGTCGGGAGGAAGTAAGCCACGACAACACAATTACTGAGTAGAGTACGTAGTTATTCGGAGTAGCACAGACCACTGTGAGGAGGCGGACGAGACAGGAACTCTTCCTGTATCATACGTTAAATCACTCACTCCCACTAGGCTAGTGTAGCTTACACGGAAACATTGCCTTTATATAGCAGTTGCTTTAAGTTTAGATTCACTGAATTTAAGAAAAATGCTTCTAATCTCTGGGAGCGACATCACCAAACACATAACTTTCCTTTTGTCTGTGTGTGTGTGCATAATGATTTTGGACAAAATGTTTAAAGTCAAAAAAGAAATATATATCAGAAGGCCATACAAGGCCGCACCTGATGGTCCAGAAGGCCACAGGTTCCCCATCCCTGGCCTAGTCTAACCAGGTATGGCTTAGCAATGCATGCCAGAGCCTAGCCTAGCGTCGCCTAGTCTAGTATAGACAAGCTAGAATAGGCTACTATAGCCTAGCCAATATATCCATGCATCCGAGAGCCTAGCCAATATATCCATGCATCCGAGAGCCTAGCCTAGCATACTAATGGCTAGCGAGGTAAAACCTATACTAGCATAACCATATCTAACATAATATAGCCAAGCGTAATATATTGTAGACTAGCCTATTATATACTAGACTAGTATAGCATACCATACCCTAGACTAGAATCACCTTGCATAGATTAGCCTAATATAGCCTTGGTTAGCTATCCTATCATAGCCTAACATAGTACTACCTAGCATAGCCTAACATAGCCTAGCATACGAGGGGCAGGCAATGAGTTTTGCGAATCGGTAGGGCAAAACAGAGGAAGGGGGATGGCTGTTTGTGGGGGTGTTAGGACAAGTTAGGACAAGTCAGGAGCTGCAGCCGCACGCTCCTGCCTCGTCTATTTAAGAAGCAATAGCTGATCGCAGATCGTCAGTCACAAATTTTTCAACAATGGAGAAGGTTGAGCACCGCGCATTGATCAAATTTTTTACCAAGGAAGGCAAGAATGCAAAAGAGATCCATGAACGCATGGTTGCAGTGTACACCGACACCGCCTCTTCCTATGCAACCATTGTTCGCTGGAATGGGGAGTTCCGCCATGGTCGTGAGTCCCTTGAAGATGACCCCCGTCCAGGACGCACGTCAGAAGTAACCAACGAGGACAATGTGGCCCGTGTGGAGAGGATGATCCTCGAAAATCGACGGGTGAAGGTCGAAGAAATCGACCGAGAACTTGGAATATCACATGGAAGTGTCATCCACGACCATTTGGCTATGACCAAGGTCTCTGCCTGTTGGGTCCCTAGAAACCTCACGCCCCATGATCGACTTCAAAGTCGTCAAAGTCCACAAGGCCGGAGTTGCACAAGCTGTCCTGCGTGAGTGCGGATTTGAGGAGCTCAACCATCCTCCCTACAATCCAGATATGGCCCCTAACGACTATTTTTTATTCCGCCAGCTCAAGGCTGCACTGCGTGGACGCTGGTTTGGGGACGATGAAGATGTCCAGCTCGCCATCCAGGAGTGGATTGAACAGCAGTCGGGAGATTTCTGGTTGTCGGGAATTCGAAGCCTCAGGGACAAGTGGCGCAAGTGCATTGAAGTCGAGGGTAGTTATATTGAAAAATATATATTCCTTATATCCGAATTGCAAGACTTATTGACCCCCCCTCGTGGATGTTCATGCTAAAACAAAATAATTCCCGGGCTAAACTTGGGAAGACTTTGGCAATTATATCATTCGAAAGGGAAAATGTAAAACAACATTATTGATGGTTTAAATTTCTTTAGAATTGGCTGAATTGTTACAATGTTATTAAACAAAACACAAAACGGGGACCGACCGACCGACATAGTGAGATGTAGAGTCGCTGGCGACTAGACTCGCACGCGACTAAAAATGATATCCAAATATTGTTTGATCATAGTCAAATCTACAATAATTGTTTAAATTTCTTTAAGCAATTAAGTTATACAATTAACTATATTAGTTATCAAATTGTATATTGTATAGGGTATGGATACTTTTTCACTGCAAATTTTCGTATAAAGTATTAGTAACATAATTTTTGTTCCTGGCCAGTATTATTTTTTCCAACTTCTTTTTATTGCAAAACAATCGAAAATATCCATTATTTGTTTTTAACTTTCCTTATGTGTCTTGTATGATAAAATGTTGACTAAAATTAGGCAATTTTGGATTCTTTTCATCCATTGTATGACTAAAAACAAAACAAATAATTGAATTTATACTTTATACAATTTTATTGTAAATTCCTTAAGAAATATATAGAGACAAGTAAAAATAGTTAAAAATGAACAATTTTCTCGATTTTCGTTTGTAATGTAAATCACTTTCCCGTTCACGCCCAGAAATGTAGTCTCTCATCATGTTTTCATTGTATACGTGTCGGTATCCATGATCAATGTTCAGGATATCTTGATTGAATCGCTATCCTTGCTCCTCTGAATAGGCTTCCATATTTTCCGTGAACTTGTCAAGATGGAGGTCAAGGATTTGCACCTTCAGTGACATTCTGCAGCCAATTCGGCAATAGTTTTCACTAAGTTCTCAACCAATTGTACATAATTTTCAGCCAAGAGGTTACCCAAATACGAGTGTCCCTGACACCCTGAAAAAAACTCTTCCAGGTTTATTTTCCCTTTTTAGTAAGCTTTTTAATGAATTCTTTCCACTATGACTTTCTGATTGGGGGTCTAACAAAGACACCAGTTTTCACCTTTGCCTCAGTAAATTTGCAAAAGAGATTTCGAAGTTACTTTAAAGCTGCAGACTCTTTGTTAAGAGATCTAAAAAAAACGGCTTCATGATACCTTGTTTTAAATGCTAGGGAACGAACAACTCAATTTGAGGGTCAATCAATTGATCATGTTTGACATTATGCCCTTCAACAGAGAACTCATTCCTTTGTTGACAGTGCTTCATATGCTAGTCTGCTGTGGTATCTTTACTGTCCCCAAAACGGAGATAGCATGGACACTTGGTAAATATCCCTGGAGACCCATCAAAAATGCTACCATTTTGAAGTATCCAATTACTTCCTCGTCACACTTTTATAAGTCAAAGCTTGTAGCAGAAGCTTTACACTGTTGTAGTCCTCCTTGAAATATAGTGAATGAGCCAAGGGAAGAAATAGATGCTTATTCCAATTATGCTACTTGAGTTGTCAACTGGATTTCATGTAATTTAAATTGCGTCAAACAGGTATGATACAGCATTGCAGTAGCATAGCCTGGTTGATAAGTAAAGAAACTTGATAAATGTTTATGACGTTTCCTTTGGCTTGTCACACGCATATTTTCATCCAGCACATCTCACTTTTTGAGTCTGATAATCAAAAACAGCATATGACTTTGACAACCAACAATTGGCGCAATAGAGGATGTACGATCGGGCTAGGAAATAGTTGGTGCTTTTTTTTCACTTTGACGTTTGGAATGGTCTAGGATGAAAAAGTTGAAGTTACTTGAGTGGTCAGTGGGTTCAAGCCAAATCCTGAAATTGGCAAACTTCATGGCTCTTCTTTTTCCTTTATACCATCCTGTAAAAGTAAGAAAATATAATTTATTACTCTTTTGGCTTCCAAACAAACATAATATCTTAAATACTTTTGATATTTAATATTTTACAACTTGCAAAAACCAATTTCCTTAACGCCAAGAGTTTCCTTGTAGTGTTCAGAAGCGAAAGGAGGTGCCAAAGTATGCTTTGTAAGCATCGCACATTTTCCAAATGGACAAATGTAGGAATTCATTGCCCTACCTACAAAAGCAATGTTTTAGGATCTAAATTGACTTTTATCATTTATTTTAGTTACGAACAAAAAATTTTGTTACATAGTTTTATCACTATTTAGTATTTAATGAAGATCAGTTGGCCATTTTGCGAAAACGAATTTCCGATTAAGACCAAGTTTGGGGATCGAAAGCAAAGTTTTGTGATTAAAATAGACTTTTTCATTTAATTGAATTAATAACTAGGAAATAAGCCTTTTAACACAGGAACAAGAAAAACATGATTTTTTTTTACATAATGATTATTCCTTTATTTATCTATCAAACTTGTAGAAATTTTGTTGGACTGTCTATTAATACATTTCTTTAAATGTTCTGAAATTATGATATCCTGCAATACACGAATCATGAACTATGTACAAAGATGTCTTATTAGGTGTAATTATGAAAAATTTCTGGAGCTGATGTATATCGTGGAATTAGATGAAAGTGTTTTTAGCAAACTTTAAAAGATTTTAAAAGTGATCATCGTACTCGGAAGAAAGTTGTAGAAGATGGCATTGAGCAGGGATAGAAAGGGGCTCAAACCCAACTTCGAGCTATATCAACTAGTGATCTTTCTCAAAAAAAAATCGCTAAAACCACCTATCATAATAGCAAATAGCAAAACCAATATTTCTTGCTGCTGGAGCTGATTATTTCTCGTGAGAAAACCAATTTTAAAATTTCATGAAATTTTCTATCGTTAGCAATAAAATAAAAAATATTTTCCTAACCTAAACCGATAATTTAGCAAAATTAGCTTCACTCACAATTCAAGTCACTTTGCACGGGTGAGATTGGTGGGCAGGATGTTGGATTGTCAATGGACGTCATGTGATGAATTAACCACGCAAGAGCAAAGAGGAATGGATTGATGATTTGAGGTGCATTCAAAGGACCATTCAAAGTGGATTTTTTAGTTATTATATTATGTAATTTGTTATTATATGATTTGTTTAGATATTTAGGTTGAAAACCAGTGGCGTGCAGTCAGTGGAAGTGAGGCCCTATTTAAGAAGAAAAGAAAAATAAATTACACCCCAACAATTAATATGACAGCAGAATCAATTTTATTCTCACATTTATGCTTGTCTATAACTGTATACGCCAGACGGTAGCGTTCACTTTCAATCCAATTGGCGCTAGACCCTGATGAGCCTGACTGCAATTCAAGAAATGCATCATTTTCGTTGAGATTTCTACTCTTTTTTTTTTTATTAATTTCACGAATAGTTCTGCTTTTGGGTGCTTTGGAATGAATAGTTTAGAAGATGTTTTGATCTTCTTAGCAATAATATACAGTCATTAGAGTTTTATGATTTTTATCTAGATATTTCAACTCCGTGTTAAAATTAAGAAAAAAATAACCTATTGGAAACCGAAAAAGAGGCAAATTTAGTTTTGCAGGTTGCTCTGGCAACCTGCCGAGTTGCCAGAATCTAGTAAAAAGCAACAAAATATCTAAGACATATTGACGTAACTATTATTATACTCTGAAGCAAAACAAAATTTTAGGTTATATTTAAATACTGGTTCGGAGAAAGAAAGCAGCTAAATAGCAAAAACTCTAGTATGGTTTAAGCCCCTATATCTTAAGCATTTTGTTAATATTTCCTGGATTCTAGCGAGCCTACCAGTGTCACCCTTCGTATCTTTGAGATCAGTAGCCCTAAGGCATTGATTATATAAGTGTGACGTATTGTTTATTCACTTTTGTAAGTGATAATCCCCTTTTAAACAAAATGGATGCAAATGAAGTTGGGAGAAAATGCGATTGCATTATTGAATTTTTTAAAAAAGAAAGTTCAGTGCGATGACTTATAATGAAAGATAAAATATTATTAAAACAGGTAGGCCTAGGCAAACAATAGCTGTACCATCCAAAACAAAGTATTGCACTCTCAAATACAATGTAGATTAATCTGATAGAACATCTTGGCTAGCTGGTTGTGCATACTTACAGAAGCTATTTTATGATTTAAATAAAGTTTTTAAAAAAATAACATTAAAAAAATTAACATTTAAATAAAGTAAGTAACTTACAATTTTATAGTTTATTTTAATGAACAACATATTTACTTCAATTAACATATTTATTTTTGCAAAACTTGAATTGCTTCCTCATCTTCAAAGGTCATCGCACGCCACTGGTGAAAACTTCATGTATTCCTATGAATTAAAAATCTGTAAATGATTTTGTGACAGTAAAATAGTCAATCTTGCAATAATGTCTTATTTTTCTTTCACGTAGCATTTAGATTTCATATATTCACATTACATGTTCTGTTACACAAAAATCTCGTTGATTTAAGATGCTATAACAATTTTAATATTTGCATAAAATTTCTGGACTATTGTTTGGCTAGATATCATCATCACTAACTCTATAATTTAAGAAAGGGATTTTTTTGAGTATTTGAATAATAATTTTATCTTAGTTTGGTTATGACTTGTTTTTTTATCAAAGTTATTTCTAATAATTCTTTTATAATATTAAAGAACAAAATGGTAAAGTTCAAAAATAAATATAAGTATCGAAATTTTCTGAATTTTTTAAAACCCAATGAATTACAAATGGTGAAGTTCAGAATATAAATTTTTATATATGTTCTTCTATAAATATATTTTAGCAACGTGATATTTTGAAATTTAGGTTAGTTTAAAGTTCCTTTTTAAAATTATTACAATTGGCGAAGTTCAGAAAATTTATAAAAATTTAACCATGGCTGCTTTTTTTTAATTTTAAATGTTAATCTTAGTAGCGAAGCGCAAGCTCCCACTACAGGGGAAGTGGCAAAGCCATTGCCTGGTGTTCCTATTTTAAGACAAGCGAGCATCTTGCCGACCCATCCGACACATGGAAAGGGACAATTGAATAGTCAGTGAAGATAATTTTGCTAAAGTCAGTTTAAGTGTAGGTCTCAGCCCATATCAAATGTTTTTCTGTTTTGTTTTTTATCATGGGCGGTTTTTTATTTGGGGGGGGGTAGGTGATTATTCTCAAAAGGAGAAAAGGTCATGAAATGTTTAAACTTTTTTTCTCTAGACGGAAGTAGCTTCAGCATCTTTAAAAAATGGCTTTGCTATTATCTTGACGGTTTTTACCCATTTTTATTTTTATTTGTGAAAGCTCTTTAATTGTAATAAATTAAATTCTGTTTGAGCCCTTTTCTTCCTTGGCTGATTGCCATCTTTATAATTTTCTTCCTATTGTGATGATAACGCTCTAAACTTTGAAACTTGGCATAGAATACATTACCTAATTCCTTTACCATATCATTCTTCCTTTGCTGGAAATTTCCCTTGCAAATTATGCTTTGGTGTATCATTTATTATGTTTCTGGATTCTAAATACTCCACGATATGACACATATTATTAACAATATTATCCAACGATGAAATATAGGAAAATAGACCATAAATTCATTTGATTAGCTTCCGGTCCTTTTTTTAAAGCAAGGTCTTGGCAATTATATCATATGAAATAAAATGCAAACCAGCATAAGTGTATTAAATTTCGTTAGAATCAGCCGAAAGAGTTACTATGTTATTTCCAAAAAACTCATTGAAAAGTAAAATGGTTTCCATCCGACCGACCTACCTACGAACAGACAAGGTAACTTATAAGATTCTCTTGCGCGCAACTAAAACAGGTGTCTCATTTTCCTCTTAAGTCGTTTGAAACTATTCTTTCATTAATTGATTTTTTTTTTAAATTGTGCAAATTTGTTTCGTTAGTATTCCCTAATTGGTCTCCGATTATTAACATATCAACAAAATCGTGTTTGATTGCCGACGCCATTTCTTTCACGCGGTTTATCCAACTTCGTCAAATCGGCAGGCTGGTCGACGAACGCCATCTATTGAGCGAACAACCAACTAGTCGAGCTACGCCTCTCAGGAACAAAATCTCCGAAGATATTCTAATAAGTAAAGAATAATCCTGTTGATTATGTCCCCGTGCATAAAAATTAGTTTATTGGATGTCTGGCTAAGGACAAAGATATTAACTTAAAATTGTTTCCCCCGTAAAATTATATCTCGAATCGAGCTCGAGAGCTCGCCCAGTAATCTCATTTTCTTTTTATAAGTGTATTAGATCTTTCTTTTTTTTATGTTATTTAGTGAGGGGTTTATATTCATTAAAGTCTATTTTTTTAGTAAAAGCACTGTTTTAATTATCCTCGAACGAGTTGAAGTGGCAATATTTGATAAAGTCAAGAAAGAAACCCATTATATTCGTTCCCTAGAATAAATATAAAGTTTAGCACTCTTAGAGAACGATCTTCAATCGATCACCGAGGCACGAAACAACGCCTCAAGTCAAAGTTTATTTGGTTTATTAAAAATAATAAAACAATTAAATATATATATATATATATATATATATATATATATATATATATATATATATATATATAAACTCGGCTAACCCACGAAAATTATCATACTATACATACCATGTATTAAAGTGGCTCTATGGAGCACGTACTTTGTATAAAGAAAGTAACAATCTTCATTTTGCATTTTTCTTGGTGGGCAAAATATTGGTTTGGGCACTTCAACAAAAGCGTCTTAACCCTTCATACACATCGCTACACTTGAAAATTTTATATATGTCTTTTAATCCACCTACTCATTCCCATATATCAGGATTTGTCCCTGCCACTATTTTGGCCCACCTAAGTGCACGGGGGGCGAAACACCTACGGTGCATCGATTGAAGTCACTCCCGGCTGGCGTCACTGTTGAAAACAAATAATATATGTATGGATTTGTTGTTTATTTAAAGGATTCGCTTTTAAAGATGGCATTGTATCGAGTTCCAAATAATTTCAAAATAGAATTAGTAGTAATTTGTGCGCTTTTATGTAATCACTGGAATTTAGAACAAAGGAGAGCTGGCAAGTTAAATTATACTTGATAGCAAGAGGAAATCGAGGGTTAAGTTCCGAAATGAAATATCATGTATGTTCTACACGCTCTATTTATCAATTCTTAGTGGGTTGTACTGTGGAAATTAAAAAAAAACCCTCTTTTTACCACTACGATATTTTAGTTGATTCAATTAACTATTTGAACAGATCCACAGCTCTCATTTTACACTCCCTTCCCCGAAGGTACTCACACATATACAGTCCAAACTCATTCTGTCTCACAGCTCTCTAAACATTTTCTTTAACGCTCCTTTATATGTTTTCGATTGGAGGGGGGGGGCGGGGACACACCAAGTATCTGGGTCTCTGAAGTTATAAGGTCTAGTTGACTCTAACACTAATAGTCGAACGTATCCTTAACTTAGGACCACTTAACTTTCAAAACTCAGGACACATCAGGAACTCATATAGAGACTATAAATAACTTATATATAATTAACGTGGCTAGGATGCGAAACAGTGTTTCCACTTGGTTGTGCGGTATCGAACAAGTTTTACCCCCACCAGCGTCGCTCCCTGCTAACAAAGCAGGAAGGATTTAGAGCAAACGCTTACAAACTTTTCACTACGACGGCCACATCGTATATCTATTTTGCATCTTTTCGCGGCCCCATAAATACTTTTTGTAAATTAATAAGTTTTATTTATATTTTGAGGTCGTTATAAGAATGATAATCAGTAAAAGGGAGAAAAGTGACATTTAATATAGATTACATGTTGTTGCGGAACAAGTGAAATCTTTCGGTGGACCCGTTGTGGCACGCGGGCCGTGTTTCGAGACCCTTGATTTAGATTTTAACTCTTAAGAAAAACATAGGCAAAGAATTCCAGAAATTCTGGACAATTTGAAAGATTAATAAAACACATCAAACTTGATAAAGGAACAGTAAATTATACAAATATTATTGTTTACTCGTCTGTTAAATTTTATATGACTTTCATTATAGGATATTTATTTATACTTCAAAAAATATAAGTTTATTTCACTCTTCGCTTGTGTTTTTAATCTTTTAAGCCCAATCTAATATCCTGTATCCTATATACACCTTAGAATACAACCAGTCCTTTTTGTTCCCCATATCTGGGCTTACAATGTTATTAAATTCGTGCTCTGCCTTTCGTTTATCTTTTATTTATTACAAACTCCTTCCTTCCTATTTGTAACGGATCAAGAGTAACAAAGGCAACGATAATTAAAAGAGATCAAAAGAACAATGGAAACGGGATGAAATCTCGTTTTACTCCGTCGGTAAAAAGAGGTATATAAAATAAACCCTCAGAACGAATTTATATTTAGACCATAGTTTGACCTTTATTACTGACGCGTCCAAAGTATATTTGCAGCAAGGAGATCGCTCACTGTGACATGTTGCAAATCTACAAACCATTGTAATAATGAGGACCACTGGATTTGGAAGAAGACTACTATTTGGGAGTCTTCGCAATAGTAACAATTCAGTCCAGCCACTGGCGAAAAAATTAAGAATATTAGAATCCCTTTACATTAATTCACCCTCCCTCTCTAAATTATAAGGGCATTCCGCATTTTATAACAAATTTAACCAACTCTTTCCCTCCTTTCTCAACTAAACTGGAGTAAATTAGGACAAGTTCTGCAAATTGGCGGGTTGGTCCTCTCGTCCTAGTTTAAAGAACTCGTCATTATCTACCTCTTTCCATTTTTTTTTCTCTGTCCTTTCGTAATATTTATAAAAGAATTATCTCTTAATAAAAATAATTTGTACGAAAATTTCCCAAAAGTAAGTCTTTGTAGACAGTTATTCGTTCCCATTTGTATATGTAGAGTTTATCGAGAAAACTTTCTAATTTATTATAAATTTTCTTCACATTTGTCTTTCAGTATTAAGGTAATTGAAATAATATTTAGCTGAACAAGATTAATTGAAAAATATCAAGTTGGTCACATTATACATCTTTCTATTTTCACTATCTATAAAAACATATATATTTCCAGAATTAGACAAATATGAACCTATTTAAATTCCTGTAACATTTGGTTTCTTATATTTGTATTAGAGTTGTAAATCCACTTCCGTCATCCGTTATAGGAGTACCTCAAAATTGTACCTAGATATGATATTTACGGTTCTTATTTTCGTTAGGTCCATGAAGTTGGGTTTCTACCCCGAAACGTCGGCTGCTTTTAATAAACTTCTATGATGGAAATTGTAACAGGGCTGGGAACTGAAATGAATATCGATTCGAGTTTCGATTTGAATTTGACATTTTTAATAATATCAATTCGGATTTCGATTCGAGTTCTCTATATTTTCTTTACGATTCAAATTTTTTGGCTTTTCGATCTTTTAATATGGATTTGGATTCCAAGTCGATTGAGTTCGAGTTCAGTCTGCATTTCAAATGCTTAAAGCTATTATTTCAGAGTTCTAAATACTTTTCTTCGGAAACTATAATTTATAATAAAGTAACTTATAAAACTTTTTCCCCTGTAATTACTCATTTTCCTTGAGTTAAGGTAAATTCGTTATTTACTATGTTATTTCTTGCTTACTATAGCTATCCATATGTACCAGATGCCCAAATTCACTGTATACATTTCTATTGAAATTAATGGGTAAAATATTCGCAAAGTACCAATGCACGGGAACCGTATGTAAGGATGAAAAAAACCCGCAGTCTAATGGATGTTTTTAAAGGGATATTACATACTATATTTTTTTCTCTATTGAAATATTAGGCAATAAAAATACAGAATCCAAGAAGCATTTTTAAACATTGTACATTAAAACATTGTGCAAAAAAAACTTGTAAAGCATGTATTACAATTTTCATTATTATATTAAAATATTATGTAATAAACATACAGAAGACAAATAATATCTTATAAGAACAAGTTAAGCTCTTTAAAAAAAAAACTTGAGAGTCAAATGATGAATAGATTTGACATAAATTTAAATTCAAAATTTCTTAGGGATTTAAAAACTCGGAACAGAAGAAAGGTTTAGCTTTGAGTCATTCTATGATTAGCAAAAGAAGATTAGGACAGGATTAAGACGAAAGATTAAAATATATATTTACCTACTATGCAGAAGTTTTAACCACTGTTATTTCTTGTAATTCCTAAAATATTTCATTAATGATCGTCGACGTTTTCGCTTCAAACTTATATTTATAATCGATTCAAGTTCGAAATCGAGTTTTTTTAATTCTTTTTGGTTCAAGTTTAAATTTCGATTCGAGGTTTCCAAAAATTTTCAGTTCGAATTTTTTTTCGAATCAAGTTTAAAAATGTATAGATTTTAAAGGTTTATCAATTCGAATTCGGTTAGATTTTCCTGCACTGATATATATATATATATATATTTATATATATATATATATATATATATATATATATATATATATATATAATAATCGAAAATCACACGACACCGTGATATATAATATATATATTTATAATGGTTAAAATAGTTTGCCCTATTGTCTGTTTCTATATATCTCCCATTTTCTTTCTTAAGCTTTAATGGTCCACGTAATTAATTTCTTTAGCATTTTTCCGGGTTGTTTGACCAGTTTTCATTTCTTTGGGTCTTAAAATACACACACACACACACACACACACACATATATATATATATATATATATATATATATATATATATATATATATATATATATATATATATATATATATACACGAGGGGCGGTCAATAAGTTTTGCAATTCGGATATAAGTAAACGAGATATGAGGAAAAGTGTTTTATTATTTTTCAATATAACTTATCATCGACTTCAATGTACTTGCGCCACTTGTCCCTAAGGCTTCGAATTCCCGACAACCAGAAATTTCACGACTGCTGTTCAATCCACTCCTGGACGGCGAGCTGGACATCTTCATCGTCTTCAAACCGGCGTCCACGCAGTGCAGCCTTGAGCTGGCGGAATAAAAAGTAGTCGCTGGGGGCCAGATCTGGAATGTTGAGCTCCTTGAATCCGCACTCGCGCAGCGCAGCTTGTGCAACTCTGGCCTTGTGGACAGGGGTATTGTCGTGGAGGAGCGAGACACCGCGCGTCAACTTGCCGTGCCGCTTCTGACGGATGCACTTCTCCTACCGAGCTAGTTCGTCGTCATAATATTGGCCTGTGATGGTCCTTCCACGAGGCGCATAGTCCACCATCAACACTACCTCAGAACCCCAGAAGATGGTGGCCATGATCTTCCCGGCTGAGAGTTGGGTCCGGAACTTGATGAGGGGCGGATAGTCCCTGTTCTTCCAGGCCATGCTTTTGAACTTGGTCTCGGGATCCCAGTGATGGACCAAAGTTTCATCACCTGTCACTATGCGTGACTTGAATCCCGCCGGGTCTCGGATGTACTGGAGCAGCAGCTCCTCCGAACTTGGTCGACGTTGAAGTCGATCATGGGGCGTGAGGTTTCGTGAGGTTTCTAAGGACCCAACATGCAGAGACCTTGGTCATGGTCCAATTGTCGTGGATGATGTTGAGAACACTTCCATGTGATATTTCAAGTTCTCGCTCGATTTCTTCGACCTTCACCCGTCGATTTTCGAGAATCATCCTCTTCACACGGGCCACATTGTCCTCGTTATTCACGTCTGACGGGCGTCCTTGACGGGGGTCATCTTCAAGGGACTCACGACCATGGCGGAACTCCCTATTCCAGCGAGCAATGGTTTCATAGGAAGAGGCGGTATCGGTGTACACTGCAACCATGCGTTCATGGATCTCTTTTGGTTTCTTGCCTTCCTTGGTCAAAAGTTTGATCACTGCGCGGTGCTCAACCTTCTCCATTGTTGAAAAATTTGTGACTGACGATCTGCGATCAGCTACTGCTTCTTAAATAGACGAGGCAGGAGCGTGCGGCTGCAGGTCCTGACTTGTCCTAAGTTGTCCTAACACCCTCACAAACAGCCATCACCCTTCCTCTGTTTTGCCCTACCGATTCGCAAATGTTATTGACCGACCCTCGTGTATATATATATATATATATATATATATATATATATATATATATATATATATATATATATATTTTTCAGGGGTTTGACAAAATAATTGGAACAGTAGAAAATTAACAGCAATATTTCAATGAGCCACTATATTACGAATATCCATCGAAATTTCATTGTGTGTGTTTTGTTTTTATTGTAGATACATAGTTTTATTTATCAACTTAATTGATTATTTGTATTTCTCTTTCAGATCGTGGGATAGATGCTAAGATGCGTGACCACACTGAGTTCGAAAAAGGGCAAATTGTTGGAGCTGAAATTGCAGGAGCTTCCGTCACCAGAACAGCGAAATTCCTTGGTTTTTTGAGAGCTGCCATAACAAGAATCATGATAGAATTCAAGAAGCTAGTCGTGGCTTAAGGGAAAGCTACCCGGTAGACGTACGGTGTATGTGGATTTGGAGACCTCTTCGGCGGATTTCGAGACAGAAGAAGGAGTTGGAAGAAGATACAAGGTTGTGGCGATTAGCTCTCGGTGTGATAGAGTAGGTGGATAGAGTTAAGTGCGCTGACGCTTCAGACTCACACCATTCGCCAATAAATGAGTAACTCCCTACATAGCCTGAGATTTCTGTGTCCGATGTCACTGGGATTGAACCAGACACCAGAACGCTGGAAATCCAACACCGTATCTAGTAGGCGAAAGAAATCTCTCGCCTTCTCTGATACCATCAGTAATCTTGGTGTTATTTTCGACGAACAACTCTCGTTTAAACCACACATCCATCGTGTCTGTAAGTCTTCCCTCGGTTTCCTCCGCAACTTCTCACGTGTTCGATCCCATTTTGATCGAAAAAGCCTTGAGACTGCTATTCATGCCTTCGTCACCTCACGCTTAGACTACTGCAATTCTCTTCTAGTGAATCTCCCTTCTTCGTCACTTCGCCCCCTACAACTAGTTCAAAACTATGCTGCCCGGCTCCTCCTTCGCCGCCCCCGGTTCTCTCCTTCGACACCTCTGTTACAGGAGCTACACTGGTTACCTATTCGCTTCCGTACCCACTATAAAATTCTTCTTATCATCTACAAGGCCCTAAACCTCGAGGCTCCACCTTATCTCTCGTATGCCCTCTCCCGTCATCAAACTCCTCGGGCACTCAGGTCTAACTTCGCTCCCTACCTGAACACTCCTCGTTCTGTCCTTTGCTTGATGGGTAACCATTTCTTCTCAGTTTGTGCTCCTAGACTCTGGAATGCTCTTCCTACCGAAGTCCGATCCTCTCCCTCGCTTGCTACTTTTAAACGTCTCCTGAAGACTCATCTCTTCAGAATTACCTTCTCTCCCCTGTAAACTTTCTCTACACTCGCTACACAACCTACGCTCTGGGAGGACTAACAGCCCTGAAGGGCGCATTATAAGTTCCTATTATTATTATTATTACTTTACGAATCACTTATTTACATACACACATACAGCAAAATCCACCTCAATGTGTGAGATTCACTACTAACTACTACTTCTAATACTGTTTTATTCGCCTACATGTAACATAACTGTAGAACATTATTTCCTCATTTTTCTTTTTGTCATTCTATCATGACAAGCCTTCGAGTGGATATAAAAGTCTTTCATAGTCTGTAATAGTACTATTGCTCCAGGTACATAGTAGTAATAAGGAAATATTTTGCTCCCCAAATTGGCAGGGGGATTTCCTCCCGTGTTTGAAACCCTATCTCTTCCTGGATGCGTTTTTCATAATTTCAAATCACTGTGATTCTCACATCTTGGAATAGATTTCATATTTTCGTTCTTTATATAAAATAAAATCAATTATTAGTGAATTTGCTACACAACCAACGATTTGGAAAACCATATCATATCATTGTAGTATTAATGAAATACACAATAGTAATCTAGGATAAGATTTTGTTAATTTTTTCAGTGGCGTCACAAATGTGGAGATAAAGAAATTGATGGTGGATAATGGATGTAAAATATCGTATTAAGCTAAATTTGGAGTTTTTTTATTCAAGAATATTTGCAACTATCCAAAAATATCTCATTGGCTAATGATGTTGAAACCATGTTGGAAACCAGTCTTCTCGATTTAAAATTCGGATATTTTCTTTTATGGCTTTTTAATGTCTTTTGGGGGTATTTTTCAGATTTTTCTTATTCAAAGATTCCAAAATGTGTTTACGCGAAAACGTTCAATGGAGGTTGGAATAGCTGGTTATTTTAGATACTAACGTTATCATCTAAAGCTTCCATTGTTCGCTTCTATAGAGCTTCTGGATTGAAGCTTTTCATAGCAGCTGTGTCTCTATCCTTGTGGAGAAATAGGTTGTCTTTAACATTCGGCGACAGTGCGAGAGTAGGGTCGGTAATGTGGTGAGCATTTTCTCCTTTCTAGCTCTTCGAAGAGTTTTGGGAATACTTCGAGAAGTTGGGGAAGGTTTCCTATCGAGATGCTAGATGTCCTGTAGCTAATTCTTCTTGAACCTTGCAACGATTGATCTTCTCAGGCTCTTCCAAGGTGTGGATTGCATATCAATTAATAAACACTGTGCAATGTAGAATCAATGGAAATGATGAGTTTGGAAATAATCAAGCAC
Organism: Ceratothoa steindachneri; assembly: GCA_963969495.1. Classification (NCBI taxonomy): domain Eukaryota; kingdom Metazoa; phylum Arthropoda; class Malacostraca; order Isopoda; family Cymothoidae; genus Ceratothoa; species Ceratothoa steindachneri. The sequence goes on along the minus strand of OZ018324.1, from coordinate 107,828,258 downwards.
AGATGAGCCATTTAATGTTGGCCTTCTTATAATTTATAATATATATATATATATATATATATATATATATATATATATATATATATATATATATATATATATATATATATATATATATATATATATATATATATATATATATATATATATATATATATATATATATATATATATATATATATATATATATATATATATATATATATATATATATATATATATATATATATATATATATATATATATATATATATATATATATATATATATATATGCAACAAAACCCACAAGGAAAATAAATACGAGGATTCCAAGTACTTTTGAGCTTTATTTCGTGTTCTTTATCAAGGAATAACAAAAGTATTGAAAATTGTAATATATATAAAGACGATATAGAGGAGAGAGAACGCCCACAATAAAGCAAAAAACCAATCAACAAAATGAATTAATATGAAATGGAAACCTTCGCTCCTCCTAAAGTTTCCATTTCATATTAATTAATTTTGTTGATTGTTTTTTTTTTTGCTATTTTGTGGGCATTCCCTCTCCTCTAAATCATCCTTATATACGAAAGGAGGTCAATATGTTTTGCGAATCGGTAGGGCAAAACAGAGGAAGGGGGGTGGCTGTTTGTAGGGGTGTTAGTACAAGTTAGGACAAGTTAGGACCCGCAGCCGCACGCTCCTGCCTCGTCTATTTAAGAAGCAGTAGCTGATCGCAGATTGCCAGTCACAAATTTTCCAACAATGGAGAAGGTTGAACACCGCGTAGTGATCAAATTTTTGACCAAGGAAGGCAAGAAACCAAAAGAGATCCATGAACGCATGGTTGCAGTGTACACCGATACCGCCTCTTCCTATGCAACCATTGCTCGCTGGAATAGGGAGTTCCGCCATGGCCGAGAGTCCCTTGAAGATGACGCCCCTCAGACGTGACCAACGAGGACAATGTGGCCCGTGTGGAGAGGATGATCCTCGAAAATCGACGGGTGAAGGTCGAAGATGTGGAGCGAGAACTTGGAATATCACATGGAAGTGTTATCAACATCATCCACAACAATTTAGCCATGACCAAGGTCTCTGTCCGTTGGGTCCCTAGAAACCTGACGAAACCTGACGCCCCATGATCGACTTCAAGGTCGTCAAAGTCCACAAGGCCAGAGTTGCACAAGCTGCCCTGCGCGAGTGCGGATTCGAGGAGCTCAACCATCCCCCCTACAGTCCAGATCTAGCTCCTAGCGACTACTTTTTATTCCGCCATCTCAAAGCTGCACTGCCTGGACGCCGGTTTGGGGACGATGAAGATGTCCAGCTCGCCGTCCAGGAGTGGAATGAACAGGAGTCGGGAGATTTCTGGTTGTCGGGAATTCGAAGCCTCAGAGACAAGTGGTGCAAGTGCATTGAAGTCGAGGGTAGTTATATTGAAAAATAATAAAACACTTTCCCTCATATCTCGTTTCTTTATATCCGAATTGCAAAACTTATTGACTGCCACTCGTATATTACAATTTTCAATACTTTTGTTATTCTTTGATAAAGAACACGAAATAAATTTCGAAAGTACTTGGAATCCTCGTATTTATTTTCTCTGTGAGTTTTGTTGGATTTATTGCTTACTCACGCGATACTTTGTGAGTTTACCGCATATATATATATATATATATATATATATGAGAAAACTAAACACCCCTGCGCCTACGTACAACGAAAGAATACAAAACGGAGTGGGTGTGAAATAAAGGAAATAAATTATAATCAGGAAAGGAGGATTAAAGGCTAGCCTGCAAAATTGCCGCCGACCATGAAAAATAAGAGGGAAAAATCCCAGGGAATTTCAGGATCGTTTCAGACTCCTTGCAGGCAGATGGAATTAAAGGAAAATAGAGATATATATATATATATATATATAGATATATATATATATATATATATATATATATATATATATATATATATATATATATATATATATATATATATTACCTTTTTCGAAAAAAAGGTAATATAAATATTACTACAAGGAAAAAATTATTCTGCTTTCTCTTTCAATGTGGTTTAATGGATTCATTTTCATCATTCTCTCGTGCTACTTTGAGAGATATATACATTTGTATATCTGCCACGCGTTTACCTATTCCTCATTTATTCTTTGAATTCCCAATTAATTTTCTATTTCTTTCATAGTCTCCGTTCGAGCTGGCGAAAGTGTTCCTTAAAAGCTATTCTATTCAGAGTTTTTTGGTTCTCTGCGTAGCGTAGTGTACTAACGGCATACTTTTAACTGTGATCAAAGCGGTGCTCGCTGCCTCAGTGTGCCTGGTTCGAATCGCTTCCCTGCAAGGATTTTCCGAAAAAGGTAATAAAAATATTACTGCAAGGAAAAATTATTCCGTTTTCTCTTTCAATGTGGTTATTCATATATATATATATATATATATATATATATATATATATATATATATATATATATATATATATATATATAAAGAAATAAAGTGGGATTACAAAAGGATAGAGAAGAAGAAGAAAGAGACGGGAGAATATATTTTGCATCGAATTTGAAGCGCAATAGCAACGAGGCCGTATGACGCAGGAAGTGTGTAAGGAGAGATGTGTAAAGGAACAAATTCAGAGAAGGTGGAGATAGTGTGACGACTACATTGTCGAAGGCCCTTCTGCAAGCAATGGGGCCAAGAGAGTGCGCCGCTGCGAGCATTGGGGCCGGAAGGGCGGGCCGTTCTTTATAGGTTTAATTTTAGCAGCGGCATTAATTACCCCTGCTACACAATTCACCTCCTTGCGAGGTAGACGGAAGATGGTGGAAGAGAGAAAGAGACTTGCCGGTGGCCCCTATCTCTCCTGCGAGGTGGACGGTCCCTAAGAAGTGCCCCATGCCCCTTGAGGGGTTCACAGGTCCCTGAGAGAGGTGTGTGTAATGTGTGTTTGTGCGAGGTTTGGGCAGTCTATGAGTATGTGTTCCATGCTGTCTTAGCTTTAGTTGCATGTTGGTGTCGGGACAAGGTGTATTCTATGATTGTATTGTTGAAGTAAAGTGGAGTGGACTGACCTGAGTTGAGGTAGGGTTATTGTAATAAGTTCTCTGATTGGTTTATTAGGGGGGGGGGGCAAATAAAAGTGTCTTTGGGTGAAGTTAGTGCGGATGTTTGTTTGATTAGGTTAAAGTTGGTGGCGGGGAAGTTTTTGTAGAGGTATTGAAAGAAGTGTGGTGGGGCTTCTTTCTATTGTCTGGGTAGTGAGGGTATTGGTGTCAGTTAGTGGTTGGGTAAGAATGGGTCAGTGCTCTGCTGAAGTGTTGGTTTCCAATATTGTTTAGATGTATTTTGATTTAATTCATAAAGGAAATAATACAAAGAGTGAGTTTTCGAGACTATAACAAATGTCTCCGCTTTAAGCAAATCTGAACATAACTGAATGAAATGAGAAAGAAACCTAACCTAACCTAACCTAGTAACAAAAACAAAACCCCGAACTCACTCACTTCACTAAGGATATCCCAAATGAACCCACACTTGTTAATCCCGTGGGTTAAGAATAAACGAAGTACAAAAATAAGCAGAAGGGACAAAGACATTCATCTTTGGTCAAAGAATTTTTGAAGTGTCCTAAAAATAAAGTTATCAAACTCATTGTTACCTTTATTTAAGGTTTCAAATTCATTGATATAAAATTCTTCTAAACATTTACAAATGTCTGTGTCTTGAACTTTCTTTAATAACTTTGACCTAATTAAAATCATTTGGATCATTCCTTTTGAATATATGCTTGGCCACAGAACTACCTTCTCTTTGCGTCTTAACATCATATTTATGCTGGAACATATGGCGTTTTAGATCCACAGTTTCACCCATATATGTTTTAGGGCATATACAGCAATCTAACGCATAAATACAGTCACCAACTTTTCTCGACGAAGTCATTTTATGTCTAATTAATTTCGCAATAATATTAATGAACGAAGTAACGATCTATTTGTTCTCAGGGATTAAGCTAGAATCCCGGTGTGAAAGAGGTATAGGAACCTCATTCTAGTATTTATTTGATTACGCTCATTCTAGTATTTATTTATGTCACTATAAAATCTCTTTTCGGTTTGTTTAATAGTGTTTGAAATGAAGTGCTCTCCATAGCTCTTAAATCTTAACGATAACTTCGCAATTAAGTTAACTTATCGCCAGCAAAACTTTCTTATTATAATCACATAGCCGTAGGTTATGGCAAAGGATTTTAGCTTTACCCCTGATTCTAAATGCATACTGAATGTTGTTAGTAATTTCAAAAAGAAGCCATAATTCCCTTGCTATTCCCAAATTGACACTAAAATGTTTTATCTTGCTAAAATTATTTATATCGTTTCTAAAAGACCCAACCCACCTTCCAATTTAGTTAATGCTTTTAAAAAAATCTCAATAAAAATGATGAGAATCGCATCTCCAAATCTGATAGAGGGAATCGCATAGTTATTTTAGACAAAAGTAGTTATATTTTAAAGATGCTCCATCCTTTGGAGGATCTCACCCCACATATACCAAACCTTTAAAAGACCCTCTTAAGATATCTCAGTCGAATTACAATAAAAATATCAAATCTATTCTCAATCAATTCCCTGGCCTTGTTAAAAACCCACGGCTTATTTACTCAATCTTCTTATATTTATGATTTGCCAAATTTCATAAGGAAGGTGTCCTTTTGAGACCGACCATCTCTAATACTGGTTGTTGCACTAAACAATTCGTAAAATGGCTTTCGGAAAAATTAGACCAATTTGTTGGTAGTGTCTTTAATGCACATATAAAAAGCCGATAAAATGCACATATAAAATGCCCATAAAATGCACATGTATAAAAGCCCATACCACACATTTTGAGAACCTTTTATGCCGCTTCAAGATCATACACTTTCTCCTAATTCCTAAACCCATCATACACCTTTTATCTCTTTCTCGCAATGTATCGAGACCGGCTGTCTAAATGCAAACAATCCACACATTCCTTACCCACTCTAAACCCACTTTTCTCATCCCCTATCAATCTTTCAATTATACTTATTACATTCTACTCAATCCTGCATTCCTGCATTAGTTATTGTATTCACTTTATCACTTATACCTTTATACAAAGGTGTTATGACAGCATTTTTCCATTCCTTTGGCACTGTTACACTTTTATAGGCCTTATTATAAAACTACCAGATAACATTCTATAACATAACCATACAACATCTCAACCATTATATCTTCTAATCAAACTTCCTTTCAATTTTTCAGACCTCTATCAGCACTACAACCTCTTGCATATGTTTAATAAAATCCGTTGATTTGATTTAAAAGATCAAGGGACTTAATCTATCCAATAAAAGGTTGTTAAACTTTTATGTCATCATTATTTACTAATATACCCATATACCCATATTACATTCCTTAGGACGTTTCTGAATGACAAAGTCGATTGTTTGCGTGTTGATAATGACACATTTATTAAATTAATTGAACTTTGAAGTTTCAATGCATATTTCAGTTATAACGTTTGGTCTTTTTAAAAAAAATATTGACGCTGATAATTAGACCTTAAACTTGCCCACCCTCTCTCCCTTCATAACCTCTCAAACTCAAAGACATCCTCTATTTTTTCCACGACATATTTTCCTTTCATAGAAATGACGTGTTATGTGTTTTAGCATCTCACCCAGTCACATTTCATCCTTGGGTAGAAGGCCCAAGGCATGCCCTCTCCTTGCACACTTATTATACATATCTCTAATCTCTCAGTTCTCCCTTTCTCTCTAAATCACGCATTTATATGATCTACCTTTTACACGATCTTCCTCACCTTTCAAACATTCTGACACTAGTATATTTTCTTGGTAATTCTATTACCATGCATTATTATTACTTCCTCGTGTCACCAATGAACACCCAGTCCCAACCTCGTTCACACCCTACTTTGCACCATAAATAGTTTTTACTCACTCGTTTCTCACTGGATCTATCTTTTGCACACCAAGCATCCCTCTAAAGCTGTCTATTTGTACTGCTCTCACTCGCGAACTTACCTCCTTCTGTACATTAGTCTCACTCCCGTACACTAAGGTTGGCAATGGCCTACACCCATGTAGCTACATGGCACATTCTACACCCACGTCGTTAGCATTCACTAACGCCCCAAATACTTTCTTACCATTCGAAACTTTGTGGTCGCTCTCTGCTTCATCTGAACCAGTATCATTCAAGACATATACAACACCCATAAACAACATGCTTCTTCAAAGGGCTACACCACGGACTCTAATATCATATCCACCCTATCCATACCGTCAAACACCCTCACGATACTCTTTCCCCCATTTACTTTTAACATCCTCCTCACACATATCAAACGCTCCTACCTGCATTCCCACATCCCTCTTATTCTTCGCCACTAACACCAGAACTTCAGCATATACCAACATAGATCAAGCAAATACCTCCCTACTTTTCATCGATCACATACGATTCTAAAATCACCCCCACCCAACATACGTTCAAACCCGTTACTCTTCTCTGCACTTATATTTAGTCTTCTCTTCATATATAAAGTCATTGTCACACTCCTTACGGCGCTCTCAACAAAGAACACAATGATAGTTAGACAGGTTTTTATTATTTTAACATGTAAATATATGTTTAAGCTGTAGTATTAATCAATGTAGACGCCCTCAGTGTCAAGCACGCGCTTCAGGTGAGACCTGAATGCCGCGCACACGCTGCGGGTGAAGTCCTTCTTCATTTGGCCCACACGCGGTTGAAGGAAGAACTCAACTCACCGAGGTTGCTGTAGCGGGCTCTTGCAGGCCTTGCCCTAGATATGCGCCCACACTCTGTACTCGATGGGATTGAGGTCGGGTGAGTGCGGCGGTCCCAATTTTTTCAGCCAGAAATTCATGTTCGACCCCAACCACTCTTGCACAGTCTTGATCGTGTGAAAGACTCATTCCTCCTTCTTCGTGATCCTTCGCACTCAAGGTCGAACCTTTGTCATCAAGATGTCCCTATAATCGGCTACGGTGAGCCTGTAACCAGCCGCAAGCCACCCGGGTCTCATCTTCTCGCCATTCCAAAGCACGGGGCCGTGCATCATCACAGAGTCCGGAGGCTTAATCGCGGACACGTAGCGGACCTAGGACATATCATGGCCGAAGCTTACTACGCGGTTATGGTACTTTTGATGACCGAATCAACCGTGAAGGTCGTTTCATCAGAAAAAAAGTAAAATCTGATTGCCATGACTCTTCAAGTTCTTGAGAAGGTGACGACAGCGATCTTGACGTTGTTCTCTCCTACGGTCGGTCAACAGAGGCCTTTTCACGCAACTCAAGTTCTTGCCATCCTTCTCTTTGCTGGCCTTGGATACTGGGGCCACCAAGATGTTCTGCTTCTTTGCCACCGCAGTTATTTTGAACTTCGGGGCAGGTTTGAAAGCCTTTTTCACATCCCAACTATTGACAACCACAGATATTGGTGTAGGAGTTAGATCTTAGAGGTCTTCCCCATTCTTGAGCTTCTTCACGACTCTGTAGACGCTCATCCGTCTGACATTGAGCCGCTTGGCGATGTTGGACTTGTTGTGGCCCGCGCTCAAGACAGCGGAGAGCTCGATTCTTTTCACTCTCATCTTGGCACATGCTAAAAAAATAGAACTTTAAGGTTGCTTGACGGAACTTTTACCATCACACACGAAAACTCACGAAATAAAAAAACTCGAGTGTAACAGAACTTTTTCGCAACCTAGTATGTCAAACGCTTCAACCAGCCTTTTTCTAAATCCCTAGAACTAACAAACGCCAGAACTTCAGCAAATACCAACATAGAACGAAATTTTCCCCCATTCCACATCATTTTACGCAACCTAGCCCTATACTGATTTATATTTTCCTCATCACTCTATTCATAATGGTATATGGCAGCCAAGAGTATATCACACATCCATACTTTATCCCTCGTATATCAATCCTAAGTTCCAACAAAAAATATTTTTCAGTTGGAGAAGCTTTTGCAGTCCACTGCCTTCTTTATGCATTTTTTCTACTAATACTGTCATTTTCTTTCCTCTTTCGTTAACAAATCCTCCCACTGCCTATGAAGTTCCTAGATTACGATCCTGGGTTCATTCTGGACAAAGATTTATATTTTTCTACCCTATGTATGTCCATCGTTGTGACTCCAACCTCTACGAAGCCATTCACTAAGCTGGATCCGTCACTCTAGCTAGCCCACCGTACCATGTGTGAGCCTAGTATAAAGTTCCTAAAAGTTGACGATGAATGATTATAACAGCTGTCTTAGTGGTATCGGCCGAGGTTCGAAGAAGAGACTCCAGTAACATCGAATCCTGGTTGGACTTAAAGTAGGGCCGCCACAAATACACGTCTTGAATTCTTTATTTTGGAACTTCCTACTCAAATTTCCTTAACTCTAGAGAGGAATCCCAGCATAAAATGATAGAAAAGTTTCTGAGATGGATCTTCCCAATCAGCCTTATTAAATAAAATCTCAAAAATGGAAATGAAACAGCAAGACCCATAATCAAACCCAAAACAAACTAGGGCTAAAGAACATAGTTAGAACGGAACTGTAGTTTAAATATGGAAGTATTAACAACTCCACAAACGAACCATATTGCGCAATTGAACTTCAAAAAAAATTAAACGCATCGATGGCAAAATTTAATCAAAGTTCTCAATCAACTAATACCGAACAGAAGCAATTTTACGCGCGGAATTATAACACTGGTCTGCGTCAAAAATGTACCTTAGGTTTTCTGTAGTATTTCTTAATAAAATTGACCTCCTAAATCCAAATCTGGCATCCGTTCTTATCTATTAGGTCCATATTTTGCGATGCAGGGGGTGATAATAATTTTATAGTTTATACATGGTCTATATTACATCAAAATTTCAATAGTTTTTGCACTACTGTATTCGCAGTAAATTTTGTGTACATTTTAAGTAATTATGTCAATAAGTTTATATTTTTGCAGGTTAGAAATTGCTTAGCATTATAATAATAAGAATAATAATAATAGTGGTTGAGTTAAAAATGAACAGAGGATGTACGAATATCTCCCACAAATTTTGCTATGTTTGCGGCAAAGGGACTTTTTCAGAGCAGCAATGTATAATCTCTCCTGTAATTAAATCTTGTATCATGCATATGTTGGAGTAAGGTTAAGAGATCATAATAAATGTTGTGCACCACATATCTGCTGCGAGGGATGCTACATAAGTTTAAGACCATGGAGTCAGGGCGAACAGAAGTCTCTCTCTTTTGGTGTTCTCATGGTGTGGAAAGAGAGCAAGGACCACACTACGGACTGTTATTTTTGCATGAAAAATCTTAAAGGTGAGCATTGTATCAAGTATTTAAGCTTTCTGTATTATACTGGCTCCTTAAAATGTCATTATTATGCACAAACTTAGTATAAAATTAAAAACTAACATACGAGGGGCGGTCAATAAGTTTTGCAATTCGGATATAAGTAAACGAGATATGAGGAAAAGTGTTTTATTATTTTTCAATATAACTACCCTCGACTTCAATGCACTTGTGCCACTTGTCCCTGAGGCTTCGAATTCCCGACAACCAGAAATCTCCCGACTGCGGTTCAATCCACTCCTGGACGGCGAGCTGGACATCTTCATCGTCCCCAAACCAGCGTCCAAGCAGTGCAGCCTTGAGCTGGCGAAAGAAAAAGTAGTCGCTAGGGGCCACATCTGGACTGTAGGGGGGATGGCTGAGCTCTTCGAATCCGCACTCGCGCAGGGAAGCTTGTGCAACTCTGGCCTTGTGGACTTTGACGACGTTGAAGTCGATCATGGGGCGTCAGGTTTCGTCAGGTTTCTAGGGACCCAACGGGCAGAGACCTTGGTCATGGCCAAATTGTCGTGGATGATGTTGATAACACTTCCATGTGATATTCCAAGTTCTCGCTCGATTTCTTCGAACTTCACCCTTTGATTTTCGAGGATCCTCTTCTCCACACGGGCCACATTGTCCTCGTTATTCACGTCTGATACGCGTCCTGGATGGAACTTATCTTCAAGGGACTCACGACCATGGCGTAACTCCCTATTCCAGCGAGCAATGGTTGCATAGGAAGGGCGGTGCCGGTGTACACTGCAACCATGCGTTCATGGCTCTCTTTTGCATTCTTGCCTTCATTGGTCAGCTACTGCTTTTTAAATAGACGAGGCAGGAGCGTGCGGCTGCAGGTCCTGACTTGTCCTAACTTGTCCTAACACCCCCACAAACAGCCATCTCCCTTCCTCTGATTTGCCCTACTGATTCGCAAAACTTATTGACCGCCCCTCGTAGTTCACTTCAGCATGATCATATCTTTTACTAGACATTTATGTACTATCTGCAACTCCAAATCAACTCCTTTATGTAATATGCAATTATATTTTTGACAGGTATAAATAAGAAGAATAAACATATTGTGGCATATCCGAATGTTCCTTCTTCCATCAAAACCCTGCCCCATGATCCAGGAATTCCTATACCTTCTCCTCCTGAAAATGAAGAGGTCCATAAAGAGATTAATATGGAAGTTGATCAAGATTATCACACATCTGAGTCTTATCAGGTTTCCACACATGATATGGTCGCAAGACCATTCACTCAAGTTCAATTAAATGACCTGACCAGGGATCTGGGGCTTTTATATGAGAATACACAACTTCTTGGCTCTCGACTTTGTGAAAGTAATCCTCTCGCTAAAGAAACAACATTTTTTGGGTACAGAAATAGAGAACAAGAGTTTCGAAGCTATTTTTTACAACATTTTTCCAGCTCTTTAGTATACTGCGCCCGCCAATATTAATAGACTTGTTGAAGCCCTTGAAATTCCCTACAACTCATTAGAATGGAGACTTTTCATAAATTCCTCCAGTAGAAGTTTAAAAGCTGTTTTACTGAATATTGGTAACAAGATAGCTTCCGTTCCTTTATGCCATTCAATTCAATTTACTGAAAGTTATGAAATTATGAAAAAAATGCTGGATGCAATAAATTACTCTACCCACAATTGGAGGATATGTGGTGACTTAAAGGTAAGATCATTTTACACTTGGCATTTCTAAACTCTTTCATATTGACATTTTCATTTTTAATTGTTAATACTTGCATACACCTTTTGGTCAACTTACAAGAATGAAAATCTGGAAATTTGTTGAAATGTGTCCCTATAGGTTAATGCATCCTTTTTGGTTAATGGAGAACTTATCCTAATTGAGAAGGTATACAACATAACTCAATAAACTCAAAATAAGATATACATATATTCAATTAGTTCCAATACAATGACTTAATGCATCGGCATACAGGATTTTTCAGTTAATATTCATATTCTTATTGTTTTAAGAAAGATTACTTTGAATTTGCTTTTAGACTTTGACTTTGACTTAAGTTTAAGTGGGGGTGCATGTGAGGGGAGGACGATAGGGTGTGTGGAGAGATAGAGAAAATAGACAAGTGGAGAAGAGAGAAAGAAGTGTGGTAGAGGTGCAAAGAGATGCCTAGGGTCTGGTGATCAGACTTATCACTTTTAATTATTTTCTTGGTTGCGTGTATTCATTGTTGTTGTATTGGATTTTTGTAATAATTATAAAATTATAATTATTATGGCGTTCAAGCCCTTTGTCTTAGCAACTTTAGTTTTTTGGTTTATGTTGTGCATTGCTTTTTTGTATATGTTTTAAATACATTTAAGTGCGTGCTTATTGTTTTATTTTATTGTGTGTGTTATTTTTAAAAGTATTTTTGTTTCTTCTTTCTTCTTTGGTTGTTTTCTTCTTTTGAAGTTCTCGTCGTAATCGGGGGGTTTTTCTTCTTCTTGGTAGGGTAGTCTTTTTCGGTGGGTTGTCGTAGTAATTTGTTTTTAGAAATATTACACTTTGAATTTATATACCCTGCTAAATTTCCTTTCAGGTAGTGTCTCTTATGATGCAAACAGGCTACACGAAGCATCCCTGTTTCCTATGTTTATGGGGCAGTCGTGCAGATAGTATGCACTATGAGAATGTTTCGCCTCGACGAGAAGCATTTAGAATTGGATCAAACAATGTGATAGCTCAACCTTTAGTGCCTCCTCACAAAATACTGCTTCCTCCACTGCATATGAAGCTTGGCATAATAAAAAATTATGTCAAACCCCTTAATAAAGAAGGTCAAGCTTTTAAATTTTTTCTTCAAAAATTTCCATAAATCAGTGACGCTAAGCTCCATGCGGGAATTTTTGATGAACCTCAGATCAGGAACTTGATGAGAGATCAGCAGTTTGAGGCATCAATGACAGACATTGAAAAAGATGCCTGGAAAGCTTTCAAAGCTCTAGTTAACAATTCTCGAGGCAATAAAAGAAGGCCAGAATATGGTGCCCTGGTCAATCAGCTCCTAACAAGTCTCAAACATTTGGGAGCTCGAATGTCTATAAAGATACACTTTTTACAGTCCGATCTGGATTATTTTCCTGACGACTGCGGAGATTACAGTAAAGAACAGGGCAAAAGATTCCATCAGGACATAAAAACAATGGAATCCAGGTACCAGGGTAAATTGGACGTAAACATGCTTGCAGACTACTGTTGGTGTTTGAAGCGTGATGCACCAGATGAGAGGCACAAACGAAAATCGTCATGGGCGTCTTTTCTTGGAAATTAGAATTATTTTCTTTATTATGTTGCATTCTTTAATTTTTTTTCTTATTTGTTTTATTACAAGGATTATAGTTTACATAAGTTTATTCCTGTTTCTATGATATAACAATAATAATGCATTATGTGATAGAGAAAGGTTTATGAATTTTTTGTTCATGAAAAATGAGGTAATCTCAATGAAAATGATGTATGCTGTACTGAGAAAATGTGACCTGGTTGAACAAAAATACATCCATTTTTGAGCTCAGGAGATTTGATTCATTAAGAAACCACAAAGAAATCCTGAGAAACATATAAATATTTTTCAAACACAGGTCTGTGATAATCCATCTCGAAAAAACCTGATGGAAATCACCGGCTTAAGTCAATATACAATAGAAAACCCGGCAGAATTGGCTTGAATACCAGAGATGGCACAACTCTTCTAAGCCACTTAATGTTTGGCCCCAAATTCCAGAAGACTACATATGAAAAAGGATAAATACAATTTTTGAAGACGATGACCACAATTCGGAGACGACTATCATATTCAGCAAAATATACCACTTCTCATCAAATCTAAAAATAGTCAAAATTATCCTTTAAAAAAAATGTTGCTCAACCAAATTAGGTTTGCAGGTACCACATCAATGTTAGATCAGAATTGCACACACCAATGTAATTTTGCAAATGCCTGAATTTTGATCGCCCAGCAAAATACTGCAAAGAAGAAAAACAAAACTGCTTCGATTTTCAGAAGGACACAGCAGCGAGAACTGCATGGCACAAGAAAATTGCAGTCACGGTGGCGAAAATTACCATTCTTTCCAAAACCTTGCCCATACTGCTCATTTCACCAAGAAGCACGATGTGGTATGCTGCGATAGGCATTGGCCAACATCTAACCATTCTAGATATGGCGACTGAGGGGGATTACTCTTAAGGCCTCTACATCTTCTACAGTAGCGGCTGAATCCCTCACGAAACAGCTAATAAATTAATCATCACAAATGAGGCCACTGAAAAAAAGACGCACAGCCGCTACTATAGAAAACGTAGAGGCCTTAAGAGTAATCCCCTTCAGTCGCCATATCTTGAATTGCTAGATATCGCTCAATGCCTATCGCAGCATAAAGATGCAGTTACATCCGTTTCATCGGATTCGAACTCATCTTTAAAATTAATCTACTAATTTGAAACCTTCATAACACTATCAGATCCAGGCTTCCAAACACACCTTAACACCCCTTCCCCGGCATCTTATTTCCCCCAGAAAGACAAGATAAACATAAGAAGCCTATCCACTCAATTTTCAGACCCACCAAATCTCAGCCCAAACTATAAAGTTCCAACGAAGAACAGCAGCTCTAGCTTAGAATCGATAGCCTTGCAAGCACGCGTGCAAGAGCCCTAAAAAATCATTCCTTTGAGAGTAAGTGACATTGAAACCAAAGAAATTAATATAAAGATCAGAATTTCAACCAAATCTAAACCTTATTCTGGTTCTCCCTCGGAAAAATGGAGCAGGAAAAAAGCAGTATTATGTGTTTAGAATCAGCCCACGTCATGTGGATTCCTGGTAGCTCATGAAAGAGACACCCTTTCAGCGTTATGCGAAGGCGGACCGAAAACGGAGTGATGCGTTGTATTTCATTCTCGTTACCCCTCGCTGTTAGGCGAGAGTTCCCTCCAACACCGATTTTGTTTGTGTTCACTCTCGCTGGGGATCGAATCAAGTACATAGGCGTGGAAATCTAACTGTTCATCCACTCGCCAACGATAGTTCCACTCACCTGATTTCAAGTACACATTTTCTAGAAAAAGGTCAAAGGGGACAAACCTGCAAAGAAAAAACGCCCAAATAAATAAAGTATCTTAGAAATAACCCAATTATTTTCATTTGTTTAAATATTTATAATTATCATTACAACACGAATAGGTGAACCCATATGCTCACATTATTTATTCAGAACCCATGAACCCATGAAGAGAATACCCCGAACTTTAAAATACGGGGTGGAGGAGGAGTTATTCCCAATATCCCAAGAACGAGTCCAAGAGGTTTTCGGCTTTTTAATTCGTCTCTTCTCTCCCCTCAACTAAATATTCGCAGAGAACCATGACTCCGTTGGAGCCACGATCAAACTTTTTATGTATGGGGGGGAGGGGAGTTTCCACAGATGAACTTTTCTTAATTGACAAAGAAGATAAAACCGAGGGGACTAATTCCAATAGAAAGTTTGCAAAAGAGGCTTCAAAATATACTGGTAAATTTAAGTGGAATGAAAGTGTGTGGTATAACCCATAGTTTCCATAAAAAAACACATGTCCCTAATGACCGGGAGGGGGCAGGGGCAAATTCTGTGACCCTACTCCCATTGCAGAGAGAAATCCCGTTTCCTTGTAGGATACAATAGCGGCTAGGCTTCGTATCCCCAAATTTATGCAATGAAAGGAATTTAGTTTGCAGGGGGGGGGGGGGTTGTTTCCTCTAAAACAGAGTCGGATGCTTTTATAAAAGTGATTGGAAATACAAAATAAAATGTCTCCCATACACAAACTCAAGTGATTATCGAGATTATTTTTAAGTGGAGGAAATTCAGCAAAATATCGATTGAAGCCCATCTTTTGTGTTAATCCCGAATGTTAATAGTCGTTAATTGTCCATTAACCGCTCGAAACTCCCAATACTAGTGTCCTAATAGCGCAATTAGCTGCAACGTTAGGAACATTATCTGCTATTAGATTCGCCTAGCGAAAGCGCTAATACTCACCCGGGTAGCAGCCAATGCGCTACTGTACCAAAAGAAATGGATAGGAGTGGAGTATTATCAAAGGTTTTTAGCATCGAAAGTGTAGTGTTATTTGATACGTAATTTTTTCTAGAATCCTTCGTGTAGCTTTTTCACGTTTTAGGACATTTAGACTTCCTCGATTAAAAATGTAGTCTTTTATCTCGCCATTTATCCCTTTCTAAGAATATCTGAAACTCTTTAATCAGGTATGGAACTTTTCTCCTAGTCATGATTCCATTCCAAAATTTGGTATCATATGAAGTTTTAGAACATACGACCACCTCTTAAGTACAAAGGTCTCTTTCTACCCTTTAGCATAAAAGTGTAATTAATTAAATATAAGAAACCTAAGTTAGAAAGGAAGCACAACTAATTATAATTAACTTGAAATCAAATTTGAAGATTCATTTCTTGGAAATTTTTGTTTTTCTACTGGAGAATAAAATAGAAAATTAAATATAATAAAATAGTGCATAAATTTAAATAAATATATGATTAATAGAATTTTTTTTCGAACACTACCTAACTCAATAACAAGATCTGTATCTTGCAATTTGTCTAACCTGATGTTAGTTAATTAAGTACCTCCCCCTTCATTTATTAATAGAAGACGAGGTGCACCAACAAGATAGTGAATTTTACACGAAGATCGAAGTGACATTTGCTTTGTAAACCCGAAGACACCATGGGATGGTCCTTGATTAGGAGAGGACAAGGTGCAGGAAGAGCGGTAACACTGTTTTGCCACCAATCGACATGTAGGGAACCTTACTTCCATACCAAGGAAGGTGCCACCAGTTTGCGCCATGGGAGTGTGGTTTTAACAATCCTTTAGGCAAATTCCGAGGCGGAAGAGTGATGTGTAGTTTGTGCGAAGGAATATGGGATGAAAGAGAGGGCGGTATTGGGATTATTTGTGTGTGTGGTGACGTACGTAGACGGATTCGTTTGCGCATGTCGTGGTATAGGAAGCACCCCACACCTTGACACCAAATATTTATGTCGCAGTATAGGAAGGACCGAGTGATGGAAGGCAGTTCGTATGTATGGGTTGTTTACGTACTACACCAAAAAAAACTCCGTGATTAACGTTATATCTCTCTAAGAGATATATGTGGATTATTATTATCTTGATTATTACTGATTTAAACTTGGAGGATTCCTTGTGCCATACTTAGCGTTTCGAGGATAGAATAATAAATTTGTTAAAACAAACTAAAAATTTAATTAAAACACAAAAAAATATACATAAACCAAAGAAATACTACACACTAAATACACAGGAATAAATTCAATAATTTTTAAGTAAGGCTTTCTAAATTGATCTCTCGAAATTATAGTGACGGTTGACCCACCAATCACTTCAATATAAAAAAATGCTAACTGCCTTTACCGGACGGATACCGGAGTTTAAATACATTTGTCCCTCTCGCGACAGGTTTGAGTCTGACCTTGAACTCAATGAGCTACATCACCTCAGGAATCTTGTTGTTTTGTTGACGCGTGCCTCGGCCAGATGGTTGGTGTGGACGGAATAGTTTTTAAAGCCACAGAGGACTTTGGCGAGTGTGGCAGACGGGGGAGCAACTCGCCTTCTGCAGGAAATGATATCACCACCGGATTGTAAAAGAATGTTCCTTTCTCCTCTTCGGCTTACTTCGGGGAATAATTCGCACTGGCTAGCGATGAGCCAGGCGGGAATCCTTTGACTCAAGGGAGTGCTGGGGGGAGTTCACTCGGGAGTCTTCCTCAAGGGCGAGGACTATCTTTGTGCTTTGGGCTGCACCAGGATAGGAAGGGGGGTTCTCTGACGAGAGTAAGTTGAACTTGATTCTTAAATCAAGTTAACTTAAAGTTTGGTGTGACCACCGGGAACTAGCTCGAGGATGAGCTTCTTCTTAGTTCCAGTATTCCTCAAGGGTGAGGCCTATCTCGGTTCTTTGGGATATACCAAAATAGAGGAAGGGGAGGCTCTGACGAGAGTAAGTTAAACTTGATTAAGTTAACTTAAAGTTCGGTGTCATCACCAAGAACTAGCTCGAGGATGAGCTGCTTCTCAGTCCCTTCACTTGGTAGCCCGGGTCTCTTGCCGTGAACTTCGTAGCCTGCTGACTCACGTATTTTACTTCGTTTTTCAAAAGTTTTTGGTATATATACGTCGTCACCCCACTGGGGTAGGAGGATGGGGGGATTCGGGGTCAGGCCGCATGAAGGTTCCTCCTTCAACGGTTTTTCTCAGCGTCGTACCTCTGGTCCTGAGGGACCTTCGGGCTTGAGGAAGACGCGTCTCCAATTTCGCACTTGAGGTAAAATTGAATACCCTCTCTTAGGGAGAATCTGGCAGTTTTAACCTTTCAGCTTCTTTTCGAGACAAGGGGTGAGAGTGAGATGGTTACGAGTTTGGCTTGTCGCCTACACTGCCCGGATATTGTGGTTAGCGATCAGAGGGGAGAGAGAGTATCGATTCCCTTACAGCGTACCTCTATTAAAATCCACACCTCTCCTTAATTGGGAGCCTCCCCCCTTCGAGCGACACGATTAACCTAGTCTGGGGACGCTTCGAGCGCGGTGCGTGACCCAGTACCACGAAGAGCTCGCTTGCTACCGCTTTTCCCTAGTGCTGGAATCAGACTAGAGCACACCAGAGTTTACAAAGGAGGTCCCTTGTTTGTCTCCCTGAGAGAGGTTGGTGCCCTGGACCCCTTGAACGAGCACGTGGACACTTTTTTTGTTGTTGATAATTATTTTACTGCTAATTTTAGTTTATTGTTTCGTTTTGTTTGTTTGTTTTTTTAAGCGGCCCTATCCTTGTCAGGTGGACACCAGAAGGGCTCTAAATAATGATAACAAAAAACGAGCTTTGGAATATTTTAGGCTCACTCTCGGTAGGAATTGAACTCGGTATCGAGGCGTCGAAATCGAACTCTAATCCCGCACAGAGTGACAGTAGCAAGAATGCATCATAAAACAGCATATACTTCCGATTGCATCCCAACATTGAATGTAATTCAATTAAAGTTAAGATACAAATACTAACGATAACATTTTAACCAGCAAGTACATATATAACAGTACACTTGCACGGACCAGATACACTAAATGACGCTCTATACCAACATGGCTATATTATCTTCATTATTATTAAGATTACCTGGCCTTTGAGGTCCGAAATGTTTTAGTATCCGCTTTAGCTAGGGACAGAACCTTGTATTTAGGTTAGCGAGTGGATTGAATTGCTTTCTTTTGGTGAAATTATTTGATTCGATGAGACAGGAAGATTTTTATTTTAATTGTCTAACTCTCATATGTTGGCAAGGAAAGGGAGAACGGCTCCCAAACCCACAAGGGTGATATCGCAGCGGATTGATTTGGGGCAAAGTCAATCCAACTTGCGCCCAGATGCTAAATCCTGATCGGAACTAATGATCACGTCGAGACGCTCAGGGTAGAAAGGCCACTTGTTGGAAAATAACAATTTCTGGATGACAAAAAAAACATAAGGTGATATTAGATGTCATCCACCTACCTCATCATCTATCAGCACAACTGCACTCAAAATCCTTAAGGTGCAACCAATTTAAGTACAAAAAACAAGGTGAACACATGAATAGTACAGCAAATTACTTTCATCCACAAAGGCACATCAAAGTCAAATAATATAATACAGCTTGCTATAATAATCTACTAAGTCTATATTAATATCTATATACAATTTAGTTTATCCCCAAACTTTACTAAGCTTCCCTTTTCATATATTTATCAAAATATATCTTTAAGACATTCAAACTACCGGCTGTACTACTTTACTACAGAATACCAACTAAAGTTATTAGAGGGTAAATCATCGATACATATTTAGACGTTTCAATTCAATGAAAGTAACGAAATTATTCCATAGATTTCTGTATCTGAAATAAACTAAAAAACCGAAAAGTTTGTCGCGAAATTTTGGTATTATTCATTGCAGTGGCGCCACAGTATGCAGAAAAAAATGTATGGTTTTTACGCGCCCGTTCGTAATGTGAAGATGTATAGTTTTTACGCAGCCGTTCGTATTTAGGAAGATGTATGGTTTTTAAGCGCCCGTTCGTATTTGGCAAGATGTATGGTTTTTACGCACCCGTTGGGATTTGGGAAGATGTAGGTCTTTTACGTGTCCGTTCGTACTTGTGAAGATGTATTGTGTTTACGTGCCCGCTCGTATTTGGGAAGATGCATGGTTTTTGCGAGCCTGTTTGTATTTGGAAAGATGCATCGTTTTTAACGCAGCCGTTCGTACTTGTGAAAAAGTATGCTTCTTACGCTCCCGTTCTTATATGGGAAGATGTATGGTTTTTACGGGGCCGTTCGTACTTGTGATGGTGTATGTTTTTTTAGGCGGCCGTTCGTACTTGGAAAGGTGTATAGTTTTACGTGCCCGTTCGTATTTGGTAAGATGTATGTTTATTTACGCGCCGGTTCGTACTTGGAAAGATGTATTGTTTTTTTTACGTGGTCCTTCGTACTTGGGAAGATGTATAGTTTTTATGCGCCCTTATATATATGGTAAGATATAGTTTTTTTTTACGTGCCCGTTCGTACTTGGAAAGATGTATGTTTTTTTACGTGGCCTTTCGTATTTTGTAAGATGCATGGTTTTATACACACGTTCGTCTTTGGATAAACGTATGTTTTTGACGCGCCCGTTCCTACTTGAGTAGATCTTTGATTTTTAAGCGCCCGTTCCTACTTATATGGTTTTTACGCACTTGTTCTTATTTGGGAAGATGTATGGTTTTTACACGCCCGCTCGTACATTATAAGATGTTAATTTTTACGCTCCCGTTCCTGCTTGTGAAGATGTATTGTTTTTTAGGCGGCCGTTCGTACTTGGGAAGATTTATACTTTCTACGCACCCGTTCGTATTTGGTAAGATGTATGTTTTTTTACCCGCCCATCCGTACTTTCGAAGATGTATCTTTTTATGCCCCCATTTGTTCTTGGGAAGATATGTGGTTTTATGCGCCAGTTCGTACTTTGGAAAATGTATGTTTTCTACGCGCCTGTTCGTACCTGGGAAGAATTATGGATTTTACGCGCACATTCGTACTTGGAAAGATGTACAGTTTTTATGCGCCTGTTCGCACTTCGGAAGATATATGTTTTTTACGCGCCCGTTCGTACTTGGGAATATGCATAGCTTTACTTACCGGTTCTTACTTGGAAAGATGTATAGTTTTTCCGCCCCCTTCGTATTTGGGTATACATACTCGTATGTATGGTTTTTACGTGCCCGTTAGTACTTTGGTAGATGTATGGTTTTTAGCGCCCGTTTCTACTTCGAATAATGTATATTTTTACGTGCCCGTTCGTCCTTGGGAAGATGTATGTTTTTAAAGCGCCCGTTCGTACTTAAGAAGATCTATAGGTTTCCGTGCCCATTCGTATTTCGAAAGATGTATATGTTTTACGCGCCTGCTTGCACTTTGAAAGATTTTTTTTTACGCGTCGTTCGTACCTCGAAAGATGTATATATTTTTCACGCCCGTTCGTGTTTGATAAGATGTATGTTTTTATCACGCACCAGTTCGTATTTGCGAAGATGTATGTTCTTATTCGCCCGTTCGTTCCCCTGGAGATTTATGTTTTTACGTGCGTATTAGTACTTGGCTTGATTATGGTTTGTACGAGTCTGTTCGTATTTGGGTAATTGTATGGTTTAACGTGGCCGTTCTTATTTGGGAACATAAATGTTTCTACGCGACGGTTCTTATTTGGGAAGATGTATTATTTTTACGCGCCCGTTCGTACTTGTGAAGATGTATGGTTTTTACGCGGCCGTTCGTATTTGGAAGATTTATAGTTGTCACGCGCCCATTCGTATTTGGTAAGATGTATGTTTATTTTCGCGCCCGTTTGTATTTGGGAAGCTGTATAATTTTTACGCGGCTGTTCGTACTTGGGAGGATATATAGTATTTACACGCCCTTTCGTATTTGGTAAGATTTATGGGTTTTTTTACGCGCCCGTTTGTATTTGTGAAGATATATGCTTTTTTAGGAATTTGTTTGTACTTGGAAAGATGTATGATTTTTACGCCACCTTTCGTATTTGGTGATATATATATTTATTTACGTCCCCGTTCGTACTTGGGAAGATGTATGTTTTTTCCGTAGCCGTTCGTATTTGGGAATATGTATGTTGTTTTGGGCGCCCTTTCGTTCCCCTAAAAATGTTTTTTTACGCTCCCGTTCGTATTTGTAAAAATTGTATGTTTTTTACGCGGCCGTTCGTCCTTTGGAAGATGCTTGTTTTTACGCGCCCTTTCGTACTTAGGAACATGTATTGTGTTTACGCGCCTGTTCTTACTTGAAAAGATGTGTTTTTTATGTGTACGTTCGTACTTGGGAAGATGTAGGGTTTTTACGTGCTCGTTCGTACTTTGCAGGCTGTATGGTTTTTACGCGCCCGTTCGTACTTCGGTAGGTTTATGTTTTTTTACTTGCCTGTTATATATTGGAGAAACGCTCGTGACTGCTTATTATTTGCCTTCCCATCGCTTGCGTTCTTAAAGACCGCCCTACACAAATTATTACTATTTGCTTTAATACTCTTTGTCATAGTCTCGCAAGGGCATCTGCCTTAGTCGTCAAGATTTGGTAGGCTCTGCACAATTGCCGCCCACTCACTTATAGCGTCCAAGTAGTCTCCACTTCAAAATCCTCGGGATTTGTACCTACCACACATTTATTCTTTCCCTATTTCCACTGCATTCTTTATAATCAACTCATGGCAAACTTCTTTCTAAAATTCTTACTTTGCTTTTGGTTTATTAGCTTTAATTAAACAACCACCTCATTTTTTTCACTTCTCAGAGTTTTTTTTATTTAGCGACATTTTTGCTTAATTTGTCTCTCCTCTTCCCTCTTTGCTTAGCACATTTTTCTTTCTTTTATCAAATTAAAATAATATCTTAAGGTAAATAGAGGCTGAAAAAATTGACTCCCTAGAATTTTTTAAGAATTTAATTGGGCTCCATTTTGCTGTATGGTTTTTACGCGCCCGTTCATATTTGGAAAGATATATGGTTTTTAGGCTCCCGTTCGAATTTGGGAAGATGTATCGTTTTTACGCGCCTCTTCGTATTTGGGAAGAGTTATGGTTTTTACGCCCTCGTTCGTATTTGGAAAGATGCCTTTTTTTTGCCCGCCCGTTCGTATTTTGGGAGATGTATGGTTTTATGCCTACGTTCGTCTTTGGTTAAATGTATGGTTTTAACGGGGCCGTTAATACTTGGTTAGATATTTGTTTTTTAACCGCCCGTTCCTACTTTGGAAGATGTATGTTTTTTGCGCGCTTGTTCATATTTGGGAAGATATAAGGTTTTTGACACACCCGTTCGTATATTAGAAGATGTTAGCTCTTTACGCTCCCGTTCCTACTTGGTTGTTTTTTTGTATGTTTTTTTCCGCTGCCTGTTAGTATTTGGAATGATTTATGGGTTTGACGTCCCCGTTCATATTTTGAAAGATGCATGGTTTATGCGCACCCGTTCTTATTTTAAAAGATGTATGGTTTTTACAGGGCCGTTCGCACTTATGAAGAAGTCTGTTTTTTAACGCGCCCGTTTGTACTTGGGGAGATGTATGATTTTTACGCGCCCTTTTGTACCTAGGACGATGTATGTTTTTTTTACTTGCCCGTTCGTACCTAGAAAGATGTATAGATTTTACCCGCCCGTTCGTATTCGGGAAGATATATTTTTTTACGTGCCCGATCTTACTTGAGATGATATTTTTTTTACGCGCCCATTAGCAATTGGGAAGATGTATGTTTTTTACGCGTCTGTACGCATTTGGGAAGATGTATGGTTGTTATCAGTTCGTTTGTGCTTCGAAAGATGTATAATTTTTATGCGTTCGTACATGTATGGCTTTTACGCGCCCGTTCGTCTTTCGGAAGATTTATAGTTTTTACCCACCCGTTCGTCTTTGGGAAATGTATGGTTTTTACCTGCCCGTTCGTCTTTGGGAAGATGTAAGGTTTTTACGCGCGTGTTCGTATTTGTGAAAATTTCTGAGTTTTACGTCCCCATTCGAATTGGAAAGATGCATGATTTTTTGCGCACCCCTTCGTATTTGGAAAGATGTATGGTTTTTACAGGGCCGCTCGTACTTGTGAAGAAATATGTTTTTTGCGCCCGTTTGTACTTTGAGAGATGTGTTTTTTTACACGCCCTTTCATCCTGAGGACGATGTATGTATGTTTATTTACGCGCCCGTTCGTATTTAGGAAGATTTATAGATTTTATCCGCCCGTTCGTATTCTGGAAGATTTTTTTTACGCGCCCGTTCGTAATTTTGGAAGATATGTTTTTTTACGCGCCCTTTTGCACTTTGGAAGATGTATATTATTTTACGCGTCTGTACGTATTTGAGAAGATGTATGGTTGTTACCCGGACGTTTGGACTTGGGAAAATGTATGGGTTTTTTTTTACGCGTCAGGTCGTACTTTGGAAAATATATAGTTTTTCTGCACCCGTTCTTACTTGGGAATATGCATTGATTTTTTTGCGCCCGTTCATACTTGTTATGATGTTTGGTCGTACGCGCCCGTTCGTATTTGGAAAGATGTCTAATTTTTACGCAACCGTTCGTACTTGGGAAAAAGTGTAGTTTTTTTATGCCCGTTCGTTTTGGGAAGATGTATTTTTTTAAGAGCCTATTCGTTCTTAGGGAGATGTTTGGTTTTCACGTGCCCGCTCGTATTTGGGAAGATGTATGGTTTTTACTTGTGAAGAAGTATGTTTTTTACGCGCCCGTTCTTATTTGGGAAAATATAGAGTTTTTACGTGGCCGTCCGTACTTGTGAAAATGTATGCTGTATACGCGCCGGTTCGTACATTAGAAGATGTATAGATTTTACGCGCTCGTTCGTATTTAGGAAATATGTATGTTTTTATGCGCCTGTTCGTACATGTGAAGATTTTTTACGTGGCCGTTCGTACTTTAGGAGATGGATAGTTTTTAAGCCCTCTTTCGTATTTAGAAAGATATATGTTTTTTTACGCGCCCGTTTGTACTCGGGACGTTGTATGTTTTTTATGTGGCCATTCGTATTTGGGAAGACGTATAGTTATTACGCGCCCGTTCTTTCTTGGCTACATGCATAGTTTTAACCTCCCGATCGTACCTGGGAAGATATATGTTTTTTATGCGCCCGTTCGTATTTGGACAGATGTATGGTTTTTACGCCCCCATTCTTATTTGGGAAGATGCATTCTTTTTACGCACCCGTTCGTACTTCTGCATATGCATGTTTTTTTACGCGGCCGTTAGTACTTGGGAAGCTGTATAGTCTTTACGCCCCCGTTCGCGCTTGGTGATGCACGTGTTTCTTTACGTGCCCGTTTGTACCTGGGAAGATTTATGTTTTTTTACGCGGCCGTTCGTATATGGGGAGATTTATGTTTTTTAATCCACCCGTTCGTACTTGGGAAGATGTATGTTTTTTACGCGGCCTTTTGTATTTTTAGAAGATATATGGTTTATGCGCTCGTTCGTATTTGGAGAGACGTATGGTTTTTATCGCCTGTTCTTACTTGGATAGGTGTATTGTTTTTAGGCGCCCGTTTCTAATTGGGAAGATGTATGGTTTTTACGCGCCCTTTCATACCTAGGAATATGTTTTGTTTATACGCGCCTGTTACTACTTTGAAAGATGTATATTTTATGCGCCCGTTCGTACTTGGGAATATGTATGGTTTCTACACTCCCGTTTGTACATTAGAAAATGTAAACGTTTTACGCACCCGTTCTTGCTTGGGTACATGTATGTTTTTTTATGCCCCGTTGGTATTTGAGAAGATGTAATGTTTTTACGTGCCCGTACCTATTTGGGTATATGCATGATTTTTACGCGCCTGTTCGTACTTAGGACGATATATGTTGGGTTTTTTTTACGCTGGCATTCGTATTTGAGAAGATGTATTGTTTTCATGCGCCATTCGTTCTTTTCAAGATCCATGATTTTTAAACGCCCCTTCGTATTTGGGTAAATGTATGCTTTTTACGCGCACTTTCTTATTTCAAAATATGTATGGTTTTACGCGCCCCTCGTATTTGGGTAAATGTATGCTTTTTACGTGGCCCTTCATTTTTGCTTAGATGTATGGCTTTTATGCGCCCGTTTTACTTGATAAGATGTTTGGTTTTACACACCCGTTCGTACTTGGGAAGATATGTTTATTTTACGCGGGCGTTCGTACTTGGGAAGATGTATAGTTTTTCCGTTCCTCTTCGTATTTTGGTAGATGTATGTTTATTTATTTACGCGCCCGTCGTACTTGTAAAGATGTATGTTTTTTTTACGCGGCCGTTCGCATTTGGGAAGATATATAGTTTTTACGAGTCCTTTAGTGTATCGCAAGATTTTTTTTACGCACCCGTTCGTACGTGTGAAGATGTATGTTTTCTTACGCTACTATTTGTATTTGTGAAGATGTATGTTTTTTCTGCGCCCGTTTGTACTTGGAAAGATGTATGATTTATATTCGCCTGTTCATACCTGTAAAAATGTATGGTTTTTTTTACGCAGCCGCTCGTCCTTGGGAAGATGTTTGGATTTTACGCGCCATTTCGTACTTAGGAATATGTTTTGTTTATACGCGCCTGTTACTACTTGGAAAGATGTGTTTTAATGCGCCCGTTCGTACTTGAGAAGATGTATGTTTTTTACTTGCCTGTTCGTACTTGGGTAAGTATATGGTTTTTACTTGCCTGTTCTTACTTGGAAAAACGTTCGTGACTGCTTATAATTTGCCTTCCCATCGCTTGCGTCCTTAAAGACCACCCTACAACAATGCTCATCATTATTCTTATCATACTATTATAAAATTATTACTATTTGCTCTACTACTCTTTGTCATAGCCTTGCAAGGGCATCTGCCTTAGTCGTCACTATTCGGTGGTTCTACAGATTTGCTGCTCTCTCACTTATAGCTTCAAGTAGTCTCCACTTCAAAATCCTCGGGATTTGTACCTACCACACTTTTATTCTTCCCCTATTTCGACGACATTCTTTATAATCAACTCATGGTAAACACCTTGCTAAAATGCTTACGTTGGTTTTTGTTTATTAGCTTTCATTAAACAACCACAACATTTTTGTCACTTCTCAGGGTTTTTTTTATTTAGCAGCACATTTGCTTAATTTGCCTCTCCTCTTCGCCCATTATTTTTCAACCAGGTAAAAATTCCCGCTTTGGTTAGCACATTTTTCTTTCTTTTATCAAATAAAAATAATATCTAAAGGTAAATGGAAGGCAGAGGCTGAAAAAATGGACTCCATAGATTTTTTTAAAAATTTAATTGGGCTCTATTTTTTGTCTCGATATAAAAAAAATATCATGTCGTAAATTCAGTGGATACCGGAGTAAAAATAAAATATGGTAAAAAATGTCATTTTCTCCCCCAAAATTTAGATTATAGGATTCATAATACAAAATTGCCACTTTACTAAACCTGGATTGAGGTAAAATTGAGAAGTGTGAGTAAGGAGGTTGAGGGAAGATTGAGAATTGGGAGTCAGGAGATTGAGGAAAGATTGAGAAGTGGAGTCTGGAGATTGAGGAAAGATTGAGAAGTGGGAGTCAGGAGATTGAGAAGTGGGAGTCAGGAGATTAAGGAAAGATTGAGAAGTGGCAGGCAGAAAATTGAGAAGTGGATTTCAGAAGATTGAGAAGTCGGATTCAGAAGATTGAGAAATGGGATTCGATTACTGGCATCTGCTTTAATGCAAAACATTGACCTCACAAATGCTAATAAATGGATACCATTACACTTATCTGGATATACATTTATTGA
Organism: Ceratothoa steindachneri; assembly: GCA_963969495.1. Taxonomy (NCBI): domain Eukaryota; kingdom Metazoa; phylum Arthropoda; class Malacostraca; order Isopoda; family Cymothoidae; genus Ceratothoa; species Ceratothoa steindachneri. Next base: position 107,800,932 of record OZ018324.1, on the reverse strand, counting down.
TTTATTGACCAGATATGTTTATCTTTTATTTACAAATTTCTGTTAGTTCATCTATGTATCCACCTTTCCATCACCCTACCATTGACTGTTCCTAAGACAGGGACACATTTGACAAGAAACTAAAGGAAGCAGTGTTTTTGGTCTCACTAAAGGTCCACCATCCCTTTGGTACAAACTGGTGGATAGATTCAGGAGAGGTGCACGTTGTACAAGATACTAACAAAGTTAGCGTACACATGAGAAAGAGTCCAATAGCAGTCCCAGAACACAGAAGTAACCTTTTTTTCTAAATAGTAGGGTTAGTAGAGTATCACCCCAACCTCCCGGAAGCAAAATGAAATGCTTACATTCAGTATCGAGCTTCTAGATGAGAAAGTGAGACTAGCTTCAGATGTAACTAGTTTACATCATCAGTTCAAGAATAATGATACCACTATATTCACCCGTACCTTTTGCTAGAGCTAACTGAAGTAAACTTACGATAATACCAATCTCAAGAGCCAAGGTAGCTGGTATCAAAGTAGACGACCAGAACTACCCATACCATTCTAAATTTAAAGTCTTTGGATTAAATATAACATCTACAAGCCATAAAATTCGCATAGCTTAAATAAAAATCAAGTCAAAACCAATGTTTAACCTACTATAGTACATAAGAGAGCTAAGAATGAGGGACAAAAAGGAAATCTACAGGGCACTTGGAAGTGGTACCCATTTAACCCCATTCCTAAGTTCCAATGAAAAGAGAAATGAAAATAAAAAACTGGAACGCCAGTGATTACAAAACAAAGCTCTCTACCTAATTACAAACACAAAAACAAGGGAGCAAAGAAGTATCAGAAGTTTACATCTGTAGGCTGGAATAAAACGGCTCGATATAAACATAAACAAAAGAGCGGAGAAAATATAGAGGAAAATAGACGCTCTTTCTCCAATATTTGAAGAGCTGAAAGTTGAGGAAGAACTGTTGTTTACCTAAAATGAAGATATCAACAATGCAATACAATTTACACAAATAAGTCAGCTCAAATGGAGCATTAAACCAAATATGAATTAAAATTGATACGTCTAAATACCAAAATCAACATTGACATCCAAATAGGTCTACCGATACGATACCCGAATAAGACAATCGGAATTGACGTAATTTATCCAAAACGTTAACAAATCGATAGTGTTAAAGGGATTGATATTTGTGCAAAGAGCTAAAAGTGTATAGTTCAAATACAAAACCCAAAGTTAAAAGTCATAAAAAGAGAAGTTACAAGTGAAAAGTACATAAACAAAGTATAAATTAAACTCAAAGTTAAAATGACAGGAAGTGAATTAAACAAGGCCATCGAAGGATAAATTTCAGTAAAAAATTTGTAATCGAGAGACGGAACTTCCAGAGCCAATGTTGCTAAGAGCGGGTTTCCACATGATCGAATCATTCACTGTAGTAAGTTTAAATTGATCTTGGAATATTATATTTCAAAGGCGTAAATAGCCTTTGGTCTCCACCGAAGGTAGCTCATAGCTCCAGGAATACGAATTGAAACTCATGGTCAGGGATCAATGCCGAGGAAGATCATAGGCAATTCTAATCATTCTCAAAATTCATCTCTATGTTGTTTCTGGTGTACCTGTTCTTGTAGAAATTCCGGGTTGCTAATATTGAAATCCTCGGTGACATCTTCTATCCCACGATTGTATTTTTTATTGTCTATTGCCGACCACGTTTCCCTAAATCTTTTAAACAAATTCACATTTGGTCCAGAACTTGGCCTAATTATGATCATGATCAAATATTTTATCACAATTTCTACAAGCACCATTTATTCGGCTGGTGTTGCTTGCAGTTGTATCGAAACACAACGCTTGCATTTTTTAATCTATCCCCAATTTTTCAACTGCTTGGTAAATTTCACAAATTGATCTTCTTCTTTAGATGTTGGAATTTTTTGGTATACATAATTATTGTTGTCCACCGTAAAAGTAACCATGATTCCTAGTCTATAAACCTTTTCCACGACACATAACTTTGGAGGGGGCTTTATATCCCAGTGTAAATCCAAAGCTTTGTCCTCCGCTAGATTAAATTTTCCTTTTATTTGCTCTTGCCTCTGTTCCTTCATTTTTCCGTCGACGTTAAAACGAAGTGCGGTTAATAATTAAGCTTTTTGTATTAGAGTTGAAAGCTTCTGCCGCAACCATTAAAAGATGACTCGCATTTAGGTCGCGTATTTTTCATCTGCCTACTGTTTCAGATAGCCGTGCAGTGAAAAGAATTAATGAACCACACGTACACGAAGAACGTGGTTCACTCACTCTAATTGAATCACTTGAGCCTAGTTGTGAATGTTCAGCTGGATCATTAGAATGCTGACTAGTTTCATCTTCTTTATCACTACTTGGTAATGATGGTGGGTGAACCACGACGTTTCATTCCATTTCTTCGTAAGTTCTCTCTCTTCTTTCGGTTTATTATTCTTAGTATTCCTGTTTTTTCTTTATTCGCTTTAAATTTGCGATCAATGCAAGCCATGGAACTTGATCATCCTATTTTAGGCCGTAATAATTAATATTGCTTATCCTCCTCGTTTCTAAAGAGGTTTAACATAATTTCATGAGCAACATCAAATATATTATCTCATTTATCGAGGAATTTCGATCATTTATTTGTTTCGACATCTGAGTCTCTACTTAACCTCTTCTGTAAATCTTCCCATTCTGTATCCAGTTGATTAACCTCTTAATCAATGATCAGGGTTTTTGTGGAATTTAGTGCCTTTTTCCCCAAATTCGAGCTTTTAGAACTAAAGTCGCACTTGGTTTAAAAGATAATTTAACCCTTTGCATCTGCCGTGCATCACAGGAAATGCGCAGGACATATTACTCTGGCATGTAAGATACACGTGTTTTTATTGTATGGGATGCATTCTATGATCACATATAACTCACCCACCAAACCAAATGAATCTTCTGTAACTAAAAGTATGAAAACAAGCAGGAGCAGGTAGAGGGCAAACTAGAGTAAATTGAAGAAAAGGACCATGAGTACTTGCTGATTTTAAGGTAGTTTAGTTACTACAATTTAGGTTGTTATTTTTCCGATGAGATTGCATTGAACAAGCTTTAAGTAAAAATGGGAGAGGTTTTGAAATGAATTTTTAAAAGTGATGCAATTATATCACAAAATGAAATAAAATGAACACATATTTACTAAATGAAAAAGAGTATGGTAAAATAAATGGGAGTGAAGTTAGAAAACTGCATAACTGCGGAGGTATTTTTTAATGTAACCAGCCCATAGAACAGGTCGGGCCGAGGTATTTTCGAACGTAGCCAGCCCATAGAACAGGCCGGGCCGGGGTATTTTATAACTTAGCCAGCCCATAGAACTGGCCGGGCCGAGGTATTTTCGAACGTAGTCAGCCCATAGAACAACAGGCCGGGCCGGGGTATTTTCGAACGTAGCCAGCCCATAGAATAGGCCGGGCTGAGGTATTTTCGAACGGGGCGGGTTTGGGTTTGGGTATTTACATGAATTGCCTCCCCAAGTTTGGTCCAAGGCATTTTTTAAGAAAGGTGAACCAATTTTTACCAAAGCCTCCAGACAAAATCTTTTTATGCCAATTGACCCACAAAGTATATTATCCTGATACATTTTAAGACTTGTAATTATGTTATATTTTTCTTCTTTTTTCAAAGCTATTTTAATAGAATGTCTATATTGTATATGTTTATAAACAAGTTTATTTATTGTTAAAAACGATTCTATAAATTGACATTTGCCTGTCCGTGCTAAGATTAAGCCGAATAATTAAAAATTTCAGGGGGGATTAGCAGGAGCAATATTTTTTAATCTTATGGAAAGGTCCTAAAATGTAGACCCTAAGGACAGGGTATAACATGTAGAACCTTAAATCTGGGATAAGCAGCGGTCTAAAATGCAGCCTGGGCAGGGCTGGGACAGGCTTAAATTATAAATCCTTGGTCTTGGGACGGGACTGTGCTAGATTAAGAGCTTAGGTCTAAACAGAGCCCGATCTAGGAAGGGATTTTCGGGATGGGCTTAGGCGGAAATATCCAGGCGGCAAGTCCTTCCTGAGAAAGTCATATAACCCCATCCCCCCCATCTTCCCCACACACACTCACACAAGTCAAGAGTAAACTCGTACCAAAAGCAAACTATATCTTGACAAACCTTGTTCATTTCATGACCTTAGCTAACGTATTCTGTCGTTTCTTCTCATTTGCTTAAAGCTGATTTTGACTGGGTTCATTATCATGAGATGGTTTTAAACCCCCTTAATTTGGTTTATTGGATAAGGAGTGAATGGTAGTGGTGTCCAAAGTGCCTTCTTCCTGTTTGCTTGTTGTTGTTTTGTTTTTTGTTGCCTTTTCCGCCTTCGTCGTTTTCCAAATGAATTTCTAGTTTAGAATTTTCACTGTCTGATTGAGTTCATCTTTAGAGGCTTATGATAGACACTCCCGCTTCGTTGTTTAGGAACAGGATCTAGCCGAGTGGAGACATGGCTTCCCATCGTTAAAAAAGTAAGTCATACTTGGTATGATTCATTTCCCGGTAAGAAACCGATTATGGTTGATATTGTGGTACCTTTGTTGTAGAAATTTGTAGCCTCTTAACCCTCTACAAACTATAAGCCTACCACAAAGGTTTCGAATCGATGACAAGAGCCAACGTGTCTAGTGGTGATGAGATTTTGAATGCATGCTTTGTTTTCCTTAACCTCGTTCACGGTTGGTCGCCGGATATTATCCCGATGGAGTCCCGATTCGGTTCGAGACTCATAGCGATTGATAAGCCTAAGATACCTGTGGTTAGGATTCCATCTTAATCAGTAGGTCTGTGGTGCTCCACTTAGATTGGTGTTAAAACCATTAGCGATTTCACACTGCATTGGGCACAGCTGGGGACCCTCTTCATCCATGTCAACAAGGGATTGAATCCGGATAATAGGTCAATCTACCAGCCCTAAAAAAACTGTATCAATTTGGTAAAGCAATGAGTAGTTATATAAACCGCATAACGTCATTACTCGTACGTATAATTCAGTTTACCTCACTAACAATTTTTTTCTATCATTCTTTGAAAGCCTTTAGTGCAAAAGTCCCTTCGTTGTTACAGCTCTTTCCCGTTTTTTCCCATTATATTACTCTATTTTTTGACTAATTGAAAATAATTATAGTGAAGACACTATAAAATAGGCCCTCTAGCTCGGTAATTAAAGTACAATGGAAGGAAAACTGTTGATGAGGGAGACATATTTTGCATTCTATTTTAAATAAGTATCAAACACATTTTAGTAAATAAAACATATTATGATAATATGTTAAAAGTGATTTAAGAACGATGAGACAGAGCTTTTAACTTCGTGTAATCATCCATGAAAGAGAAAACAAAGAAAGAAGGACAAAAGGGAATATGAGAAACAGCCGGCGAGAAATTGATTAGTGCAATCTTAATTCATTTTTATTTTTATTTATGCGTGCCTCCTACAATGGTTATTTTTATATTTTCTCGGCCGTCATTTTTGGAATCCTCATCACATGAATATTGAGCATAATCGTATCTGCATATGAGCACATTTTCGTACTTAAATTTTAAAGTCAAATTTCAAGTAAATATTTATTTGTTTCCCCTCAAATAAAGCAGCAATGAAGGTTTTCTATTCTTAGTTGAAAGAAAATGGATTTGTTTTTCCATTCTATTTTAAATAAATATAGAGTGCTTTTTATTAAATAAAATTTATCTATGATAATTTGGTGATAACTTAAAATTCTAATACAAGCCAATTTTTTTTCATATAACATTTTGTGGCAGGAGTTAGATAGTGTCGTTGGGCCTTTGCATGCGGGAAAATAGTTACTGGTAGTGGTCAGGAGAATATAAAAGTACAGGGTGGGGCAGGGAAAGGAAAGAGATGCAGAGGAGATAGAGTGGAAGGTATACATTCTAGAAGAGGTGATTCAGGGATAAGAGGGCTGAATTGTCTTTATACCAACGCTCTTAGTGTTAGAAATAAGAAGGATGAGTAATTTAGTTATATTATTGATATAAAATATCGATATAATATGTGTAATAGAATCATGGGTTAATGAAAATAAATTTAATGACAATGTGAGTGAATTTGAACTACAGGGTTATGATATGTACAGTAGTTAAAGGAGATATGGGGGTGCTCTTGAAGGTCATCCCGAATTATGGGGAAACCTTGAAGGCAATCGTGAGGACAACCCAAGAGCCTTGGAAGGGGGACGCTGGTTGCCAGTGGTGGTGATAGATTGCCGAGTTATAGCGTAATCTTTTGGCACGGACTCCGGTTGATACAGATTCTCCGGTTGGTTTGCGTTGCCATTCCTTATTTTCCATGAGAGTTATTTTGTTGATTGCTATGGGGTACCCAAAGCCGAGGGGCGGTCTTATTCTAGCGACAGGGTCAAATATCCCGGAGGATTGGGATAGACCACAACAGGGTAGAACACCGGTATTTCGAGAGTTATGTAATCGCGATGAATTGCGATTAACGAGGAGAATGCGCAACGGCTGTTTTCCCGATTAATAAGGCCTTGAAGCAGGAAGATTGAGGAACGTCAGGATATTCAAGTCACCAAAACAAAAATAGAATTATTATTAAACTAGATCTTATTGCACTTTACAAAAGTTCTTTAATTAAGTTTTAAGTTCTAAGTTATGACATAAATTAAGTTCGAGGTCAAGTGCGAGCAAGGTCTAAAGGAGGCCGGATGAATAGAGCCTTTAAAAGTTACACCTTAATGTCTGCATTATGTACACGACTATATACAAAGACGAATTACGCGAATCCGAGAGATCGGACTGTAGATATATAACGCGATATATTGCTATATAAAACAATAATCCTAATTCTAATCTTTCTGGCTTCACACAGTTATATATCCAATTTAAGCCACGCCCTACAAGTTCTTCGTGCAAATAAGCCACACCTCCCTCTTATGTACCGGCCTGTTGATTTGTCGGTATTAACATAACTCGACTTTTGATTGGCTACTGCCGAACATATTGATAAGGAAGGCACTCCGACTATTGGGTAAAATTCTCTGTGGGCGGTGGCATGTTGCCATGGAGACAGTTTCCTGACCTGGCTTCTATTTGTTTAACTGTGATAGCTATCCAGTTTATTCTGGATTCTGCCTTGATTATAATGTTTGTCTAAGATTGTCTCAGCCAACTTTAACAGAGATAGCTGTGCTCCGTTTACTACCGTGTGACATTCTCGTAAACGGCGCTAACTTTACTTTTCTCTCTCTCTCTGTACTTTATGTGTGCAGCAACTCTCGCATGTGTCCTATTTTGGACGTACATGCCGGTCACTACAGAGAGATAGGACTGATGGTGGGTTAATTATTTATATTAGAAATAGCATTTCTTCCAAACTAAATAATTCTATAAAGCAAGAAGAAGTCACTACAGAGAGATAGGACTGATGGTGGGTTAATTATTTATATTAGAAATAGCATTTCTTCCAAACTAAATAATTCTATAAAGCAAGAAGAAGTTGAGTCACTGTGGATAGATATTAGGGTCAGTAAAAATAGGATAATATACTTGCGAGCATTTGACAGACCACCCAGACAGACTGACTGTATTGCTGAGCTAATGATCATAGAAATAAGGAAAGGATGTGAAGTAGATACAGTTATTCTTGGTGACTTTAATTTAAATTCTGTGGACTAGGAAAATATGATAGGAAGGGCTAGAGCAAGATGTAAGTTATAGAATGCTTTGAGGATAATTTTTTTACTCAATTTGTTAATAAGCCAACCAGGGGTACTAATATCTTAGATCTGGTTCTTTCAAATGATAATCACTTGGTTCACGAATTGACTGTCGGGAAGCATTGGGAAATAGTGATCCTCAGATGATTCGTTTTAACTTTGTTAATAGTGAAAGGTAGAATATCTACAAACTCCAGGAAAACTCCAAATATTTCTAATGGCAATTACGATAAATTACGAAACTTGCTAAATCAGATTAGGTGGGATATAGAATTCAGTGAAAAGAATACTTAGGAGATGTGGGAGACTTTTAAGACTAGATTAAACATAGTCCAGGATTAGTATATTCCAATGAAGGTGGTTAGGAAGAAATGTAGGAAGCCTTTATAATGGAATTGGAAGATAGCTAAGAAGAAAAGGGCATACCAGAGATTACAGAGAGAAAGAAAGTACTTTTGAGAATTTAAATTATTATAGGTCAACCAGAAATGAGCTAAATAAGATTATTAAAAAGAGCAAAAGGGAGGCAGAAATTAATTTAGCGCAGAATAATAATAAAGATCCAAGAAAATTCTTTAGCTATTATAGAATTAATAACAAATCTAACAGTGATAAAATAGGGCCTATTAGATATAAAGGGGTTTTGAAAGCATCTGATGAGGAAAGAGTAGAGGTTCTTAATGATCATTTTTTTTCAGTATTTACACAAGAAAATCGAGATAGATTAATTGATGATAATTCTAGGTCAAGGAAAGTAGTGTTGAATACCATTGATGTGAACAGGGAAATAATTAAAGGGCTTATATTGGTTTAAATACTAGTAAGTCATCTGACCCAGACAACATTCATTATAGGTTACTCAAAAAAGGTGTAGATAATATTGCAGTAGCTCTTGAGAAGATATATATTAGTTCATTAGAGTTTGAAGAAATACCTAATGATTGGAAATTAGCGAATGTAGTGCTAATTTTTAAAAAGGGAAGTAAAGAGGACCCGAATAACTTTAGGCCGGTAAGCTTAACTTCTATCGTTTGTAAAGTTCTTGAGAAAATAGTCAAGAAGGGGATTTCTGACTGTAGAAGTCTAAATACCGCATACATAAGTGTACGCAGAAATACTTTGACACAAGCTGCGTGCCCTCTTATATCTCTAAATCTACCTTCGCCTCGAATTCTCTGTCGCCCTTTTTCGCGCCACCGTAGACTCCGAGATGGCTCGAAGGTGTGAAAGACATGCTGTCTGCCCAAAGATGAAAAAAGGTCTTTCGCGCGACGATATGGATTTTACGAGAATCGATTCTCTCTCGATTTCTGCTCGCGAGGGAAATAAAAGGAAAACCTCTCTCTGAAATCAGGCAAACGATCTTGGACCTACGTCGAGTTTGTGTGGAGCCCGATCCACAAAGGAAATTGTTCGCCTGCTGCAAGGAAGGAACTTCTCGGGGAATTGGTCGTTGCAGTCAGGGTACTTGTAGGTGCCAAACTTCTCGCATTTCCCCCCCCCCCCCTTCAGAGTCGGAGGTTACACAGGACCTCCCTCTGCGGATTACCCGAGACGTTGCTAGGTAATCGGTTTTGAATACCTACTCCAGGAACCGAATAATCGGACAGGTACTTTGAGGAAGAAGTCCGATTTGAGTCACCGTTTGGCTCACCTTCGTGATCCGGCATAGGATCATTATATCATCGGTCTAGGATTACCTTCTCATTCGGTAACCTCGGATGGCCGGACTAAGTGCGATCATCGTCGCCAGAAGAATATCTTCACCGTCAATCTCAAAAATACTTACGAACTCAAACGTATCGTTAAAGTGAATTATCCCCTCCCCTAACTTCACCAGTTTATTCGTTAACTAGAATTCCAATCCCGAACACATAACCTCGAGTATTATAAGTGCTTAATTCAGTGTTTAACTCAATAATAATACTCCCTTCGTTCTGCCTGGTGTCATTAAGATGTAAGCATCCCAGTAAGTAATTTTGAAGTATAATCCCCACAACATTTTTGTAGACTTATTTATTCAGTGCAAGATTAATTCTATTTATATTTATATACGCTGTTGGTTATTTCAAATTCATGTACATTAAAGATTATTTCTGTGCCTGTGTATTTAACGAATTTGGACGATCCTTTGGCAATTATTAAGCAATCCACTAGGTTTAAATCTCAATATTACACCAATCCACCCATGGTTGGTTTTTACTGAGTGGGGGACACACTCAGGGAATCATCATCTTAATTTTGATCAAAAGGTACGCACCGAGGTTATTCATATTCACCGGAAGTGGCTAAGTTAGGTGTATTGGATACACTTCACCTCCGCTTCACCTCGGTGCGGTAATAAAATATATGTCCAGGAAGTGGAACTGGAATTACCCACTCACTAAACCCCGACACTGACTATCTAGAGTGTGGTAGGTTAATAAATGATGCTCAGCATGGGTTTAGAAAAGGTAGATCGTGTTTAACAAATTTACTGGATTTTATGGATTATGTTTCTATACAATTAGATAAGAGAGAGAATGTTGATGTAATTTACTTAGATTTTAGCAAAGCTTTTGATAACCTTCCACATAGGAGACTAGTTCACAAATTAAATATGCATGGGATATGTGGTAAAGTTTTGAATTGGATTGCTGAATGGCTGAATGAGAGGAAACAGAAAGTTGTGCTAAATGGAGTGAGGTCACAGTGGAGGGACGTTATCAGTGGCGTACCTCAGGGATCCGTTCTAGGCGCTTTATTATTTATAGTTTATCTAAATGATCTTGGGGAGTTTGCAAATAGCAAAGTGTCAATTTTTTTCTGATGATACTAAATTGGCAGCTGTAGTTAAAGAAGTTGAGGGTAGCTTTAAAGTGCAAAGTGACTTAAATAATTATTAGCTTGGGCTCAGAAGTGACATATGAGTTTCAACCTTAAAAAATGCAACTTATTAACATGGGAAATGATAATAGGGAATTTAGCTATGAAATGGATGGGCATCGGCTGAATTCAGTTAAGGATGAGAAGCACTTAGGCTTAGTAGTAGATAGGTCACTGAAGTTTGTAAAACAGTGTATTGAGGCAAAAAATAGAGTAAATAGGATACATTAAGAGGAATGTTAGCTACAATAGTAAAGAGGTTATTCTTAAACTCTATAACTCGTATGTCAGGCCACATTTAGAGTACTGTATAAAAGCATGGTCATCACATCAACCTGCTAGAGCCAGTACAAAGGAGGGCAACGAAAATAATACCTTCCTTGAAGCACCTTGAATATGAAGATAGACTGAGGGTATTAAATATGTTCTCATTTAAAAGAAGATGTGTGAGGGTAGATATGATTGAGCTTTTTAAAATCTGTTCTGGGATGGATAAGTTGGATTTTAGCAAGATATTTGAGTTGGAAGGTAGTAATAAGACTTGGGGTCACTACATAAAAATTAAAAAACAGAGGTGCAGGTTAGATGTTATAAAATATTTTTTCACCAATAGAGTGGTAGATTACTGTAATAGTTTGCCATCTGAGACAGTAGACAGTCCAAACTTGAATGTTTTCAAGCGCAGGTTAGATGATTATATGGGGAGGGGGATTCTGGAGTCATTCCTGTGGATACAGTTTTTTATTATTGTATATTATTATTGATTTGGATTTTGACGAGTCTTTATGATGATGCATTTTATTTATGACACAGTCCTGTGTATGGTTCTAATTGTATATTGTAGATGCATGATCTAACACATCCTATGGATGTATTTTATTGGTGGGTTTTGACAGATGCGGATGACCTTTGATAGTCCCTTGTGGCTTATGTCATCCGTGAAATTATGTTATGTTATGTTAAAAAGGCCAGCACAGCCCACCAAGTTCATTCTTGCCATGCCTAAACCATATAACATAACATAATTTCACGGATGACAAAAGCCACAAAGGCCTATCAAAGGTCATCCGCATCTGTCAAAACCCACCTACAAAATCCATCCATAGGATATGTCAGATCATGCATCTACAATATAACATAACATAATTTCAAGGATGACGAAAGCCACCAAGGGCCAATCGAAGTTCATTCACATCTGTCAAAACTCTCCCATAGGATTGTGTCACATCATGCAACTACAATATAAAACTATCAACAGGAATGTGTCAAAAACAAGAGATATCACCATCAAGGCTCGTCAAAATCCAAGTCACGCATAATATACAATAATAATAAACTGTACCCCCTCACCCTTCAAAATACTTTCCCTGCCATTTAAGTTTGGACTGTCTACTATCTCAGTTGGCAAACTATTCTAGTAATCGACCATTCTATTGGTGAAAAAATATTTTCTAACATACAACCTGCACTTCTGGTTTTTTTTTAATTTTCAAGTGATGACGCCTAGTCAATAACTTGCCAAAATCTAACTTATCCAATATCCATCCCAGAACAGATTTTAAAAAGCTCAATTTTATCTATCTTCACACACCTTCTTTGAAATGAGAACATATTTCGTACCCTCAGTCTATCTCCATATTCAAGGTGCTTCATAGGTGTTATTTTGTTGCCCTCCTCTCGTTGATGTCATGACTAAAATGTGGTGACCATGCTTGTATACAGTACTCTAAATGTGGCCTGACATATGAGATGTAGACTTTAAGGATAACCTCTGTGCTTTTGTAGCTAACATTCCTCAAAATGTATCCTAGTACCTTACCTACTTGATCTATTTTTTGCCTCAATACACTGCTTTGAAAACTTCAGTGACCTATCTACTACAATGCCTAATTCCTTCTCCCCTTCAACTGAATTTATCCAATGCCCAAATTCTCTCTTATCTCTTCCTATGTTAATAACTTTGCATTTTTTAAGGTTAAAAGTCCTATGCCACTTCTGAGCCCAAGCTAATAACTTATTTAAGTCACTCTTCACTTTACTACAGCTGCCAATTTAGTGTCATCAGCAAAAATTGACACTTTGCTATTTATAGCCTCACCAAGATCAAATATTTATATAAACTAGGAATAATGATGAGGTTAGAAGTGATCCTTGAGGTACGCCACTGATAATGTCCATTCATTATGACGTCCCCACATTCAATACCATCTCTGCTTCGTCTTTCAGCCATTCAGCTATCCAATTAAAAACTTTTTCACATATCCCATGCCTTTTTAATTTGTGAACTAGTCTCCTATGTAGAACCTTATCAAAAGTTTCACTAAAATAAAATATCCTCTAAGTAAATCACATCAAAATTCTTTTCCTTATCTAATTGGGTCGGCAGTTCGAATCTCCGTTCGGATTCTTTTTAAGCTGACATTATTTACTAGGCAGGTTACCTTCGTGACTGGGTATGTAGCTTGAGAAGCTACATAGTTTGATATGAGGACTAAAACCAGCAAAGTTTAACTTTAGTTACATAAACCATAAAATCCAGTAAATTTATTAAACACAATCTACCGCATCTAATCTCATGCTGAGCATCATTTATTAACCTACCACTCTCTAGATGGTCAGAAATTTCCTTCTTATCTATCTTCTAAAAAATCTTACAAACTATAAAAGTTAAGCTTACCAGTCTAAAGTTATTCGGGTCCTCTTTACTTCCTTTTTTTAAAATTAGCACTACATTGACTAATTTCCAATCATTAGGTATTTCTCCAAACTCTAGTGATCTAGTATCTTTTCAAGAGCTACTGCAATACTATCTACACCTTTTTTGAGTAACCTAGAATGAATTTTATCTTGGTCAGATGCCATACTAGTATTTAACTCCAATATAAGCCCTTTAATTATTTCCCTATCCACATTAATGGCATTCAATACCACTTTCCTTGACTTAGAATTATCATTAATTAATCTATCTTGATTATCTTCTGTAAATACTGAAGAAAAGGATCATTAAGTACCCTACTATTTCTTCATCAGATTCTTTCAAAACCTCTTCATATTCAATTGGCCCTATTTTATCATTGTTAGATTTGTTATCTATTTTATAATAGCTAAAGAATTTTCTTGGATCTTTATTATCATTTTGAGCTGAATTAATTTCTGCCGCCCTTTTGTACTTCTTAATAATGTTATTTAGGTCATTTCTGGTCAACTCATTAAATTGTCAACGGTGCTTTCTTCCTGTTATCTCAGGTATACCCTTTTTGTCTCAGAAATTTTCCTAGCTATCTCCTGATTCCACCCCAATAGCTTCCTACATTTCTTCCTGGTAGCCTTTATTGCTATACACTGCTCATCGACTTTGTTTAATATTGTCTTGAAAGTGCCCCACACTCATAAGTATTCTTCCCACTGAATTTTATATCCCACCTAATCTGATTCAGCAATTTGCGTAATGTATCGTAATCGTCCTTATAAAAATTTGAAGTTTTCGTGGAGTTTGTTGATGCTCTGCCCTTCACTATTCCCAAGTCAAAATGAAACATATAATCAGGGTTTCGAAGCCTGAACCGCTGGAGCCGGGTAATTTCACTGACTAGGAGGTGGAACCGGGGAATTTTACTGACTGAAATATACAATTTACACAATCCATAGGATTGTGTCAGTTCATTCATCTACAATATACAATTTGAACTATTCATAGGAATGCGTCAAAAATAAAAGGCATCATCATCAAGGCTCGTCAAAATTCAAATTACTCAAAATATACAATAATTAAAAACTGCATCCCCATAAATGAGTCCAGAACAACCCCCCCTTCCCTTCTAACATCCTGTAGTATGAGAACCACGTTATAAATCATATGGGACTCAAAAGCACCTCATAGATGAGCATTTTGTAGTTGTATAAAATTTTATAATCAGTTCACATGTTGAACCTTAAATAAAACATTGAACGGAGAGGAATCTGAAGAGTGCTCTCTAAAGAGCGCTGGTCCTCTGGGGTATTATCAACTCTTTTGTAAAGGGTCCTTAAAAGGACGTTGGGTCTCGAAGAAATTTTGTCCATAGGACGGCTGGCCTCTAAAGGACCAGGTTTAGATCCTAACCGTGTGGAATCTGGGCAAGCGAGCAAACAAGCAAGTAATTAAGTAATCTAAACTACAAAGTCTAAGCAATGGCTTAAAGACTACTGCCCAGATTACTTAAATAAACGAGAAAAGCTCATGCGAATTTTAGTTGAGCTCAAATCATCTCTTCCTGAATTTAAAACGGATGGTGTGGAAGGAGAGACAGAAAGTTTGCCACCCCCCTCACCTCCCACTCATTGCGATGACCGGAGGTTGGAGGGAGAGAGAACCAGCCTCAAGGCCTCTTCTCTTCCCCTCCAGAACCCTGGTGGGGCTACCGGAGGAACTAGAAAGAGGCTAGGAGATAGAAAGGGAGAGGAAGAGTAAAAGGTAGAGCTAATAAATAGCGTAGTAGACTTGAAATTTGACCTAGTTGGTCGGTGGACCTACAGCATAACGTGGGCTCCGAACCACGGTGTGTGATATATCTTTTTACTATTCATTCTTTTTCTAGTGCCCCGGTCCTACGTATGCAGTGTTTAGCCCTTTAGATGTGAAGGATAGAAGAAAAGTGTAGGGAGAAGTAGAAAGAAGTAGTAGAGCTGCAATTGAATGCTAGTAATCTCTTCGTTTTAGTAATTTCTTAGTTTTGAAATTCGGTAGTTTAAGTTAGTAATTGCCTGAGTTTCAGGCTTATCCTTTTTTGTTGTTTTGTGATTCGTTATATTGTTGGGGTATTTTTGTTATAAGGCTTTCAAACCGTTATTGTTGTTGTTATTTAATACTGGTAAAAGTTTACTCCCAATTATTTTTCGTTGTTTTAACATAATAAATTTTCTGAGTCTGTCAAAAAGTAATACTTTGCTACTTACTCTCGCTTTATATTCCAAGTTATTTTGTGAATTTTTTTTCCTCTTCCTGGTCGATCCTTCTTGTATATGTGGGGAAGAGGCGATGTGCTCCCCTTCCTCTCTTTGGGTTATCGAACCCATGATTTCTCCTCCTATCTCCCGATGTGTTTTCTCATCTGTGGGGGTCGAACCTAGTAAAGATTCGTTTAAAAATTTTAAACGGTTCACACATTGAAACTTATAAATAGGAAGATAAACTTCCCGCTTTGTAGTATTTCTCTTTCGTAAATAGGAAGATAAACTTCCCGCTTTGTAGTATTTCTCTTTCGTAAATAGGAAGATAAACTTCCCGCTTTGCAGTATTTCTCTTTCGTAAATAGAAAGTTAAACTCCCCACTATGCAGTACTATATCATGGGTTGGCTATACGTGGCTCCGTACAAAATAGATCTTGCTCTTGAAGTCCCCGTGGCGAAAAGTTAAAATTCGATGGCGTTTCCTTGAGTTGGACACTTTCGCCTTTTCCGCCTTTGCCAACTTTTCGGTGAGCTTAATTTTCTTGTAGATTTCTTCCAAATCTAAAAATTCGGAAATGATGATGGTATTCAAAGTTTTTTAGTAGTATATAGATAGTGGTAGAGATAGTTTGGTGAAATGATGATGATGTATTAAAGCAATAAATATACAATAAGTTTTTCTATTTTACAAATATTAAAATAAAAATAAAAATATCTTTATTACATATATGTAAAATGAAACAATAGATAGGTGTAGTAGTGAAGTTATATTTTTTGCAAAATTAGTGGAGAAGATTAAGAGTAAACTGTAAGTATGAGTAGGAAAACAGATTCTCCCGGAATCAACGGGAAGGTCAACTTATTACCACTATATATTGTTTTGAAAGAATACATGAAATGTTTTTAATTTTTGTTATTTAATTTTTTAGGTCAAATTTCTAAAAAAATGTTTGAATTAAATTTTTAATATAATCATTTTATGTTTGATTTTATTTATTTTAGCACTTATTTTGAATTGAGTTGTTCTTTTAGTCTTATTTAGATAAATTAATTGTTCTGGTTTTACTATTTTCTCTTGTTTCGTTTAAAACTTTATTTTAGTAGCACTTAATGATATTACTATTTAAACACGAGTTAAATTATTATCTAATCTTTTAAATAGTTGTACTTATATTATTATTCTCGTTTAGCTTAATCGTTAGTTTATTTTTCTATGTTTTACACTATTAGATCATTTTAATTATTATTCACTCGATTCATTCACTTTTCTCACTTTAGATTGCTTATTTTAGACGCTTTAATTTGTTCAATTGTTCGCACTTTTGACAACTTGTTTTAATCACTTTGATTTGTTCACCTTTTCCTAACACTTGTTGCTATTTTGGAGGTTAAGTAATACTCCGAAGTCTTGTGGCTATTCTCCATTACATTAAAGACAGCTGAATCGATGGTGTGTAAGCACGAGTCCGGGATGTAAATCGCGCGCTCCATCAATAGTCCACCTATTTCCTTCGGGGACCATGGTCCTTCGTATGTCCATTTGTATTTGCCTTTGTTGATTCCGTCGAGCAGTTTTTTATTGTGTCCCTTTGATGGTCGGCATTGAGAGGGACCGTGGACTTTAAGGTCCACGTTCATGGCGTCGAAGAAACAGCCTCGCAGAAGGATATCCCTTTTCTCCGTGAGTGGAAATCACGGATACTTTAGGATTTCATCTTCGTCTGAGCTTTCTTGAGATTGGCTTGTTTCCTATTCTTTATTTGCCTCTTGTACCACTTGTTTTTTCTTTTTCCTTATTTGTTTTTTCTTCTTCGTGAACTTTTTCGTGTTTTCGTCTTTTTCCAAGTCTTCTTCCGTTGTGACTTCTTCCTCCGATGTTTTATGGTGCCGATTCACAATTTCTTCTTTTCCAGTGTTTTTTTTTGCTGGGGAACATCGATGAATTGTATCCTTAACATTTCCTGCGACGCGAGGTTGGGTGGGAACCATAGCTTTTTATGAAAACCATTCTTTTGCTCGAGGCGATTTAACTCCTCTGCAAATGAACCAGGGTTAGCTAGATTCACCAAGTGAACAAAGACGATCATGGTCATAATCTCCTTGGACTCAGCTGGCATTACCAGTTTTGGGGTAGAGTTTTATGTGCTGCTGGTCTTGGTTGATGCCACTGCCTCGACGTAGGTCTTGGACTTTGCCTCCTTTAACTTGCTTCATCACATCTCGTTTTGCCTGAATGGCTTCCTTGCGGATGGGACACCTCATGGCCACGGCCTTGTGGTCCCCTCCGCAGTTAGCGCATCTTTGTTTCTCGGAAGTGCACTCTTTCCATCCATGACCGAGTTTAAAGCAGATGGAGCAAGTGGCGGCCAGGCAGCGTTGGCAGAACTCGAGTTCTGCTAACTTGTTCTGAGGCGATACGAAGGAAGAATCCCAGGAGTCCATCCTTCATGGCCCTCTGAGCCATCTTGATGTTTGCAAAGATTACTTTGACTATGTTTTTGCCGAATTTTTCGACTTTGTCGATTATTGCCCAATTCTGTTGTTTAGTTAGCTCGACCTTAATGTCCTCACAAGAGTTGTCTGTGAAGAACGGGTCGAGTCTTCTAAGTATGATAGTTCGGTGTGCGAGGATTTCCTTGGAGATAACAGCTTCGAGGCCAATCGCACGTAGGGGCTCATTGGCTTCCTCCGATACCAGTCTCTCGATATCTTCGTCTTCCCAGGCACACTGCTACGTAGCCGTTGGGGGTATCAATAAGCCTTATTAGGGATATATTGAGCATGCCGAAGATGGTTTGCATGACTGTTGGAATTGGTGCTTCGGTCGCTCCACCGATAGTGCGGAGGGGCACCCTCTTGTAGTCCCAGTTAGGAGGCCCCATGTCCCCCTTCGGGCTTTTTTACTCCTCTTAGTGCACATATGGACCGTCTTCTTCTAGAGGATATTCTTGTTCCGAATCACGAGGCTCGAATATGAGAGTGTCTGGTGAGGGCGTCTTAGCTTACCTTTCCCTAAACCTTTCCAGACATGATGACTTGGAACACCACTAACTCAATCCACCATTCAGTTTGGTGAGAAATTGAAATTGATGTAAGAAGTAGGAAAATGTGTAGTAGGTATATAAAGATAAAAAAGAGTTTGAGTGTTGCCCTGGTGTAGAGGGATTCTCTCAGGGGGTTTTGGTGTTTTTTTTGTTGTTGTTGTTTTTTTTTTAGAAAATTGATTTTAGCCGTGATTATGTGCAAACGGTTTGAGCGTTAGTAACATTTTACATCTATGATGGCGCTGATTGGACAATTATTACAGTGCTTATGTCTAAAAGCTGATTGGTCAATTTTTTAACACAATGGCGATGTCATGCCCAAAAAAGAAGGAGATAATCAGGAAAAAGACTGAGACAAAGAGGGCGGAAGGTATTAGGAGGGCAAATACCTCCTATGCCCAAGCAGCTAAAACTACCCTCTCAGCAAACGTCTCAAACAAGAAGACTCCGAGAACCTTCATCAAAGTAGACAAGGATGACAAGAACGCCACAAAAATACTTACCTGCATCCTCTATGCGCACGTAAGGAATCTGACCAGCCCAGGCTGCTTCGCCAGAGAGATCAACAACATGTTGAAACTTGAAACACAATGGCTTGGCAGAGATGTGGTTCCCGGAGAACCCCCCTTCAGGGGATGTCCTGCAGGTACAGATTGGATCAGAAAAAGAGGCACCTGCGACTCTCTTTCCACGGGAAACCGAGGATAGAGAGGGTAACAACGAAGAAATGGAACAGAAAAGTACCCTACATAGGTCACCTAACAAGGACCCAAGACTAGTAGCGTTGAAGAAAAGGGAAGAGAGTGCGAAGAGAGCAGCCAGACGTCTCAAGCAGGCTGAAGGAAATCTCCTATGCTCGGCTTCGTCATCAGAGGACGAACGGGAGATCTCTCAACCTCCTAAAAGAAGCAGAAACCCGAAGAAAGTCAGAAAATTCGATGGAGAGGAACTGAACAGCAAGTTCTTCAGAATGGAGGAAACTTTCTTTCCTAAAGACCCCAAGATGGGATAAATCATTGAAGGAGTGAAAGCGGGACTATTAAAATGGTCTTACGACTCCCCGGACCGAGAAGCGCTGCTAGTAGCAGCGCTCATGGACGCCAGAATTAAGTTATATAGGGACTCCAGCCTCGCCGTAAGCGAGGCAGAGTTCGGAAGAATTTGAAATGGGGAAAACTTACGCAGCGAAAACCACTAACAGAACAAACCAACACACGCATACACTACAGAACATAAACTTGGAGAACACCAACAACACACTAAAGATTTTGACAATTAACGTCGACGGATGGGTAGGGAAACACATTCCTTACGGAAACATTTTTCGTAAAGTGGATCCCGACCTAATCCTCATCACAGAACACGCCGTTAAGACAAACACGAACAGCATAAAAATACCCATTTACACAGTCATTAGCAAAAACTATACACAAGATCGGTTCGATGGTGCTGCCATCGCACTTCGGAACAACTTGACATACAAAACACTTCCAAGTCTAGATGAATCATTCGTGGCAGTAGCAATACCTACCCTGGTTGTAGACCTGAACGTAGCGGCTGACTATCAACTACTGCGACGAGATTACCTGCCGATCCCTAATTTTTACAACCTCTTCGGACGCGGGAAATTGACATTGCTTGGCGGTGATCTTAATGCCAGATGCCATGCATCAGGCTACGGAAGCACCGATCAAAGGGGAAGAAACCTGGAGATGCTACTCGTAAGAGACAGACTCCAGAGGGCCAGGCCAGATTTCCCGACCTTCATAACACAACGTTCGGCAACAAAGCCGGACATTGTGTTGACATCTAAAAACTTCCCCTTCAACATCGTCAATAAGCCCGGACCAGTGGTTCCGAGCCATCACATCTCTATTCTCACTACCATCTCGCTTGCGCCAATACTCAAACCCGTTCCACTTATGAAAAGTTACGCGAAAGCTGACTGGGAGCTATATAGAGAAATACTCAGTACATACCAGCCAACTGATCTGGGAGATGCTAATCTCTAAGAGATTGATGAGATTAACAAGATCACAGATCTCCTCATTCAAGCCGACGAGAGATGCGTTCCCAGAATCTCCTATAAAATGCTCCCACAACCTGAGTGGACGGACGAGATGAGAGAAATTGCCCGAGAACATAGAGTAATCTATGATGAGATCGGCAGGACAGGAACCAATATGAAAAGGACGGCCAAAATGAGGCATCTAGCCATGTAAATGAGAGACATCATAACAGAAAAACAAAGAACGATATGGAATGACATAATTGGGAGACTGGACAGGGAGAGCGATCCCTTAAAATTCTGGAATAACATCCGGAGAATTAGGGGATTGCCTCCCAGAACCAGAATCCAAATTAAGGAAGGAGACGGCATCATAGAGGACCCAGAGTCTCTTGAAAGAAGATTTAGATCGCACTGGCAAAAGATTTTCGCTATATCACCGGAGGAGAACGACGACTTCGACCAGGACTTCGAAGACTAACTGCTCGACGACCTCGGCACAATGATACATAGAACCCACCCCCATCCGCAAGTATCTCAGGAAAGAGTGATGGTTGACCACGGATGCCCGATAACTGTCGAAGAGACCTTGGACATCATAAGATCCTTCAAACAGAGGGCTCCAGGCTGGTCTGGGATTACGAAAAACAACCTCGTAAATGCCCCAAGGCAAATTATTCAGTGATTGGCGAACACAATGAACGCCACCCTGAATACAGGCTACTTCCCTGATGGATACAAAATGGCCAAAATCATCTTTATTCCAAAGGGGAACAAGCCCCCAGAGCAGGTGGCAAACTATCGCCCGATCTCTCTTCTTGAGATGCAGGGTAAAAACTTTGAAAAGATTTTAGCGAATAGGCTACAAGCTCAACTGAGCGAGTTAGGAGCGCACAACCCCCAACAACATGGGGTCCGAAAAAAGGGGGCACAGACACCGCCCTGGCACTTCTAACTGAGAAAGTAGCATACACACAAGCAAACAGGTTCTATGTAGACATTGTGTTGAGGGACGTGCAAAAGGCCTTCGATAAAGTCTTGCTGGAAGGACTTCAATACAAGATCCTGAACCTCCAGCTAAACCCAATCCTGGAAAGGACCCTCTGTGACTTCATCATGGACAGAATAGCGTGTCTCATGATTGAAGGGCACAGAGACCCCGAATTCGAATTAAAGTCGGGCGTTCTTCAGGGAAGCTGCCTGAGTCCTCTGCTTTACTTGGTCTTCACCATCAACCTCCCAACTCCGGTGCACAGGGACACGATGTATCTGCAATACGCAGATGGCGTCACACAAATTGTCCCGTGCCCGGAGAGGAAAGTAAGGGCGCAGGCGGCTCGCACGATAGTGGAAATCAACAACATTAGCCAATTCGAGAGACGATGGAAAATCAGGACCAACAGGGACAAGTTCAAAATTGTCCCGTTGAACCGCGAGTTGACATGGCCCATCATCATAGATGGGAGGAGATACGGCTACTCCGCCGAATGCACCGTCTTGGGCCTTAAAATCACCAACCATGGATACTCGAGACACCACACGGAGAGGTGAAACCTGGCAAAGAGAGAAGTCTCCAAGCTCTACAGGGTTAGAGATCTTAGCTCGGCCAACATCAGGAAAATATATATGATGTATGTCCGGGCTATGCTGATCTAACTCGCAGTGGTGTCCCAAGCGGCTAATAAAACCTCGATGAAAAGGCTCCAACGTATCCAGAACACTGCCCCTCTGCTTATCAACAAAACAAGAAGGCGTGACTGAATTAGGCAAAGCCTCTTGCACCGGAGGAAACGGTTGGAGCCCACCAATGTCGTCACCCAGAAACTGGGCAAAAAGATCTGGTCCACTCTGACGAATGGTGTCATTCCAGAACTGCAGGGAGCAGGCGGCAGGCTAAATATACCTGCGTGGCTATGGACGAAAGCCTCACGCCGAACCCGGTTCCCGAGCACAAAACTTTGTTCATGAGAAAATATCACTCCAATATACACATAAAAACATCACAACACTTTAGATCTAAATCAATTACAGTTACCCACGAAAAATGAGATTACAAACAACACTGAAATAGCTTTGTCGGCAAGAAAGCTATAAAAGGCTTGAATGCTACAAACATTATTACACTAAAAGTCAAAACAACAGTGAAAAAGAAACAAAATACAACAAGAAGAACATTAAAAACACACAAAGAAACACAGACAGACGTTAAAAAACACAAAATAACAACACAAATAAAGGAAAAATGAAATCAAATAAAAATAAAGCGATGCCTTCCCTACTGGGGCAAAACATCCCCCTCCCCCCTCTTTAATTTTCACCGACTATATCTTCCACTATACCATCTTTTTTCGAAAAACTGAGTCCATCATCATCAACGCTAGGGCTGTTATTCCAAAAATGAACATAAGTATGAAAATTAAATGTATGTCAATCTTGACTTTTAAAATTTTTGTAGTGTTATGAGTAGATGAAATGACTGGTTGCCTGAGTTAGTCTATGTACCGCTGTGACAACTTCGGATCGAAATTGTGCAAAGCAATATTTTCGAAAGTGAATTGTGATACTCGCTTCGAGTAGTGAAAGAAAATTGGGAAAGTGGAAAAGCAAGATACGCTTCGGAAAGTGGACCACTGGCTTGCGATCTAAGAAGGTAAAGGAAGAATCTTCACTCCTTCGTGGAGACGGGGACCGAAGCCTCACCTGGCCAACACGCGAGCCTGAAGGAAGTTAAAATAAGGTAAAGTAACATAAAAGTATTTGGACATTGGCCCCTATTTCTCTCTCACCTCTCCCCTTCTATAAAACGCTTTTAAGTGTATACACACAAATACACATAACATACATCCCCTAACGCATCATATGATGCAGGAGAGATGAGGGAAAATCTCCGTATCACTCTTCGGGCCCTCTCGGAGGGCCCAAAACAGGATCGTGAACAGGTATTTGAAAAAGTTTATGGAACCCTACGCATTGCCTTGGTAAGACTGATTAACTTAAATAATGGTTACTCAGCCATTTGTGCGAAAGAGGCCGACTGCGAAGCCTTGACCTCGGGCAAAGCTGTTAAATGCCTTTAGACGATCAACTTAAAACCGACCACACCGCCACAAATTAGGACCCCCTGCAGCTTGATATGCAGGCGCCTCGACCCCTGGGTTGGGAGCCACTCGACTGTCGAAATCAAGGAGGAAATCGAAAGGAACCACGAATGGGCAAAGGTAGCCGAGATACTAAAATTCAAGCAATACACGCACGGATTCAAGGTTGTATTTGAAGACACGGCTATGGCTCAAAAGGCTAAAGATAACGGACTACTGCTCTTTAACGTGAGAGGTGAGAGTCTGCCCAGAGCAGATGGAACGTGAGGAGTTTGTCGACTTGCAAATGTGCTTTTGGTACTACAAGTACGGCAAACATACCACTTCTAACTGCCCTGAGAATAAAGACCTAAAGCTATACTGCATCTGTGCCGATCGCAACCATTTATGGCGTAATTGAAAAAACACCACCACAAAATGCTCAAATTGCGAAGGCCCGCACCGGACCATGTCTATGGCATGTCCAGTGAAAAAGCAGGAGATAAGCAAACAAAGCAAACTCATACGTGAAACAGAGGAGATGAAAGCTATTTCGACCTACGCCAAAGTTGGAAAAGCCGCCATCGCCGAGTCAAACAACCAGAAAACCTACCTTCACATAGAAAAGGAGCATTCTACAAAAATAATGTGCTGTATTTATTATGCACACATTGCAAAAATAACTCGCCCTGGTACCTTTGCCACAGAAGTCAACCGCATGCTCGTAAAGAACTGGCTGCAGGAGATGTGGTTCCCCGACAACCCTCCTTCAGAGGAGTTTATGCGTATAACCGTAGCTCCTCAGTGCCTAGACAAGTGCTAAAAACTGGCAACAGCACAAAACACAGCCATCTCACGTGCCCCCCGACTGAACAAACCTAAAGAACCACAGACAGGAAAACAGGCGCCACTCACACCAAAGAAAGATACCAAAGTAAAAACAAACACACACACGCCCACACCAACCAAGGAAGCAGTGCGACCCAAGTAGACCAGGTCTCCTCGATCAAGAAAAATCTCCAAAACTCGTGGCCTAAGGTCTACCTCCTCATCACGGGGGAGGGAGCACCAATTAAAATACCACGCGAGAGGCTTCAACCTGAAACTATATGCCCCAGAATTGGCTTTTATCCCAACTGAAATTGATTCCCGCGAAGTATCGGAGGGTCTTAGGACCGGACGATACAAGTGAGAATGCTCAGACGAGGTTCCAGAGTGGCAGGTAGAGGAGTCCCTCGCACAAAACAAGATCAAACTGACCACAGACTGCTTCCACACGATCAATGATACGGAATTCAGAAATAAAAGAAACGGCAGGGAGTGCACCCCGCCCAGTACACCCCATGGGACTAAAGTAGATCGCGAATAAGCATCTACTTTAATCTCACACACTAAAGAACCAACATTACATAAAATGACCAACAGACTTACGATTGTATAAATGAATGTCGATGGGTGGGACGGAAAAGGTTCCATCTATGGCAATATTTTGCGACAAAGTGACCCTGAAATTGTACTTATCAACGAACACGGACTGACCGCGCATAAAGAATTAAAAATGTTTCAATACGACGTCATTAGCAAAAATTATAGCCAGGAACGGTATGACGGCTGCGCAATAGCCGTCAAAAAAGGACTTAAATACAAAAAACTACCCGACTTAGATGAATCATACCTTACCATTGAGATAGGCACTACCCTGGGGGATGGGACTGGTCGTGGCTACGGGGTACCAACCCCTAAGACGCTGCTATGTACCCATGCACAACCTTCTACAGATTTTCAGCCATAAGAAAAACGTCATCTTTGCTGGAGATCTGAATGCAAGGTGTGTAGCGGTGGGGTATACCTCCTACAACAATGCAGGCAGAAACATCGAAGTATTACTTGACAGACAATACGTGACAAGAATCGGACCAGAATTCCCGACATACATTACGGGAAAAGCAGCAACGACGCCTGATATTGTCTTATCCAGTATCAGGTTTCCATATTACTACTACATTGAACCAGGCCCTATCATTCCGAGTGACCACCAGGCTATTAAAATTACAGTTGGAGTAAATCCCATTCAAATTTGAATCCCAGTACGCAAAATCTATAAGCAGGCAAACTGGGAAAGCTACAGAAATTACCTTCTAAATTATATCCCAGACCCTTTATTCGATGCCAATTTAGAAGAGATAGATAAAGAGCTGGATAGAATCACCGACTTCCTAATTAAAGCAGATGAAAATAGTATTCCCCATATCAAATATAAAACCCTTCCAGCTCCTTATTGGACCTCCCATGAAATCTCTGGCCCAAGAACATAGGGACCTGTCCAATGCAGTAGCGCTGATAGGCCCCAACCACAATGTCCATAGAAGAATAAGACTGGGACAGACTGATAGAAGGACTCGACATAGAAAGAGACTCACGCACATTCTGGCAGACATTTAAACGTTTAAAAGGACAACCTCCACAGAAAAAAATTACACGCATACACGACGGTAAAGAAATTGACGAAACTAAAGAGATTGAGGAAATGTTTAGAATTTTCTGGTCTTCAATCTTCAAAATTACCCCCAAAGAAAATGACAATTATGACATCGATTTGGAAAATGACATAATCCAACAGCTAAACACACAAATACACAAAACCTCCCCTCATCATTGTGTGTCGCAGGAAAGAGTGATGGAGGGCTATGGGAGTAAAATAACTGCCCAGGAGCTCTCCGTTGCTCTAAAATCCTTTCACCAAAGAGCACCGGGTACCACGGGGCTGACCAGGAAGAATTTCATCAAGGCCCCACCTAACGTTCTGAGTGGGCTGCTTAACATCATGAATGCCTCTCTGAACACGGGCCACTTTCCCAATCAGTGGAAAGTAGCCAAGATGATTTTCATTCCCAAATCGGGAAAGCCTCCGGACTGCCCTGCCAGCTTCCGGCCGATATCTCTCTTAGAATTTGCTGGCAAAGTCTTCGAGAAGATATTGGCAAATAGGGTCAACTCTTTTCTCGATGAAGCCAACTTGCATAACGAGCAACAACACGGCTTCAAAAAGAAAAGAGGGACTGACACGGCACTAGCCGTTATCACGGAAAAGCTTGCAAAGATCAAGGCAGACAAAAGGCATGCCGACCTGGTGCTCCGCGATGTCAAAAAAGCTTTTGATAAGGTTTGGAAGAGAGGACTACAATTTAAGATCCTCCAAGTAGGCCTAAACCCTATTCTTGAGAGGATTCTATGCGATTACATAATGGAGAAGAGAGCATACATTCATATCAGAGAACAAAAAGGCCCCGAATTCGAGCTCGAATCAGGGGTCCCACAAGGGGGCTGTCTCAGTCCCCTTTTATACAACATTTATACACGCGACTCACCACAACCTCTCTTCGAAGGTACGATATACGTTCAGTTCGCTGACGACATATCGCAAATTTGTACCGCCGCTTATGTTCACAGGGAATTTATGGCGAGAAATACGGCTAGGGAGATATCTAACATCAACTCTTTCGAGAGGAAATGGAAGATATCAACCAATGCCCCAAAATTCTAAATAATTCCCATGTTTCGCAAGACCTTCAACGATATACGGGTAGAAGGGGAGAGAATTCCCTACTGCCTGGAAGGGATGGTTCTGGGGCTCAAAATCACCACAGGGGGCTACAAGAGTCATATCGAACGGACAGTCGCGAATAGCAAGAGAGATTTGAGGGATTTCTATAGGTTCCGTGACCTAAATCGCTCAAATAAACTCGAGATATTCAATGCGTGCATTCGCTCGAGACTCTTGTACCCCCCGGTGCCGTTGAACGCGAGCGCCAAGACCCACATTGTGAAACTTCAAGTCATCCAGAACAAAGCGGTGCTACTCATTACAAACACCCGAAGAAGAGAACGAAAAAGACAGAGAGAGCTCCACGACTCGGTTGGATTATCTCCGATCAACGTGGCGCTCCACTAGAGAGCTAAGAGGATATGGCAAGCCATTGGTGCCCGCTTGACCCCTGAATTCTCCCGTATGCACTTAGAAATCGAAGTAGACCGACAAGTAAAACCATTCAAGAGTAGTAAACTACAGACTGACGGTGACGTGACTCCGAAACACACGTAACAAAACCGACAAAATACAGAAAACAACCAATGTAATGCGCAGGTTCCTTTAGTAAAATAAATCCCAAAATAAAAAAAAATTTGCAAAACTTAAACTAAAATCCAGATTCACTATTTCAATTCAATTTAAATTCATTTATATTAAAATGATAATAAACATTTTCAAAAACCCACAGCGGGAATAAACCCCGCCTAAAATAAAGGCTTGAATGCCTAAAGATCATTAAGATCGAAAATAATAATTATAATTAAATTAACTATGTTAATTTAATTAAATAAACTATAAATTTTATAGTTTATTAAATAAACCCCCCCCAAAAAAAAAAACGAAAACTAACACAAATCAACAGAGCTACCCTTTCACCAGGGACCTTTTTATTCTGTCTCCCACACATCATCTTTTCTTTAAAATTCACCCTTTAACCACTTTACTCTCTTACTATTTTCTCTCTAACTCTACCTAAATTTAACCAGCTATTATGTCCAATGTCCAATCTCCAATGAAAATTAAATGTATGTCAATCCAGATTTATTGAATTTTTGTAGTGTTATGAGTAGATGAAATGACTATTTATATAGGTGCGCTTTTGTGGAAAAGACAGTCAGAAAAAGTTATTAATATTCAAGAAGAAAAGTTGTCATTACTGTTCGCCATTTCGAAGTTTATTATAACTATTTACCTAGGAATAAAGAATCCAGCTATATATATTTTCCTTTATCGTAAGGAAGCTTGCTGATCACCTTACCCAGCCTATGAAACGAGAGAGAATTCATTATCCGAGACCCTAGAACTGGTGACACCTCTTCGTCGAATGAAACGTGATCATACAACAAATTTTCTCAATTTACTTAACAAAGTTACGTTTGCATGAGTAATTAAATAATCTTTTTTCGTTCATCGCACGTAAACTTTAAAATGAACTGTAAAAATAAACAAAAACACTGGAATTTACAAATATTGAGTTAATATATATATAAAATTCATGTTAAAGTCTATATATGATTCATTCAATCTTATTACCTCAATATATTTAATATAAATCGACTAACATTAACGAAATATAAAATGTTACTTGTAGAAGAACGCTCACAAATAGGAGAAATTATGATATTTGGAAATAATCAAATATCATGTGTTTGTAGCAGGAGATCTCTGATTCAAATAGAAACAATTTTACTATAAACAATGCAATGGATTTCAATTTGCTATCTGTGAATAAATCAAAACAACGTACAGTCAATGAATCTCTTAAAACTTATGTTTTTATTTTAAAAACACTCTAAAACTGAACCCAATCCTAGAAGATGAAAATATTAAATCAAACTTATTAAATCTTTAAATTGCCTACGATTCACCGGTGGAGCAATTGAAAGTTGAATAAATATATAAACCTTGTAAAATAACTGAGTTAAATAAAGTCAAGAGACGTGTTAGTATGTTCCATTATTATTTAATGTATTGAGCGGTCATATATGAACTTTCGTTTATTCGAGAGCTCTAAAGAGAATCATTCCTTCGTCCTGAAACTGTCGTATATAGTAGTTTTGAGTTAATAAATATAAAAATAGAGTAAAAGTCTATGGGAAACCATGAGAGATAGACCTCAGAAAAGAACAAATGTAATGGTTTTGATTTGTTTCGGTAATATGTATGTAAATATTAATGATTAAAATATAAATAATTTTACTTCAAAATAATATTAATGTAAGTAGAAAGAATAAATTTAATATTATAAACTAATTAAATGTATAAAAATTAATTCGAGGGAAAAGTCAAAATACCGCATGTCCGCAAGTCGTATATGTAAAACGAGAGTTCCAGCTCCAGCTCCAGCTCCAGCTCCAGCTCCAAGATTCCTTTTACGTTTTGAGGAAATCCCCGATCACCAATTTATCCAATCTATTAAACAAGAAGATAGCTTTCTACTTTGGAGTCGTAGCCTTGTGAATAGAACGCATTCACTGAGGAAGCAACTAGGCAGCCTAATTGAGAAACCCATTTGGGTGCCCTAAGAGTGATACCAAAATTTGGTGACAAATCGCCCTTTGTAATCGCACCACTCTCGAAGAGGCTTACCTCACTTACCTTCTGAGTACAACCTATAATCCAAAATGCACCGCTGTTTTTTGTTTTTTTTTAGTGGTGACCCCTAGTCATATTACACATTCCAACTCAAATAATTGCTATAATCCAACTTATCCACCTCAGAACAGATTTTGAAAAGCTCAATCATATTTCCCCGCACACATCTCTCAAATGAGAACATATTTAGTACGCTCAGTCTATCTTCATATTCAAGTTGCTTCAGTCAAGGTACTATTTATATTGCCCTCCTTTGTACTGACTCTAGCAGGTTTATGTGGTGACCATGCTTCTGTACAGTAGTCTAAATCTAAAGTTTTAGAATAACCTCCTTACTCTTGTAGCTAACATTCCTCTTAATGTATTCTAGCACTCTATATACTTTATTTTTCGCCTAAATACACTGCTTCGACAACTTCAGTGACCTACCTACTACCACGCCTAAATCCTTCTCATCCTCAACTGAATTCAGCCAATGCACACCCATTTCATAGCTAAATTCCCTATTATTATTTCCTATGTTAATAACTTGCATTTTTATAAGGTTGAAAGTCATATGCTTCTTCTGAGCCCATCTAATAATTATTTAAGTCACTCTACTCTTTTAATCTACCTTCTACCTTTTTTACTACATCTGCCAATTTAGTGTTATCAGCAGATATTGAAACTGCTATTTACAGCCTCCCCAAGATCATTTTTATAAACTGTGAACAATAGAGTGCCTAGAACTGATCCCTGAGGTACGCTACTGATAACGACCTTCCACTTTGACCTCAGCCCATTCAGTACAACTCTCTGTTTCCTGTCTTTCAGCCATTCAGTTATCCAATTCAAAACTTTCCCACATATGCTATGCATTTTTAATTTGCGAACTAGTCTCCTATGTGGAACTTTTTAAAAAACTTTGCTAAAATATAAGTAAACTACATCAGCACCCTCTCCCTTATTTAATTGTTTAGTTACATAATTCATAAAATCCAGTACATTTGTTAAACACGATCTACCTCTTCTAAACCCATGCTGAGCATCATTTATTAACCTACCACTCTCTAAATGGTCAGTAATCACCTTCTTAACTATCCTCTCAAGAATTTTACAAACTATAGAAGTTAAGCTTACCAGTCTAAAGTTATTCGGGTCCTCTTTTTTCCAGTTCAAAAATTGGCACTGCATTAACTAATTTCCAATCATTAGGTATTTCTCCAAACTCTAGTTATCTAGTATATATCTTCTCAAGAGCTACTGCAATACTATCTACACCTTCTTTGAGTAACATAAAATGGATGTTGCCTGGGCCAGATGCCTTACTAGTATTTAACTCCAACATAAGCCCTTTAATTATTTCCCTGTCCATATTAATGATATTCAACACGATTTTCCTTGACCTAGAATTATCATCAATTAATCTATCTGGATTCTCTTGTATAAATACTGAAGAAAAATTATCATTAAGAACCTCTACTCTTTCCTCATCAGATGCTTTCAAAACCCCTTTATAGCTAATAGGCCCTATTTTATCACTGTTAGATTTGTTATTAATTCTATAATAGCTAAAGAATTTTCTTGGATCTTTATTATTATTCTGCGCTAAATTAATTTCTGCCTCCCTTTTGCTCTTCTTAATTATCTTATTTAGCTCATTTCTGGTCGACCTATAATGATTTAAATTTTCAAAAGTACTTTCTTTCTTTCTGTAATCTCTGGTATGCCCTTTTCTTCTTAGAATTTTACCTAGCTATCTTCCGATTCCATTATAAAGGCTTCCTACATTTTTTCCTAACCACCTTCATTGGAATATACTAATCCTGGACTATGTTTAATCTAGTCTTAAAAGTCTCCCACATCTCATAAGTATTCTTTTCACTGAATTCTATATCCCACCTAATCTGATTTAGCAAGTTTCGTAATTTATCGTAATTGCCATTAGAAATATTTGGAGTTTTCCTGGAGTTTGTAGATATTTTACCTTTCACTATTAACAAAGTTAAAACGAATCATCTGAGAATCACTATTTCCCAATGCTTCCCGACAGTCAATTCGTGAACCAAGTGATACTCACTATTTCCCAATGCTTCCCGACAGTCAATTCGTGAACCAAGTGATACCATTTGAAAGAACCAGATTGTCGTAGAATGACTCCCGACGATATACCATATATCACTATTCGTTGAGGGAACTTCCTTAATTATCTTTAGAGTGCGTTTTTACTGTCTGGCGGCCGATATTATGTATCTTCAAAATGCTTAAGAAGTGAAACTGAGCTCAAGGATAATAATATTGCTATCATTAATAAAATAGAGTTTTATTAATAATAACTATAAACAATACACAAAAACGGAAAATATTGACAAACAGAATGGAAAGGGTCGTGGAGACTCGGGCTAATCCAAGGATTTAAGGGATCAAAAAAAGGTAAAACAAATATGGAGTTAAAGAGATGGGATGGTTCGATAAACCATTTAAAGCACAGGATAGAATTGACAAATAAGGGATCAATACTCAAAAGGTGACGCTTGGCTTACGTAACTTCATTAGGGTGCAGTGGAAGGTACTTGAAGGAATATTCGGTCCGCTGGCGAGTTCCAGCCGAAGGGGGGGATAAAAGGATCCTGACGTGGCGTCTTGGAAAGGAGAACCGTTACTCGACGAACGGCTTGACGAACAATGGCTGTTCTAGGTTGTTCTCTTCTGAACAAAGGGGGGGATGAGAACCGTCTCTTGTCTACGGGCTCAAGAACAATGGCTGTTCTAATGTTGTTCTCCTTTGAACAACAGGGGGGGGTGAGAACCGTTTCTTGGCGAAGGGCTCAAAACGAACAATGGCTGTTCTAATGTTGTTCTCCTTGAACAACAGGGGGGGGATGAGAACCGTTTCTTGGCGAAGGGCTCAAAACGAACAATGGCTGTTCTAATGCTGTTCTCCTTGAACAACAGGGGGGGGATGAGAACCGTTTCTTGGCGAAGGGCTCAAAACGAACAATGGCTGTTCTAATGCTGTTCTCCTTGAACAACAGGGGGGGGATGAGAACCGTTTCTTGGCGAAGGGCTCAAAACGAACAATGGCTGTTCCAATGCTGTTCTCCTTGAACAACAGGGGGGGATGCCTTGGGGACTTGGCGTCACTAAAGGCTCGAACCTTTGGCACTCAAGGAATATTGTCCTCCTTCTGGACAAGTGATGGTGAATCTCGAGGTCGAGGTCCCTTGGCGCACAAAGGGAGAGAGGGTCGTGGTGATGTTTCGTGACGAAAATCTGGATCTCCAATCTGATCTTAGTGGTAAAGTTTCCATATAAATAGCCAGGACATCTCCTTGGCGTGGGGGAAAATGGAGTGAAAGCTTGGAGGGAACGCACAGCTGGGCCGGAGAAAAATGCCTTATCTGTTCATAAGCCTAACTCGATCTGGCGAGGTCGGCGTATGGGGGCGAACGGGGGGACGATAACCTCCTTGTTTAAACATTGGCGTCCGGTAGCTGTTGATAAGACTCCAAGCCTCGAATCGAAGATGCACGTGGGTAGCCTCATGGTTTAAAATAAAATGTGATAGAAGTTGAAATGAATGCAGCTCTGAACTCGTTCTATCACACAGATCTAAGATATTGGTACCCCTGGTTGGCTTATTAACAAATTGAGTCAAAAAATTATCCTCAAAGCATTCTATAACTTACATCTTGCTATATCCCTTCCTATCATATTTTCCCAGTCCACAGAATTTAAATTAAAGTCACCAAGAATAACTGTATCTATTTCGCATTCTTTGCCTTTTCTTTCCTGATCATTAACTCATCAATACAATCAGTCTGTCCGGGTGGTCTTTAAAAGGCTCCCAAATGTATTATCCTATTTTTACTGACCCGAATATCTATCCATACTGACTCAACTTCTCCTTGCTTTACGGAATTATTTAGTTCTGAGGAAATGCTATTTCTGATATAAATAATCAACCCGCCATCAGTCCTATCTCTCCTTTGACTGTTGTTCAAATTCACTCACATTGTCATTAAATTTATTTTCATTAACCCATGATTCTATTATACATATCTTATATATATAAATATATATATATATATATATATATATATATATATATATATATATATATATATATATATATATATATATATATATATATATATATAATATATATATATATATATATATATATATATATATATATATATATATATATATATATATGGAAAAATATCCAAGACAAATTGGTGCGGTTAAGGTAATGGCATAAATAGACAACTGCTCTGCTTCAGGTCCAGCAGGTGACCCTATCCTCCTTGAACTGGAAGACAACACTTAGGGATGACCCATCCATCAGCCCAAAAAAGCTGATTTCAAAGACACGCCTTTATGTCGTCTCGTTTACCGTCACAGAAAACTGTTATTATTAATATATTAACAGCGTTGACTGAGCCAACGCTGTTAATATATTAATAATAACAGTTTTCTGTGACGGTAAACGAGACGACATAAAGGCGTGTCTTTGAAATCAGCTTTTTTGGGCTGATGGATGGGTCATCCCTAAGTGTTGTCTTCCAGTTCAAGGAGGATAGGGTCACCTGCTGGACCTGAAGCAGAGCAGTTGTCTATTTATGCCATTACCTTAACCGCACCAATTTGTCTTGGATATTTTTCCATATATATATATATATATATATATATATATATATATATATATATATATATATTACAAGAAGAAGAGAAACTTGGATGCGAATGAGCAATGAAACAAGAAACAGGAGTTTTTTAGAGGCAAGAGAAAGGGACATTAAAAAAAGACTAGAATCAAAGAGAGCAGATGGCGGCACAATGAAAGCAATCCTCTATCGATAAGACAGAATTAACGCCAGGGTAAAAAATGTTTGGGCGAAATATAGTTACTATGCCTGGTAGCTTAGCGGTAGAGCATCAGATCGGCGATCAGCAGACCCGGGTTCGAGTCCCGGCCAGGAATTTTTTAAAACTTTTACCTCTGCCGTTATTTCTGTCTTCTCGGTAAAGGATTGTTTTCATTGTGCCGCCCTCTGCTCTCTTTGATTCTAGTCTTTTTTTTAATGTCCCTTTCTCTTGCCTCTAAAAAACTCCTGTTTCTTGTTTCATTGCTCATTCGCATCCAATTTTCTCTTCTTCTTGTAATATATATATATATATATATATATATATATATATATATATTCATCAATAATATGACTAAATAACTCATACTTCTTATTTCTAACACTACGAGCATTGGTATAAAGACAACTCAGCCTTCCTTTTCCTGAAGCACCTCTTTTAGCTTGTATACCTTCCACTCTATCTCTTCTGCATCTATTTCCTTTACCCGCCCATCCCTGTACTCTTGGATTTTCTTGACTACTATCAGTAACTAGTTTCCCGCCTGCAAAGACCTAACGACACTATCTAACTCTTGCCACAACACGTCAACCCCAACCTGGCTTAGATGGACTACATCCAATATTCCCAAGCAATCATACCAGAGATAAATTTAGTGTATGTCTAAGCAGCGAGCGAATGATTGTTCATATGAAGAAACTACAGAGTAAAAACACAAAGTGTAAACTGAGATTTAATCACTTATTTACAGAACTCAAAGCAATAATACATAATGATTGCACTAAAATGAAAGAAAATTTATATGCTACAAATTGATGTAACTAATATTCGATGTGACCACCATTTGTGTTAATGACAGGAAGAAGTCTTAGTATGGTCTGAACGCAAGTTGCGGGCGGGGTTTCAGCTTGTATTTCCTCCTAGCAGTTTTCCTCTTTGCACTTCAGAACTTCAACACTCTGTTAAGATTTGGTAGAAGCTATCTGCTCAAGCATCGATCATACTGCAAATTCCTTGGGATTCAAATATGCGAACTTAGAAGACAAAGTTCATTTGACTAGAAACCTTTAAATTTGCCTGGCACTACCACTATTGAACTTTTTGTGCTGTGTTAAGTGGCATTTCCTATGATGGTATTCAGCCCAAAGATGAATTTCTTCCCCCTTACGTCCAAATAATGAGTGTTGTAATCACTACCATAAAGCTGACCAAGAATGAAGATCTTCGCTGCCACTTCTATGAAGGCAAAACAAGTTCCTGAACAAGCTGAAGCATCATGTTGAGCCTTGAACGCTCTGTATCTTCTCAGATAAAAAGAAATTCTGCCAAAACTAGTTACACAACACCCAGAAAAGAAGGTGGCCTGCCCGCAATCGATGCGACGTAACCAACCAACACTTCAATACATTAACTAACCAACCAACCAACCGAACAAGTCTCGTTAGTTGCTGTTCTATCGTTAGTTAGATGATTTCACAACTCCTACGATAAAGGTTAGTTCCTCTGTTTAATTCGTTCACATTTGTTTAGTTTTTTGTTTATAATTTAATATAATAGGTTATTTTCTTGTTTATTCTAGTTACCTTTAATTTTCGATACTCAAGTCAGTTTATGTTAAAACTTCACTTCTTCCTATTATTTTCCAAAATTAATTATATATATTGTTATTTGTGTTTTTACTTTAATCTCAATAATTGTCAATTTTATTGATTTACCTTGCCATTCCTCGCTTTTTTAGCCATTATATAATGCATGTTTCTAACTGATTAACTGTTATCGTTAATATTTCTGCCCCTTTTCATTAGTCGATACAGTCGCTGAAGATTGTCGTAGCGAAGGTCCGAAACGTCTGGCCAATAAATGATTAGTGTAATCTCCTGGGTCCTCATATTCATACTACATATCAGATTCCCAAGGAACAAATCAATTATAAGTATATATATATATATATATATATATATATATATATATATATATATATATATATATATATATATATATATATAAATATATATATGGAAAAATATCCAAGACAAATTGGTGCGGTTAAGATAATGCCATAATTAGACAACTGCTCTGCTTCAGGTCCAGCAGGTGATCCTATCCTCCTCGAACTGAAAGACAACACTTAAGGATGGCCAATCCGTCAGCCTAAAAAAGAAGATTTCAAAGTCACCCCTTTTGCCGTCTCGCTTACCGTCACAGAAAACTGTTACTATTAATATATTAACAGCGTTGACTAGCCAAAACGCTCGAAAGATAGATATTTTTCCATCTTTCGAGCATTTTGGCTAGTCAAATAACATTTCTGAACTTCATCATTTGTAATTCATTTTAAAAAACTCCAAAAATTCGATAATCATATGTATTTGATCTGAACTTAACCATTTGCCGTTGGTCAATCTGTGCATACAAACAGAGAGCAAAAATATTATTATTATTATTCAATCCATCCAAAAACTCCCGTTATTAAAATATAGTGTTAGGAACAAAAGGACCGGCTTCTCTACTCCTCATTTTGTTCTACTCATTTTTTAGGGGACCATAGCTATTTTCCCTTGATAAAGATTAAAATTGAAAATCTATTTTATAAATAACTTCGATAAAATTTTCGAATATACCAGAAATAAAATAAAAAAGCAACTATGGTTTAATTTTTATAAATTTTCTGAACTTCACCAATTGAAATTCTTTTTGTTTAAAAAAAAATTCAAAACATTCGATAATCATATTTACTTATTCTGAACTTCACCCTTTTTTTTCAAACTGTAAAGGAAATCTTTGAAATAAGTTGAATAAAAACTTAAAATATACCAAAGTCATAACCGAACTAAAAGAAAAAAAATTAGCAATTATATGTAATTAGTACCCTCTAAAAAATCCCAGGATGGTTATCTCAGTCGATGAGCGTCGTGCTTCTGATATCGATGAGCGCTTGATGACATAGGTTCGAATCCAACTCTTTTATTCCCCTTCATATAGCGGTTAAAATAGTTTTCCCTTTTTTCTCCGTTTCAAAATCACCATTTTTCTGTCTTAAGCATTTAATGGTTTACGTAATAGCTTCCTCGGCGTTTTTCCGGGTTGGGATACCACTTTCCTTTCTTTGGTTGTTAACTAAACCAAATAAATCTAAAACCAAAATCAAAAGAAACATATAATCGAGCGGTGTTTCTTTGATATTGCTGAGTTGGAGATCACCTTCAAAAGCATCGAGATCCAGTATTTCATTTATCAAGAGAACTGATTTGGAACTCCTTCAATATGTACTCTACCAAAAAACCTTAATCTACCCTGGAGCTGGTAAGTAAACAAGGTCTGCTGAGCAAAAATTCGCGTATTCTCTCTCACTTATTCTGATTTATGACCATACGACTTGCAAAACTTTCAATAATTTCTGGACTAATCTTGAGAGGACTTTGTAAATTCTATAATCCGAAAGAGAATGTAAAAGAGCATAAGGACTTATTTTTTTTTAGAATCGGATGAATAGTTACGATGTTATTGCCAAAATAAAATAATTCCCGGGTTAACCTTGGGAGGACTTTGTCAATTATATCATTCGAAAATAAATGCAAAACAACATAAGGGTTTCAAATTTCGTTAGAATGGGCCGAATGGTTATGAGGTTATTGCCAAAACAAAATAATTCCCTGGCTAACCTTGGGACATTTTGGTCATTATATCATTCGAAAGAGAATGTAAGGCAACGTGAAGGTTTCAAATTTCATTAGAATCGGCCAAATAGTTATGATGTTATTTCCAAAAATAATAATTCCAGGGCTAACCTTGGGAGGACTTTGGCAATTATATCATTGGAAAGATAATGTAAAACAACATAAAGGTTTTAAATTTCGTTAGAATCGACCCAATAGTTACAATGTTATTACAAGAACAAAAAAAAAGCAAAACGGGGACCGACCGACCGACCGACCGACCGACATAGTGAGATGTAGAATCGCTCGCGACTAGACTCGCACTCGACTAAAAATGAAAAACTAAAATTAAGAATAAATTCAATTTTATTATAGCTACAAATACATACAAATAAAGAGAGTGAAAAGTAATGCAAATATATAATTTTGAATAAATTAGTTATGTAAATAAATCGAATTAAAGTTAGTGAATGAATTATTAAATATATTTAAAGATACACAAGAAGAAACATTAAAAAATCAGTTATTATTTACTCTACTGTAATCAATTTTTGTATAATTTATTACTTTTTCCTTTATCATTATTTTGTATTTGTTTAAATTTGTTCTTTTTGGTGTTCCGAAGAAAAATTGCGAGTAAAAAATTTATACCGATTCGGTCGAAATCGTAGTAAACCTCAATTTTGTCGAATTTCGCCTTACGATCGCTAAGAACGAAGAATATATTTTAACAAAGTAAAAAAAAAATTAGCCAACATAACTTTACCTCGAATTTTCAAATTACCAGTGTGTGTATAACTATGCAAACATTTTGTACCTACCTAAAAATGGGGGACTTCACACACTAGGACAGATTTTTAAAATTAAAATTGAAACATTTTGTACCTAACTATAAATGGTGGACTTAGCTCACTACGACCGATTTTTAAAAATTCACTCGTAGTATAAACACCTTGAAAAAACAAAAATGCCTAGATTTTTCCGCATTTCGCAGTACGACCAACAAGAGTGAAGAGCAGATGGATAAATAACCTCAATAAAATTTTCCAAAGTACAATTAGGGTCAATGTGAACTTCTTTTCCAAAGTGATCGAAATATAAATCATATCGACATAACTCGCCATAGCACTGGCTAAATGCTATAACTTTTATTTTTGGTGGGGGATAGGCTAATTCTCTATAACAACTCTATAACAGATGTCACATCTTGATTTTTTAAATTTGTAATTCGCCATATCAACTAGCTAGATGTCATAGTTCTCTTTTTTATTCTAAATATTGTAGGTTAGGTTAGTTTCTCTTGGACAGTTGTTATCCTAGAGCTTAAACTTTATCTGTTGCTCTTTAATTTAGATGAATAAAGAACTCTAATAGGGCTTCTTTTTATATTTTTATAAAGAGATTTTGGGTTGCGTTCGAAAGTGACTGAAAATGGCATGGGAAACTACATACCGAAACTAGTCTCGTTAGATTAATCGTAAGTTCCAAGTCAGGGGTATTATTGTCATTTTTTTACCTTCTTCTTCTATTTTATAAAACTATATTTTAAGAACCGAATTTTGACGAGCAGTTGAATAATAACAGGGTTTTTTTCTCTCTCAGCTTTTGTTATGACCTAGATATATTTTAAGTTTTTATCTAAGTTAATCTAAGAGTTCCTTTAGAGTTTGAAAAAACAAAATGGTAAAGTTCAGAAAAAATAAATATGATTAGCGAGTGTTTTGGAAATTTTTAAAACAACGAATTGCAAATGGTGAAGTTAAGAAAATTATTAAATTTAGGTATGGGTAGTTTGTTTGTTTTTTTTTGGGGGGGGAGGGGTTAGTATAGTCGAAAGTTTTATCGAAGTTATCTCTACAATAGATTTTCAATTTTAATCTTTTTCAGGAGCAAATAGCCACTGGCCCGTAGAAGCGAGTAAAGCAAAATGAAATTATTAGAGCAAAGATAGATGGAAAAAACCGTGATGATTCTTTTTCGGTATTTAAAACGAAATTACATAAGTATTTTATGACCTTTAGACCTACAACATAGAGCATCGATGTGAAAAAAAAATATATAAGGGATGATTTTTCGTATATTTAATGCTTTTATCCAAGTCTTTTCTAAGAGTTGATTTAGACTTTGAAAACAGCCTTAGGGTTCGTTTTTCGTATATTTGAAGATTTTCTCCAAATAATTTATGAGTTAACATTTTTTCCGACATACTTTTTTACTCACTGAACCTAAGAATGAAAGGAGAAAGGTTTGAATAAAATAAAATTTCAAAATATTGTATACGAAGGAGTATTTAAAGACAAGATTATTAATAAACTTTAGAATAAAATAATAAAGATGACGATAACAAAAAAGAAAATCAAGAGGAACTTATTAAAAAAAATTAAAGTTTTTAAGTTTTCTACTGCCAGAAGATATAGAAATAAGAAAGTAATAAATATATTTTAGAAGAATTTGACACTACAGGAAAGGAAATTGTTTAATGGAATCATGAAATGGAAACCCATACAATTACCTTGGCTATAGGCCACAGAGCAAATGTCTGCATGCGAAGCGCAAGCTCCTGTAGCAACTAGTGGCGAAACTGCTCCTCTTTTTTATTTATAAAAACTGGAGTTTAAGGACGGATTTTACCAGCAAATCTTTGTAAAAACGTTGGTAAAAGAGGGATATACTTATAAAAAGTGCCAGTGTAAAGAAGATACACTTTAGAAAAAAAAAATTGATAGTTTCTTACAAAATATTTCGTAAAGAAAAGGGAGAAGTTTAGAGAAGAGAAAATATATAAAATGTACACATTTACATATTCTTGGTATCCAATAAAGAAAACTATTTGGGGGTTCCATGACGAGAAGGGTACGCAATTTTCTGGAGTCGTATATTTTCTGCACCCCTTCAAGGGGTCCCCTTAAGCACCCCCCAAACCTCTACCTGAAGATAAGCAACGCCACATATTTTTACACGAAGTCAAGCCACTCTAACCTTTTGTCTCCTGAAGACAATCCTACCTACCCTTTTCTCACTTGAAGTAAAACCACCCTAAATATTTTGTCACCTGAAGTCAAGCCACCATACTTTTTTTTACCTGAAGACAAGCCACCCTAACTTTTTGTCATCAGAAGTCGAACGACCTGAACCTGAAGAAAAACCTACCTATCTTTGTGGCACCTGAAGAGAAGCACCCTAACATTCGGTCACCTAAAGACAAGCCACCTTACCTTTTTGTCACCTGAATACAATCCACCTTACTTTTTATCAAGTCAAGCCACCATACCTGTTTGTGACCTAAAGATAAGCCACGCGAACGTTTTGTCACCTGAAGACAAACTACCCTAACTTTTTGTCGCCAGAAGTCGAGCGACCTGAATTGTGTATCACCTGAAGTCAAACCTCCCTAGCTCTGTGGCGCCTGAAGACAAGCCACCCTATCTTTTTGTCACCCGAATACGCTCCATCCTACCTTTTATCAACTGAAGTTAACCTACCCGAGCTATTTTTACATGAAAACAAGCCACCATACCTTTTGTCTCCCGAAGACAAGCCACCTTAACTTTTTCTCACTCAAAGACGATACAACCTACCTTTTTCTCACTTGAAGTCAAACGACCCTTTATTTTGTATGTGATTGTTACCTCGAGTAAAGCCTCCCTACTTTTTTGTCACCTGACGACAAGCCCCCCCCCCTTCATTTTTGTCGCATGAAAAAAAGTCACCATACACCTACATTTTTTCACCTGTAGACAAACCAGCATACCTTTTATCCACATGTAGTCAAGCCTTCGGAACTTTTTTCACCTGAAGACATGCCCCCCTAACTTTTTGTCTCCTGAAAGCAAGCCTCCCTAACTTTTTTCACATAAAGATAACCGTAAACTCCTTTGGATAGCCACGAAATAGCATGCCAGAGAGGGAAGAAGGGGGGAGTAACCCACAACGAAAGGAACCCACTCCACGCTATCCTCTCTCGACGGACATGCGTTCATGCTCACACGCACACATGTGTAAGACAATGCAAGAAGCTGCTATCTCCTCAGTTTTAATAGAGGAGAGAGTTGGAGGTTTGGGGGTTTTTTAGGTTGTTTGGGTTTCTGCATTTTATAGATAATGAAGCGGTGTATGTGTATTGATAAATATGTTTATTAATGTTATGAGGTTGTTAGGTTATTATGATTGTTGTTTTGTATTAGCTAACCTAACCTACACCCTCACTTGCTATCTTCATGTGGAGAAGTCACCTTTTGCACCCTCACACTTTTTTCCACCACAGACCAAGCCTCATTTCTCTATCTTTGCCAGTGCCTTTCATGAAAACAACAAATCCAACACAACCAAATAAGCTAAAGCAACCCTACAGAATACAACTTCATCCCTACTTGATATCGAGATGCATCTCACCCTTAACGCCCTCACAAGCAAACATTCCCTTAGTTCTAAGCTCTGTAATTCGTTTCCTCTTTACATTACTCAGTCTATGCACTTTTTACACATTTCCCTTCCACCCATCTTCACTTTCACAAAGTGTTATGTCTGAAATGCCCTTCGTTTTTGGTCCTTAGGCTTAACAAATAGTAATATGTAATTGTATTCCAGAGAATTCCACCTTTCCTCGTAATTACATCAAAAGCGTCGCTATTCTCTCTTCTAATCTTCGGAAGGCACCTCGCACCCAACTTGTAAACAACGTTGCATTTCACTCACACACGCTAACAGACACTCTTCTTCTCTTGATTGTTTGCTTGTTTTCTGTTTAATGTGCACCAACCCATAAGGTCATAGGCACACTCCTTCGCTTGAGATCAAAGGCCGACAATACTTTCCGTTAAATTCACTTCGTTGTCTTAAGCTGTAACTAAGAGAACGAAGTGTAGGTGAGAATTAGAGTCGTAAATTATATGTTGGTGACAGCATCCTCACCATTACTTATTTTCCCCCACCACTGTGAGTGTAATAAATAGGGCTCCAAAACTTCCCAGTTTCGTTCATATTCCGCCATTTTTCTCTCTGCAACCCGAGTTCAAAGATAGTTTGTACTCTTGAACAGAGCAATCCATCAATGGTTTGTTGTGGTATCTGTACCGATTAAATCATTTTTCCTTGCTTTCTCTTCAATCATGATTATTATATATTCCCTTAATAGTTTTTGTCGTTTCTCTACCCTTCAATTTTAGGCTAATAAACCATGGGTTTCAGGGAAGAGATTGACAGGGGCCGCCTCGTATAGGCTATTATTGATTAGTCTTTCGCGGACTCCTGTTCTTATAAACAGGGTGATCCAAAAGTCTTGCTACCACTTGTTAATATTGTTTTAATTTTATATTGCAAATGGCCAAAAGTCATGTATTCGATATTATTATATGTTCTTCGATTGAAGGGAATATACTAAAACTAGTATATGTGTTTGATATTATTATATGTTCCTCGATTGAAGGGAATATACTAAAACCAGTATATGTGTTCGA
The DNA here is from genome assembly GCA_963969495.1 of Ceratothoa steindachneri. NCBI lineage: Eukaryota > Metazoa > Arthropoda > Malacostraca > Isopoda > Cymothoidae > Ceratothoa > Ceratothoa steindachneri. Next base: position 107,757,100 of record OZ018324.1, on the reverse strand, counting down.
TATTATTATATGTTCCTCGATTGAAGGGAATATACTAAAACCAGTATATGTGTTCGATATTATTATATGTTCCTCGATTGAAGGAAATATACTAAAACCAGTATATGTGTTCGATATTATTATATGTTCCTCGATTGAAGGGAGTATACTGAAACCAGTATATGTGTTCGATATTATTATATGTTCCTCGATTGAAGGAAATATACTAAAACCAGTATATGTTTTCGATATTATTATATGTTCCTCGATTGAAGGGAATATACTAAAACCAGTATATGTGTTCGATATTATTATATGTTCCTCGATTGAAGGGAATATACTAAAACCAGTATATGTGTTCGATATTATTTTATTGTTCCGCTATTGTTTTTATTACTTTTCGGTAAGGGGTGACAAGACTTTCGGACCACCCTGTACAAGCCGAAACGCTCAGCCAGCCTGAGTGTGGAAGATTACTCCTGTCGGACTTAACTCCTCTTCACACACAGCCGGAATCTCTCCCTACTAATCTATATTCTGATACACATGACCTCACACCACCTCGTTGGAGTTTGAAAACAGCTTATATTCGGTAAGATGGACGAAATTAGAACAGCTATGAAATGCCAAATTAGTACTAGTGTACTATCCCAATGAAAAAGAAGGCAATAAATAATTTATTAGTTACTATTTATTAATAAAGTTATTGTAAATACTATTAAGTAATTGAATTTCGGAAGTCCAATTATTAAAATGTATTTAGTAATCACAAGACGTCTTCTTTCTCCATTTCTCTTACTCAGTAAATACTCTGCACTTACACCGCACGCGTTACCAACCTAACACTTAATAATAATAATAATAGGTATTTATAATGCGCTACACCCTGAAGAGTGTAGCGAGGGTAGAGAAAGTTTATAGGGGTGAGAAGGCAATTCTAAAGAGATGAGTCTTCAGGAGACGTTTAAAAGTTGCAAGGGAGGGTTACCCTCCAGTAACCACCCCCTAGCTTATAATTATTTGAAATTAAATTTCTAATTAATTTATTCATAGTTCTTTCAGAGAATGGCCACTTTACTACCATTCAGCTTTGACCTTTCAAACCCGCCCTGCAGAGGCTTACATCAATTTCTAAAACACACTTCTACATGGATTTTTTTTTTGGGGGGGATGGGGGGAACTCAAATGCATTGTATGTTTAAACACATGTTTCCAGAAATCTAAAAATCTAACGCCAAAAGTGATTGTAGTAAACGTTAAGAACCAGCACTTGAAACTGTGGCTAGCGATTTATATATATATATATATATATATATATATATATATATATATATATATATATATATATATATATATATATATATATATATATATATATGTATATATATATATATATATATATATATATATATATATATATATATCCATAGCCCTATATTTTAAGAACGAGATTTTTTGGAAGGTGTTTGAATAAGATTTTTTCTTTTAGTTCGGTTGTCACCTAAGAAAAATAAAAAGAAGAAGAAGAAGAAGAAGAAAAGGGTGTTAGGGTGTTAAAATAAAGAGTCTATAAAGGGGATTAAAAAGGCGGTTAAGATTAACAAATAAGGCCGTAGGCCACCCCCCGCAGGGATGCCTGTGTAACCAAGCTCTTCCTGTTAAGGAAGAGAACAGCGGCTTGTATATATATATATATATATATATATATATATATATATATATATATATATATATATATATATATATATATATATATATATTTAAGGTCATATGTAAACACAAAAGAACTGCGACAAATCACGGTAATCCAAAGAAATTGCGAAAATTTTCATCAAATTAAGAAATCGATGAGAGCGATGGGCTCCAAATTCCAGATACTGAACTCCCAATAAAAGAGGTGGTAATTCAACCTTCACAAAAATAAGCAGTTTTAACATTAAAAGACGAAGAGTGGCAAAATGCCTAGACGAACATCTTACTGAACTACTTGCACTTTTTTTCTACTGAACTATTGTGCTTTCTTCAACTGAAATACCTGCCCTTTGATCTACTGAACTACTAGCCATTTCTTCTACTGAACTACTTGTCCTTTCTTCTACTGAAATACTCGCCCTTTGATCTACTGAACTACTAGACCTTTCTTCTACTGAAATACTGGCCCTTTCTTCTACTGAACTACTTGCCATTTCTTCTACTGAACTGCTTGACCTTTGATCCACTGAACTACTTGCTCTTTCTGCTACCGAACTACTTGCCCTTTCATCTAATGAACTAATTGCCCTTACTTCTACTAAAATACTGGCCCTTTCTTCTACTGAACTTCTGGCCCTTTCTTCTACTTAACTGCTTGCCCTTTCTTTTAATGAACTACTCCCCCTTTCTGCTACTGAACTACTTGATATTTCTTCTCAACAAAATTCCTAAAGGAAAAGAAGTTAGAACCGACACAGTATAATTAATTTCTCCATTGCCTTTTTTTATGAAAGAGAAAAGGGCGAATTGAAGACCCGCAGGCCAATCAATCTCCTCATCGGCAACATCACAAAAGAGTTATTATCAATAGACTAAAATCAGTTGCAGGAAGAAGCCATTTTTTTCTCAAATTTAAAGAGCAATAGCAACGAAAGTGAAGATAGAAAAATGGAAAATGTGTGGAAGATATATGGCTTAGATCATCCTGAGAGAATTGGGTCCAGGAGGAAAAACTGTGGGTGTTGGGTCCTGGAGGGCAAAATGGCTTCCAGATATCACCTGGCTTTCCTTTGCGGAGTTGCGGGTAGAAGATGAAGCAAATTTCATTTGTAATTGCCATAAACACTGTTTCATTTAAGAGAAGTTGAGTCTTTTATAGGATGCTGGAGGAAAGGGAAGTTGTGTTCCAGTTTGTGGAGTGTAAATAGAGCAACAGCCGACGTTCTAGTCCCGGGATGTAGCCGTGGGGTCATTGGCACTCACGGGAATCACTTTTGCACAATCCTAAGAGTTTATCGCCTACCCTTCCACGGACTACATCCATCCCTCACTGCCTTATGCCTCTATACTACAGCTTGTACACTCAATTTCGCATCCCCACAAATCAATCTCAGTACAAAAAACAACACAGTACACTTCTCTTTGTCATATGATACACCTGCAGCATCCCAATTAGCCGCCTGCACTTTCAAACAAAGGTCTCTCCCATACCACAGAACTACCTTGACTTTTGTAGAACACACTTTCTCCATAGTACGCGAGCCCCAAGCCACTCGTGCGGCCCCGTGAAAGACCATTAGGAACCATGCAAGATCCTTGGGTATCATACAAGATCCTTGGGTACCATGCAAAACATTTAGGAACCATGTAAGAACCTTATATACCATGTAAGCTCGTTGGGTACCATGCAAGACCTTTAGATATCATACAATACCCTTAGGTACTATGTAAGACCCGTAGGTACCATGCAAGATCCTTAGGTACCATTCAAGATCCTTAGGTACCATGTAAGATCCTTATCATACCATGCAAGACATTTATGAACCATCTAAGACCCTTTTGTACCATGTAAGCCCGTTGGGTACCATGCAAGACCATTATATATCATGTAATACCTTTATGTACCATGCAAGACCCTTAAGTACCATGCGAGACTTTTAGATACTATGTAAGAACCATAAGTACCATGTAAGACCCTTAGGTACCATGCGAGACATTTAGTTACCATGTAAGAACCTTAGGTACCACGAAAGACCCTTAGGTACTATGCAAGATCCTTAGGTAGTATGCAAGACCCATAGGTACCACGCAAACCCTGAGGTGCCATGTCCCATGGAACCTGAGTAACCACAACCAAAGCAGCCACTATTCACCGAACAATCCACACGCATACAACACAGTACATCATTCAATATATGTGTCAAAATCACTTCCTCGAAGCTATTCCATCAAACATCAACCCGTTGCTACCAGGAACCTGGCACAGTTTAAAATATATTCACAACATGCCCAATACCAGTACAATTGAGACAAAACCTGCAAATACAGGGAATGTTTGAGCTCTAGGAAAACATCAACCTAGATTGACCCAATTGACCCCTTCGAATAACAGCGGTTAGAGTTTTGCCCTCTAAACAATAGTGGGCTAAGTTTTGCACTTTTGAATCATTGTGGGCTAATTTTTGCACTTTTGAATAATTGTGGTCTAAGTTTTGCATTTTTAAGAATAGTGGTCTAAGTTTTTCATTTTTAAGAATAGTGGTCTAAGCTTTGAAACTTTGAAGAATAGTGGTCTAATTTTTGCACTTTTGAAGAATAGTGGTCTAAGTTTTGCACCTTTGAATAATTATGGTAGAAGTTTTGCAATTTTAAGAATTGTGGTCAAGTTTTGCACTTTTGAAGAATAGTGGTCTAAGTTTTGCCTTTTTGAAGAATAGTGGTGTAAGTTTTGAACTTTTGAAGAATAGTGGTGTAAGTTTTGAACTTTTGAAGAATAGTGGTCTAAGTTTTGCACTTTTGAAGAATAGTGGTCTTAGTTTTGCACTTTTGAAGAATAGTGGTCTAAGTTTTGCACTTTGGAAGAATAGTGGTCTAAGTTTTGCACTTCTGAAGAATAGTGGTCTAAGTTTTGCACTTTGGAAGAATAGTGGTCGAAGTTTTGCACTGTTGAAGAATAGTGGTCTAAGTTTTGCACTTTTGAAAAATAGTGGTCTAAGTTTTGCACTTTTGAAAAATAGTGGTCTAAGTTTTGCACTTTTGAAAAATAGTGGTCTAAGTTTTGCACTTTTGAAGAATAGTGGTTTAAGTTTTGCAATTTTGAAGAATAGAGGCCCCCCCCCCCAAAAGTAAATAGGAAAGTGAAAATAGAAAAGTAAAGTACGATAAATGTTATTTCCATACTGTTCAACAATTGTTCAAATGAGTCAATTTGAAAAGAAGCTAATTAAAATGTGGGAGCCCTTGTTGCGGACCCTCTCTTATAAAATTAGGATAAGCGTATTTCAGTATTAGCGTTGTGGGCTATGTTAGTTTAAGCCAAAATTTATAGAAATATAGAAAATGCCAAACCTAACCTTACATAACCTAACTTAACTCATAAAAAGGCATGTTCCGACCTACGATATCCTAAATTATGAATAAGTTACGATGTTGGTTCGTAGGTAACAAGAAGTAACAAGGAAAGAAAGTACCCTAGGAGACCTTGCGGTCCATTCAAGGAGGGTACCTTTGGACTAGCAATCGAGCGGGCACATGGCTGCTCAATTGTTTTGCGTCACTAAACGGCCACTTTTCAAGCCCTTGTCTAGTCTTGACTTCAACTGGTCAACAGATTCACTGTTGACAACTTTCACTAGGAGTGCGTTCCACATACCGCAGATACTGTAAGTGAAAAAATTTCCACACAGATTGCGGTTGTAACGCTTCAGTTCAAGTTTGAAGCCGTGATTACGCGTTCTGTTCTCACTTAGTGTGTAAATATCCCGGTAGTCAACATTGTCAAACCCTCGAAGTATTTTGAAAACTTCGATGAGCTGACCACGCAGTCTACGGGTTTCCAGCGAGAACAGATTTAATTCCCTTAGTCTATCCTCATAACTTTTATGTCAGATATAGGAAATCAGCTTGGTTGCCCTGGCTTGTACGCGTTCCAACCTTGCGATATCCTTTCGAAACAAAGGACTCCAAAATTGTACGGCATACTCCAGGTGCGGCCGAACGAGGGAGTTGTACAGACAAAGTACTATCTCCTTGTTACGGTATCCAAACTAGCGCTTTATGTAGCCTAGCATCCTTTGGGCTTTCTTCTCTGCCTCGATGCACTGTTTCGAGAACTTGAGGTCGCTAGTAATAGTTACACTCAAGTCCTTCTCAGTGTCACAAGATTCAAGAGCAGTGCCCTTAAGGATATACTGAGATTGGGGGTTTCTGTGGCCGATATGCATCACTTTTCATTTGTTCACGTTAAAAGGCATTTGCTACGTGTCCGACCACTCCACAATCTTCCCAAGTTCTTCCTGCAGGCGGGCAGTATTTCTATCCTTTGCAACGTTCATACCAAGCTTGGTATCATCGGCAAATTTGGAAATCTTGGCAACCATGTCACCGTCTATGTCGTTGACGTAGATGATGAATAGTAGTGGTCCCAGGACAGAACCTTGAGGCACCCCGTTAGTAACGGGCACCCACTCAGAAGCCTGTCCATTCACCACCACCCGTTGCCGTCTGCCACTTAGCCAGTTCTCGATCCAGCCGGCTACTTTTCCGTCTATGCCCAGCGCTCGCACTTTCCGGAGAAGGCGGCGGTGTGGTACCTTATCAAAGGCTTTCTGAAAGTCTAAGTAGACCACATCCACGGCCTTGTCCCGATCGTGCTCACTGAAAATGAAGTGGAAGAATTCCACAAGGTTCGTCAGGCATGACCGTTGCCTTCGGAACCCGTGCTGAGAACTCCTCAGTAGCAGGTTTGACTCTAAATACGACGTCATTTTGTCCACCATCATGCTTTCCATGAGTTTACCGACTATCGAAGTCAGATTGATAGGTCGGTAGTTTGACGGTTGGCTTCGGTCTCCTTTCTTGAAGATAGGAGTCATTTCCGCTTCACGCCAGTCTCTAGGAACGCATTCGGTCCGGATTGACATGTTGAAGATTGCGCTCAGGTGTCGTGACACTTGATCGCGCACTTCTTTTAACACCTTAGGTAGAAACCCATCCGGGCCAGGTGACTTGTTCGTCATTAGGTCACTGATCTTCTTTTTTATTTCCCCTTCGGTGAAGTCCCTATTCACCAGCTTTTCATCCGCTTGGAATCCATTGGCTGGGGGATGGGACCACACTCTTTAGTAAACACTGAAGAGAAGTAGTTGTTGAGGAGGTTAGCATTTTCTGCATCTAAGTGCTTTAATGCCCCCTCCTCATTTCTCAAACAAGTAATCGTTCGACGGATTGGTTTACGGCTGTTCACATATCCAAAAAACTCCTTGGGATTCTCTTTACAGAGTCTCGACACCCGGAGTTCTTCAGACCGCTTAGCCGCCCTTATGCTGGACTTCACTCTCCTGGCTAGCCTCCAGTATTCGTCAAAGTCGCCCGAGGTCTTTGATTGCCGGTACACAGTTCTCTTCTCCCTAAGCAGTTGGCCGATTTCTGGATTAAACCACTTTGGTTGAACAGAAGAGCGACGGGGACATTTCAGAGGGATGAAACGTGATTGAAGACTCATGAGTTTGGTTTTGAAACTGTTCCACGAGTCTTCAACAACATCGCACACTTCTAGACTCGCGTCAGTCAGTCCAGCACGAAGACCTGCAAAGTCTGCTCTTTTCAAATCGAGTTTCCTCGATTTATTAGTTGCAGGCCCTGCCTTCGGGACGCTCCTTTGGGTGCGTTCCACGACATCTTGAATTAGGTTGGCGAGAAAGGCCTTCCCTTTAAAGGAGAGATGTACCCCGTCCCTTTGATAGAGGTCGTTTCTACCGATAAAGGTACAATAGGGGTCCACGAAGAAGACTCCTTCTGCCATGCAGAGATTCGCCAACCTTCTGTTCACTGCGACGTTTCTTTCGTGAGCGGTTCGGGGTGGACCTCTTCTCGGAAGCATTCCAACCACCACACGTTTGCAGGTTTTAAGCTCTATGTCATCCACGGCTCCCATCACCGTTTGGATGGTCTTACCACTAAGGCCAACCTTACCCCCTCTGAGGTAGAGGTCGTTGCCACTCACCATCAGAGCAACAACTGAATTCTCAGAAATCTTAGCTTTCTCTGCCTCTACTCTGATATTGTGGTTACCCCGTCCTGACAGGCAGCTTACCTTCACGCTAGTGCGAAGGCGTGCCCCTAGCAGCAGCTGCAGATCCTGTGTTTGAGAGTCACCAATGAGGGTGACCTTCGGACACTTGATCTCTGAAGACGGGGTCTTCCCTTGTGGTAGAGGCCTCCCCTTTTTCTCTTTACTCTCCACATTCTTATCTTTCTTTTTCTTCTTGTTTATCTGTATTTCTTCTATTTTTGGTTCTACTTTTGTTTCAACTTTTTTCTTTTTCTTTTTTTTCTTCGTTTCTCCTTTCTTCTTTTTCTCTTTTTCTCTCGCCTCAGCAAACTTAGCCTCATATGATGCCGGAATGTCCGCTTGGGTTCCAGGATATTCCGACACGTCAGTGGGCGGCGCCTCTTCTAGGCATCGAATCTGAGCTGCGTTAAGGACTTCGAGTTTCTCCAACTTTCTTTCAAGGATTCTAGCTCTCTCCTCTGAGGCTCTATAGAGGTCTTTTAATTTCTCCACCTCTCGCGTCAATATGAAAGTAGTGCAGATACTTTCAGGGCTGCATTTTGAGTAGCAGCCCTCCGGAAAGTCAACGCACCACTTTTCTAACTGGCATTTTGCACAATTGTGTTTTAGACAAACGGGTCCTTTTTTGCCTGTCATTTTGAGCGCTTTCTCTCTCTCTGAAAACTCGTGACCAATCAATGATAAAAAGGGGGGTTGTTGAGTTCTCCCCGCGTGAGTTGCTCCCACCTATTCATCGGAGAGGTTTCGGATCTTTCAGAAGGCACGCTCCATGTGCTGCTGTTCGTCCGACCGAGTCGTCAAACCTCGGCGTGTCGTGGCTCCCAACCAAGCAGCACTGACGGTCCCCAAAGGGGCCATCGATTTCTCACCAGGTGAACAACAACGAAGCACGCCCCTTACTAAACTCCTACTAGTTCCCTTCTCAACGGTCAGGATCTCGGAGCAGCGTTCAATGGATATTCCGCCCCACCAAGAGACTCGACCAAAGGCTTTTTATTGGCCTGGCAACCAACCTGGGAACAAAGGGCCGTCACCTCGGACCGATGCTACCAGAGGTACCCGTTAACGGGCACTGGGAACGGTCAATAATTACGCGCCAGGAAAGGGGTTAACGGGGCACTACCCTTATCCCATTCATCGTGCCCCAACGCCTAGGACACCTCTAGTCCTAGTCTCTCGCAACCAGTGAACGTCGATTGGCGTTGTTTATAGAGGTTCCAAAGCCTCTCTTCTGACGCGTGAGGTAGCTGCCAGGTCCTTATATGTAGATAGAGGAAGAAAGGGAAAGAGTGGCATGATAGGAGTAGCCTTTTTTTGTTGTTTTTTTCTTTTTGTATGAGTGGGAGATAGGATAAAAGTAAAAAAGGAGAGGGATAGAGTAGAAAAAGGAAAGAATGACGCACTTAGTCTGGAACCTCGTTTCCGACCAAATCGACAAGGGAAGCCCTAACAGGGGTACCCAGAAGAGGTACCCCTGCCAACATAGCTCGAAAAGTCCAAGGTCCACACAAGCTCTCTTCCCGCGACAAGGGGGCGTCACCTCTCCCTCTACTTTTCAATGAGGTTTTGAAAGTTTTGAAGGTCGTAAGGTCATAAGTAATATAATTGAGAGCACATGACTTAAGTCTGTTGACTTGTTTTAATTGGCTCATATGCAGAGGAGGGGCCCCACTTTTTCCCATTTGGAGAATGGCTGTCCTGGGCTCAATTGGGAGCACTCTTCTTCAAAAGCTCCGCCAAATCCCAAATTTCACCAATTACTTCGGCGAAATTAAACATACGAAGTGTTTCTAGTCTCTAAGTGGTACTCGAAGACTATTGACATTTTAGTAGTACTCGAAAGACTATTGATATTTTAGTGATACACGAAGATTATTGGCATTTTAGTGGTACTCGAAGACTATTTACATTATAGTGGTACTCGAAGACTATTGACATTTTAGGGGTACTCTAAGACTATTGATATTTTAGTGGTACTCGAAGACAATTGGCATTTTAGTGGTACTCGAAGACTCCTGACATTTTAGTGGTACTCGAAGACTATTGACATTTTAGTGGTACTCGAAGACTATAAAAAGCATAAAATGGGCAAATGACATTTTATTAGAGGTATGACTAACATGGCAAACTCGAGTAATGGAGCATTGGAAAACTTATTTGGAGTTCTTCAGATCTTTACCAAGAAGTGTGATGGAAAAGAGACGAGGAGGATAATTGTTATTCGACGAATGTTGCCGAATGATAACACGAAATGATGATACTGAAGAGGTGTGTGATGAGCGACAGTCTTTAAACACTTCAAAGACGCTATGCCTTGGCATTTAAGGCATTTGCACCAAGGTCAAAAGTCGAGTCAAAAGTCGTTCTTTAGGTGTGGCAGAGCATCCTACGCGTTATCTTGACCTTTGGCTGTATCAGAGTTAGAGTTGTGAAATGAGTCCCCTTAAGTTCACCATTTTCAGGACAAAGTTCAATTAGAGATAGATCAGGAGGACCGAACAAATAGAAGATTGACTTGATGTTTGATTGACTACTATCTAAAGTCTTATTCTAGCCCAAATTAATTCATTGGGCGAAGTCAACAACAGTCTAGGGGGAGCTTAGGAGACGGAGGTGGGTGATCATTATCGTCTTTATTACTTTGTCACAGGAGGAAAGGTGCGGGTAACCAACTTGGTAGTTGTGATCATTGGGCCAAATCCCCCCTTTAAATGAGTCTGGACAGAAAAAAATAGATACATTTCCTGGCGGGAAACCAGCCTCGACCAAAGCAATCACCTGCCACACTCGACATCCAAAACTCCTCCCCCTCCCCCTCCCGACATACACCTGGATTAGTAGGATGAGAAACTTATCTTTTGTACATCCCATAACCAACTGTGAGAAATCGAAGAAGGTGTGGTCGAGAAAATACTTGTAGCTTCATAACATCTTCGAAAAGCGAACGAGGAAGCGGCTAAACAATGGATAGAAAAAAAACACCCTCTAATACGTAAATTAGGAATGAGATTTTTTTTTTTTTAATTACGAGTAGTCGAATATTAAAAGGAATTAGTTCCATGTCGGAATTTGCTCCGCTTCTAATAGTTCCGCATCTGTTAGAGAAAAATAGTTTGAAATTCAGAAAAAATCTTTTTAAAAAGCGTCTTTTTTTTAATTCTCCAGGAATGGATGACCTTTTTAATGAAGTAACTGGACTTTGGTATTAAATTTTAGGGTTGGATGTGTCTGCTCGGAGCTTTAATGGGCGTCGAATTTAGTCTTATTTATTTTTTTTCAAATTTCTTTATTTTTTTTAACCTAAGGCGTCCATCTGTCGGACACCAGCAAGGGCATAGACACCGAAATTATAAATAAGCCTATTTTTAGGCTAGTCTAAAAAGAAAATAGAAAAAAAGACAAAAACAAGCGAAAAGGTAGGTTCGAGCCCCCTGACCTGAGTGAGGCGGGTCCAGCTCAGATTAGGGGTTCGAACATGCACCCAACACATCGCAAATTAAATTCTATGAAGGAGGTTGCCCCTTTCAGAAACTCTACCAATCCACTTGTGGAAGTGCACGAACCATCCCGAGCACAGGGGATAGGCGGTACGACCCGCTCGTCACCGTACCCGGCCGGGGAACGTAGCGAAGCTTTCCTCGACTGTGACAAGTTCATTTTTAAAGATAATCGATAATTTTGTGGCACAATTTTACAATTTTAGGTAGGAAAATTCTTTCTCCCCCCGCTCTCTCTCTCTCTCTCTCTCTCTCTCTCACCCTCTATCTCACCCACTCTCTCTCTCTCCACTATCCACATCTCCTTCCACCTCGCTCAACGACTCTCTCTACACATCCCTCTCTCACCCTCTCTATTTCTCCGCTCCGTCTCTCTTCCCTCTTCCTCTATCTCCCTGTCTATATCTCCCCTTGCTCTCCATCCTTTATCTCCCTGTCTATCTTTCTTCCCTCTTCCTCTATCTCCCTGTATATCTCTCCCCGTGCTCTTCCCCTATATCTTCCTGTCTATCTCCATTCCCTCTTCCTCTATCTCCCTGTTTATCTTTTCCCTTGCCCCCCTCCCTCCATCTCCCTGTCTAGCTCTCCCCTTGCTCTCCATCTCCCTGTCTAGCTCTCCCCTTGCTCTCCCTCCTCTCTTTCCCAGCATCTCTCTAACTCCCCCTCTCTCACCTTTTCCCTCTACATGACTCTCTCCAATGGTCTTTTCTCCCCTTTATCTTACCATCTCTATTCCCCTCTTCCACCAACTCTATTCTCTATTTATCTCCCCCATCGCTTTCCCCTCATTTACCCCCCACTCTCACTCTCCCACTACCTCTCTCCATCTCCCCCTCTCTCCCCCGACTTTCTTGCCCACTCCGTCTTCTTTCTTCTCCTACCCCCTCTCTCTATCTCCTCCTCCACTCTCTCATCCCCTCTCTCACCCTTTATATCTCCCCCTCTCCTCCCATTTCTTTATGGTCCTTTGTATTCCCTTCTCTCCCCCTCTCACGCTTTCTATCTCCCGCTCTCTATCCCATCTCACTCCCCTCTCTATATGCCCCTTCCCCCATTTCTCCCTCCACCCTCCCTCTCCCCATCTATCGACACTGTCCACGCTCTCTCTTCCTCTCACTCCCCTCGCATTCGCCCTCTCTCCTCCATCTCCCCTTTCCATTTCTCTCCCCTTCTCTCGCTCTTTCCCCCTCTTTCCATATCTTTCCCTCGCCCTCTCTTTCTCCTATTTTTGCTCCTTTATCTCACCCACTTTCTCTCTCTCTCTCGCTTTCTCTCTCTCTCTCTCTTCTCTTTTCGCCCTCTCCCCCTCCTACACCCTCTCACTACACTCTCACTACACTCTTTCTTCTCCTCCCCTCCCCCAATGAAGACCGCCCCATGGTGCCTTCGGGCTTGCCAGCACTTGTCATTCTGATCTTTATACAAATTTTCCTTATCGGGAGGGGGGATCTCGTCCACAATTGAAAGGGGACGGCTGGTGTAAATAACCAACCCCAGGTCGTAATGGACACAGAACCATTTCCAATATGGTTGACTTTAAAGCGAATTATTCATAAATTATTGAAGAATAAAAGGCAGAATAAAATCCAGCGAATGTTTTCTTTAAATGAATAAATAAGGGATGGACAGACACGGACTAAAGAAGTTGATGAATAAAAAAGAGAAGAATAGAAGATAATTTATAGGTGATAATGAGTTGTAGCAAACCAGCAAAGCTAAACGTTGTCCTGAATGGTGTATTTAGAGCCTCTAGAATTAGTTCGTCAAAGAAGATGGAATCTTAAAATTATAAAATTGAGCCAACCTCGCGAGGGATTTCGAAGCAATACTGAATGAAACCCATTGGGCAACCATGGCATAACGTTTGGTTGGAAAAGGAACAAAAATATAACTGAGAAAAGAGAAACATTAGAAAATGAAGGATAAATACAAAGGTAAATAATGGACGTTCGTGGATTTATCCTTCACTACGTCATTTTTTTATACCTTTCTTTCTCTAGGATCATTGCGTCTCTATGGCAGTGAAAGTGAAAGTGAAATTGATTGTGGGAGAAAAAGATACATATCGCCCTTCCCCCACCCCCTGGTCCTACTAGAAGCCAGGGTGAGGAAGGGGTGCGGGACCCAGTATTCCTCATTTGTCTTCTAAAACACATCCTCAACAGAGCCTTTGTATGCTTGGAGGGGGCAGAAAGAGGAAGGGGAAGAAGAAAAGGCAAGGATAGAAAGTAGGAATTAAAGTCAAAGGCATAGCATTTGACAAATGTGGTCGATAGACGTAGAGTTTAACGTGTGATTTGAACCACGGAGTTTTCCTGTTGTTGTTGTTTCCTCCTATTCCTTTATGTCATTTGCTGTCCATGTCATATGTGTCCTTTGTTTGGCCCAAGGAGTATTAGTGATAAAACTAATAGAGAAATAGAAAGAAGTCTAAGATTTGTAGAGAGCTGCAAGTTTGTGTTGATGCCCCGCTAAACTCTGGTACCTAAGCTATATTTCGAGTTCAAAATGAGTAATAGGTATAATATTTGTTTGTTTTGGTGTTTGTTTTTGACGTATGTGTACTGTGTGTTTAGGCATACAACCTGTTGTTAGCATTTTTAATATATTTTTCGCATATTTTCTTTAGTCTGCATTACTCTTTAGTTGTATGTTATTTTATCTTTTTATTTTATCTTGTTATTTTATGTTGTTTTATCTTGTTTTCTGACTTTCTATTTGTTTATTTTCATCTTTAAATCCTTCATTTTTATTTGCTTGATTTTATATTTCCTCCTTTTTGTATGTAATTATGGTAACTTTCCAATATGGGTTATAGGTCATGATTTGTTTTTTTTAGTTCATATTTTTTATCTTAATGTATCATTCGGGCACATATTGGGTGGGGTTTCAAGCGTAAATCCCCTTTTCCCTTTGGTCCTCTTTTGTTGTGGCACTCGGGAACAGTCTGTGTTGTCTCCATCCTGGTCCTTGCGCTATATGATTAAAAAGTTCTCCAATTTTTTCCTGTGACTTTTCTTTAATTTTCTTTGCCCTTTTTTCCGTGTAATTTTTCATAGCGAGGCCTGATTTTCCTGGTGCTTTTTGCTCAAAAATTTAGATGGTATAACTTAGCGTTTCAATGGTAAGTTTTGCTTCAATCCCCTTGTTAGCGTCTCTTGCCTCTTCGACGTAGTAATATAGGTATGGTTTTTCAGTTTGATCATTTAGTAATTTAGCTATTTGATTCTCAAAGTCTATGTCAACATTTTCATTTTTTTTCTCGCTTATGATGGAGACTCCTTTCTATTGTTCTTTGAATACTCTCAAGTTCACATTCATCTTTGATTTTTTTTCATTGTCTGTCTTTTATTTTCGTTTTTGCTTTGCTCCGGTTGCTTCCTATGAGTTTTATCTTTCTCCAAAATTTGCTCGGCGCGAATTCATTGTCGATATTTTGTACAGCTTTGTCCCTGTATTCCTTTTGTTTATCGACGATATTCCTCAATATTCTCTTTTTTTATCATAGAGTTTAAATAAATTGCCCTTGTTTGTTCCTTCCTCTGGCTACTCTTCTTTAATAATCTTATTTCTAAACTTTTCGTTTTCATCTCTGGGGTCCATATAAAATATTTAATTATTGTATAAGCTACTCTGAGAATAGCTTCTTTGGCTGCTGTTTCTATAGAGTCCTTTTTCTGTCTAGCTCTTTATCGATCTCCTCTAGCGTCGTTTCATTGAGTTCGTTTGGCACGTATTTTCCTAATTCTCATGTATATTTTGTCCAGTTGGTTCTGTAATAAATCTTCGATTACTCCGTAGAGTTCTGGATGGATTTTTGGTTAATGGTGATTAATGTTGTTATGTGGTCGCTGCAGAGAACATCTATCTGTTACATATAATGATTAAAAAGTGTTTCGTTATTTGAAAAGCATATATCTGGTTTTGTTGCTGTTTACCTTGTAATGTAGATCGGGAAGTGCGGACCCAGTCGTTTAACTAGCTTTCTTTTCATTAGTGTTTGTAGGTCAGTTCTGGTTCTGTTGTTGCTTCCATAGCCGGTATTTGCGCATCTTGTATTTATGTCTCCCATGAATATGATTGGATGTCTCTTGTTGAATAGTCTTGCAATTTTTTTACCGGAATATTTGGGTGTTGGGGTGGTTGATAACCCTTAGCAACTATTAAATTGCATAGTTCAATTTTTATTCATATTAAGAGGTAGGATTCGGCTAGTCCTTGTAGCGTCCTTTAATCCAGTCCTCTCTTTATTGTTATGGCTGCACTGCCGTGATGTTCTAATGGCTATACGTCATAATTCAATATTTTTATTTTTTCAATCGTTAGA
This sequence comes from Ceratothoa steindachneri, assembly GCA_963969495.1. NCBI lineage: Eukaryota > Metazoa > Arthropoda > Malacostraca > Isopoda > Cymothoidae > Ceratothoa > Ceratothoa steindachneri. Next base: position 107,741,532 of record OZ018324.1, on the reverse strand, counting down.
TTGACCTCCGTGATCAGAGATTAGAATTACTTTTGGGTAGATTTCTCTAGAAATGTTTCCATATATCTTTTCTTTATATTTCCATCCGTTGGTGTTTTTCTATAGTATTCATAGTGTTCTTACTTCCATGTTCATGGTTCGTTAGTTGCGGGTATTCTTTTGGAGAGTGAAGTTTGTTTGCTTTAGGGTCTTAGCCCTACTTTTTCCTGACTGACCTTTAGTCGTTCTCTCCTTGCTGCGGTTTGCTTCTTCCCTGTATTGCATTTGGAGGTTGATGAAACTGCTATAATTTCACGTGGTGAATTGTCCTGTGTTCATATCTTGTGTTTTTGCGTAGTTCTTCTTGTTTCGTGAATATCTTCCTTTTATTCGGTTTGGTGTTCCTTTTCTGTTGCTTCTTCGAGTTTTTTTTTTTAGTTTGCTCCATCTTATACCAATTGAAGCCCATCTCAATATAAATATACTGATCTCTTTGTATGTTCGCCGTTGGAATACCTATGCTGTATGCGAGTTCTTTTCCAGTGCTTTGGTCGCTATCACAGTCGATTCATACACAACTTTAATAATGTGTGTTTGCTATTTGAACTTGATAATGTTGTGGATTTTTAGTTGCGTGCGAGTGTAGTCGAGGCGACTCTACATCTCACTATGTCGGTCGGTCGGTCCCTGTTTTGCTTTCTTGTTGTTTTTGTAATAACATTGTAACTATTCGGCTGATTCTAACGGAATTTAAAAACATTATGTTGTTTTACATTCTCTTTCAAATGATATGATTGTCAAAGTCATCCCAAGGTTAGCCGGAAAATTATTTTGTTTTTTAAGTAACATCATAAATTTTCGGTCGATTCTAACGAAATTTGAAACTCTTGTGTTGTTTTACATTCTCTTTCGAATGGTATAATTTTCAAAGTCCTCCCAAGGTTAGCCGGGGAATTATTTTGTTTAGCAAATAAAATAATAATTATTCGGGTGATTCTAACAAAATTTGAAATCTTTATATTTCTTTACATTCTCTTTCGAATGATATAATTGCCAAAGTCCTCACAAGGTTAGCCGAGGAATTATTTGGAAATAACATCATAACTATTCTGTTGATTCTAACAAAATTTGTTGTTTTACATTCTCTTTCGATTGATATAATTTACAAGGTCCTCACAAGGTTAATCCTGGAATAATCAAAATTTTTGAAGGTCGTAAGGTCGTAAATCAGAATAAGTGAGAGCACGCGACCTTTTGGTCAGCAGACCTTGTTATCCAGGACTGTTGTTTCTGAAGCTCATGTTTCTGCTCTTGTGGCGTGTGCGTGCCTAACCATGATTGCATCTTCCGACATACAATTTTTCAGTTAAGGAACAATTTGGGAGGAACTCTCGCTTCTAGGTCTATATTCTTCAGATGATACTTCCTGCCAAGAGAGTAGCTTTTCTACCTCATTGGTATCTGAGCTTTAGGGTCTTAGCGCTACTTTTTCCTGACTGACTTTTAATAGTTCTCTCCCTGCTGCGGTTTGCTTCTTCCCTGTATTGCATTTGAGTGTCTCTTAATACTTGATCAGGGATATTGAGAGGTCCGTAAAAATGTTTTGTGCCAAATCCTTAGCTTTCCTTTTCGTTCCGTTCTGGAGCAGTCGTAGTGGTAGTCGCTTAGTAAAATCTTAGGGGTTTATTATTCCTTTTCATGCACCCCTCCCACCCCCCTCAGCTGGGGTTTTCTTCTTTGGTGTTCCTGTAAATAGAAGTCGCAGCTCCGCTATAGGGAGAAGCCCCCGAACTATTCATATTTCTATATTGCCTGTCTGCTTGGGGAGCGCACACTCCCTGACAACCCTAGCTAAATTGGACTAGCCGTATAAGCGGTCCTGTACTCAGGTTGGGACTCATCAACTCTAGCCAGGCTCTTTCTCTGGACCACTAACGGATTCTCCTTCAGGAGTTTACTATACACAACTACTGACTACTTCTGAGACCTTGCTGGTAGTCAAATTATGTTGTGTTAGATTGAAGTACAGTGGTAGGATGAGAAAGTTGTTAAATAAGGGAAAGAATTAGATGAATAAAAGTCCTTGGGGATCACCGCTTTGAAGTGATACCCTGTGAAGGGCGAACATGAGATCTCTCTCCAATCAGTCCGCTCCACGCATATATTTCTTTCGTTTTATAGAGTAGCTCTTCTTGCATTGTCAGAGGTTATACTAAAATAACAGGTCAGCCAGGTATTCGTACTCCTGGACAAATTCCGTAATCTTCCGAATATCTCTTATATGAAGTTTGCTTTACCAGCGAGCCAAAGAAAGAGGAAACTAGCGAATAATCCTCCTTCCGTTTATGCTATTCATGACATCCCACATTTTTAAATAAGTTATCCTCAAGACTGAGCCCACATCCCATCAAAAGGGATTCCAGAATATTTAAAGAGAAGGAATGAGGTTAGATGAGAAATAGGATATCGAAATGATACCATGAACATAGAAGTCAGGCAAGCAAAGTCAATGCGTGGCGGCGACTAGCTCCCTATTATCATTTGCTAAGTGCGGGGACAGTGATAGATTGGATGACATTAAATGTAAAAATAAATAAAGGTGGCACAAGCATCTTCCATTGCATTTGCTTCCTTGTCGGAATTAATAGGTGAGCGAGTTTGAATTATCTGGGTTGTCTGATCCACTTCCGGCTTCCGAGGCATCACCTGCGTGTTTCCTTTGTTACGCTATTCTTCAGGTGAAACTAGAAACTACTTTCGTTTATTTTAACCAAAAAAAAGAGAATCTGGAACCTCGCTGAACACAATGAACAATGGAGAAAAAGGAGATAGATAAACAAAACAAAGAGACGGAAAGATAGGGATAGGTTTGGAATACAAACAACAAATAGGAAATCAAAATGGAGCGGAATTAACTTAGATATAAACTAATATAAAGATCTCGTATAAATCCAGGATGTCGTCCTAATTTATAAGAGAAATTACCCCTTTTTGCAACCTTTAACTTTACTTACCAAGGATTTTCAACCTGATTTAAATTTTATAAATAAACACAAAATTCTCTCTCCCCTTAATGATGAATTGGTATTTAGCACAGTTTGTGTTATGGTTGTATTGTAATGTATGTTTTCCTGATAATCAGGAATTTTAATAAGTTTGAATGTAGCGTTACATTCAACATTGACACAACCTACACCTAAGAAATATAACTATATACATGACTGCTCTTTCTCACAAACTCTCGCATTCACTCCCTCACACTTGCCTTCAGCCTCTCTGGAGACAGGTATCCTGAATGTGAATGAGTTTACGCATCACTGCCCGAGAACCGCTTCATTTTCCTCCCTCGGTCCATCCTTGTGCTCTCCGGATTCACAACCTGATTTTGAGTGGGGGGTAGTCGATGACCTCAATGGTAGTCATTAGTTTCCAATTAAAATATCATTTCTGGGCCGCTGCCACCTAGAGCCCGCCCCGGTGGTGCTTGGCGCGGGCGAGGTGGTTCGCATTTTCAGGAGGAGCTTAGGTCGGTAGATGAGGGTCTTGAGTTCATCTCAGGCAACCTCATCGCCGTGGGCCTGAGTACTATTAGTAGAACGTGAACGGCTGGCCATTTTACATGGCGACTAGTCCTGTGGTGGTGAGCCGAGTGTGAGTTAGCCCTCAAACAGAAGCGTTAGGCCTACATGCGCTATAAGCGCCGCCCGAACGATTTCATTGTCAGTGAATTTCGTCGAGTGAGGTTTAGGTTCTGGTATGTTTAGAAGTCCGCACACCGCTCTTCTTAGCGTGCATAGGTGCCTTCACATAAGCGGAAGACCCCTCTGGCAGAGGTATGGAAGCGAGTCAAAAGGATTCCGGGAAAGTCCTCGCAGGACCCCCATCCCGTTCTCCAAGAGAATTGGACGGCAATCTCGGACCCCGCGTAGGTGGCGGAATCATTCACAACCAGATTCTCCGCATTCTCTAGCCGGGATGCGGCTCCGCTATCATTCAATGCGCGTCGTTATATCGCGGAAGGCCGCCGACTGGACATTACCTACACAGACGGAGAACCCTTCAACTACGGGTTTACGTTGAGTGAGTTGCGTTCTGCTCTCATACTTCAAAACCTGGGTGAGAGAGGTATTGACTTTCTGTTAGATTTGTTCACTAGGATCTGGGTAAAGGGTATCTTCCCAGATTCATGGTGAATCGCTAATATGCTCTCTTTTGGCAAACCAGGGAGAGATCACTCTACTCCGGCCGGTTTCCGCCCAATCGCTCTAACCTCCTGCGTGTGCAAGTTGATGGAGAAATTGGTAAATGTTAGATTAGCCTATTTCCTGGACAGCGGAGGCCATCTGTCTTCTGCACAGTGTGGCTTCCGTAAGTTCCACTCCATGTCGGATGCTCTGCTACGACTGGAAAATGCCGTCTGCGAGGCCTTCCTTTGTAGACAGCACTACGCCACGGTGATTTTCGATCTAAAGAAGGCGATGCGGTATCATGGAGACTATTCACACGATGGGGGCAGGAAAACACCTCCCAATCTTTATATCAGAATTCCTGCGAGATCGTCGATTCCGCGTACGGGTGGGGAAAGCCCTCTCCTGCCCAATGGAGCAGGGAGAGGGCGTCCCCCAGGGAAGTGTCCTCAGCGTCACACTCTTTGCCCTGAGCACTAACTGCATCGCCTCGGTGCTGCCGGAAGATATTCTCGCTACGCTCTACCTAAACGACCTTTTGATATCTTTTGGCGCGGCCAAGATGCCAACTCTGGAGCGTCGATTCCAACATGCATTGAAACGGGTCTCTCGCTATGCCGAAACTTACAGGCTTTGGTTTTCCTTGGCTAAGACTAAGGAGGTGCACTTCTGCCGCCATCCACGGTTTCACCCTGACTTCTAAATGAGGTTTGCTTGGAAGTGATGGACGCGCACCGTTTTTTTGGTCATTATTTGACCGACGCCTCACCTGGGGGGCTCATATTCGCAGCCTTAGGGTTTCTGGTACCCGCGCCATGGATATTCTTCGTTCCGTGACGTCAAGCGCCTTGGGCTCTAATATGGGTACTGCCTTACTTTTTTATCGATCCTTTGTTCGATCGAAGCTCGACTACGGATGCAAGTTTTATGCATCTGCAGCGGAACGTGTATTGCAGAAGGTGGACTCGATCCACTCCACCGTCCTTCGCCTGGCGACCAGTGCCTTCCGCACGTCACCCATTGAGGCCTATTTCTCGATGCTGGGGAGATGCCACTCGCTCTGCCCCGTGCACAGTGCATTATTCCCCTGTCCGCGCGAGCCCGGCGCCTCCCTCATTCGCCAAAAGCACTCCCTCGATCTGCAGCTGATCGCGACGGTGGCTATGCCGCCAAGAGACGCTAGACATACCCTAAGCCCTTTGGGTTTAGGGCCAGGAAACTCCTTCGAGACCTCAGTATAGCTCTCGGGTCAGTGGCATCCCTAGTTCTGCCAAAGACCACACCCTGGATGGTACCACCTTTGACCATTTGTCCCCACGCATCTGCTCCCAAAGTTTCCTTAGCGCCGGGAGTATTGCGTTCTGCCTTTTTGGAGCACACTTCGTGTCACGCAGGAACTGTGCCGGTATCTACCGATGGCTCCAAGTCCCAAGTAGGGGTCGGTTTCCACGCTGTATCCCCTCTTTTTGAAGTCAACGGGGCTCTGCCAGGCGCTGCGTCTGCCTTCACGGCCGAGCTGGTTGCAATACACCGCTCAGTACGGGAGATAGTGCAACGTGCCTGGTTTGGTGACCGGATTGTGATTTATAGCGACTCACAAAGAGCGCTGAGTGCTATCGGAGCATTAGAATCTCCGCATCTCCTGGTTCGCAATATCCGTGACGCCATGGCCTTGGCGAGCCGGGCAGATGTCGAGATTATCTTCTGCTGGGTTCCTGGACATGTAAGAATTGCGGGGAATGAGAGCGCCAAAGAGTCCACGAGAAATGGGCGACCAGACCAGCATTTCGCTCTTCTTCACACTGATTACATGGCATGAATACAGGCAGCTCTCCACGCTACTTTAGCAAAGAAGATGGGAGACGGTCGAGGAGAACTTAAAGTTGCGTGCCATTGCGCCGCGACTGTTCCCATGGACCTACCCCACGATGCTGCGACGGCTTTAGGTTACTTTCTGTCCTCTCCGAATTGGACAGAGTCGTGTGACGCACTGCCATTTGATGGAGCGCTTGCCTGCGCCTTACTTTGATGACTGCATTCTCGCCCAGACTGCTCGTCACGTTCTTGTTGAATGTCCCAGTCTGGGTGATCTTCGCGCACGTTACCTGTCCCGGTACCGGTCGCAGTGGGGTCACTACCGCTTGTCCCTTATACTCGGACGGGTTCATGCATACAGACTTGTGGACTATGCAACTTTTTGGAGGAGGCTGGCCTCCTCCACTTACTTTGACTGCTCTAGGTGACATGTTCCTGCGCCGGGGGAAGGCGGGCCTAACCCCGACCCCGGAGCCCACTTCCTTGTTGCCTTTCTGCTTTTTATTTTTTGTCTTTGTTTTGTTGTTGTTTTTATCGTTGTTATTTGTTATTTATATATTTTTTTTGTTTTTTTAATAAGTATAGTAGTAGGCTTTGCTGAATTACGGCGACTTATGCCCCACGTAGGCAGTCGCCAGATGGACTCTTAAAATTAAAAAAAATAAATCTCTGAGTCGGTAAGATAAGATAAGATACTGTGGGGGAGAAGGATAAGATAGTTATAAAATATTGTGTATGGTGTAAGTGTGTTGATGGGATGATTATGAGTAGAGAATAATAAATGAAGGTGTTTTATGGTGAAGATGATAATGATTTGGTGGATTTGATAAGTACAAAATGTTGTTAACGATGAAGAGTCTATGACAAAACCTAACACAGTTTGACTCTTCCTGGATGTCTGCTCTTACCATTTCATTAATTATAGGAAGCATTCTTTCTTTAGTCGTATTTAAATTATTATAACCCTTAGGAAAGAAGATTTTTAAACCATTAATTTGACAGGCCTTAATGAAGTTACTAGCTCCAGAGACATTACTAAGGAAGCCTGTATTTAAGTTACCAGCAGTTAATTTATTCTTAAAGAAGTCTGTAATCTTTGGTTGTTTAACCTCTAATATGTCAATAAGTGGGGACACTACTTCATCATTATTATTGTTACCTCCTCGATTGTTATTATTAGCATTTTGATCATTGTTATTATCATTACCGTTGTTATTATTATTATTATTGCTCCTGTTACCTCTACGTGGATCTAAAATATCAGGAGGGCAGCTCATGATGTCTGGTATCTCGAAGGATTGTGTTGATGTCGTTGATGATTCGACGATAGAGAAGTCATCACAGTCCAAGGGATGAAGACCCGAAACGGGTTGAAGAATGATATCAGGCATTTGGTGTGGATGTTTGATTATATTAAGTGCTCCTAGTACCTGAGCATTAGTTTCAAAAAAGGTTTGAAGCCTATGAAGAGCAGGGTCGTTAGCGTTAGATGGCAAAGCCCTATGCTGGGGAATTACAGCATTTTGGTCAACAAACAACACTGCCTGGTCACTGTCATTAATATCAATATACTGGGAAACTTTGACTTTTGGAGGTGTAATATTTAAATCTAACAGATGTAGTCTAGCACAGGGTAAGTTATCATTAAAAACTGAATTATCTAAAGAGAGAGGTGACACTGGACTATGAATAACTGAGAGACACCTTGTAAAACCACTTATATTACTGAGTGAGGCACTGGTAACACTAGGGGGAATATTAAAGGACACACTAGGGAACACTGATGATGGTGATGATCGGAGACGCTGAACTGGAAGATGAGAAGACTTGACTGGATACGAAAAAGGAGACTGGAAGGAGCTGGAGCCGGAGATAACCGAGAGCGTAGCTCAGTCGGGGGAAGAGACGGAGAGCCAGGAGCTTCTTCCTTCGGAGGATGTAAAATCCGAAGAAGCTTGGATTCCCCTAGCTTAATTGACGAGAGCGTTTCATCGTCGATGCCTATCTTGCAGGGTTCGTCTATCTGCTAGTTCTAGCGCGGCCCCTACTGCTTGCACGTGGCCGGCCTGTATGTGCCGTTCCGCCTTTAAAGCCCACTCCGACAGATCCATAGAAAGTCGGAGCACGGTAGAAACTTATAGAAGGAACTCCTGTTCGAGTAGAAAGTGCTCGATCTGATAGCTGAATTCAGCTGTCAGCTATAGCCCGTTCGCGGGCGTCCCGGATTGTCGGTTCTCAGTTATAATTTCGGACAATATAATATAATCTCAGGCGAGCCTTAAATGAAGGGAGTTATTCTGCTTGTAAGAAGTCGTCACTTTCACCTTATATGGCAAACAAGGCTTTGGATTCTACATCATGGAAGCGTACGGCCATTTTCGTGAGCGATATCGAAGCGGGGCCCCTCATCTTCTCCTAGCAAGGTTTAGAGGGCATATTCCTTCAATGGGAAGCCGTGAAGGAGACCTCACTAGGCGCGTATCACCTGCCTACCATCCCAGGGTATAAGGGTTTTTCGACCTTACTACCTCGGGATGTAGTCCGGGGAGGAGGATGCGCGATTTACACACTTAATGATGTCTCCGTTCTTTAATTTCCTATACTGTATACTGTAAATTCATCGCACATTCTACCGCTAACCGACTTCGATGCGGGAGAATTTCGCCGGGTCGTTGCACGGTTGTCGAGGCTCTTTCTTGTGCTCAACGATATGAATGGTAGACACCCCGATGTGGTAGACGGGACGATAAATTTTAGGTAGAGAGTCATTGCCAACTTGATGGGCAACCTGAAGATGGTTGTCCTAAATCTGGTTGAGTTTACGCATCACTTCCCGAGAACCACTTAATTTGCCTGCCTCGATCTGTCTCTGTACTCTCTGGATGAACAGACTGATTTTTGGCGCGAGATGGTCAATGAACTTCATTGTAGTGACCACTTTACCATTCAACCATTATTTTCTGGGCTGCTGCCGTCTGAAAAAGCACACCGATGTGGCTTGAAGGTGGCGCTGTGGTCGGCATTTGAGGAAATAGCTGATTTTCTGTCCGAGATGCTGCTCCTCCAGCATTCAAATAACATCTTGATGTTGCTGAAGGCCGACAACTGTACTTTACCTCTAGAGGTGGAGAATCCTTCAACGACCGGTTTATGTTGAGTGAGGTGAGTTCAGCTCTTACTTCATGTGAGAACACCGCTCATGGCCCGAACAATGTCCCGTATTCCATGCTTTAAAATCTAGGTTAAATTTGTTCAACAGGATCTAGGTAGAGGGTATCCCCCCCCCCCCCCCCCCGACTTCTGGCGAATCGCTACTGTACTCGTTTTGGGCGATTTCCGCCCAATTTTTCTAACCTCTTGTGTGTGCAAGTTGATGGAAATACTGGTAAATACTAGATTAACATTTTTTCTGGAGAGCAGAGGCCACCTGTTTTCTTCACAGTGCGGCTTCCGCAAGTTACAATCTACGCTGGATGCTCTACTTCAACTGGAAAATGCTATCTGCGAGACTTTCCGTCCTAGAACACTAATCTACGCTGTTCTTCAATATGGAAAAGACCTATGATACCGCATGGTGATACTGTATCATGAAGACTCTCCATCCGATGTGGGTGAGGGGACGCCTCCCAATCTTTATTTTTGAATTTCTGCGAGATTGTCGAATACGCTTACGGGTGAAGGGATACCTATACGGCTTAATGGAGTAGGAATAGGGCGTCCTGCAGGGAATTTTCGTTGGAGTTAAATGTTTGACACAGATCATTAACGGTATCGCCTTGTTGCTGCCGGAAGATGTTCTGGCTACGCTCTACGTGGACGACCTTTCGATCTCTTTTGGTGTGGCCCAGATGCCAACTCTGGAACATCGAACCCAACAGGCACTGAACGGCATCTTTCGCTATGTCAAATTGCAAAGTTTCGGTTTTTCTTGGCCAAGACTAAGGTCGTGCACGTCTGATGCCAATCACGGCTCCACCCTTACCCGTACTTGTTCCTAAGCGGGGTTCGCCTGAGGTGGTGGATTCGCACCGTTTACTTGGTCTTGTTTTCGACCCACGCCAAAGTTTGGTGGCTTATATTCGCAGTCTTATGGCATCTAATACTAGTGCCATTTAAATTATTTGTTCCGTAATGTTCAGCTCTTGGAGTGCTGATAAAACTACTGCCTTACTTTTGTACCGATCCTTTGTTCGTTCGAAGCTTGATTACGGATGCGAGTTTTTTGCATCCTCAGCTGAGGGTATATTGTGGAAGGTCGACTTGATCCAAGACACCGGTATTCACCTAGGCGACCGCTGCCTTCCGCTTGTCCTCCAATGAGAAGCTACATGTCGATGGTTGGCTAGGAGATGTCACTCGCTCTGCACCGTACATAGTGCATTATGCGCTTGTTCGTGCGAGCCCAGCGACTCTCAGTCGCAAAAGGGTCTTATTCTTCCGTGGCCAATCTCAACGTTGCCTATGGCGCCATAAGATACCGCTCATACCCTAAGCCCTTTGTGTTTAAGGCTAGGAAAATCCTTTGAGAAATTGGTGTAGCTTTAGGGCCATTGGCGTCCCTCGTTCTGCCCAGTACGCCAGTCTAAAGGATACCACATTTGTCTATTACTCGCCTGTTTCTGTTCCCAAAGTTTCCACAGCAACGAGAGTACTGCGTTCGGCCTTTCTGGAGCACACTTTATGTCACGCTGGATCCCCTGCCACTGTATATGGATGGCTACAATTCCCGGGCGGGGTACGGTTTCCACGCCATATTTCCTCTGTTTGAAGTCAGTGGGGCTCTACCAGGCGTTGCGTCTAACTTCACGGCTAAGCTGGTTGCACTAAACCGATCGAGACGGGAGATAACGCGTCGTGCCCGGTTCGCTAACCGGATTGTTATTTTTACGAGTAGCGACTCACTAATTGCCCTTATTGCTATCGGGGCAGTGGAATCTTTGCACCACCTAGTTCGCGGTATACGTGACGCCACTGTTACGGTGAGCCTGGCTAATGTCGCGATTATCTTCTGGTGGATTCTTGGACATGTGGGTACTGCGAAGACTGAATGCGCCGCTGAGAGTGCCAAAGAGTCCGATATGACTGAACGAACAGATTTGCGTTTCTCTCTTTCTCACATTGACCTAATGGCAGGAATCAGATCTGGGGCTGCCTGGCTAAGAGGATGGGAGACGTCCGAGGGGAACTTAATGTTGCGTGCCATTGCGCTGTTACTGTTCCCATGGACCTACCCCATAATACCGCGAGGGCTTTAGGCTGCTTTCTGTCGTCTTACAATTGCTCACATTCACGAGACTCACAGTCATCTGCTGGAGCGCTTCCCTGCACCTTTCTACGATCATTGTGCTGTCTCTCAGACTGTTCGGTACATTCTTGTTAAATATCCTACTGGCGGTACCTGTGGCGGTACCGGGACGAGCAGGGTAGCTACCGCTTGTCCCGGGTACTCGTAACGGGTTCGTACAGAGACTTGTGGACTATCTGACATTTGGATGAGGCTGCCCAACTCCATTTTATTCGACTCTCTTTGATGTTGGTCGCATGATCCTGCGCTGGAAGGAAGCAGGCATCCGCATTACGCAGGAGCGTGCTTCTTTATTCTCTCTTTTTTGCCTCGTGTTTTTTTTTTGGGGGGGGGGGTTGCCCTCGGTTTTATGTTTGTTTGTTGTTTTTTTGTTTGTTTGTTTTTTTTGGGGGGGTGCAATTTAGTCTAACATTTAGGCTATAAGATAATTACAAGGAGTTGTGCCCTGGTAGGTAGTCGCCAAATACTAGTCTCTTTCTATTAAGAAAGCCAAACCAGCACTCAAGGAAACTGATTTTTCCTTTCTTGTTCCTCTACAACCAACTCTATTTGCCGCTCCTTTCTCCTTCACATTTTCATTCCTAGCAAGAAACTTGTCTCTTCATAAGGGATTGTGAAATTTCTTTTACATCATTCACATTATTCTTCTTCTTTACGTTTTATACTTTATTATATTTAACTTTATTGTCACTTCTTCGACCTTATTTAAAGCATTTCAATTCTTCTGGTGTTTTTTGTTATTGGCCATATTTAATGTCTGTGTACGGTCCTAAATTGAGTAATTCCTTAATTTTAAATTATATATATATATATATATATATATATATATATATATATATATATATATATGTTTATGAACAATTGTTAAATCTAATGACAGATTCCAAATATGTACATACAACCACTGTGGGGAAGCGAAGTAGTCTATTATCTCGAGACCAGTTTCGGCATGGAGTTTGTCATGCCAGCCTCAGTCGAACTACTACGCTCCCCCACAGTAAATAAATAATAATAATAAATAATAAGTCTTTTGTAAGGCGCTCTTTAAGGCCTGAGGCCTTCCCAGAGCGCACGTTGTGCTGAGATGAGAATGAAAATCTAATGGAAATTCAAGAGGGGGGAGAAGGCAATACTAAAAAGATGCGTTTTCAGGAGACGCTTAAATGTGGTAAGAGAAGAAGAAGACCTGATTTCAGCAGGAAGAGCATTCCACATTTTAGGGGCGCACATTGAGAAGGAGCAGTCCCTCATTGAGACGAGGGATGAAGAGGAATATTCAAAAGAGGTGCATGTGATGACCAAAGGGCCCGAGGGACATGGTGTGGGAAAGGGCAGAAGAGAGGTAAGACGGGGCCTAGTTGTTTAGGGCCTTAAATGTGAAGAGAAGTATCTTGAAGTGAGTACGAGATCTGACAGGGAACCAGTGCAGTTCATGCAGCAAGGGTTTCGAGGGAGAGAAGTGAGAGCGACGGAGGGGAAGCCGGGCGGCATAGTTCTGTACAAGTTGAAGGGGGCGGAGAGAGGAGGATGGCAGATTCACAAGCAGTGAGTTACAGTAGTCAAGGCGTGAGGTGATGAAGGCATGAACAGCAGTCTCAAGACTTTGGCGATCAAAGTGAGAGCGAATGCGAGATAAGTTACAAAGGAAACATAGAGAGGATTTGCTGACATTGCGGATATGAGGCTTAAAGGAGAGATGCTCATCAAAAACAACACCCAGATTTCTAACGCAGTCAGAGAAAATGATAGTATTACCGCCCAGAGTAAGCGAAGGAAAGAGAGATTTAGATTTTTTGACAAGAGCAGGGGTGCCGACGAGGAGGACCTCAGTTTTGGAGTGATTAAGCTTGAGGAAGTTGGTAGAGAGCCAGTCAGAAATGGAGGAGTAGGCAGCCAGGAGGTCAGTGATAGAGTAGGCAAGAGACGTGGGGGATGAGGAAACGAAAATTTGAGTGTCATCAGCATATAGGTGGAAGGATTGACCGAGATTACGGAGAAGGGAACTAAGAGGGAAAAGGTAGATACGAAATAGTAGAGGACCAAGGACAGAGCCTTGTGGCACTCCAAAGCGAATGGGGGTAGAGTCGGATTAAACGTCTTCAATCACAACGGATTGGGTACGAGACGAGAGGTAAGAGCAGAACCAGTCAAGCACGGTGCCTGATATGCCGAGGAAAGAGTGGAGACGATCAAGTAGTACGGTATGGTCAATAGTATCGAAGGAAGAGGAGAGGTAGAGTAGAACGAGGATGGAGACACAACCCCTGTTCGCGGCTCTTCGTAAGCAATCGGACACATTGAGAAGGGCGGTTTCTGTAGAGTGACCTGACTTGAAACCAGATTGATAGGTTTCATCAATGTTACAGGCCACCATGTGACTGTTGATGCGTGAAGCAACCACTCTCTCCAGAACCTTAGAGAGGAAAGGAAGTTGCGAAATCGGGCGATAATTGGAAGGATCAGTGGGGTTCAGTTAAGGCTTTTTAAGAATCGGACGGATGTGGGCACGTTTGAAGGAAGAGGGAACAAGACCAGTTGCAAGTGAAGTGTTGAACAGGTGAAGAAGCGTTGGGAGGATAGCAGGCAGAATTTTACATAACAGTTTAGGCGGAAAAATGTCCTTTGGGGAGCCCGATTTCTTAGAACACGAGAGCAGGGCTGTAAGCTCCAACGCGGTCACAGCGGGGAAAACGATAAGCGGCTGAGGCGGGAAGTCAGGGAGAATGGCAGGAGCCGGGACAGAAGGCTAAGGGAGGGAGGCACGGAGGTTAGTGACCTTATCTGCGAAGAAATTCGAGAGAGTAGCAGGGCTAATGGGTGGGAAGACCTGGGCTGGGGAAGTAAGACGGGAGAGCAGACGAAAGACGGTACGGGGATCATTCCTATTATCAGTAAGCAGATTACGTGAGTAGGCTTCACGAGCAGATTTTAATTTCGCCACGTAGGAATCTGTTGCAAGTCGGAACGCCAGCGAGAGAGGGATCGTGTCTTGGCCACGGGTGCGAGCCTTTCTAAGGACTCTTTCATGGGCACGCATGGACTGCCTAGCACGCAGGAGTTCCATAGAGTATTAAGGGGCACGGTGACAACGGGAGTTCGAAGGGGTGACAAGGGGAGAGTGAGCATCAAGACAAGTGAAAAGTGGTTGCTCCAAAGAAGAGAGAATCTGGTCAGGAGAGGCAGAAGCATCAATGGGAGTAAGTTTGGAGGCCACATCATTAGATAGGGAGGGAATATCAATGGAGGCAAGTCGACGGAAAGGCTTAGGATTATGAGACAGCTGGGGAGGTATATGGAATGGGATAGAGAAGTTGAAGTTGATAAGGAAGTGATCAGATATAGCATTGGACAAATTTGTAGTCGTCAGGTTGGAAACAAGACAGTCAGAGATTACAAGGTCTAAAATGTTACCGTGAGAGTGGGTAGGGGAAGAAACGTGTTGGGTGAGGGAAAAGAGATCAAGGATTTCAGAAAAGGCTTTGAAATTAGGATTGTGGCCAGGAAGGTTGAAATCACCGAGGATTAGCAGCGAACCAGTGGGGGAGAGGCCAGCGAGGAGGTTACTAAATTCATCAAGAAAAAGCTCGAGGGAGGAACTGGTGGGGGCGGTAGAGGACAAAGATAGTTAGAGAGGGGGTGGAATCAGAGACATTGATGAGCACCTCAAAAGAAAGAAGAGGGGGAGAGGGCAGATTATTCAGAGGGAAGGAGGCACTGTGAATGAGAGCAACTCCACCACCGCGAGAGTTACGGGAGGTATGGGAGTGGACGTAACGATCAGGGGTAGCGAGATTTAAACAGCAAGCAGAAGGGGCAAGCCAAGTTTCCGTGAGTCCAAGGAGAGTGACTTGAGTGTTAACGAGCAGGTCATGAATGTAGTCAGCCTTCTTCGAGAGGCTTCTGACATTGAGGAGAGACGCTGAGAGAACGGGTGAAGGGGCAGGTGAAGAAGAATCAGGGCTAAGTGGGGAGGCTTGATTCAAGTAAAAAAAGTTTTCTAAGAGCAGGAGCTAAACGGAAACCACGTTTAGTCTGGCGGCGGGAACGAGAAATTTCCAATGCATTAATGTAGGTAAGAGTGTTTTGAGAAACACTGGTAGCAGTTCCATTGAGAGCAAGAATCGTTAACCTATCAATCATAGTGGCTAAGCGACACAATAATGGGAGAAGCAACAATCGAGACAAAATAAAGAGTAATCGAATAGTGTGAACAAATAAAATTACGATAGAAACAAGAAACGAGGGAAAAAAAAATAGTGACGAATCAGAATTAGCGGTCGGTGGGGGGGGAGGCGTGGGCGGGAAGACAGAGCGGAGGTAACAACGAGGCAGCTTGAAAAAAAAAAAAAAAACACGTGGGTGTGGGAAGACAGAGCGGAGGTAACAACGGGTGGCTTGAAAAAAACACAAAAAAGCAACACAGCAAGTGGTGAAAGCACAGGCAATAACACTGCAAAAAACAAAATTAAAACACAACACAAAAGATAACTTGAACCGTAGAAAGAGCCACAGATAAGCGCATCGATCCACTCGCCAAGAAGGTTTTATTTACATATATATATATATATATAAAGAGAGGGAGATCGATAGAGAGAAAGAAAGATACAGACATAGTGAATGTATGCGTTGCTAGAGATGAAAGGTGTTTTTGCTAATAGCGGGCACCGAATATAGACCTTATCTCTTTCATCCACGCACGCGGTTTGGTTTCGAAGAACCAATTGAACTGTATCGACTCGGTCCTACGGGGAGGGGGGGGGCAGAGAAGGTTGTCGGCGGTTTTGAGGTTTCTTGCCTCTCCCAAAGAGCGGCAAAAACGCCCAAGTGCAAAGATTTTCGCCATGATGATAAAAATAGTTCAGACATAGGATGTAAATGACACGACTAGAGCGCGCGAGTTAAAAAAGGGGTGAAAAAGAAATTTTGGCTCGGTTGACTTTTAGGGATTTCGCCGCCTAATGATTTTTTTAAGCGTCTGTATTTTGTATTTGAATTAATTTAAGCTAATTTTAATCTAGATTCAGTTAGGTGACTATGGTTAAATAAACCTAATGTAACCTAACCTGAACTAATTAACTTGTAAATTACTTAAAGGCGACTTGACTCATAAAAGTCAACTGATGCGAAATTATAAATATTTGTTTGGTGATGTTGGTATGTTACCCCCAGGAAAAAGCTATTTGGATGGATCAAGTAAAGATATCCTTAGACAAAATAGACGGATTAACTTTATTTGGTTAATTGGGGGAGGATGACCTTTACTTGGTAAAATGGGAGGTAGACGAGGTTATGACATCGTCATTTTAAAGCTACTGGAATAAGCATAAACTAAGAATTAAACTCATGCGAGGATGTAAGGGAGAAATGCTTAGCTCTTATCTACAGGAATTTATGTAGCGTAAAAGAGATAAATACGTTTTCAATGATTTTCGCGATACGATTGCTAGCCAATACCGTTTTAGTTAAGTTATTAAAATGTAATTTCTAAGAGTTCTACAAAGTTTACAATTTTTAATTGTTTTAAAATAAATTTTCTAACAAATGTTCCTAAATAACTTTTGAACAGTTTTTTTTTTTATCCTTGGGAGGGATTAGCTTTACTTGGTAAAATAGAGGGATTATATTTACTTGGTCCATTTTGATTTGAAGCAGTTTTGCTTCAATTCATCCTTAAGTCTCACACAGCTTTCATTATTGTGTTATTTGTTTCTTACATACGTCTTTTACACGCACGTACACACTCATTTTTACATACAAATACATCTATATTTAACAATGCCTGCAAAGAGACATCTTGTTTGGGAATATGAACACGTCCAGGAGAGTTGCGTGTCCTCGTATTTCATTACACTGCGAGTCTCGTCGTTTGTTCCTTGGACTTACTTCCATACTTGTTCACCTCAAATTTCCCCATTTTACGAACTATTTCTAAAGAGAACTACAGTGGAGATGCCATTAGCTTTCACTTCTTTTAATGATAATTAAAAATGTCACATGTAGAGAAGCACTTTAACACTCCCACTGTACATATTTCTTTTTCTGTTGTGCCAATACATGAGTCAATGCACATCAATCTTTCCCACATTAAACCGTCCCCGACTGGTAAAATAAAATATCCGTTGGGTGACGTCACGGAAGAGATGACGTGCATAGTGACGTAGGTCAAGAGCATGATCGTGTGTGGGCGGGGCTTCTTTTTTTCGCCATTCTCTTCATTAAAACAAAGCCAACAGACCTAAGTCGCGTGCCCTCAATTATTCTCACTTATGACCTTATGACCATATGACCTTTAAAGCTTTCAACAAATGGGGCAATCCGACTCATAGTTAGTTTTCTTTTAATAATTCCCTGACTACTCTTGAGAGGACCATAGCAATTATATCATTCGAAAACAACATAAGGGTTTTAAATTTTGTTAGAATCGGCCGAATAGTTACGATGTTATTGCAAAAAGACTCATTGAAAAGTAAAATGGGTACCATCAAACCCGCCGACCGACCGACGATCGACACAGTAATTTATAGAGTCGCGCGGAGGCAATTAAAAATAATTCGGTGCGGGATTTAATTAATCCCCAATCTGAATTCATGTTGATGCCTTTTATTTCTCGGGAGGGGGGGGGGGAACTACAGTTTAACGATCCGAACCACGGTTATCTCCAGCGTATGGTGGCGCGGGACTACATCCGGGGGCTTAAAATCGCTGGAATCGGCGTTTCCACTCGGCTACGCCATAGCGCACCCTTCATTGGAGATTCGGAGCTCCATCAAAGGAAACCTTCAGGGACCGAATCACACGACGCTTCATTATAGCCACGCTCGACGGCCTCTCTTACCGCCCGAGAAGATCGACGACCTATACGACCTTAGGCGTTGAGGACACAAAGTAACGATGATGTGACAAACGAGGGCATTGCCACTCAATGTTGAAAAAATAAGAGAAGCAGATATAGAAAGGAATAAAGAATTGATGTAAATAAAGTAATAGGGAGTGTTGTAACTAAACTTAAAATAGGATGAACCATCGCAAAACCTCGAGGGAACCTCTTCATGGTGTATAGTCGCTCGAAAGTACGAACGTGAACTCTAAATTGTGAGCGGGTAACAGCATGTGGTATAAAAATTTCCTTGTAAGTTCCTAGCTTAGGGAGATACTGGGTTTGATGGGGTAACGCTTTGAGCGAAATATAGTTACTGTGCCTGGTAGCTTAGCCGTACTCATCTGACCGACAATCAGCAGACCCGGGTTCGAGTCCCGGCCAGGAATTCAAAACTTTTTTCCCCTGGCGTTATTTCTGTCTTCTCGGTAAAGGATCGCCTTCACTGTGCCGCCCTCTGCTCCCTTAGATTCTGGATTCTTCTAATGTCCCTTTCTCTTGCCTTTAAAAAACTCCGGTTTCTTGTCTCATTTGCGTCCAATTCTTATTCTTCTTGTACTTTATGTATTTATAGTCAGCTACACCACGTTTCTGTCTTAAAATTTTATTTGAAACACAGAAAATAAAATGGCATAGCCCTGTGGTGGAGGTATAATCACCCGCAGATCCTGTAGTTGCTCCTTCTTTGTGTGTATATATATATATATATATATATATATATATATATATATATATATATATATATATATATATATATATATATATATATATATATATATATATATATATATATATATATATATATATATATATATATATATATATATATATATATATATATATATATATATATATATATATCCCACCATATGTCTCTCCCACCCTCTTTCTATCCCACCTTCTCTCTCTTCTTCTCTTTCGTCTATCTCCCTCCCTAACTTTTTCTTGTCCACCCCTCCCCACCCCTTTTCTCTCACCTTTTCTGCTCCCTTCCTCACACTATCCCCCTCTCTCTCTCTCCCTCTTCCCCTCCCTCTCTCTCTTCCCTTCTCTCCCCATCTTTCTGTCCTCCTTCTTCCCACGCCCCTCTCTCCCCTCCCTCTTCCTCCACTTTCCCTCCCTCCCTCCCTTCCGTGTCTCTCTCTCTCTCTCTCTCTCTCTCTCTCGCAGGCAAGGCTGCACTTAAGAAGATAAGCTGTTAGTTAGACAGTCCCCCAGTCAGCTCATAAGAAACCCAAGTGCACGACAGAAGAAATGAAATATAATATAGGTAAATGAGCCGGGGGTAATTAAACCCTCCATTAGAATTGTATTCAATAAATGCATTAAGAATACTCGAAAGCAAACCCTTAACACCCTTTCATAGGAAATCTTGAGAAGCTTTTGCTTTTGGTCCTCGAAGAAAGGTCAAGATGCCCCGGGAGGACAGGAACCGGGATCCTTTTTCGAGTGGTGAAAGGAATCAGTTCTCCTGCCGCTTTGAAGGGCTGACAGCCTGTCTGGACATGGAGTCCTTCTCCTTTAAAGAATTGGCTTGAGTGGATGTTGCCAAAGGAATCAAACATCCCCATGGCGAGTTAGGAGTTTTATAATGGGGTGCCGGTCATCCTTGACATGGAGAGGAACTTTCACTTCGTAGATGAGTGGGCGCGAATTAAGAGATAAGCCAACACGAGCATCAGTAACAGGAAGTTTAGGAAGAGAGGTGGACAGCCTGAAGGAAAAAGGGCTTCATGGGTAAGCCTTTTCGTGGGAAGAGAAAGAGGAAAGAAGAGAAGAATAGAAGTACATAAGGATAAATGAGGAATGGATAATTCAAAAGTTAAAGGAGTGCTACAAGTGCCAATCTAAAGCCCCTATTCTCTGAGATGTTGGAGAGGAAAGTGTGGGGGCTGCGAACAAGTTCGCAGGGTTCCTACCCTGCGAACTTGTTCTCCCTTTAAAAGGGATAAAAAGGGATCATTTTTATTTTGTTTACAAACAATTGTGAATAAAGATAAAACTATTTTTAATTTATTTGTTTGTTTATTTATTTATGTATTTATTTGTTTGTTTATATCTACCGAGCAAAGCACAACAAGAGCATCTCCAGCAGGGAGTTTCTGATTTAAGGTTTCTAAAGATTGCGGTGAAGTTAAGAAAATGAAAGGATGTTGAAGATCCATATGGCTCGGAAAGTATAAAGAGGACAGACAAGGAAGTTTGACACTAGTAGGCCTCGCAACTCTCCGTGACCTTATTCCCGATAATTCATGCACTTCAGACTGCGGGCTTTGAGCCCGGGAGTGTAAGCAATCCTTCAGGTATTAAATTCATCATGGTTGCCCTGAGGTCCCCTACCGACTGCTCAATTTGCATGTAGTGAAGAAGAGGAAGATGTTGTTGATGATGAATGAGGGGGTGTAGAGGAAGAAAGACCCCTCTTGAGGTTGCTTCCTGGAATCTAGACCTTGTGACTAGAGATCCGGCATGAGTCAGACTCATGTGCTGGATGAGTCAGTTGTTAGACGACTGTATTCCGATATCCCACCCTCTATCCTGATCTGTTAATCTCCCCCGGCTTTAAACGGCAATCCGTCTAGCTTTAAACCTAGAAATTTCCTCAGGTTTTTGCGTCCGATGTTTATCTTCTATAGTGGGTGGTACCCAATCAAGAAAAGGCAGCATAAATAATGGGCGATAACCTTTCTTTATCATCAGACGAAGGGTGACTGAAGGAAGAATAGCGAGTAGAAGGAGTCGAATAAAAAGCTTTTACGTAAACGAAAATAAACGTAGCTTTGAAAAAGAGTTTGTACGTACTCTATGGCCGGTTTATTCTGGGAATGGTGAAATGTTTGGCGTTCATAGAACTGCTCTTAGATGAAATGATTTCACTGAGCCTGAATATTGAACGGTCACGAGTCACTTCACACACGCCAAACTGCTGTACAAAGGCATAGATTAAAGGTAATTTACCCAATTGCTGAATATTTAATGTCGACTCTGAGTCAGTGGTTGCGTTCACGGCCCAATGGCAAGGATGCACAACTGTCCCGCGGTTTCTTAGGTATGAAAAGCTTTTTAGGAGGGTTGACACTTTTATAATTCAGCCTTTTTTATAAATGATTATTCGTCTGTTCTCATTTTACAATTTTTCTTGCCTGTCGTTTCTCTAATTGAACATTGGCGTGATAGGAAGCAGCTATATTAATGGAGGGTCTATATCTCAATATTTTCCATTGTTCATTTTTTATTTAGAGAGCTTCTTATTCTTTTTTATATCAATTTCGCTTTTAAATTATATTTACCCTGGCGTCTTTTTTTGTTTTCATTCATACTTCCGTTGATTTCACTGCCAACTACTTACGCCCTGGTGTGGGCGTATATATTTACCTACATGCAAAAAAACAGACCGCGCACATTTTTTTATAACTGACTTATTTACAAATTTAAGAAACGAAATATATCTTTAAAGACTTAAGGTATGAGTCATTGACTCTTGCCAGGTTTAGCAGGTATAAAGGCAACAACCATTCTAGACCCAAGTTTAATAAATTCTTAAATTGAAGCTTGAGATATACTGATCTTGTTGAATGTGAAATATTTAACCATTCCGATGTTGTTGCTTTCACACTCTGTGTACAAACTGTCAGCTAGAACTGCTTTCATCCCAGGGTACGAGTATGTATTCAATTAACGAGGAATTCGTTACAAGATTTTGTTCCTTCGCCATTTTGGCAATATTCCACGATACCCAATCTTACACAAACAACCTTTTTTTTTAATTTAACCACATACCAATAAGGCATAAATCCGATTTCTAGGAGGGAAATGTATTTTCAAGAATTAACGTTCCAAACACACTGCAGACAACTATGAACGTAGGTTCTTCCAAACATCTCACCAAATCATACAAATAACCCGCCATGTATCAAACTCTTGACTGCGTAGGATATGTGGTCTCTATGACGACAGAAATTTGGTTCTTTAATAAATCAATATATAATGTTATTTATCGGATAAATATTTATAAAAAAATGTATTTTAGAAATTAATTAATTTATCTTTCATTATATATATATATATTATATATATATATATATATATATATATATATATATATATATATATATTATATGAATGCAATGTCCCGCAGGAAAAGATAAAATGGTGTTTTCAAGTAATTTCGAACTTTATTAAGTTCCTTATCAAAGATAACTACAAGAAATAATATTATATTAGAGGTATATATACGAAACAAAAGTATGAAAGACCGCCTCAAAAACAAGAAATTACCAATGAGGAAGACGGAAGGATTACAAGAAGCAGGTAGTAAGGTCAAACTGAGAAGACGGAAAGAGTAACTGATTAAAAGAAATGGAGATATCCTAACGAGGGAGATTATAAGACACGAGTAGCGACAAGTGGGGAAAATAAAGTGTACATAACAGAGCAGTGACAATTTTGAAAAAAGATTGGGGCCAAACTAAAGATTGTACATAAAAAACTAAGAAAAAAAGTCAGAACTAATTTCTTTAAGTATTAGTCTTTTAATTATAGCATCTATTTTATATAAGACAGGGGAAAGGTTAAAATTATCAGTGTCTTATAAAAGCACATTCAATGATATTCCTTTTTATAGGGTCATTGGAACAATAAATAAATTTTGCCGAGTTCCAGGTAATTAGATGGTCCTTATTTTACATATGGACAAAGAAAGCACTGTTATCTGCCTCTCTTCTCAGTTCGACCTTACTACCTGCTTCTTGTAATTTTTAATGTGAATTTTTACCTTCCCCCTTCCGTCTTCCTCATTGGTGATTTCTTGTTTTTGAGGCGGTCTTTCATACTTTTCTTTCGTATATATACCTCTAATATAATATTATTTCTTGTAGTTATCCTTGATAAGGAACTTAATAAAGTCCGAAAGTACTTGGAAACACCATTTCATCTTTTCCTGCGGGATATGCATTCATTTGCTACCCTCACGTGATACTTTGTGAGTTTTTCATTTTTCATATATATATATATATATATATATATATATATATATATATATATATATATATATATATATATATATATATATATATATATATATATATATATATATATATATATATATATATATATATATATATATATTGATGTACGTAAACAGCCCATACGTACGAACTCCAGCCATCACTCGGTCCTTCTTATACCACGACAATGATCTATAATTGTTAATTTCAGTGTACAAATTAACAATTATAGATCATTGTCGTGGTATAGGAAGGACCGAGTGATGGCTGGAGTTCGTACGTATGGGCTGTTTACGTACATCAAAACTCCTGGATTACGTTTTATCTCTAAGAGTGCTATATATTTGATTAGTATAGATTAATTATTATTATCTGACTATTACTTCTTTAATCTTTGAGGGTTCCCAGTGCCTTGCTTAGCGTTTCGAGGAATGAATAAAAATTTGTTTTAAAACACTAAAACTTTAATTAAAAAAACACTAACCAACGAAATTTAACACCTTAAATACACAGAAATGAATTTAACAAATTTAAGTGAGGCTTTCGAAAATTACATACTTGAAATTATAGTGATGGTTGTCCCACAGCTTACTTTAATATAAAACCTGCAAACAGACTTTACTGAAGCGGATACCGGAGTTTTAATACCTTTATAGATTCCTACTAGAATCGGGTCTGAGTTTGACTTTTAGCTCAATTGTCACGTCACCTCAGGAATGTTGTTTCCGGGCCGACGTGCGACACTTGTCCAGATGTGTCTGTACGGGAGAAATAGCTTTAAAGCCACAACGGACTTTGGCGCGTGTGGCAGATGGAGAGGCACACGTCTTCGGTAGGAAATGATCTCACCACGGGACAGTGAAAGAATGTTTCTTTCTTCTTCTTGGATTACTCTGGGGAATAATTCGCACTGGCTAGCGATGAGTCAATGCTTGAATCCTTTGACTCGGGGAGGTGCTGGAGGGAGTTCACTCGGGGGTATTCCTCAAGGGCTAGGCCTATCTCTGTGCTTTGGGATACAACAGGATAGGGGTTTTTTTCCTGACGAGAGTAAGTTGAACTTGCTTCTTAAATCAAGTTAACTTAAAGTTCGGTGTGACCACCAGGAACTAGCTCGAGGATGAGCTTCTTCTTAGTCCCTTTTGTTGGTAGCCGGCCTCTTGCCGGGGTCTTCGTGGCATTGATGACTAACGTAATCTACCTCGTTTTCCCCAAAGATATTTGCTTTTATACGTCGCCACCCCACTTGGGTAGAGGTAGGAGGGGGGGGGGGATTTGTGGACAGGCCGCATGAAGTCTCCTCCTCCAACGGTTTTTCTCACAGCGTCGTACAGCTGGTCCTGTGGAACTTTCTGGCTTTAGGGCCACGCTCCTCTAATTTCGCAGCTGCGGTGAAATTGAATACCAGCTCTTAGGGGAAATCTTGCTGTTTTAACCGATGTTAGGGTTTCGGTTCCTGACCTGAGCTGATTATTTCATTATGTGGTCGGGGATAACAGTTCAGTTTCTCCTCGAGACGAGGGGCGAGAAGGGAGAATGTTAAGTGGTTGAGCTACGGCGTCTCCATTGCCAGGACGTTGTGGTTAACGACCAGCGGCTCAACTCTGAAGGGAAGGGGGGAGTATCGATTTCCTTACAATCATAGAATATATATTAAACTAAAGCCCGGAATTGTATGCCTCTCTATTCTTCGAATATATTTCTTGCAAAATCCTTTCTTTCATTTTGATTTATTTTTTTTCCGATTTATAAAACAAACAAATAGTACTAACAATTCTCAGTTGCTTAGCCTTAGCTACCGTTCGAGTCATCCATTGCTAGTAATGCAAATTACCCCATCCCCCGCCAACCCATGGTTACAGATTCCCCTATCTCAACCATTTTCATTCCTGACTGGCAGGGTTGCCCCGTTCTTTATATCTGCCTTCATTGGATAAACTCGCGAAGCTTTTTGACCAAAAACATGGACATGAGACTGCTCCGGAAATAATGCTTTCAAATCTCCCTCCCGCATCTTAGCTTGATGGTGTCTTATTACTAATATTCATTAATTATCATTACTTCATTTAGGGTCTTAGCTAAAGCTTTTTTTTATTCATTTTCCCAGTCCGATCCACTTATTTTCTTTATAATAAAGGCTGTGCTCCCGTTTAAGAGCCCGGATTTCTGTTTTATTAAAAAAAATCCTCTATGTCGTTCTTATATCGAAATGGCCAAAAATCATGATATGCGTATTTACATCCCCTGGCATCCGATAAGCAAACGCAGATTTGATTTGATAAAGTCTCAAAATGAAAACCAGATGACTCAATAGCCCAATAAATGGCCACGTCATGCAGCTCGAACGAAGCAGAAGCGAATCCATCGTAGCCACGTTGGAATTGAGACTGCACTTTCCGATCACTAAACATGATGTGTGATTGCATATTTAAATGATTGATTTGATTTAACGAAAATGTTCCTTGTTTAATTTTGCTTTCCCGAAAAAGCTTACTTTCGGGCCAGTAGGAGTAAAATACTGAAATCAGTTTCGATTAAATAAATAGAAACATTAGGACCGAGGAACCATTACATGAGGAAATCCACAAATATATGCACACACCCATTATACACCCGTGTACGCACTTAGACACATATGTACATGTGTACACGTTTTTTAACAATATAATGGAATTATTGTTTAAATGTTTTAACCTTTTTAATATCCCCTTTTCGCGATATTCAAATTATTAATATCATTAATTTTGATCTAAGAAGTGAAAACCAGCGAAGATATCTCCTCCATGGAAATTGTGAAGAGTTGGTAAAGAAAGTATTAAAGTTAGAGTAAATAAAAATGTAAACCAGAAAAGACGAAATAAGGAAGGAGAAAGAGAAATAAAATATAATCCCGGATTTAAGATTCGAAGGTTGTTTAAATATTATCAGGGAAGCAAAAACTAATTTAAGCCAACATTCAACAAGATAATAACAAACAGAAGAGAAAACAAATATATAGAAAAACAAAAGGAGAAAAAGGAACACGGATAAAGACTTCCCTTAAAAAAAACCCATAAGCTCTAAATATTGGTTAAGTGTATTTAAAATATATAAAAGATGTTGGCATATAGAGCGAAGAAAATAACATACGGACTTTAAAGTCTAGCAACAATTGTGTTACCATCCTGAAGAGTAATCAGAAAAGTAATAAAAAGTAACTGGAATAAGTAAATTATTTATGGTGATCCTAAATAATGATACTAATATTTATATTCAAATATCTTCGTAACATAGTGATACAAACACGAAGCCAATATCAATGCAATATTTAATGTCTGTTTTAAATTGAATTCAAACATGAGCAACTTTAGTTAACCCTCTAAGTCCTAAAATTGACTTTGCAATATTTTGTTTATTTGATCATTTTACATTAGTCTAATTGGAAAGGATGCGATAAATACATTATCAAGGCTTTATTAGAAGAGAAGCAAATGTATATGAAGCACTAATTCTAAGAGAGTATTCTAATTTCATTTCGAAAAAAACAAAACTTTTGCTGCATATTTCTTAGGAAATTGCGAAATTGGAAATATCGAACGTCATCCCGGAAGTGGTAGGCCTTAGTCAAACGGAACTGTGGAAAACAGTGAGATTAGTAATGATTTTTTCTAAGTCAGTAAGATAAACCAGATACAAGTAAAAGTGTGCGTGAAAATGAAAAAAAAAAAAATAGTATTTCTCGGTCTTCAGTAAAAAGAATCGAGTTAGATCTGTATCTAAAAACACAGCTTTATCCGACTCTTGAGAAGAAAACAATAGGTCAAGCGAAAATATATATTTTTTTGAGATTTCGATCAGACAAAATAATAGAAGGTATCTGGAGTTTTTTTCTGAGGAAAATCAATTTTAATATTGAAACGCCTAGAAACGCCTAGAAACGCACTAAATGATTATGTTCGCTCACAAAATCGAAAAAAGACCGTACTATGACGACTCGTGCGAACAAACTCCCTTTACTTTTTGCAATGGTCTCTTTGGCTGCCTCATCTAAGAATAAAACCACTAATTTTTATAACTTGTGGTGCAAAAATGAATCCAAAATAATATGATGATGCCATCTTGTTTCAAATGCCAACGAATTAAGGGAAATGAAAATGCCTTTCTCTGTATGCATGCATTGTCCATGTCCAAGAAACAACAACATAGCCCAGAGTCCATACTCCCAACTTTATCGAACCAGAGAACTAGTCACTAAGCAGTCCTAATCATACATAATCCATTAACTTTTTCGTGTTGTCAGAATTAAAAAGATAAGTCTAACGTAGAAGGAAAATTAAATATGTGCTTCATCTTTCCATGTGAGTCTAGTGCAAAGGCTATTTCTAAGTAGAGATTTGTTCTTTCAGTGTCAATCTGGTGCTGAAGAAAAAGAAATCGACTTAGAGAGCTCTACTACAGTTTGTCGTGAATGAGACGGAGTCATATTGAATCTTTTTTCAAAACTGAACTTGATTCTATATATGTCGTAGAATGGACTCTCGACGATATACCATATATGACTATTCGTTGAGGGAACTATTCAATTATATTTAGAGTGCGTGGTTGTCTCGTCGACCGAGGTTATTTATCTTCAATATGCTTAAGAAGTTGAACTGAGCTCAAGGATAATAATATGGCTATCATTAATAAAATAGAGTTTTATTAATAAAACTATAAACAACACACAAAACGGAAAATATTGACATAAACAGAAAATGGAAAGGGTCGTGGGAAATCTGGCTAATCCGAAGATTAAGATTTGGAAGAGATTTAAAAAGGTAAAACAAATTAAAATTAAAGGGATGGGATGGTTCGCTAAACCATTTAAAGCACAGGATAGGGTTGACAAAAAGGTTGAATACTCAAAGGTAATGTTCAGCTTACGTAATTACACGTGTTGTGCAGAGGAAGGCGACGCGAAGGAATCTTCGGTCCGCTGGCGAGTTCCAGCCGAAGGAGGGGAATTAAATTATCCTGACGTGGCGTCTTGAGAATGAGAACCGTTTCTTGACGAACGGGCTTGAAGAACAATGGCTGTTCTACGTTCTTCTCTTCTGAACAACAGAGGGGGGAGAACCGTCTCTTGTCTACGGGCTCAAAGAACAATGGCTGTTCTAACGTTGTTCTCTTTCTGAACAACAGGGGGGGGAGGGTGAGAACCGTTCCTTGTCAACGGGCTCAAAGAAAAATGGCTGTTCTAATGTTGTTCTCTTTCTGAACAACAGGGGGGAAGAGGAAGAACCGTCTCTAGTCAACGGGCTCAAAGAACAATGGCTGTTCTAACGTTGTTCTCTTTCTGAACAACAGGGGAAGCCTTGTGGACTTGGCGTCTTGAAGGCTCGAACCTTGGCACTCAAGGGATATTGTCCTCTTCTGGACAATGAGGGTGGATCTCGAGGTAGAAGGCCCTTGGTGCACAAGGTGGGAGTGGATCGTAGTGATGTCTCGCGAAGAAAATCTGGATCTCGAATCTATTCTTAGTGGTAAAGTTTCCATATAAATAGTCGAGACTCCCCTTGGCGTAGGGGACAATGGAGTGGGAGCTTCGAGGAAGTGCACAGCCGCGCCTGAGAACAATACCTTATCTGCCCATAAGCCTAACTCAATCTGGCGTGATCGGTGCATGGGGCGAACGGGGGAGGAGATGAACCTCCTTGGTTAAATATTGACTCAGGTGGCGCAATAACGCGCCAGGCTCAAAGGCGAAGCTGCACGTGGGTAGCATCGTGTTTCTAAACAACATGTGATAACGGTTGAAATTAAGCGGCCTCAAACCGTTCTATCACACCCCTCCATTCCGGGGGAAGTTGTCACTTCGAAGAAAAAAAGAGAGAAGGGACAACGATAGAGCTCTGTTGTGGGGAACTCGTTTTCTTGTACCAACCGTACCTTCATGCACCTAACTAGTATTACCTCAATACATATGATTATTTAGATCTTTTGATTATAGGGGAAACTAACCTTTAATACAAACTTAATCATAAAAGGGGCATGGAGCAATGAAATGATATAAAATTAGTACATATGGGACAAAATAATTTATACGTAATTTAATGGGTACAAATATATATATATATACATACAAAAAAAATAGACATTGAGCGTTACAAAATTCAGACATATACATTAACTAATTATATTACAAGAGAATCTAATTTAAGTCGTACAAGACGCTATATACATACATGGAGATCCTAATCCTACGAATACAATTAATCTACGCTATTTGGTAACGCATTCCTACTGAGTGCGTCGGCGACCTGGTTATCGGAACCTTTTATATAATTTATCTTAAATTGATACTCTTGCAAGAGTAAACTCCAGCTCATAATTCAGCCGTTGGAGTGTCGTACATTCCGAATATAGGCCAACGGGCGGTGGTCAGTTCCTATCTGAAATTCTTTTCCTATCAAATACATTTTAAACCTGTCAATAACCCAGATAATTGCTAGAGCTCCCTTCTCTATAGTGGCATATCTCTTTTCGCGTGGTAATAATTGGCAACTAGCATATGCAACTGGATGACCCGTTCCGTAATCCTCATATTGAAGGAGTACACCTTCAATGCCCTTGTTGCTCGCGTCGGTCTTAATCCCAAAGGATTTTTCCGGGTTGGGCAACTTTAAAATGGGGGCAGAAATGAGCTTACTCTTGAGCTGATTAAAATGGGAAACAGCGACATCATTCCAACGTAGACGATCGGGGGAATTCTTTTTTAAAAAGGAGCTGAGGGGCGCCGAAATTGCAGTGAAATTCGGGACAAATCGCCGATAGTAAGAAGCTGATCCTAGGAACGATCTTAATTGCTTCTTAGTAATCGGGAGGGGCATGTTTGCGATTGCCTTAATCTTGTCCTCTTGGGGACCTAACTGGCTTTGTCCTATTTTGAAACCCAAATATTTTATGGTTTCGTGGGCAAAATGGCATCTGCTGGGGCCAATGGTGAGGCCATTTTCGCGCAGTCGCTCGAAAAGAGCTAATAGGGTGGTTAAATGGTGACTCCATTCACGAGTAGCAACATAGACGTTATCAAAGTTAAAGGATACATTCGGAAGTCCATCTAACAACCTTCTCATGAGACGGTTATAGTTGCTACAAGCAGTGACGAGGCCAAAAGGAAGGCGCTTAAATTGCATAAGGCCTTTCTCTGTTGCAAAGGCGGTATATGCTTTGACATCGAGCCGGAGGGGGATTTGATAATACGCCTTGCACAAATCGAGTTCTGAGATGAACTTGGCGTTTTCAAAAAGGTGGAGGTTTTGGTCTACCAACGGGATGGGCTCAGCGTCGAACACAGTTACCGAATTTAACTTCCGGAAGTCGATGCACATCCGATAACAGACATCAGGTTTCTTGACCATGACGATTGGGGAACAATAACTAGAGGTGGAAGGTTCTATTATGTCTAAACTAATCAGATTATCAACTTCGGGGTTAAAAGCTTGGCGTAAATGAATCGGCATGGGATAGGGTTTTGAACGGTCGGGTTCTAAGGTTGTTAATTTAATATCATGCTCGAAACTAGTAGCGCATCCAGGCTTCTCCTAAATAACGTCGTCGAACTGACATAATAGTTCTTGTAGCTGACTCTTTTGATGTGGTATCAGCTGCGCGTCAATATCCAGGTCAGAGGGTTCCAAAGACTCACCTGGTAGGGAAGGAGGAGGGTAATCGGCATCAGGTTGGATGCACACTGTCTGTATTACATCAAGGGACTCCGCGGGGTAATCCTCTTCAAGCGCCGATGTTTCGTCCAGTGCTACGAACGTATCCCCATGGGCGCGTTGGGGGTACTTTTGTTCTTTGGGTCCACGGACAGTCTCCGTGTCCTTATCTTGGGCCTTATCACCTAAGGGTGTTAGTAATTCACACTCCTTTTGTGCCGTCCTAAAGTCCTGGTTAAGGTCTCCGAGAATTCGGACGGTATCGGGGTTCTGATGGGGACGGGCTCCTGGGCTTCTTTCTTAGCTCGGCCTCGAGGAAGGGCGGCCTGGGACTCAGGGGCGGAACTTACTTGGGGGCTCTGTCCTATAAGTATGGAGCAGAATTGTATGGGTGCTGAAATGACTTCAGCCCAGCCATCATAATATTGACACTGCAGGTAACATCTAACGACGGGCAATTGGTTCGCCCGCCCAAGGTAGTCATGTACTACCGCAAATTTTTCGTGGTTAGGGTCCACTGGGGGGAAGAGCTCGTCGGACACGATGAAACACGTGCACCCTGTGTTCCTGACGAGAGTCGATACTCGGCAGCGGTTCACGCTGCCCTCCTCAAATTTCAAAGTTCCCGGTGAACTTTTGTCAAAAATAAAATTTACCTATGGCCTGACGGAGGGGGAGAAGTTGCTGCTTGGGTCTGCACCACTGGGAAAGCCGGGGTGGCATTAATCTGGTGAACTTGATGGGCTGGTCCGCTTTTAAGCCTAGAATTTTGGAGGCAATTCCAGTTCATGTGGTTTTCTACACCACAGGTGAAGCATATGATTGGTCGCTTCGGGAAGAGAGATGGAGGAGAAATCTTAACGGGAGGTTTGGAGTCCCGTTGTTGGTTTTGGGGAAAGAAGTTTTGGGGTTTTACGGGGCTCGGAAACTTCGTCGGCCTTCCTGTGAAGGGGCGCGAATCCTTCCTTCTTTCCTTGTAGGGGGATTGGTGAGAAGTTCGATTCTCCTTTGGGTATAAATTATGGCTTGCGGCATAGACATCCGCTTCTTCGGTACACTCTTTAAAGATATGGCACCGACGATCCTTGACGAACGCGCGTATCTACGTCAGGAGAGACGCCAAAAATTGATCATGCAACACGAAGTCTGTTAAGGACTCGTAGTCAGGATCAACCTTTGAGGATTCTAACCAAAATTTAAAATTCCTCTGAAGAATGTATCCGAATTGACGGAACGTCTGTCCGGGTTTAATACGACCTCCTCAAAATTCTTGGCGGTAGAAATCGGGAGTCATATTATGAGCGGCCAATAACTCAGCTTTTAAGGTGCTGTAGTTAATTGTACATTTAGATGGTAAAGATATGAAAATTTCGCGCAATTTACAATTTAACAAGGGAAGTAATCTGACTACACCTTCAGCCTCCAGATCTATGTTATTGATTTCGAGGATCTTTTCGTAGTGGCTAAAAATGCTCCGAAATCCTCTCCATCCTTGAAATTGGGGAGCTTAAATGGGAGATTGGGTGGGGCTTCTGAACGTGAAGTGGCGGATTGTATATTTCGGCTTCAACACGAGCCATTTCATTCTGATGGTGGAGCTCAGCTTGTCTTTTCCGTTCCTCTCTTTCTTCTCGTTGGATTTCTATTTCTTTTTTTTTCTCGTTGGATTACTCTTTTTTCTCGTTGGATTTCTCTTTCTCTTTCTTTTTCTTCTCTTTCTCTTTCTTCTCTTAACTTTTCTCTTTCCGTTCTTTGCTCCGCTTGAACGTATTCAATTAATTTTTTTCCGGAAAGTCCCAAGGATTCTCCTTGCGCTTTGAAGATTTCGAACTGAGTCATATTTGCACTTGGGGGGCGCAATAGTCAACCAACTAAATTCCTTGCAATAAGAATTAGGCCTTCTAGAGAATTAGCCTACCTAAATATGGGCACTGACATATTCGTAATTGGTTTCTCGATCTAGATAACCAATGACTAAAATCACACAAAAAAAAACACAAACAAATTATTATAATAGTTACTTGAGCTACTCCAGCTTCTTAAGTTTCAAAAAAGGGGATAGCAATCGTTAAAACAAAAGGGAACTACTATACTCTATCCTTATAACGAATAACACTATGCTTTACTCGAATGAGAGCAGTGTTTGCAAAGATATAGCGTTAAACTTTACACACTTGATACCAAATTTAAATAGTATATATATATATATATATATATATATATATATATATATATATATATATATATATATATGTCGTAGAATGGACTATCGACGATATACCATATATGACTATTCTTTTGGGAACTATTCAATTATATTTAGAGTGCGTGGTTGTCTGGACAACTGAGGTTATTTATCTTCAATATGCTTAAGAAGTGGAACTGAGCTCAAGGATAATAATATGGCTATCATTAATAAAAGTGAGTTTTATTAATAAAACTATCAACACACAAAACGGAAAATATTGACATAAACGGAGAATGGAAAGGATCGTGGGAAATCTGGCTAATCCGAGGATTAAGATTTAGAAGAGATTTAAAAAGGTAAAACAAATAAAAATTAAAGGAATGGGATGGTTCGCTAAACCATTTAAAGCACAGGATAGGGTTGACAAAAAGGTTGAATACTCAAAGGTAATGTTCAGCTTACGTAATTACACGTGTTGTGCAGAGGAAGGCGACGCGTAGGAATCTTCGGTCCGCTGGCGAGTTCCAGCCGAAGGAGGGGGAATTAAATTATCCTGACGTGGCGTCTTAGGAATGAGAACCGTTTCTTGACGAACGGGCTTGAAGAACAATGGCTGTTCTACGTTCTTCTCTTCTGAACAACAGAGGGGGGAGAACCGTCTCTTGTCTACGGGCTCAAAGAACAATGGCTGTTCTAACGTTGTTCTCTTTCTGAACAACAGGGGGGAGGGTGAGAACCGTTCCTTGTCAACGGGCTCAAAGAAAAATGGCTGTTCTAATGTTGTTCTCTTTCTGAACAACAGGGGGGAAGAGGAAGAACCGTCTCTAGTCAACGGGCTCAAAGAACAATGGCTGTTCTAACGTTGTTCTCTTTCTGAACAACAGGGGAAGCCTTGTGGACTTGGCGTCTTGAAGGCTCGAACCTTGGCACTCAAGGGATATTGTCCTCTTCTGGACAATGAGGGTGGATCTCGAGGTAGAGGGCCCTTGGTGCACAAGGTGAGAGTGGATCGTAGTGATGTCTCGCGAAGAAAATCTGGATCTCGAATCTATTCTTAGTGGTAAAGTTTCCATATAAATAGTCGAGACATCCCCTTGGCGTAGAGGACAATGGAGTGGGGGCTTCGAGGGAATGCACAGCCACGCCTGAGAACAATACCTTATCTGCCCATAAGCCTAACTCAATCTGGCGTGATCGGCGCATGGGGCGAACGGGGGAGGAGATGAACCTCCTTGGTTAAATATTGACTCAGGTGGCGCGATAACGCGCCCGGCTTAAAAGCGAAGATGCACGTGGGTAGCATCGTGTTTCTAAACAACATGTGATAACGGTTGAAATTAAGCGGCCTCAAACCGTTCTATCACACTCATGTTTGTTTCCTGTTTTTAGCGGTAATACTTAAATGAGACATTGAAATCTAAAAACTAATACGTTGGGGGGTGAGGGCAACCTATATATACGTATTGTCGAGGTATACCTGTGTAGACTAGCTCGGCGCTCAATCTTACACAAGTACCGCCAGACAGCTGGCCACAGGCCGCTTGAGTTATGTCTGAGCGATTAATAAAGAATGCGAATCACGGTTGATCGGGTTTAGATTAATGGCTTGCCAAGTTGCAGTTCAAAAGATATATAAAGAGAATACCTAAAAATATAATTTTAATATACATATAACAAAAAGGGGGCAATTTATATATATATACAAAAGGGGGAACAAATTACTTATGGTAGTTAAATGAATTAAATGAAGATTAACGAGGTAATCTGGGGATGACCATACACGAGCGCTTTACCTTTAAGCGTGGGAGAATTGGATGGGGGGTGGAAGACAACGGCGCAGGTCTTCAAGAAGATAATTCGGGGAGTCCTGACTAGGAGGACTCTAAAATGGGGTTGGATTACTTCGTGATGAAGAATGAGATTTTCTCTGCTCCAGAGAGACGTAATCTCAATTCGAGACGATTCTGCTGATCGGCAGAGAGTCTCGGTCTCGAAAGACGGGAATCTTGAAGGGCTGGTGAAGATGAGAGGGCCGCACAACTCTCCGGGACGAAGGGGACTCGATAGCTTTCCTCTGAATATGGGCCAAAGCTGACGAGATCTTCGACGACGTACAACGACGAGTTATGGTGGGGGGGAGGGGTCACGGGAAACAGACGGCAGTCTGGACGGAGTGAATGGCGGGCTTTCAATCTCTTCGAGAGATGGTGAGCTTCGGGTTAAATACCCGGGTGGCTTTTCTGCTAAACGCGTCAGGGCCTTGCGGTTCCCAAGGAATTTTTGGCGCTAGTCTAAATAAACACAATTCATGATAACGCGTCGTTCCAGACGATCAAACTCGCCTCGCAATTTGGGGTTAGGGTTAATACGGCCGTGCACGGCGTTATCGCAGGGGAGGATGGGGGGGGGGCGATCGACGTCTGAAAACAAACACAGCTGAGACGAGTGATCAAGTGATTGGCGGATTCTTCCTCGACTTTCTAACATTCTCACGTTGGCTCACGTTACCTTGAAAGAATAGAGGGGTATCGCTAAGGGGCTTCCTCTCACGGTTTTCCTTCGAGGGCATTCCCTCACACGTATAAATAACGCCATCAAAGCTTATGAAGAATTACGCTCTTAATTCGACCAGTAATCCCAATTCTTTAAATTGGCCAAACTGGAGACAGTAGTGTTGAAATTGGTAGATTTGAAAATAACTCGATTAAAATGGATGGGCTTGTGTCGTTTACCTATTCTACAAAAATTATGATAAAGGTTATTTCATTATTAACGTGATTGGTTGGAATTTCCTTTATTAAGTTAATATTTGCAACAATAACCGAACTAAAGCTATCCTATAAATGCTCTTACTTTATTGACTTTGACTTTAATCTTTCCTCCTTACTCACTAGCTCAACTTTATCCTCTGGCTTTTACTTCTGTATCTCGTATGTTTCACCCATATTACATTCGGACATTTCGACCATCGCGGTATATGCCACGTTCATAACGTGGTGAAATCGTCCTTGAAAAGTTCTCATATATTCGGATATTATCTGGTGACGAATCTCTGCCACATATTCGCGATAAACAAACAAGTCAGAACTTACGTCAACATCTTCCCACTCTTCGTATATCTCCCGAACTAATCCTGTTTATATTACAGTAAAGGCGAAATTCTCCTGCAAACTACGGGTAGTGAAACTGAAGGTCTAATTTTGACTAAAGTTCGTATTGTCTGTTAATGTCACTTCAATGACAGCAATGCTCGCGATTGAGACGATGACGAATGTCGGTTGAACCAAATGAGCAGAAGTTGAATTTTTTGCCTTGAATAAAAGCACAAAAAAAAAATAAATTGTAGTGGAAGGATGAACAAAAGATTGTCGATAATATTCGGAAAAAAAAGATCTTTGAAATGAAATTTAGCTTTTCGATTGATTGGAGGAAGCGTGGTTTTGATCCGTTGTCGTCCTTTTGTTCTGTTCGGCCTTAAGAGCTGATAGAAAATTATCTAGACTTAAAAACCAGCTTTAATTAAAATACTATAGAAATAATAATAACAAATAAATATCATAAATCAACGGGGACAACCTTACCCCCTGTATATATCTATGAGTATATATCGAGAAGAGAGCTAAAGGCAATCTTGGTGATGCTGTTTATGGGGGGGAGGAGGGACTTGGATGACGTCTGATAGGCCCCTGCGGCTTTTATCCTCCGTTGAATTATGCCATGTTAACTCTTTAAAATCCTAAAAGACACGACGGTGTTAAACTGGAAGGAGTCTTCCTACTGAAAACCAACGAATAGACTAGGAATGGATGCAAATCGTGGGCAGCGAGATCTGAAATTAATATCGAAAAGAATTTCTGTTGCTACAAAATCGTAAATTATTGGAATGGTCCTTCCGCCGAGGTCCAAGAACCACCTTGATGGTAATTTCAAGAAATGGTATTAATTGGATGGAGGGAGGGAGGCTTACGCTAACCAAATGGATACGGTGTTGGACAAACAGCGTCGAGGTACGAGTTGAATCCCATCGATTGCGAGTACAAAGCTTATAGCCACGTCATGAGCTGACTGCCCATTGGAGAATACGCTGAAACTTACACCCGCGATGGTCGCCCATTAGCGGATACGCTGAAACTTACCCTCCAGGAGATAAGTAAATCCACACTCATACAGTCAATGACAACACCGTTAGCGATCCCTTACCGTCTTCACAACAAAACATACCCACTCTTTCCTTTGTTCCGGAACCCTCCCCAACGAGATCTCGCCCCTGGTGCCTTCGCGTTTGTCATCCTCATCTTTATGTGCATTTCATTATCCGGTTGGTTGATCTTGTCCACGATGCGAGGGACAGATGGCGCAATTTAGGGCATAATTGAATAGGTCTAACCTTGGGTGGACTATTGTTCTTCCTTAGCCACAAATTCCTCCAACTCTAAAGGCAATCGTAAATATTACATAACAACTCGAGTCAAAAATGTCCTTGGAATTGACCTCTAACAGTTGATTGGAGGTCATAATTAGGAGGCTATGAAGGCGCGCGCTCACTCGCACACACATACACACTCTCTCTCTCACTATTTCTCTTTCTTTCTCTATCTATCTATCTATCCCCCTATCAGTTAATCTGAAGTCTAATAGCGATTCAATAAAAGGATGACTAATAATTATTAATTGACAAAAATATTGATAATGAACAAATGGACATTAATGATCAGGTTTATTTTAATATTTACTTTCCTTAAATGGTGAGAAATATTGTAAAATTACATAGCGAAAATGACTGAAATTACTAATCCACCTTTAATTACTTAAAATGTTAACAAGGAGTCTTACTCTAAATTTAGAGAAGAGAAGATATGTACGATCTTGCAGAAGATCTCAAATTCCTTATTGTCGCCAACTCCTATTAACATAAACTCATAAGCGAGAGTTTAGTGTAATAAATCTCACTCCGAAAGATTATATTCACCCGGGTTTTGTAAAGGTTGACTCATGTCATTTATTGAGGTCATTGATGGAAATCGCCAGGTGATAACAACTTCGTAGATGAACCTCGTAATTCCATGGTAATGGAGAGGACAGGGTACACGACTCTCTACCATCAGGCTACTAATAAACTTTTGCTGGGGCGGGAAAATTGAGGCAACGAGGCAGCATCCCTTTATTACGAGCTGCGACCAGAGTTAATGGAATTAGAGACTTTCCCTGCATAGTGTTGAACTGTAACCGACGGGGCTGGAATTCATGCCCACGTGAATTTATGCCCACGGAATTCAAGCCCAGGTTAATCAGTAAATTCACCAGGGTTCCTATGAACCTATTATTTTTTAACTGTTTCATAGCATAGGCAAATAAATGACATCGAAAAATAACCATTTATGAAATAATGGCGCGAGAAAAGGATGAAGGAGAAACGAAGAAAACTCGAAAAATAAACCTATAAGAAGATAATGGACGAAGCCATTCTCATCCTTTGGCCGAAATCCCACCTCTAAAGACAACCTCAAGTCATCACTAATGCAGAACGGTATGTATAACCATTAACCAGTGCCACCGGGTGAATGGCTCTCAGAGTGGTAGGAGGATAGTCTCGGGAAAGGTTGTCCCCGTCATTAGGGGACTGGAATTCGGATGCTTCCCTTTAAATGTACCTAGAGGCGACACGTTTGCCTGGAGGGGGGAGGGGAACTTGGCTCTCACGAAACGTGGTATACAACCTACCTTTGCCTGACCTACCTTGGAGGAGGGGAGGGAAAGGAAGTGGGGACAGGAGGTTTGGGGGGAATCCTGGAGGGAGTCAGAAGCAAGTACTAGTCTTTTCATTCATCGTTGGTTATATTTTATTAAACAGGGGTAAAGTTAAGTCAAAATGAAAAGGTTTGGAAGAATCATACCACGATAAGTCAAAAGACGAGACTACTCGTGGCCATATTTAACGTGTGGGTACGCAATTCGTCTGGCAAACCGCTGTTTTGGTCTTTAGGCTTTACATCCTTTGCCATGGTCATCACAGTCCTTTCACAACTAAGACTAGCCTTCTCCCCAGTACTTTCTCAATGGCCCCTCCAGTTTTCTCCTAGCAGATAAGAGGCTTGCCCTTCTCCTACGTCTAGGCGTGAGGGGTTCTCCTTTTACCCCATCCTTAGAGTGACCCATGAGTGACTATTTTGGCCAGTGGTAACCATCCCTTCTGTTCACAGGGTGCCGCCAAGAAAGTGCACAAGCAGCCTCGGATTAACCACTCCCGGTGGGAGCGGCTCGAAAAAGGACACCCCCTTACATGGGCAGAGGGTAGCGGGGCTCGTCGATCAATGCCTCCTCCCCGCCGTATTAGACTCTTATATTGTGACCTTGTTAGTGACTGGCGTGCCTCCTCCCCCCCCCCGCCCTTCTTTTCCTCGTCGCCGGCACCAATGAAATGTATTTCCCTACCAGGCCACTGGTAGGGATCGCCCACACCTCGAGGGTATGGCCAGATGTTGGCAGTCCTGAAGCGAAAGTGACCCCCAGGGCAGGGTCTTCCACTGAGAAGAACGCTGACTCCGTTTAAACTTCCTCTTAGCCAAGGTCCACTTTCGGGCAAGTTCCTTCCAAGGACCCACGGGCCCCCGAGGACTCAGTGGTTCTCCCCCATCTCGGAGAAGGATATGACTGAGGCTGGCCCGTCCGGTTTCGGGGCGCTTTTTAGTTGGGAAAGAGAAGAGGGTGTGCTCCCCTCTCTCCTTTGCTAAAAAGTAGAGCAAGAAGAAGAATACTAAGAAACCTAGGAGTTCCTCTCCTTTAGGGGGAGATGGGTCCTTGCCGACTCGGCAGGTGACCAGACCAAGGATGACACATTCGAACTCTGGATGCCCTCGGTTGAGGAGGGCAGGTCCAAATAGGCTAAACAAC
The DNA here is from genome assembly GCA_963969495.1 of Ceratothoa steindachneri. NCBI lineage: Eukaryota > Metazoa > Arthropoda > Malacostraca > Isopoda > Cymothoidae > Ceratothoa > Ceratothoa steindachneri. Next base: position 107,701,602 of record OZ018324.1, on the reverse strand, counting down.
GTGGTAAGATGAGCGGAGCCTCGTTTACGTCGGGATCCCTTACCGGGAGGAGGTTACCTGAGTTTTTTAGAAGCAGGTCATTGCCTTTAAAATTAAGAAAGCATCCTCTGTTTTAGGCCTCTCTAGGACTACGAGCACAGTAGCTACCTCTCCTATTCGGAACCCTACTACTGGTTCTAACTCTCCCGGGTGCCACCCAGAAAGCTGGATCCCGCACGGCCATGGCTAAAACCAAGCCCACACTCCGAAACAACCGCTTTGCGAAATACAAAGGGCCTCGCACCACTCCCGAGTCGATAGACTCACAGTAGTTAAACCCCCTGGAAGGTGGTCGTGAGACCATCCTTGTGGCCGCCAAGACTAACCGGATGGAGCGCTTTGGGAAATCCAAACCTTCTAAAAGAGAAAGGGCTTCGGCCCTAAAGCCGCCCTACCGCTAAAGGTTCCAAGGTAGGAGGAAAGAAAAACTCGTATGACGAGACAAACCCACTACAATAAGCCCTTGACGGTGACGGCGCTTTCTATGACCTAAGAGATCCCAGAGTTATAAATCCAGGAAATCTAGGGCCATTCCCATAAGGGGCTTCTTCCAAGTTAGCCCCCACATCTCCTTCGATCTGTTGATCTGTTGCTGAAGGGCATTTTCTTTTAATGGAATTGCCGTGGACTCTGGACTAAATAGAAGTAGCTGCGGATGTTCGTCTTTTCCCGTTCTCCTTTGGCTACTTGCATTCAGAAAACGAAGTTGACCGTGTGACACCTTCTCACCCTCCCGGTGTATAAGGATTTAGCAGCCCCCTCAGCCGCTGGATGATTCCCATGGGATGAATACGTGATTTACACCCAACATGATGTCTCCGTTTTCTCTTTTGCTTTAAATCTCATTCTAGTCAGTGCAGCTACACCTGGATAGGAGGCATTTTTATCACAGCGTCTATTCCATCGTCAGCTGACCTAAATATGCTGAACTTTTGAACCGTCGTGGCACTGTTGCCAAGACTCTTTCTTCTCCTCGGAGCTCTAAACAGAATGCACAATCTATAAGGGGGTCTACAAGATCGATCCCAAGGGCCAGATCCTTTCAACCTGATCAAAGAACTGGAGATAAGTGTATCAAATGTGGATGAATTCATGGATCAGTCTCATAGATCTGTCACTGTGCCTTTCGAACTTACAGTTTGATTTGGATTGGGAGGTGATCGATTATCTTCATGGTAAAGATCAATTTTCCATCCATATAGCTTATACTAGGACTCAGAATTCAATGATCCTCAATCTTACTATCGTTTCCTTGAGGAACAAGTCTCTTCTGTGCTGCCGGAAGTTGTTCTTGCTACCCTCTACATAGCCGACCCTTCGATATTTTTGTATGTAGCTCACATACTTACTCTGGACCATCGAATCAAACATGCTCTGAATTGCTTCTCTTACACTGCCAAATCGTACAAGTTTCTTTTTCTTTGCCAGGACCAAGGGGTGCAATTCTATCATCATCCATTCTTTATCCCGACCCGGAATTTTTCCTAAATGAGGCTCATCTGAATGTGGTAGAGTCGCACCGTTTCTTTAATCTTAATTTTATGCTGTTCTTCGCCTGGGGGGCCCATATTAGTAGCCGTAGTGTCTCTTGTACCCGCGGCATGGAGATTTTTTGTTCCGTGAACTTCAGGACCTGGGGTGCCGATCGGGCTACTTTTTTTATGTTTTATCGCTCTTTTGTTCTTTCAAAGTTAGACTAGGGATGCGAGTTTTATGCATCCGTAGCCGGGCATGAATTACGGAAGGTTGAGTCGCTCCTAGGCACTGGTCTGTTTGGTGACCCTTGCCTTCAGCACATCTCTTATAGAGAACCTTATTGCCAATGCTGTGGAGAGCTTACTCGTTCTGTGCCATACATACTTTAGTATTTTTTTTTGTACGCGTGAGCTCAGCGTCTCCCTCATTCTCTAACGTCTCTCATCTCATCCGCGGCCGATCTTGACTGTGCTTATACTGTCGCGAGACCCCATTCATAGCCTAAAACGTTCAGGTTCTGCTTATGACGCCAACCTGGATGCTATCATATTTGAACATTTGTCGCTACGCCTCTACTCCAAAAGTTTCTACAACGCCGAGAATTTTATGTTAAAACTTCTTGAAAAACACGCCGTGTTACACTGATGTCGGTATTAAGTGTACACTGATAGCTCCAAATCATAAGAGGGATAGCGGCTTTCGCGTCGTCTCCGCTCTGATTAAAGCCAGCGGTCTCTATACTGGGCGCTGAGTCTGTCTTCACGGTTGAGTTTATTGCAATAGACTGCTCTTTACGGAAAATTACGCACCATGCCAAGTTTGGAGATAAAATTGTGATCTATAACGGAACACAGCCCTCTGAGTGTTCTGGAGGTTGAGAATATCCGGACCTCTTGGTTCACAGTATCTGTACACAACAGCTGCCGTAAACCGGGAAGATGTCAAGATTGACTTATGATGTGTTCCTGAAAATGTAAGGATTGCATGAAATTTGCGCGCTGATGAGGGTGCCAAATCATTCTGACCACATGAGAGGAATCAGGCCAGCCGCCCTTCGGCAAGTCTGATAAAAATGATGAGAGACAGCCGACGGGAATTTAAAGTTGCGCACCATCACTCCAAGACTTGTGTCTCGACTGCTTCAGGTCGTTTTTTGTCACCTTCGTATCTACCAGACTCAAAAAGGCAATGTCATTTGATGGAGCGCCCTCCTGCACCTCACGCAACGACTGCTTATTGCCTTAGGCTGTCCGACTGTTCGAATGTTCCAGGCTGAGAGATCTTTGACCACGTTACTTTTCAGGGTACTTGGACGAGCAAAATCGCTACAGCTTGTCCCTTGCAGTCAGGGATGGGGGGGGAGTGCACTCCCAAATATCGACTGGCAGAATCTTGGAAGTAGGGATTCTTCCTACAATATGTATGTAAAGTTTGGGGGGTTTGGGGTTTTGGATGCATGCTTGGATGCCGAGGGGAGGGAGGGGGCTTAACTGTAGGGTTTTTTCTTGGTATTTTATTTGTTTTGTTTTTGTTTTATTTTAATTTTAAAAAGACTAAAATCAGTGCCCATGTAATTTTGACGAATATGTTCCTATAAGCAGTTGCCAGGGTAGTGCTTTAAAAGAAAAGAAAATGCCCGTGCCATGTCTGACACTCTCTTTTGCGAAATTATTCGCACAAAAATAAGTTTCCTCAAGTAGTTTCCTCAAGTAGTTTCCTCTGTGCCAATCTCCGAGTGATCAATCGTTTTAAAATCACTTTTCCCTGAGCTCGTAACGCACATCCTGAGGTCACGTGAAATGCTTCCCTACTACCTTGTCTCGTCGATTTCTGTCCCGCGGTCTGTAAAGTAATATAGTAAAACTCTCAATCTTTATGTTTTCCAAATCCAAAGATTGAGTTATTTCTTTCGGATCACAAATAATATTTCTTAGTGCAGAATTATAAAACTCGAAAATTCCTCTTTTTCTATTTTGGGAAAACAAGTTACAATTTTGTAAGCCATTAAATCATTTGTGTAATTTATCTATTAAATTTTGTGTCTATTTAACTCATTGCATATCTTGTGTATTTATTAATAAAATCCCAAGGTCCCGGTTCTTTTTTTTTTTCCTTCACTGAAAGAAGACTAATAATCCCACATCGGGCAGCCTGCCTTTATCATCGGTCTGTTTCCCCCTTTGTGAGCGTTCATGGCCATTCCAGTACGGAGACGGAACCTGAACAGTGTATTCCAGATGGAAACCTACATAGGAGCTTTCATAACTAAATATTTGCAAGAGAAATTTCATCCCCGCCGTAAATAACGAATAAAAGTAGCCTACAGACACTATGATTCGCGAAGAAATTGTAGTAACAAGTAAACAGATATATAATCTACCCCCCTCTCGCTTCTGGAATCCATACAAAACATAAGGTCCATTAAAATACCAACCTCCCAAGAAATTTTAATACAATGTGAAGATGTAATTCAACACCAAAAAATAATCATATTATTATAAAAATGAAAATGTTAGATTTAATATGATTTTTAACTTAATCATATCTTTTAAATGCTTCATAGTGCGCCTAGAGAATGGATGACTCTTATGAGCTTGTTTAGCAATAAACATGCCAGGGTCAATCAATTCTTGGATTCAGTTGTGGCTATTAAGGTTTAAGCCCTAGTAAACATAAATCATTCTGAATATGAAAGTCCTCTCTTTCTAGTGATATAGACCTTTGCAAATTATATAGATTTTTTAAAATTAAAGCTTCGTTTAGATTTCCTATGTAATGAATCCCCTGCTATACATATCCATAAACAGCTATCAGGGTAAAAGCTTGAATCTATCCTGCATATATGTCAGCATAAGACTAGCAAACAGTCTCTCAGAGTAATAGCTTAGAAGAAAAGTGAATGTTCAAACAAAAGAGTAGGTTGATGCATTATAAAAACAAGCCGGGGCAAAAAAACTAGTTGGAAATTTCCTCATGCAGACATATCCACTTTAAAATGACTAAACCTTATTAATTTTCCTTGTGTCAGTTCTCATTTGCCTCATTTTTACACATTAAACTTTTTTTGTACAACTAATTTCATTACTTCAATAAAATATTGTTATAATATATTGGGCACTTATGTCCTTCATCTTTTTTTTTGTCTGCCACATTCTATGAATTCAGAGGAGGTGAACGGAAAGATTCACAGAAGCCCTTCATTCATACCTGAATATTTATAAGAACTACATAATGTAGGTTTCAAAATGCTTCGAATCTCTTCCGTAAAATACTCAGATAAAAAATAAAAACTGTTGATTTTCCCCTGTCTCAAACTTTGGGGGGGTAAATCCGTGCGGAAAAAAGAAATGAAACCTAAACAACAAATTATACTTGAAAATACCGTCCTGCCGTAACAATTGTACCTGATATCACATTACCTATAACACTAATTAATCCCATAAAAGGCCGGGCCAATTTAGGTATCTGGTGCCGTGATAAATGGGTAAAATAGTTTAGAAATAGCAAAAATCTACGTGAATAAAAAGGAACAAGGAAATCAAGGACTGAAAGCATCTAGGAAGAGAGGCCAATGTGTGAACTACCTGAATAAACAAAGCATAGACCTCATGGCTTGAAGAGATTATGGAGCGGTGGGGGAGGGTTATTTCTGCTTACTGAGGCATAAAGGAGTCAGGGGGGAAGGGAGATATTTTTATGGGGTGATTGTATGCCAATCTCACTTTGTGATCAAACGATGACCATGGAAAATAAAAAGATTATTATAAATTATTCATCAAAGAATCACCGAGGGTAAGCGTAACTTTGAAGTGTTGTTCTGTCCGAACTTGTTTTGGGCACCTAATGGCACTGTTCGGCTTCAGAGTTTACATTTAGGCACTCTTATTTCTTTTGTTTCGCTGTTCCTCTCTATTCGATTTCTCCACATTCTCCTTGCTTTTCTGTCTGTTTCCCCTTTTGCATCATGAGCCCTTTCTCGATTTCTCTAAATTCATGTAATTTCTTTTTAAAATAATTAGCAGTCGAGTGCAAACCCTGGGTCCCACTTCGAGTGACGTTGTTGCATTGGGCATGACTAGTCGCCGGATCGGATGCTCCGACCTAGCTTTGACTCGGAGGGGGTTGTCGTATATTGTAAAGACCCCTAGTTCAGTTTCCTCATTAAATCATGGGTCTCTACAGAGACAGGCGTGAGAAGGTGTAAAATACTCGCAGGAAAAACAAGAAACACTGGAAGTAACGTTTCGTGTTAATTACAGAAACTTCTCGACTTTCTGGAGATGCAGACAGCTGTTGTCTGTCCAATGCACATCCCGTGAAAAGTTCCTTCGGTTGAAAGTCTTATTTAATAACAGGAAATTCTTATGAGATGGTCAAGGTATAACATTGTTGTCAAGGGAGTGTTGTCAAGAGATCGTTGTCAAGGGTCGAGAAGTTATCATAGTTGAACGCTACGTTCATTGCAGTTTAATTAACAGTTATATCATACAACCTGCCCCCACTAGCCCCCCCCCCCGCCCCGCTCCCGTGACTTAAGCCAATGCTTTTTCAAATCCGCATTTACAGGTCAGTTGGAAATCACTCCTTGGTGCAGATTACACCACAATCATTGGCAGATAAGATAAAACTCTCCAACCTGATAAAATGAGCTAAATTAGCCATGGACATTTTCTTCTGTCACCCTTCGGTTTAACATCAACATTTAATCCGATCTCTCTTAGTTTTTTTATTTATAAATAGTACTAACCAAGGTGATTCCTACCAAAAGCTTATTTTATTTAAGTTCATTCCCGTGAAAGGCCTCTTAGGTCCTGTTAGGTTGAAATAAGACCACGATGTGCTGCACAAAGTTCATTCTATTTACCTCCAATGCCATCATTTTCGTAAGTACATTTTTCATCATATTAAAAAAGGGAAGGACGAAAACCTTCTTGAGTTAGCTGAGTCTGTTGCTAAGACGGCGAATCCCTCCTTAAGGCACCAAGTTAGGTCTTTTAGGAAGGAACATACGAAATTAGAGACAGTTAATCCCCCTTAAGGCACCAAGTTAGGTCTTCTATGAAGAAACAGACGAAATTCAAGACACCCTTCCTAAAGGCACCAAGTTAGGTCTTTTATGAAGAAACAGACGAAATTCAAGGCCGCAAATCCCCCTTAAGTCAGCAAGTTAGGTCTTTTATGAAGAAACAGACGAAATTCAATACAGTCTATTCCCCTTAAGTCAGCAAGTTAGGTCTTTTATGGAGGAACAGACGAAATTCAAATTATTTTGTTGGGGAGACGAAAATACGATAAGGCTCCTTTAAAACGTCTCCTATAGGTGGTGTATATCATTCATTTTTTTCGTGTTCATCCGTTTTTTCTTTCTGGTTCTTCCCCCGGTTGAGTTACGAAGCTTGTTTCAGGCATCCAGGTGCATTCGGTATTTGCCTTCGTCACGCCCTCTCAGTCCCTAGTTGTGTCTACTGGTGTCTTGTACATTATGCACATTTTCAACTCCCTTAATTTTTTAAATTAATTCATAAGCGAGAACGGTCGATGAAAGCAGCAAGAAGCCGCAACAAAGACAGGTTTAAAAGAGATCATCAGAACTTTAATCCTGTTTTACGCAGAGTGCTCGATGAATTAATAGATAATGCGTAAGACTTACACTTTTTTTTTTACTTTTACTTTTAATGAAAGTGATGAAATGTGTGGTAGGTTTTCATAGGCATGAAGTTGTTTTCTAGATTGCCTTAGTGTTGAGGTCATCGGTAGCATTTTTCTCTCTTTTAATTTTAGTTTTTTATGTCTCTTACTTCTGTAGTATTGATAATCGTCCAAGACGGCCATGTTCTTCGATATGTTTAAATATTTGAATAATTCTTAAATAGGCTCCTCTGTCGTGGCTTTCAAGCCTTTTAAGTCATATTTTGTTAACTGGTTAGCTCTTCTTTTATTTATATTTTTTATGTTATCATTTGGCATTTCGCCTCTTTTATTTAAACTTGTTATCTTTGTTTTTTCTTTGTTCTTTATCTTAATTTAAATTTTAATTTGGGCACTTTGCCTCTTTTTATCTTATGCCAGTTGTCATTTTTAGAATCTAATTTATTTGGGGTATTTTGCCTCTTTTATTAAAGTTTTTTATGTTTGTTGTTTGATTATTTATTTTCTTATTTTAGTTTAAAATTTAAAATTAAATTTGGGCTCTTTGCCTCTTTTTTTTCTATGCTTTTAACATTTGTTGTTTATTTTTATTTTATTTGGAATTTAACTTGGGCACTTCGCCTCTTTTTATTAATGTTTATTAACTTCTATTTTTTGTTTATCTTATTACCTTTTTTATTGTGTCGTATTAACTTGGGTACTTTGCCTCTTTTTAATTATCTTTATTGTCTCTTGTTGTTTTTATTCACTTTCTCTTATTTATTAATTTATTTGGGGGTTTACATTCTTAGGTATAGGTCGGTCTTATTTCTTCCCTCGCACAGTTTCTTCCGCTGGGGAACAGTGCTGTTCTTTCTACTTTGTGACGTCAGCGTTGAGGTATTTCGACTTTATTGTTGATATTCGGGAGTATTTCTTCCTCCACCTTATCCCATGTCTTTCTCCCTAGCCTCTGGATCTCCATATTAATTGGCTTGAGTCCCACTCTTTAGTGTAGGACTATCTACCTAATACGCGCCGTCTTCCTTGCGTTCTCAATAAGCAGTGTGGCTTTATTCTGCAACCTCTGCAACGTCCTGAGAGAGGTACTGCTGTCCATTTGCGTGATCACTTCTGGGTACCGCGGAACTGAGCGTACCAAGGCATTGTAGAGTTTCTTTTTGTTCGGCACGTTGAAGCTTCGGAATTGATGAATATTAGTTAATAAAAACATTGGTGTGGAAGATAAGATTATAGATTGTGTGTGAAGAGAATGTGTAGGGTTTGCCCTGGTAGTGATGGCAAAGCTTTTCATTTTTCTTAGATTTTGTTGTCCATGACCTTAAATCCTGTAACTTGTATTGTTGTGTGAACCTGAGTTTGTGTTATAACTCATTCAAGCTTTTCTTTTATACAAATTTTGCAATCTTATTTTTATTTTCCTTAACTTTGAACTTTTTTAAAAATTATTATATATATTTATATTATTTTATTTATTTATTTTATTTTATTTATTTTTTATTTTATTTATAGATTATTATTTTATTTTTTTATTTTATTTTATTTTTTGTAGAGTATCTTTCTTCTCTGCTTTTTTTTATATGTTTTTTATAATTTTATATAATTATTTCCTTAGTACTATACTTATTTTAAGAGAGATAAGATTTTGAAAGGTAATAATATAGTTAATCACCTATTCTAATTATTCTATACTAATTTAAGAATTTGTTTTTGTTTTGTCTTTTTTTTTCTTAATTACTAGTTATATTGACATATATACATTTATTTTGCTTTCATTCAAACACATTCATTCATGTTTGTGAGTGTATTTGTTAATATATAGTATGTGTAGTTGTTTGTGCAGTGTGATCTCTATGTGAACAACGGTGCCAACTGTTCCTCGGAGCATTGTCTCGAGCTGGGAAATTACCTTCTTCTGGCCACTTTCTCCCTTTTGTTCGCTGGGATGTTTAGACCCTCAGCTAGTTCGGGTGCCGTTTCATTCAGGATCCTCTCCCATGTTCTTTTGGCCAGACTTTGCGTCGCCAGATTGATTGGTGTCAAGGCATCTGTCCGGTGGAGTTCTCTTTGGGGTATTGGATCTCTCCTTCTGCGTTTGTTTATATAGAGTCGCCTTGTTCTGGACTCTCTGCAGGCGCTTCAAGCAGGACATACTTATGGTTTGGGTCACCAACGCGGGGTATATGAGCGTTGCTCGAATATGCATGAAATATATTTTTCTGATGCTTTTAGAGCTCAGATTTCTAAATCTGTGAAGTTTGTTGAGTTGTAACTTCGCCAGATTTTCCTGTATTATGAAGTGGTGGCTATATCCGGTGGAGGTTATGTAGAGCCCCTGAACACTCCCTTCTTGGTAATAGGGAAATATTAGCTGCCCTATTGTTACATCCGCTGTTTTTCTGCGGCCGAGGGCGAGGATATGGAATTTTCGGCTATTCGTGCGGATCTTCCACTTTCTTTCGTATTCATTTACGTTCCGAATCTGTGAAGTTTGTTGAGTTGTAACTTCGCCAGATTTTCCTGTATTATGAAGTGGTGGCTATATCCGGTGGAGGTTATGTAGAGCCCCTAAACACTCCCTTCTTGGTAATAGGGAAATATTAGCTGCCCTATTGTTACATCCGCTGTTTTTCTGCGGCCGAGGGCGAGGATATGGAATTTTCGGCTATTCGTGCGGATCTTCCACTTTCTTTCGTATTCATTTACGTTCCGAATTTCGTTTGCAGTCTCGAGAGCCTAAGCCTTGGGATTCCTGAATGTACCAGGCATCACCTGGGTTATATCACCGCAAACTGGAGATATAATGAGTCCTCCTTTACCGTAGTTGGTAAATCTATTGTGTAGAATAGATAAAGGCGGGGGGGTCAGACAACTTCCCTGTGGGACTCCGGCCTCGAGGAGGAACTCTAGTCCTTAATGACCCTCTATCATGATCTGTGCGCGCCGTTCCATGACAAAGTCACAGATGATTCGTTCCAGAATCGGGTCTAGCTGAAGGTTCAAGATCTTATGTTGAAGGCCTCTCAGCCAGATCTTATCGGCCTGTAATCCATCCTCTGTTCTGGCAGCTTTTCCCCCCTTTGGAATAAAGATGATTTTTGCCACCTTGTATCCGTCAGGGAAGTGACCAGTGTTCAGGGCCGCATTCATTACGTTGGTAATGCGCTGAAGCAGGCGTGGGAGAGCATTTACCAGATGGTTTTTGGTAATCCCTGTCCAGACAGGAGCTCTTTGATTTAAGGATTTGAGCGTGTTCAAGAACTCCTCAGTAGTGATCGGTCGGCCGTGGCTCTTCATTCTCCTCTCCTCGGAAACGTGTGAGTGGGGATGCGTGCGGTCGATTATATTATTTAATTCGTCAATCACCTGGCCTCCGAAGTCCATGTTGAAATCCCCATTCTCTTCTGGCGTGATGGGTAATATTTGTCGTCAGTAGCTCTTGAACCTTCTTTCAAGTCTCTCTGGATCTTCTATGGTTTCCCTATGTTCTCACAGCCTCATTTTCTCCTTTGAAGGCATACATCTTAGTTTTTTATATTCTTCCAGAATTTCTGGGGGTTCTGCTCTGTGTCGAGTCTCTCGATAATTCCGTCCAATATTGCCTGTTGTTATTCGTTAATCTGCGCTTTGAGTTCCTCTCTGAGTTGTCGGAGTCTTCTGGTGCGATCTCTGTTTGGGCCAAATTGCCTGACTTCCTCGTAGATCTCTCTCTGCTCTGAGGCAATATCTCGAATCTATTCGGTCCACTTCGGGTTGCAGAGGGCTTTTATACGTGATGTATGGAATACATCTCTCGTCCGCTTCTCTGATCAGGTGTGTTATCCGGTTTATTTATTTGTCAATATCTTCCAGGGTAGCTTCGCTTAGGTTGGCTAGTTCAAAGCTGTTGAGCATTCGTTTGTACAGCTCCCAGTTTGCTTTTGCAAAGCTTTTCCTGGGTGGGATAGGACGCAGAATAGGTACGAGTGAGATGATGGTCATGATGGAGATTTTGTCACTTGGAACCGTGGGGCCAGGCATACTGACCAGATTGAAAGGGAAGCTGGTATCTCGGAGATACTTGAAAGCTGCAGACTCCTTATCTAGAGCTCTGACGAATTGTTTCATACGACCCAATTTTAAGTGCTGAGGAGGAACCAGTACCTTTCGGGGGTCCAACAAAGGCTCCCATTTGACGTTGTTTCTCCCGACACTAAAGTTGGTCTGTTGTCGCCAATCTCGCTGATGGCAGTGTGCCACGGTATCCCTGCTGTCTCAAAGGCAAAGATAACAAGGAAACTTGGTAAAGCCGCCTTGGAGACCCATCAAGAAGGCCACCATTTTGAAGTCTCCGATAACCTCACAACCGTACTCTTCATATTTCAATGCATCTAGCAAGATCTTGACACTGCTGTATTCCTCTTTGAGCCGGACCAAGTGAACAAGCGGAAGAGATGGATACATCTTCCTGTTATGAAGCAGCACTGCTTTGAGGCTCCTGGACGAGCTGCCAATGAATAGGCACCACTCGTTAGGGTTACAGGCGATTCCAATTGCTTCAAACAGACCGATCACATTGTGACAAAAGCAAAGCTCATCTTGACGTGTAAAAAAGCTTGAAAAACACTGGTGACGCTTTCTCTGATCTGATATCTGCACACTGTAATCTAGCAAATCCTACTGCTTGGGTCTCGAAGTTAACTTTGTGAGACCAAAGTTAATTTTGTAAGACCAAGATCTCTGATAAGGTCGTTGGGAACTTTTTGGTTGGGGTAGTATGTGTTTCTATCCTCAGTTGCAACTCTGTAATCTGGATCAATGATTTCATCCTCTTCTGAACTGCTTTCCCTTTTCTAAAAACTGCTGCTCTCTTTTTGGAGTGGGTACGGGGAACTCTGAACTGTGTGACACTGGTGCAATAGATGACTGAAGGTCTCGATACATGGTAACAGGCGCATTTTTGCCTGCTCGACGTTTGAAAGGGTTTACCATGCAGAAGAAACGACTGTTTGAGTGGTCAGTCGGTTCCCTCCAAATTCGTGGGATTGCGAAATTCAAAGCTTATTTTTCTTCTCTGTACCATACTGTAAGAAAATAAAAAAATAAGTATATATATACAAATACTTTTCACTTAGTGTTATTAGAAATGTTAAAAGAAATAAAAAATCCAGTATCCAAATAAACAAAACCCAATATATTTATATATTACCTTCCAGAATTCTTTTGCAGAGCTCGCAGGTGAAATGAGGTGCCCAAGGTTTGTCTTGATCTCCGACTGACATGCCGAAATATGCCTTGTAGGCCTCACCCATTTTAGAAAATCTCTCTACAGAATACTTTTTCGCTCGTGTCTTAATAAATTCGCCGCAGACATAGCAAAATGCATCCCTTGGATGCTTACAACATCTTGATGCCATGTGTGACGAATGCTTCTATCAATAAAGATGTCTGCTCTGTGATGTCTAGAGTTAAACTGATATGTTGAATAGACATCTTTGTATTTATACAGTCATCTACGTTGCCAGAATCTTCTAGAAATTCTTCAAACAAATAAAAAATTCTCGAAATTTCTAGAAAGCTCTACAGTTTATTTTCCACCAAATTAGTGCTGAATCTATGTGGAATGTAAGAGAACTGCCTTTGCTGTCCAGGTCGCCAAAAAAAAATATAAGACAAATAATAGCTATTACTACTGTATTACTGTTTTTATACCTTTTTAAATATAGTATATCATGTTTATACCATAACTTGAAAAAACATAACCCTTGAAACTTTTTATATATTTTTATTATTTGCATCAAAATAATGTTATTTACCATAAATGGGCTAATTTAAATTGACTTTTTTTATTTGATAGAGCCACAAACAATTAGGAAATAACACTTTTCACCCAAGGACAGGACAAAGGTGAAATTTTGTTACACAGTTCTATCCAGCTTGGAGTGATTGGTGGGTCTGGTGGAAAAAAGGTGAGAGAGAGCGAACGAGTCAGTGTGTCCGAGGCGAAAGAACCTCATGATATTTTGAATATAAGTTGTTCTATATTATTATTATTTCCCCTATTTGACTGCATACTAGCGAAGCGGCATCAAAACAATCCAAGGACGCCAACTCATTTCTTTTCTCATAACGTTTGCACAAATAGAATGTACACATGAGCAAAATTGCGTACACATGTATGCGCAACTATGAGTTATTTGTCTTGTTTTTGCCCTCGGCCATCTTAAGTTACTTGCATTTAATGTGACTTAGGTTTGAAGCTACTGGGATCGAACCAAAGAAATGAAAAGGCCTCTTAAATGTTAGATCACTCTCACTGGCCAGTAAAAATCAAGTGATACCAAATGAATCATACGGTTTGTTATGATCATGTTTCTTTACACAATCCTTATATTGAAACAATAGGTTGTTTTTTTTTGTAATACCGACAATCTTCCTTCCTTCTATTCCTTAGCCCTGAATTACATTTAGACATAAAAAGCCCAGCTACCCCATTTCCATAAGCATTCCGTTAATATAGGAAAAGAGCGCGTCATCTGCTGGTACGAGGGAGGGGAAGTTTCGTCAACATTCGATGACGTCATCAGTGAAGCAAAAGGCCGCTATCGCTAGGCCACCAAGAAGAAGGCCTCTCACATATTTCATGACATCATCGCGGGAAGGAAGCTTCCATCACCAACACTAACTCTCATGGGGAATACATGAGTTATTAATATTATTTCGTAACCTTACTTTACTTCTGTACTTGTCTAAGTTATAAAGACTAAAGGGAAATGAATATCAACAAGCTGAAATTATTACACAATATTTTCAGTATTTTTACACTTTATTGTTCATTGATAATGAGGATTGAGGCCTAGCCTTCCCTGGGCCACGACATAGCGTATGACGTCATATCTTTCAGGCCTTCTTCTCGGTGTTCTCGGCTAGAGCCTACATCTTCGGCTGTGACGTCACATTTCTCCGATTCCCTGTCCTTTCGCGGAACTCAATTTGGCCATCAATAGTTGCAGGATGGGGGGAAGGTAGGGGGGGGGGGAAGGCTGGTATTTTTGGCGCAGCGTCCATCGTTTTGGTCGTGCGTAAGCCAAACAAAATCACTCACACACACACAGCAAAATGTCTGCTAAAGAATGACTAGTAAACTACTATTAAAGTGTGTCTAGAGATTATATGTAATACCTTTTTAGCGTCTCATCATTTCATAGAAAAAGTTTAGAATTTTTTTGGTTTCAAATACGTTTATGAATGGAATAAGCACAAGTTAGTAGACACAGCACTATTTATTTTAGTCATAACATAGTCTATAGTCGCTTTTTTGAAATTCGATTGCAACATCCGTCCAGACATCATTTGCGGATATCATTGATAAAATGGCTAAGAAAAATTAACTTTCCTGAGAAGAGAAGAATTATATCGTAAAGATAGTCAGTCCTATGTAAATTTTAAAAGATTTGAGGCGAGATCATCGTATTTTGAAGAAAATTGTAAGGAATGACATTCAGCAAAGAAAAAGAAAGGATTAACGAGAATTTCGAGCACTTATTCCCAAAGATTTTTCTCAAATCAAAAAGAAGTGGCTAAAACCCCTCATGCTAGTAGTACAGCCAATTTTAAAGCTCCTGGGCTCCTTCCACTCGAGAGAAACGGGTGTAAGGGACTCAGGAAATTTTATACGGTTAGAAACAAGACCAAAAATCCATTTTTAACCAAAAACTACAAAGAAAACCGTCTCTCCTGGACTCAGGCATACATGAAAACTGACTTTAGCAAAGTCGAGGTTGACAATAAGAATGGTCAATGAACTTTGATCAAGTACCTTCATTAAGACATCAGGCCAAGGCAAAAGTGAAAACCTTGTGGGACCCAAAAATACCCAGTGGAACCCCTTAACACGAATCACATACTTGGTTTAAATTTTAAAATTGCTGATGATAAAAGAAATAATATAAAAAGAGAGATAGATGTCAGCGCTCACAGACGCAGTGTAAGTGTAAAAGAATCCCTTTAAGATATCACAAAACAGCAAAATAATGGGTATGCAGAGTGAAAGAATGAAAGTAGTTATATAATGTTAAGTACTGAGTGTAAAACCATCTGAAGAAGATTATGAGAGTTTAATTTGCATAAAATTGTAAAGTATTGGACTTAGTGTGAGAAATCTTATCAGAGAGAATCACGGATCCATCGTGGTTCTCAAGAAAGCTCCTAAAACAAAAACCTACAAAGACTTATGAAAAATACAATTAAGAAACGAACTTTAATCTCTTTAGGGTGGAGCAAGGGGGGTGGGCGAGGGGTGATTTACGTCAGTATAGTGAGTCAACCGGGAAAGATAAAATATAAGTTGCATGAGCGGAAGACAGGAAGTGCCTTGAGATAAGGAGTTTCCTGAGTCATTTGCCAGGATTCCGTCCGTAGGAGCTGCAGTCAGAGCAGTGCTGGACAAAATTCTCAAAGCCAAAACTCCGAACACCAAAATCCCCAACGTCAAATCAAGAACGCCAAAATCCCGAAGGTCGAATTAACATTCATTGCTACTTCTTCCGATAACGGAGTTCGATTTAAATAAAAGTTTTCTATTCTGACGTTGTCCGAACTTTTTATGATTTTCCAATTTCGAATTTCTTTTTTACTCATTTGTCTCATTTTTAGTCATTATCAATTCAATTGTTTCCCTCTATTTTTGTAGAAGATATATCTGAATGGGATTTGGGTCATAATTACAAAAACCCAAATCCCGAAACCTAGCCAGGATTTATGCGTTTTAGGATTTCGAGATTTCGGTGTTGGGGATTTTGGTGTTCGAAATTTAGGAGTTCGGATTTGGGCGGTGAGATTTCGGCATTGTGGATTTTGATGTTGGTTATTTCGGCGTTTGGAGTTCTGGCCTTCGGGATTTCGACGTTAGAGAAGTTGTCAACGTTTCGAATGATTGCCTGAAATTGTTATAAATAACAAGTTAATAAACTAGTTCAGAAACTGTCTGATAATTTCAGATAATTAATTATTAGGCAATTAAAGCTGGCTTTGAGCAAACGTTTTAAAGCATTTTAGTCCATCTCCTTAACTTCCCATAGACTTACAAACAGCCCTAGAATGCCAGCGAGTGTGGATATGTATAAAGATCGTAAAACCTAGGGGGAACGGAGTACTAAGTGTACACATCTTCTCCCTTCATCCACCGAGAGAGTCTCAAAGAAAATAAAGGAACTTCAAGAAACTTTGCCGCCCATACCGTGAATGGACAACTGTAGAGAACCTGGATAGTATAGGTGAAGATTATCCCTTCCGACTGTTTCTTTCCCCTCGAAGCAGTATGGAAAGATGAGAAGAGTTGTATTAGTGAAGAGATACAACCATAAAATTTTAACTCAACACATGGAAAAATAACAATACCTATATAGATTTTAGTGCGTCCTAAAAACAAACAGACAGATAGAGGAGGGAAATCTAATTGTCACGCCATGATTAAAAAAGAATCAAGAATTCGAGCTGAACACATAAGAGCTGTTTTTATAGCTAAGTTTGTGAAGAATTCGCACCACTACAACGAGAAATCTAATGGCCAGGAAGGTGACCAAACACTTTCTCCGCCTGGCAGGAATAACGGTGCAGTGGTGAAATCAAGGCTTTTGTGCGGTTGTTTGGCGGAAGAAAATCAAGTGTATTTGCCTCCATGGCCACGAGAATGAGGTGCCTCGTGACCATGGAAGTAGCAACCATTAAACTTATAAACTCACATCCATAAGTCTTATTCCCTCATTTCTTTTCTCTGGCAATCTTCTTCCTCGCTCTTTCCCCATCCGTTGCAGACAGCGTCTTGGTTAGAATAGTGAATACATGGGATGACCTCGCACCATCAGCAGTTCATATGGCTTCATTGCCTCGTTTTGAAAGTAGACTGAACAAGTGTTAGGATGATATTAGGATGGTCTTGATTAATTTGACTTAGCCATCTGGGATAAATAACAACTGTATATAGTGCATTATAATGAAGTAAAATTATCTAAATTATTTTGTATAAATTTCAATATATCTGCTTGAGTAAGGGATAGGACGTGAGAGGGAGGAGTTGAGTAGGCCTTGGTGACCTTTTCCCTCCTTTTATTGTGTTCGTGGATCTTACCTCCATGACCTTCTATTCTTTTGCATTCGGACTCCTAAATTTTAGACCCAAATCAGCCTTAAAAGGTATAGTCATACTTCCTTCAATACTTAACTCTTACACGAGTCCCTCTTCCACAACACCGCCAGCGAGTTATGTAAAGATGGGTCGCAAAATTCCTGAGCAACATACTTGATTTTTTTTTCGGTACATACATATAATAGACATATAACAAACAATATGGTGTATTGGTAATGGACTTTGTGATCACCCTGTAGATGTTAACATAGTAATGAGCTATTTGCATTTGTACTCTGGTTACTTCCCTAGTAATGAGTTTGAGTTTCTATAAATAATAATAATAATACGATAATGAGCTCCGGATCTCTCACGCACGCCGTCGCCGGCAGGTCCTCGGTGCGACCGTGGTGGGCATCTCCTCGGTGGTTATCAGCCGGAGTACCGCGTACGGGGAACTCTTCTTCGAAGGGGTCGTCTCCCTCCCCGTGGCAATTCTCATCGTGGGTTTGATCGTCTGTATCATCGGGTTCCTGGGATGCTTCGGCGCCCTCAAGGAGAGCAAGTGCATGCTCTATACGGTATGTATATAAGCCCTTTTGAGCTTCTGCTCCCCACCCTCTAGACCTCCTCGGTGTGGATCGCAAAGCGTTTGAGGTATCTTGACGAGTTTCGGTACCTGTTTTAGTACCCTCCGAAGATGTAATTATATATGTACCGGGTTTATATGTATGTTATTATGACACTGGGCTTACCACTGATTTGAACTGTCTGACATCTATCTCAATAGAGAGCACAGCTAAACGTGGGATCCGAACCGCGGTACTACGGCATATGGTAACCGGTACGCACAGGTGTCTCTAATCTCGACTCCATCCAGTGACTAACCACACCCGACCTGGCTTAAGTTCACTCGTTGTGAGAAGCGGTGTGTATGTGTATGTGTATACATCTATAAGGGCATGTATTAAAGGTGTCCTCTCGTCTTTAGCAGCAATACCTCAAGGTTAAATACAGTAAACCTTGTTAAGGAGTATTTAGTCGGTATAGTTTTGGTTATTTTGTTCTCTGTTCCATACATTCCCCCAATGACCATCAAGATTAAGTGGTCGACCACAACCTACTCCCCTTTTCTTCTGGTTTAGCATTAAACTGCCTTTCCATCTTCCTACACCATCCTTCATTCGCCCTACTCCTCTCTTTAAGGACGAGTACTTCTGACCTCCTCGAAGTCGCAGATTTCAGAATGGGGTCAGAACACGTGTTTCTTTAACCAAAACTACAGGTGTTTCTGCCTCATGACCTGTCCCAGAACCTGACCCGACGGTCAATGATCTATGGATTGCCATATGTTCATTTCTAGATAGGGATAAAAAGGGCGACGGAGTTATCGGTGAAAGGAAGTGACTCAAATCCATAGACAGGCACTATGCAGGTTCATTGTCCCCCAGTTAGCGAACTCGAGACGTTAATGAAGCGGATTCTAGCTCATTCAGGATGGTTATGAGGTACACGTCAGATCAAGCTATTAATACGGAAAGAAAAGCGGAGTGAGGGAATAAAAAAAGGGTAATTACGAGTAGAGAATAAAATAGAAGAACCAGAATCGCGAAAAGAGAACGAGTGGTAACAACAAGCAGTAACAACAAGGAAAGAAGGTACCCTAGGAGACCTTACGGTCCATTCAAAGAGAATACATTTGGACTAGCAATCGAGCGGGCACAAGGCTGCTCAATTGTTTTGCGTCACTAAACGGCCACTTTTCAAGACCTTGTCTAGTCTTGACTTCAACTGGTCAACAGATTGGTTGGTTGCCCTGGCTTGTACGCGTTCCAATCTCGCGATGTCCTTTCGAAACGAAGGACTCCAAAATTGTACGGCATACTCCAGGTGCGGTCGGACAAGTGAGTTGTACAGGCACAGTACAATCTCCTGGTTCCGATAACCAAACTGGCGCTTAATATAGCCTAGCATCCTTTGGGCCTATTTCTCCGCCTCAATGCACTGTTTCGAGAACTTGAGTTCACTAGTGATTGTTACACCCAAGTCCTTCTCAGTGTCGGTGGATTCAATAGCAGTGCCCTTAAGAATATACTGAGATTAGGGGTTTCTGTGGCCGATATGCATCACTTTGCATTTGTTCACGTTAAAAGGCATTTGCCACGTGTCCGACCACTCCACAATCTTCCCAAGATCTTCCTGCAGGCGGGCAGTATTTCCATCCTTTGCAACGTTCATACCAAGCTTGGTATCGTCGGCAAATTTGGAAATCTTGGCGACCATGTCACCGTCTATGTCGTTGACGTAGATGATGAATAGTAGTGGTACCAGGACAGAACCTTGAGGCACCCCACTAGTAACGGGCACCCACTCAGAAGACTGTCCATTCACCACCATACGTTGCCGTCTGCCACTTAGCCAGTTCTCGATCCAGCCGGCTACCTTTCCGTCTATGCCAAGCGCTCGCACTTTCCGGAGAAGGCGGCGGTGTGGTACCTTATCAAAGGCTTTCTGAAAGTCTAAGTAGACCACATCCACCGCCTTGTCCCGATCGTGCTCACTGAAAACGAAGTGGAAGAATTCCACAAGGTTCGTCAGGCATGACCGTTGCCGTCGGAAGCCGTGCTGGGAACTCCTCAGTAGCAGGTTTGACTCTAAATACGACGTCACTTTGTCCACCATGATGCTTTCCATGAGTTTACCGACTATCGAAGTCAGACTTATAGGTCGGTAGTTCGACGGTTGGTTACGATCTCCTTTCTTGAAGATTGGAGTCACCTCCGCCTCACGCCAGTCTCTAGGAACGCATTTCGTCCGGATTGACATGTTGAAGATTGCGCTCAGGTGTCGTGACACTTGATCGCGCACTTCTTTCAACACTTTAGGTAGAAACCCATCTGGGCCAGGTGACTTATTCGTCATTAGGTCACTGATCTTCTTTTTGATTTCAACTTCGGTGAAGTCCATATCCTCCAGCTTTTCCCCCGAGTAGGAATCCGTCGGCTGGGGGATGGGACCACATTCTTCAGTAAACACTGAAGAGAAGTAGTCATTGGGGAGGTTAGCATTTTCTGCATCTGAATGCTTTAATGTCCCCTCCTCGTTCCTCAAAGGGCCAATCGTTCGACGGATTGGTTTACGGCTGTTTACATATCCAAAGAACTCCTTGGGATTCTCTTCACAGAGTCTCGCCACTCGGAGTTCCTCAGACCGCTTAGCCGCCCTTATGCTGGACTTCACTCTCCTGGCTAGCCTCCGGTATTCGTCAAAGTCACCCGAGATCTTCGATTGTCGGTACATAGTTCTCTTCTCCCTAAGCAGTTGGCCGATTTCTGGATTAAACCACTTAGGTTGAACAGAAGACAGACGGGGGCATTTCAGAGGGATAAAACGCGATTACAGACTCATGAATGTGGTTTTGAAACTATTACACGAGTCTTTAACGGCATCGCACACTTCTAGCCTCACGTCAGTCAGTCCAGCTCGAAGGCTTGCAAAGTCTGCTCTTCTTAAGTCAAGTTTCTTTGATTGACTGGCAACAGACCTTACCTTCGGGATCTTGACGCTAAATCTAACTAGCTGATGATCACTGCCACCGAGCTCTTCGCCTACAGAGATATCCTCAAAGATATCATCCTCAGAGGTGGAGACCAAGTCGAGGATATTATCTCCTCTCGTCGGTTCTCTGACCCATTGAGTGAGGAACTCGTTGTTGGCGAACTCCAGGAGTAGCGCGCTCTCGCCACAGGCTGCTCTGGTTTCCCAGTCAACTTGGCTGTTGAAATCGCCCATAACGATGCACACTCTGCCTTGAACCAGCTCACCCAGCAGCTGGTACAGTTCCTTGTCCTTCTCAACGGGTTGGAAAGGGGGTCTGTAAAGCAGCAGGGTCCTGTATCTGACAGGACCGATCTCTAGGTCAACGCCTAGGAGCTCGTGGTCGGATATAACGTTGGAGTTCGTAGATTTGATTGTATCCTTGACATACAACATTACACCACCACCCTCTCTGTCTGGCTTATCTTTGTGCAAGAGTTGGTAGCCAGGAACCGTGAATTCGCCTTCAAAGTCTCGGTTTGAGGTTTTTATCCACGATTCTGTTATGGCTACCATTTCGGGTTCTTCCGTCGCTACGAGGCCACGGAGCTCAGGAAACTTGTTCCTGATTGACCTCGCATTGAACAGAAGAACTTTCAGGGAGCCCCCTAATGTAGGACTCCCTACGCTCTTTCGTTTCCCGGCTTCTTGTTTGTCGCGGTGGCACCATTTTTGACAACCTCCGAGAAGGTTGTTTGGGGAGTGACTCAGGTGTACTGGCGTACGTCCGCCTTCCCAATGGGCCGGACACTCATTTGGGTGCGCTCCACGATATCCTGGATGAGGTTGGCTAGGAACGCCTTGCCCTTAAAGGAGAGGTGCACCCCGTCCCTTTGGTAGAGGTCCTTTCTCCTATAGAATCCGGCGCATGGGTCCACAAAAAGACACCCTCAGCTGTATAGAGGTCTGCAAGGTGCCTGTTTAGCAACATGTTCTTCAAGTCGGCAGTCCGGCTTGGACCCCACCTCGGGAGCATCCCCACCACGACGCGTCTGCGGGTTTTCAATCCACAGTCGTCGACAGCGCCCATAACTGTCCTCATAATGTCACCTGTAGGGCCTACCCTACCTCCTCTGAGGTAGAAGTCGTTGCCACTTACCATAAGGGCAACGACTGAAGTCTCAGAAATCTGGTATATAACCAAGGGCGATAGGACTTCATTTAATAATGTTTACACACCTGGACCCGAAGAATTGAATAGAAATTCTTTTCGAAAATGAATGTACGACAAATAAAAAAGAAAAGAAATAAGAAGTTCTATACAGGAGAGGAAACCACGTGAGTGATGTGAGACTTATGACAACACTAATTTGGTTGTGTCTATCGTCACTCGTTAAGAGAACACCACGTACTAAACACTCATTCTATCCATTGATATATTCCACCGTGCTGGTTTCCCTTCTATTTCGATTGGGTTCTTCTTATCCCTCTCTCATTCCCTCTTTCTCAAATTCTATCTTATTCAATCTCTATCATTTTCTATTTAATTCTCTCGCTCTACATATCATTTTCTGTATCTCTCTTTCTTTCTCTCTCAGTTTCTCTCTCTCTCTCTCTTATTTCTCTACATAGAGAAAGAGAGAAGAGAGAGAGAAAGAAAGAGAAACGCAGACAATGATATGTAGAGCAATAGAATTAGAGAATGATAGAGATTGAATAAGATGGTTTGTTGATATTTGACCTTTCCCAGGATGTTACTTCAAGTAACAAAGCGCTATTGTTTTCAGAGGCGACGGAGAAATGCTAAAGGGGTTGGTCTCCCCCTTTTCTGGATCTATTTTGTCCCCCTCCACCATCTCATTCCACCATTCTTTTCTTGCCTTTGAAATTTATTTAGCGATCAGAAAAATTCCTTCCATTTTGCGAGGTATTTTTCATATAAATTTACGTCAGTTCGGAAATGTTGTTGCCGAAATCCGTCCATTTTTTCTTCCAAGTAGTTACAAGGTTGGAGAACGCCACAACTGCCCAGGCTTTAGTCCATATTTCACTACTGATTGAGCCGCCGTCTGAATATATATGTCTAAGTGTGTGTATGTTCATGTATGTTTGTAAGGAGGTAGAGGGCTTTGCATCAAAATCCTCTCGAATTTGTATAATAACTTTTCCCCGCAAGAGGGGATAAATTTCTGCTCTGAGTACCTGGACTCTTGAAGACATTGCGCCCTTCCTGCGCCATCAGTTAAGTTTAATGAGGTTTGTTATATTAGTATTTTCATCCCTAATTATTTATACCCTCATTGCTTACAACATTTTTTTCGCTTCTTAACTAAATCCAATTTGTTTCATTCTCCTCTTGGACAGTATTCGGGAATCATGCTGGTTCTCTTTATTGCTGGAATTACGATTGCCATCCTGGTCCTTAGTAAGCCGGAGGCCGCAAAGAATATACTCGACCAATCACTGGACAATCAGTTCGCTAATTACGGCGGAGACGACGACGCTCTCACCTCGTCCATTGATAAAATGCAACAAGAGGTAATTTGGGGGGGAACGCGTCCAAACGTTTGAATTTGGCGCAGAAAAGGCAAATTTATTGGGCAATCGTCAAATCTTTTTAGTTTGCCGTAATAAAAGATGTTTAATAGGCAACGGCAAATCGTTTGAGTTTAGAGCAATAAGAGGTAATTTTATTGAGTTTGATGCAAGAAGTTCATTGAGGACCTGTTAAATGGTTTAAGTTTAGTTGAAGAAAATCGAAATTTATTGGGCACTCGTCAAATCTTTTGAGTCTGGTGCAAGAAGTAAGTTCATTAGAGATGTGTCAAATCGTTTAGGTCTAGAGCAATATGAGGTGATTTTATTAGGCATGGGTCAAACCGTTTGAGTTAGGTGAAAATTCATTGGAGACGTGTCAAATCGTTTGAGTTTGTTGGAAGAAAATGGAAATTTATTGGGCACTCGTTAAATCGTTTGAGTTTGATGCAAGAAATAAGTTCATTAGAGTCGTGTTAAATCGTTTAGATCTAGAGCAAGAAGAGGTGATTTTATTGGGCATGGGTCAAAGGGTTTGAGTTTGGTGCGAGAAGAGGTTAGTTTACTGGGCACATGTCAAAACGTTAGAGTTTGATGAAATAAGTACTCCCTCCCTTCCAATTCTTCATTCACACCTCATTCTATTACATTATTAACACAATTAGTGTGTACCTTTCTTTCACCTTAAACAAAATGATTACTTTTAGCTGGAATGTTGCGGCGTCGAAGGGCCTTCGGACTGGGAGAAGAAGGACTGGATTTGGAGTCAAGCTCATGCACCCCAAGAAGTGCCTGCGTCCTGCTGCGATAACTCAAAGGGAAAGCATTGTAGTGATAGTTCTCCCAAACTTTACCATGTAGGCTGCAGTCAAGCGTTTATTGACAGTCTACAAGACATTCAGCTTGTCCTCGGCATTGTTGGAATAGTTCTGGCGATTTTCTTGGTAAGGAATCGTTCTTTTATGGCGATTTTCTTGGCAATTTGTTCTTTTTCTAACGATTTTCTTGGTAATGAGATGTTCTTTGCGTGGCGATTTTCTTGGTAAGACGTTCTTTTTCTGATGATTATCTTGGTAAGTTGTTCTTTTTCTTGCAATTTTCTTCATAAATAGTTGTTGCTTTTCTTGCGATTTTCTTGGTTAGGAGACATTCTTTTTCTCCTGATTTTATTGTTAATTTGTTCTTTTTCTGGCGATTTCTTTTAAAGTTGTTATTTTTCTGGCGATTTCTTTTAAAGTTGTTATTTTTCTGGCGATTTTCTTAGTAAGTTTTTTTCTGGCGATTTCTTTTGTAAGTTGTTTTATGGCGATTTCTTTTGTAAGTTGTTTTTTTTCTGGCGATTTTATTGGCAAGTTTTTCCTTTTCTTGAGATTTTCTTAGTTAGGAGTTGTTCGTTTTCTCGTCATTTACTTGTTAATTTGTTCTTTTCTGGCGATTACTTTTGTAATTTGTTCTTTTTCTGGTGATTTTCTTGGTAAGTTGTTCTTTTTGTACCTATTTTTTGGTAAGTTGTTTTTTCTGGCGATTTTCTTGGCAAGTTGTTCTTAATCTTACTATTTTCTTTGTGGCTAATTATTGATATACTAACCGTATATCATCGCAATTTGCAACGTACATTCCATTGCAGTTCAACTAGCAATTGTGACATAATGGCGTGCCACATGACTGGGCGAAATCTCTGGCGTTCTGCGACGGCGAAAGTGAAGGTCAAAGGAGACGATTGAAAACAGTTGTTTTAGAGCTGTTAGATTGGTCTATAGGATACATATAGTTGCTTGTAGGGGGTGAGGAGCGTACCCCAGTCGTGCTCGAACAAGTGTGAAAGGTCTTAACTATTGCTATAGCAACCGCATCTGAAGCTCTAAAATGCATCATTAAACAAGGTCAACAGACCTAAGTCACGTACTTTCAATTATTCTGGCTTATGATCATATGACCTTACAACCTTCAAAGTTTTCAATAATTCCCGGACTAACCTTGGGATAATCTTGTCAATTATATCATTTGAAGGAGAATATAAAACAAAATAAGTGATTCAAATTTCGTTAGAATCAGCCCAAAAGTTACGATGATATTGCAAAAAAACTCATACGACCGACCGATCGACCGACCTACTGACCCACATAGTAACTTATAGAGTCGTGTGTTTCAAAAACAATCTAAACAGCCAACACAGTCATAAGCACTATAAAGAGGAATAAATAGCAAAGAAGAAAATGAAAAAATACCTGAATACTCTATTTGTATTCTATAATTTTTTATAAAAGACGAAGTTATAATCCCATGGGGAGATATTTAATCTCGCATGCATTAAGGAGAGCTATAATTTAACGACACGCAAACAAGAAGTAGTATTAATTAAAAAAACGACTAAATTGTTATGGTAAGGTGTAGTGGAGGGGAATTTCATCACAATAATACCCCCTTGAAATAAAGAATGTTCCCGAAATGTCCCCATAAGAGCAAATCCTGAAGCGAGCGATCCCTAAACATTGTGCCCTGGTGTCATCGGGCACAAGTAACAAGGTCCATCGAACACTCCCACCCTATATATAGGTTCGTCGAACACCCCCGCCCTATATATACGTCCATCGAACATCCCAATCCTCTCTCTTTCTCTCTCTCTCTCTCTCTCTCTCTCTCTATATATATATATATATATATATATATATATATATATATATATATATATATATATATATATAAAGGTCCATTAAACACCCCCACCCTATATATACATACATAGGTCCATGACCTATAAACTCCCTAGATCTTAATCCGATCGAGAACCTGCGGGTAATTCTGAAGAAGAGAGGTTGAGAAGCAGAATCTTGCTAATTATGATGACCTCCAATCGCATTTAAACCAGGAATTGAGAACCATCGCCTAAGATTTCCGCTTGGTGTTCATAGCCATTAGAATTGGACATTGGACATATAAAGATAGGAAGATCCATTAGGAACGAATTCACTTTTTTCCAGGAGAGGTCATTGTTTAGGTATACCTGTGTAGACTACTTCGGCGCTCAGAGTCGTGCACAAGCACGGGCAGGCAGCTGACCACTGGCCGCTTAAGATAGTTCGGGGCGATTAATAAAGAGTGCGATTTACGGTTGACCGGGGTTTTTTTTTACTAATGGCTTGCCAGGTTGCAGTTCAAAGGATATATAAAGACAATACCCCTAAAATATAATTTTAATATACATATATAATTACTTATGGTAGTTAAATGAATTTAGTGAAGATTAACGAGGTATTCTGGGGATGATCATAAAAGATCGCTTTACCTTCAAGCGCGGGCGAATTGGATGGGAAGTTGAATACAACGGCGCAGGTCTTCAAGAAGATACTTCGGGGAGGCCTGACGAGGAGGACTTGAAGATGGGGTTGGATTACTTCGTGATGAAGAATGAGATTTTCTCTGCTCCAGAGAGACGTAATCTCAATTCGAGACGATTCTGCAGATCGACAGGGAGTCTCAGTCTCGAAAGAAAGGGAATTTTAAAGGGGTGGTGAAGATGAGTGGGCTGCACATCTCTCCGGGTTACGGGGTTCACAGGAAACAGTCTGAAAGGGGTGGATGGTGTGTTTTTAATCTCCTCGAAAGATGGTGAGCTTCGGGTTAAATACCCGGGTGGATGATCCGATAGATGCCTCAGGGCCTTTAGGTCCCTAGGCGAGTCTTGGCACCAGTCTAAGCAAACACATTTCATGATAACGCGTCGTTCCAGACGATGAAACTTGGTTCACGATATGGGGGTAGGGTTAATGTGGCTGCGCACGGCGTTATCATAGGTGAGGGGGCGCGCATGGCGTCCGAAAGCAAACACAGCTGTGTGGTGATTAAGCGAGGAACCGATTCTTTCTCGAACTTTCTAAAATTCTCACGCTGGCGCAGGTGGTCTTGAAAGAATAGAGGGATATTTCCGAGGGGACTTTCTCTCACGGTGGTCCTTCGAGGGCATTCCCTCACAGTTATAGAACCGACCAAATTTAAATAACATTCAGATGAGTGTTTAGGACAACAAATAAAGAGGGAGGATAAGAGAAATAAGATATAGTACGAAGTTCTTATTTATCGACGATTCGCTCCCCTGGAGCTTCCTCAGTGCTTCTTGTCACTCTGAGGGAGCTCCATACGAGCGAAACGTCGATAAAGAAGAACCTCCTACCCTATCTTATTTTTCTTATCTCTCCTCCTCTCCAAATACCTTTTTTTTACCCAGACAGATGCCACTGGGACATTTAAATAATGTAGTTAAATAATTGGAGGTAATAAAGCTTACCACCAACAAAATTTTCCCTCGCCAAATTTTTAGGCCATAACTGTACAAATTTGATCATCAAGTGGAAATTAGTTTTGCCTAAAAACACCATTTTTTCTCCTCCAGTTCTTCAGTATGTCAACCGCGTGTGGAATTGCTAAAAAACAAGGTTAAAGACGAGGCATCTCCAATCCAGACAATCAAGCTGTTCCCAAAAAAAAGATTTCTCCAAAAGGAAGAATGGGATGAGGGTTTACGTCTTTTACCATGATTGTAATCACATAGGTGGTTATATTCTAACAGTGGCATAAAATTAATTAATATTTTGTTCAAAGGTTTACAACTCAAACGACTTCTGTGGTAATGTTTTGTTTTTAATTCACCAAATCGTAGTCAATGAATGATAAGCATGGAAAATGGTCATTTGAATGGTAGCAAAATAATAATAATGAGTAATAAATTTACATTCCATTTTAGAGTAGTCATTTTCAATGCCTCGTAATCCACGGGCATCCATTCGAATCCTACTAGAGTGGTTCGAAGCAGGGTTAAAACCAATACCTATTTGTCACCTTTTAATATTTCAAAAATGGTCAAATTACCATCATTATAAAATGGGAGGCATCAGCCGCCACTTTAAATGGGTAGGTCCCAATGAGTCATCAGTAGTGATGATAGTAATAATAGAAATTAAAATAATAATATAATATTAATAGGACCAGTGCGCCTTCACCAAGGTAACTCTATATCATGTGTGCCTGTTAAGCAACTCTATACACACCTGTATGTTTTTTTACAGTGATCATGTATTTTGTCAAGAGTTATTTTTCCCTAAACACATCACTCGAAATTGAGTTCTAAATAAATAAATTTAGTACGAGGGCATTTTTTCGATTCCTTCCATTTAAGACTTTATTCCACGCCACTTTCATCGCATTTACTCGTAGAGGGCACTGTTTGGCACTGCATCCTTTCTCCTGCTCCGGGGATATATTGAGGTCAAATGTGGCTGAGTTCGTTAAGTTTCTGTGGGTGGTTACCAATAAGGAAGAGCACATGAGACATGTCAGCTCAAGAGCTAGATAATTTCGGAGTATATATTCGATAATTCAGAGTTTCCAGGCCGATTGTGTCTGAAGCTACCGTCCAGTACGTTAGCCGTTAACGTCTTTGTTAGTCGAGAGGGAATCGACTACATTCTGGTCCAGAAAAAAATTCGGTGATTGTCGAAGAGCCGAGGAAGAACTAGTCGTCACTCAGTGTTGTTCGTGGAGATAGTTTTAGGCGCGCTTCAACCCTTCTCACAATGTCTTCGGATTTTAAGGATCAAAAAGCCATCCCCAAAGCATCCTCCGTTTGCCTCTTAAGGATAGGAGGCTGTCGTAGAATGGACTCTCGACGATATACCATATATTACTATTCGTTGAGGGAACTTCTTTAATTATCTTTAGACTGCGTAAATGTCTGGCGGCCAATATTATGTATCTTCGATATGCTTAAAAAGTGGAACTGAGCTCAAGGATAATAATATTGCTATCATTAATAAAATAGAGTTTTATTAATAATAACTATCAACAAACACAAGACGGAAAATATTGACATAAACAGAGAATGGAAAGGGTCGTGGGGGCTCGGGCTAATCCGAGGATTAAAGGATTTAAAAAGGTGAAACAAATATAGAGTTAAAGAGATGGGATGGTTCGCTAAACCATTTAAAGCACAGGATAGAATTGACAAAAGGGTTAAGTACTCAAAGGTGACGTTTGGCTTACGTAACTTTATACTAGTGGTGCAGTGGAAGGCGACGTGAAGGAATTTTCGGTCCGCTGGCGAGTTCCAGCCGAAAGGGGAGGGGATAAAAGGATCCTGACGTGGCGTCTTGGGAATGAGAACCGTTTCTCGACGAACGGCTTGAAGAACAATGGCTGTTCTACGTTGTTTTCTTCTGAACAACAGGGGGGGGGTGAGAACCGTCTCTTGTCTACGGGCTCAAGAACAATGGCTGTTCTAATGTTGTTCTCCTCTGAACAACAAGGGGGAAGGGTGAGAACCGCTTCTTGGTGAACGGACTCAAAAGAACAATGACTGTTCTACGGTGTTCTCTTCTGAACAACAGGGGGGGGGGGGGTGAGAACCGTCTCTTGTCTACAGGCTCAAGAACAATGGCTGTTCTAATGTTGTTCTTCTCTGAACAACAAGGGGGAAGGGTGAGAACCGCTTCTTGGCGAACGGACTCAAAAGAACAATGACTGTTCTACGGTGTTCTCTTCTGAACAACGGGGAAAGGGTGAGAACCGTTTCTTGTCAACGGGGCTCGAACGAACAATGGCTGTTCTAACGTTGTTCTCTTTCTGAACAATGAGGGGGAAGCTTTTTGGACTCGGCGTCGTAAAGGCTCGAACTTTGGCACTCAAGGGATTTTGTCCTCCTTCTGGACAAGTGATGGTGAATCTCGAGGTCGAGGTCCCTTGGCGCACAAAGTGAGAGAGGGTCATGGTGATGTTTCGCGACGAAAATCTGGATCTCCAATCTGAATCTAAGTGGTTAAGTTTCCATATAAATAGCCAGGACATCTCCTTGGCGTGGGGGACAATGGAGTGGGAGCTTCGAGGGAATGCACAGCCAAGCCTGAGAACAATGCTTTATCTGCCCATAAGCCTAACTCAATCTGGCGAGGTCGGCGTATGGGGGCGAACGGGGGGACGATAACCTCCTTGTTTAAACATTGACATCCGGTGGCTGTGATAAGGCGCCAAGCTTCGAAGCGAAGATGCACGTGGGAGCATCGTGGTTTTAAATAATATGTGATATGGGTTGAAACTAACGCTGCCTCAACCCGTTCTATCACACCCCTCCATTCCGGGGGAAGTTGTCACTTCGAAAAAAGAGAGAAGGGACAACGATAGAGCTCCGTTGTGGGGAACTCGTCTTCTTGTACCAACCGTACCTTCCTGCACCTAACTCGTATTACCACAATACATATGATTATTTTGATCTTTTGATTATAAGGGCAAATAACCTTTAATACAAACTTAATAAAAAAAAAGGCTTTGAACAAAGAAATGATATAAATATAGTACATATGGGACAAAATAATATATACGTAATTAATGGGTACAAATATATATACATACAAAAAAAATAGACATTGAGCGTTACAAAATTCAGACATATACATTAACTAATTATAATACAAGCGAATCTTAATTTAAGTCGTACAAGACGGTATATACCTACATGGAGATACTAATTCTATGAATACAATTACTCTACGCTATTCGGTAACGCATTCCTACTGAGTGCGTCAGCGACCTGGTTATCGGAACCTTTTATATAATTTATCTTAAATTGATACTCTTGCAAGAGTAAACTCCAGTGCATGATTCGGCCGTTGGAGTGTCGCACATTCCTAATATAGGCTAACGGACGGTGGTCGGTTCCTATCTGAAATTCTTTACCTATCAAGTACATCTTGAATTTGTCTATGACCCAGATAATTGATAGAGCTTCCTTTTCTATAGTGGCATATCTCTTTTCGCGTGGTAATAATTGACGACTAGCATATGCAACTGGATGACTCGTTCCGTCATCCTCGTATTGAAGGAGTACACCTCCAATGCCCTCGTTGGACGCGTCTGTCTTAATCCCAAAGGATTTTTCCGGGTTGGGCAACTTTAAAATGGGGGCAGAAATGAGCTTACTCTTGAGCTGATTAAGATGGGAAATAGCGACATCATTCCAACGTAAACGATCGGGGAAATTTTTTTTTTGAAGGGGGCTGAAGGGGGCCTAAATTGCAGTGAAATTCGGAACAAATCGCTGATAGTGAGAAGCTGATCCTAGGAACGATCTTAATTGCTTCTTTGTAATCGGGAGGGGCATGTCAGCGATTGCCTTAATCTTGTTCTCTTGGGGACCTAACTTGCTTTGTCCTATTTTGAAACCCAAATATTTTATGGTTTCGTGGGCAAAATGGCATTTGCTGAGGCCAATGGTGAGGCCATTTTCGCGCAGTCGCTCGAAAAGAGCTAATAGGGTGGTTAAATGGTGACTCCATTTAAATAGTTCTTGTAGCTGACTCTTTTGATGTGGTGTTAGCTGCGCGTCAATATCCAGGTCAGAGAGTTCCAAAGACTCCCCTGGTAGGGAAGGAGGAGGGTAATCGGCATCAGGTTGGGTGCACACTATCTGTATTACATTAAGGGACTCCGCGGGGTAATCTTCTTCTAGCGCCGATGTTTCGTCCAGCTCTACGAAGGTATCTCCATGGGCGCGTTGGGGGTTCTTTTTTTCTTGGGGTCCACGGACAGTCTCCGTGTCCTTGTCTTATGCCTTATCGCCTAAGGGTGTTAGTAATTCACACTCCTTTTGTGTCGTCCTAAAGTCCTGGTTAGGGGTCTCCGAGAAATCGGACGGTATCGGGGTTCTGATGGGGACGGGCTCCTGGGCTTCTTTCTTATCTCGGCCTCGAGGAAGGGCGGCCTGAGACGTAGGGTCGGGACTTACTTGGGGGCTATGTCCTATAAGTACGGAACAGAATTGTATGGGTGCTGAAATGACTTCAGCCCAGCCATCATAATATTGACACTGCAGGTAACATCTAACGAAGGGGAATTGGTTCGCCCGCCCAAGGTAGTCATGTACCACCGCAAATTTTTCGTGGTTAGGGTCCACTGGGGGGAGGAGTTCGTCGGACACGATGAAACACGTACATCCTGTGTCCCTGACGAGAGTCGATACTCGGCAGCCGTTCACGCTGCCCTCCTCAAATTTCAAAGTTCCTGATGAACTTTTATCAAAAATAAAATTTACCTGGTGGCCTGACGGAGAATGAGAAGTTTATGCTTGGGTCTGCACCACCGGGGGAGCCGGGGTTGCATTAATCTGGTGAACTTGGTGGGCTGGTCCGCTTTTAAGCCTAGAATTTTGGGGGCAATTCCAGCTCATGTGGTTTTCTACACCACAGGTGAAGCATATGATTGGTCGCTTCGGGAAGAGAGATGGAGGAGAAATCTTAACGGGTGGTTTGGAGTCCCGTTGTTGGTTTTGGGGAAAGAAGTTTTGGGGTTTTACGGGGCTCGGAAACTTCGTCGGCTTTCCTGTGAAGGGGCGCGAATCCTTCCTTCTTTCCTTGTAGGGGGATTGGTGAGAAGTTCGATTCTCCTTTGGGTATAAATTATGGCTTGCGGCATAGACATCCGCTTCTTCGGTACATTCTTTAAAGGTCTGGCACCGACGATCCTTGACGAACGCGCGGATCTCCGTCGGGAGAGACGCCAAAAATTGATCTCGCAACACGAAGTCTGTTAAGGACTCGTAGTTCGGATCAACCTTTGAGGATTCTAACCAAAATTTAAAATTCCTCTGAAAAATGTATCCGAATTGACGGAACGTCTGTCCGGGTTTAATACGACCTCCTCGAAATTCTTGGCGGTAGAAATCGGGAGTCATATTATGAGCGGCTAATAACTCAGCTTTTAAGGTGCTGTAGTTAATTGTACACTCAGATGGTAAAGATATAAAAATTTCGCGAAATTTACAATTTAACAGGGGAAGTAATCTGGCTACACCTTCAGCCTCCAGATCCGTGTTATTGATTTCGAGGATCTTTTCGAAGTGGGCTAAAAATGCTCCGAAATCCTCTCCATCCTTGAAATTGGGGAGCTTTAGTGAGAGATTGGGGGGGGGGGGCTTCGGAACGGGAACTGGCGGACTGTATCTCTGCTTCAACACGAGCTAATTCAATCTGATGGTGAAGCTCAGCTTGTCTTATCCGTTCCTCTCTTTCTCTTTCTTTTTCTTCTCGTTGGATTTCTCTTTCTCGTTCTTCTCGTTGGATTTCTCTTTCTTTTCTTAACTTTTCTCTTTCCGTTCTTTGCTCCTCTTGAACGTACTCAATTAGTTCTTTTCCGGAAAGTCCCAAGGACTCTCCTTGCGCTTTAAAGATTTCGAACTGAGACATCTTTGCACTTGGGGCGCAATAGTCAACCAACTAAAATTCCTCGCAATAAGAATTATGCCTTCTAGAGAAATTAGCCTACCTAAATATGGGCACTGACCTATTCGTACTTGGTTTCTCGATCTAAATAACCACTGACTAAAATCACACACAAAAAAAATACAAACAAATTATTATAACAGTTCCTTGAGCTACTCCAGCTTCTTAAGTTTCAAAAAAGGGGATAGCAATCGTTAAAACAAAAGGGAACTACTATATTCTATTATTATAACGAATAACACTATGCTTTACTCAACTGAGACCAGTGTTTGCAAAGATAGAGCGTTAAACCTTACACACCTGATACCAAATTTAAATAGTATATATATATATATATATATATATATATATATATATATATATATATATATATATATATATATATGTCGTAGAATGGACTCTCGACGATATACCATATATAAATATTCGTTGAGGGAACTTCTTTAATTATCTTTAGAGTGCGTAAATGTCTGGCGGCCGATATTATGTATCTTCGATATGCTTAAGAAGTGGAACTGAGCTCAAGGATAATAATATTGCTATCATTAATAAAATAGAGTTTTATTAATAATAACTATCAACAAACACAAGATGGAAAATATTGACATAAACAGAGAATGGAAAGGGTCGTGGGGGCTCGGGCTAATCCGAGGATTAAAGGATTTAAAAGGTAAAACAAATATAGAGTTAAAGAGATGGGATGGTTCGCTAAACCATTTAAAGCACAGGATAGAATTGACAAAAGGGTTAAGTACTTAAAGGTGACGTTTGGCTTACGTAACTTTATACTAGTGGTGCAGTGGAAGGCGACGTGAAGGAATTTTCGGTCGGCTGGCGAGTTCCAGCCGAAGGAGGGGGGGGGGATAAAAGGATCCTGACGTGGCGTCTTGGGAATGAGAACCGTTTCTCGACGAACGGCTTGAAGAACAATGGCTGTTCTACGTTGTTCTCTTCTGAACAACAGGGGGGGTGAGAACCGTCTCTTGTCTACGGGCTCAAGAACAATGGCTGTTCTAATGTTGTTCTCCTTTGAACAACAAGGGGGAAGGGTGAGAACCGCTTCTTGGCGAACGGACTCAAAAGAACAATGACTGTTCTACGGTGTTCTCTTCTGAACAACAGGGGGGGTTGAGAACTGTCTCTTGTCTACGGGCTCAAGAACAATGGCTGTTCTAACGTTGTTTTCCTCTGAACAACAAGGGGGAAGGGTGAGAACCGCTTCTTGGCGAACGGACTCAAAAGAACAATGACTGTTCTACGGTGTTCTCTTCTGAACAACGGGGGAAGGGTGAGAACCGTTTCTTATCAACGGGGCTCGAACGAACAATGGCTGTTCTAACGTTGTTCTCTTTCTGAACAACGAGGGGGAAGCCTTTTGGACTCGGCGTCGCAAAGGCTTGAACTTTGGCACTCAAGGGATTTTGTCCTCCTTCTGGACAAGTGATGATGAATCTCGAGGTCAAGGGCCCTTGGCGCACAAAGTGAGAGAGGGTCGTGGTGATGTTTCGCGACGAAAATCTGGATCTCCAATCTGAATCTAAGTGGTTAAGTTTCCAAAAAAATAGCCAGGACATCTCCTTGGCGTGGGGAACAATGGATTGGGAGCTTCGAGGGAATGCACAGCCGAGCCTGAGAACAATGCCTTATCTGCCCATAAGCCTAACTCAATCTGGCGAGGTCGGCGTATGGGGGCGAACGGGGGGACGATAACCTCCTTGTTTAAACATTGACATCCGGTGGCTGCGATAAGGCGCCAAGCTTCGAAGCGAAGATGCACGTGGGAGCATCGTGGTTTTAAATAATATGTGATATGGGTTGAAACTAACGCTGCCTCAACCCGTTCTATCACAGAAGCCCATCTCCAATTTCCCGAAGTTGGATTGAGCGCCTCGTGAGACGTCAACAAGTTCGATGTCGAACTTACCTCCCTAGTCCTACTCGCCGCACATCAAGGTAAAAGAGATTTAACCCCCGCTTCGTCACGCTCCTCCAACTTTTACCGCGTCGAACCTCAAGGATCCACTTTGCTCTAGAACTTGCATAATTGTAAGATCATTTCTTAATTAATTATCCCTCGGTTCAAACTTAATTGATAGTGTCAATCATCTTAGCCGTTAACCGTCAATATTTAATCGCATTGCCATTTAACTTGCCTTATATGTGTATGTAATCTTTAGTCCTTTTAAAGTATATTTTATAGCCATATTTGAATATTCCTTGGCCTAGCAACTGTGTATTTAAAGCACTCTTAGAGCCATCCCCAGGTGGAGCCTTAATTTCGGTCGGCCAGTAGGCCGGTGTGCGTTTTTTCAGCGTACACCTGATCATACCACGACAACCAGCAAAATTGAAAAACAAATGACAATGTTCTTGCCAAGTATTTAGGTCAACTAGTCAACTATCACACCTGCAAGCCTACACCGTTTCTCTATCACATACAAACCCTAAGATTCGTTCGAAAATTGTTGTACGTCAGTAAACACTGCATCTCATAGGAACCGACTGAGTCTGTCGAAACGTTCTTAGCATTCGAAGAAAAATGTCCCATGCTCAATCTTAGTGAAAGATACGAATCCATCAAGCGAAATATAAAAATAAACACTACACAAGTAGGACTTGCCCCAAGTATTAAGCTTGGGTTCATGCGCATTTAGGGAGTCATTGTGCAAAAGCGATCGTGAGGTGACGTTTGCGGTGTGTGCGTACGTACATTCGGACATACACACTTATTTTTTCATCACAAAAGGGCTGAAAGGATATATCCTTTATTCCATGCGCATCGTGAAAGAGTCAATAGCTTAAGTTTCCTTTCATGCCAATTTGATCCAGGGGCCGCTGCTGAGAGAGAAAGCAATGGGCACATGCAGGGGTCAACATATTTATTGAGAAGTTTTTTTCATATTATAATTACAATATAGCACAACAAAAATAGAGATATGGAAAAGGAGAGAGATAAAAAGCATAACAGAGTGGTGAGATTAGGGGTAGTGTAAATTTGAGTCAGTTAGCCTGTCAATAAAATAGGAGACTATTAGTGAGAGAGGAGGGGGGGGCGCAATACATTCGCTGTGTACAACATAGCGAAGGGAGATCTACTTGTGAGGAAAGAAAAATAAATAAATATAAGATATCAAAATGGGAAACAGAGAGAGACCAAGATACATGTAAGACTTTGTCATGTTCCTAGAGAATCAACTATGGAGTCCTCCTGAATCGCCTCCACAACTTTAACAGGTACCCTCCTTTCTGTCATTTGCTGGTTTTACCTCAACCATCGGTTTCAAACTGTCCATATCGATGGAGCCTCTTTAGACTTCTACTCGCCATACGTACCACGGGGCTTTGTATTCTCGTCCGTATCTCTTTCTACAAGATTGTGGCTTTGTAGGTCATTCTAACCTATTTTTCACTTTTATGTCGAAGATATTTAAATTTACTCTTCCCCCCTCCATCATAAAAATATTATTATTGTAGTAGGAAAGGAATCGACCATCTCTGCGGTTTTAAGCGCTATTTTAAATTAAACTCTAATAAACCATAATGTTTTATGTCATATTGGCTTGCAGCGAAGAAGGAAACTAGGCTAGTATAGTGGTTAGCGTGATTGCCCGTGACTTATGCGGAGAGGAGTTTTGTTCCCACGTACGTCCCTT
Organism: Ceratothoa steindachneri; assembly: GCA_963969495.1. NCBI lineage: Eukaryota > Metazoa > Arthropoda > Malacostraca > Isopoda > Cymothoidae > Ceratothoa > Ceratothoa steindachneri. Next base: position 107,664,346 of record OZ018324.1, on the reverse strand, counting down.
CCAGTGGAAAAGTGAAAGGAAAATATTAGTGTTCTTATGGGGGGGGGGTGCAGAAAAGGGAAGTCATTTCTCTCTCTCTCTCTCTCTCGTGGGGAAGTTAGGTGCGAAAAGAGGCTTGTATTCTTTTTGGTTTCCTTGATGGCTATCTTACTATTATTACATAGGGCTCCCTTCCCAGGGCTGTCGCTATTTTGAGGTGAGAAGATTTAAAGTGAAAAACGTTCGGAGGCTGAGACACAGAAATATACAGGGGCAACGATGCTTTGCTGTACCTTTGAAGGTTGATCTTGCATGCAGATGCGAGCCAAGCGACGAAAGTCCTTATTAATCCACGGCAAAATGAATTTTAATGAAAGAGCCTTCCGGGAGGCTTTAATCCTTTGGTGAGAAAGATGGTGCAAGGCAGCGAAAAATCCGTGGTTTCCCTGTGGAGACCTTGCAGTATATCTGAAAATTATCGGAGTCAAATGTGAGCTATTCAAATTTGGGTGCATTGGGGGCTCACATAGACCAGTGCGGTTGAGGTCACCGTTCTGTGCCAGTGTAATTTTATGATAATGAAGTCTGTGGGAATTAGCTCATTTCGGCGGCAGCTAGCTAGGGCAGAAGAGCATCCGCAACGACGTTGTCTTTCCCCATAACATGGCGAAATTCAGTGTTGAATTGCGAAATAAAATCAAGTTGACAACATTCACGTGGAAATGGGGATCTAAATTGGTATGAATGAGAAATATAATGGCTCTGTAGTCAGTATACATGGTAAGAGTTCGCTTTTCCATTGGTGGCCAAAATGTTTCACGGCGAGAAATGCAGCAAGAAGATAACTTACAAAGGTGTTGTAAAATCTCTCAGTAGTTTTTAGAATCTTGAAAAAGAATGCTATGGGAATCTATGTTTTTTTAATTTTCTGCATCACACCTGCCATGCAATTGTCCGATACATCTGTTGTGAGGGGAAGCTCGTCTGTAGTCTACATGGAACAAACGCTTGCGGGTAGCCAAAACGCTCTTTACTTCTATTAAAACCTCCTGACTCGTTTGTTCACGTGAAAGGGGAGTTCTTTTAGACTTTTTCCTTTGAGCAGCGTTTTTAAAGGATTTAAAAGTTGCGCACAGTGTAGACTGAATCGACGGTAACAGTTCGCCATTACGACGAATTTGCGCAATTAAGTCAAAGTACGCAGCTGTGCTAAATTTGTTATTATTTAAATTTTATCGCCGGTGCGAGAGATTCCATCCGTCCTTCCTGAAGTGATGAACAAGAAAGATAATCTCTGAGGCCCCAAAGGTACATTTTTCGGAGTTAATTCGAAGTCGGACCTCGTATCGATTCTGAAAGAATTTGTTTGTGGAAGATGTGCTACTCGGAATTTGTACTTTATACCAAAATATCGTCCTGAAATACAAAGATGAAATCGAGACCTCGTAAAATCGAGTCAATAAAGCATTGAATAGTTTAGCTTACGTTTTTATTCCTTCAGGCATTCTACTAGCCCAAACTGCGATATAGTAGCAGTCTTGTGGATAGAATCGGGGTTAACAGGTATTTATTGGTATGTTCCATTTACTATTATTATGCACTCATAATAGTTATTATGGCCATTAAATGCTATATTTCTTATTACTATGTTATCATAATAGTATGAGTATCACCATAAAATGCTCCATATAATATAAATGTGTTATCACCATAGTGGGATTATAACCAACAAATGCCCCCTTAACTATTATTATCGATTTAACATCGATTTAGAGGACAGTCTGGGCAACATAACCAGGAATTACTAGTATAAAAGGTATTATTAATTGTTCGTGGTTGTTTCTAGGATGTCAAAATTGTAGAAGTCTAAATACCACGTACATTAGTGTACGCGGAAATACCCCGACACAAGCTGCGAGTCGCTCCCGTATCCCAAATTCGCCTTTCGCCTCGAATTTCCTCCGCCCCTTTTCGCGCCTTTGAGACAACCAAATTCGCGGCAGGCGACACAGGAAAATGTCTGCCTCGAAGGACACCTGCTAGCCGACGAAGGTCCGAGTTTTCGCGCCGTCGTAAGCCGCGACGTGGAGCAAGGATAGCTCGAAGGTGTGAAAGATTTACTCTGTCTGGCAGCAGATGAAAAGTTCTTTCGCGCAGCGATACGGATTTTATGAGAATTTGGTGCTCTCTCCCGATTTTTGCTCGTGAGGGAAATAAAAGGGAAACTTCTCCCTGGAGTCAGGCAGGAGATCTTGGACCTACGTTGAGTGTGGAGAGCTAGTCCCACAAAGGAAACAGTTCGCCCGTTGTAAGAAAGAAACTTCGGGAAATTTGTGTGTTGCCGTCACGGTACTTGTAGGTGCCAAACTTCTCGTAGACTTCCCCCCCCCTTCAGAGTCAGAGGTTACACAGGACCTCCCTATGTGGATTACCCTAAACGTAGCTAAGTAATCGGTTTTGGCTACCCACTCCAGGAGCCGAATAATCGGACAGTCACTTCGAGGAAGAAGAATTCCGATTTGAGCCACAGTTTGGCTCGCCTTCTTGATCCGTCATAGGATCATTATATCACTGGTCTAGGTTTACCTTCTCATTCGGTAACCTCGGACTGCCAGACTAAGTGCGATCATCGTCACCAGAAGAAGATCTTCACCGTCAATCTCAAAAATACTTACAAACTCAAAGGTATCGTTAAAGTGAATTATCCCCTTCCCTAACTTCACCAGTTTATTCGTTAACTAGAATTCCTATCCCGAGCCCATAACCTCGAGTATTAGAAATGATTAATTCAGTGCTTAATTCTATAACATTATTCCATTCATTCTGTCGGGTGCCATTAATACGCAAGCATCGTAGTGAGTAATTTTCAAGTATAATCACCACGACATTATGTAGACTTACTTATTCAGTGCAAAGATTAATTCTATTTATCTCTATATACGCTGTTTCATATTTTTAATTCATGTACATTAAAGATTATTTATGTATCTGTGTGTTTAACTATTTTGGACAATCCTTTGGCAATTAATAAGCAATCCACTCGGCTTAAATCTCAATATTACACAGGTCCACCCATGACTGGCTTTTACTGAGTGAGGACACACTCAGGAGATCATTATCTTAATATTGATTAAAACGGAAGCACCGGGGTTATTCTTATTCACTGACTGGAAATGGCTACGGTAGGTGTATTGGATACACTTCACCTCCGCTTCACCTTCGTTCAGTAATAAAATATATGTTCAGGAAGTGGGACTGGGATTACCCACTCACTAAACCTCGACAAAGATATACTAAAGAAAAAACTTGACCAGGAGGGTACACAGGGGATATCTAAGCACTAGTTTTGCAGTGAGATATTAGACGTTTTTTTTTAATGCTGGGAAAAATCTCGCATTGCCATAAACGATAAGATGAGGGAGAGGTCTAAGGACTCTTAGGTGTGAAGACCAAGGGACTAACAGCACAGACACAACGGAGGTTACCATTCAGCACTCGTTTCAGCCATCCCTTCTAGTCGGCCTTTCATTTAGTTAAGGACTTTATAAATACGGAATTTATTGGCATTAAGATCCTCTTGACTCGTGCTCTGTAGCGGCTCCCCCGAAGGACTCGTGTAGTCATTGCGAAATGAAGGTAGATTCAGGAAAGCTGCGCTCCTTCCTATTCATCCTACCGCCATTTACTTACTTCGGTATTTTTTTCCTGTTTCATATTTATTCCCTCCCACTTTCAACACTTTCTTTACAAAAACTCTGCTAAACCTTTCTGATGAATATGTCCTCGTTTGTCTTAGCTTATTTATTTAATAAATATATAATCTTTTAAATGCCCATAGCGTCCTCTAGCGAGTGTCGTAAAGGCAACTAAACCCAGATAGGGGACACTGGCTTGGAACCCCGTGCACCCAAATGTTTTGCTCCTAGTATCGCGGCACCCATCCAGTGATGCCAGTTAATCAGCTCCAATGTGGTAGCTGAGTGAATGTGCTGAATGTAAGATTTGAAAGGGTAAAAATGTTGGTTGTAGTGTATGGATCCTGTTGTGATGGAAGTGAAGCTGAGAAAGAGATGTTCTGGAATGACTTGGAACAAGCGATAGATGGATAGATAGGTTGAGGGGTGTAAGAAATATGAATGAACAAATCCATGAGAGGATGAAATATGGGTTAACTGGAGCTAATAGCACACTAACAAAGAATACAGAGGAAGATAGAGTAGTAGGCGTTTTAGAACAATGATGTATGGTGCGAAGAAGGGTGCGAACGAAGTTTTGACTCAGTATGAAATGAGGCGGCATGTGGTATAGGCATGTAAAATTTATGGGATGGAAAAAGATTCGTGAAAAGAATGCGAGCGATTGGAAGAGGGGGATTGTGTAAATAAGTATTTGAAAGAGAGATTAGGAAGGATGAGTTATATAGCGAGAATGAAAAAGAGAGAACAAGATAAAAGGAGAGAAAGATGGAGGGTTAGGAGGGGACGGAAGAGAGAGAAATTGGGAAGAATCCAAAGAATGAGAAAGATAACAGGAGAGAAAGGGAGAGATAGAGAGAGAGAGAGAGAGAGAGAGAGAGAGAGAGAGAGAGAGAGAGATTGTGAAAGATTCAGAGAATGAGAATTAGATAGTGTGAATGAGAAAGAGAGAAAAAGATAAAATGAGAGAAAGGGGAGGGAGATCGAGGAGAGAGAGAGCAGGAGAAAGAAATAAAGAGAGAGATAGAGAAAATGGGAAGGATCCAGAGAAGGAGAGAAAAGGAGAAAAGAATAGAAAGGTGATGGGAGAGAGGGTGAGGGAAGAGGAGGGGAGAGAAAGAGAGAAGGATGGAGAGAGAGCGAGGGGTGTATCTGAGAAACAAGTGTAAGATTTTGTGTATGGCAATTGCGCATGGAGGTGGGGTGTGTTGTTTTGAATGTGTGTGTGATTGAGACCATGTGATGTGTGGCCGTGGGTAACCTGACCGGACGAGATGCCCCAACCTACAGCACCCCATCGCCTTGAGGGGCCAATTTGATGTGGAGTAAATGCTCGGTGTCTTTGTGCTTGGCAGGGCATAAAGGGGAGGGTTAGGGTAGTGTTTCGTGGAGTTGGAGCCCCCTGCCCCTACTTTGTGGGGCAGCGGATAATAATAATAATCTCAGACGGCGTTTTCGCGGACTCAGACAATTTTACTGCCCACTAATAAGGGCAAAAGCTTTTTTTCATCAAGAAAGGTATCGAAAATGGGTGATGAAGGGGTGAAATAAGCGGAAATTGCTGATGATGGGACTGGCAAAACAACGTAAATTTACTTACCCCTTCCCCCCCCAAAAAAGGTATAGACCCCAACAAACGCATTAGGGGAACACTGAAGAGCCTCGAGTGAATGGGAGTCTTCTAAAAGCGAGTGGGGGTTTGAGGTTTTTGTTATTATTTTAGAGAGGGGGGGGGGTCTTTTACATTCTTATTTAAAAAAAGACCAAAGCCAAATTCCCGCTTAAAAGCTTAGGGAAGCGAGTCGTAAAGAATGTGTTGAAGTTAGAGCAAGTGAAAAATTTGTGATACATGATGTGAGTAGCCAAAAGAAGAGAATTTTTGTGGAGTTGAGAGGAGGAAGGGCAAGCAACCCTTCGCAATTGGACTGCTCATCGTCTAAACACAATTTACACATGACTACTGGTGCACATGTCACTGTGGACCTACATTTTAATCAAGATGTGCCCCTTCATGTTTCTTAAAGGTCATTTATAGCAATCGTGAGAACCATTAATTAAAACCAGAGTAATTTACATATTCCAGATAGAATTAAATGGTAACCATGGAAATAAGATGCTCTTAAGACTTCGGTATTTTCCTACAAAGCACCGTTTCATTAATTATGCTTGAGACTTCGAAAGGGAAAATATGAACCAAAGACTCATTGGAAATTAGGTTTGAGTCTAGAAAGCTGTTTGAGTAAGTTCGGTTGCCTCCATCAGATAATGGAAAGGGGGTCCGGGTCGGGGGGGGCGTCACGTGTGCCACATTCGTTTCCCGTTATGTAACGTGGTCTAGCTACGTTACAAGCCACCAATTGTGGTATGGACTCAGTACAAGTGGAACAGTAACACAATCCGCACATGAAGAGCAAGTAAAACGGCTCGTAAGCATGAATTGCTTACGAACAACAGAACAACGCAAGAAAATCGATTCGCGATACCAGCATATAAAAATAGTAAACACAGGAAATTGCAAGAAAAGAGGGAAAACAGAGATGTCGAAAGCTACAAAGATGGCATCATTTTTGTACCTAAAAATGAATTAAATAACAATAATTATAACTGCAAAGATGGCAAGATTTCTGTAAAAAAAAAATTAGAAAACAACTAATAACAACTTTAAATATTACACAGCTTTCTGTAAACAAAGTTTAAGACAACAGAAATAAAATAACTACAAGGATAAGGCAATTTTCTGTAAACAAAATTTAAGACAACAAAAATATAAAAAAAACTAGGATAAGGTAATTTTCTGTAAGGAAAATTTGAGAAAACAAATAATAATGAAAAAAATCAAAGATGGAACGGGATTCAATAAACCAAACTAGGAAAAGAGACATAAAATCAACTACAAAGATGGCACATTTTTATGTAAACAAACTTTGAGAAAGCACAAATAATGAAAACTACAAAGCTGGTACACTTTTCTGTAAACAAACTTCCTATTCTTCGCTACTGGGGAAAGAATTCCAAAGTTCTCTATAAAAATGCTAATACAAAGAGACATCTAAAGGAAGTAAAAACAAAGACCACTTTTCCTCTCATACCAAAACAAAGACTCCTTTGTAAGAGATGCACCCAATTAAATGATTCCTTGGATCCCTGTAAATGAAAATAATCTCCCTTTGTTGTGGTACTTAATTGCATGGATCCTTTACGAAGATGAATTTGATTACTGCGGGCCTATGACCTCGCCGAGGCATAACACAATTTCGCACCTGCATATGTTAAGACACACTAAGTACGGTTAATCGACGGATGGGAAATTGCGTTAGGTTGACTTTCTGATAGCTGCAATATGTTGCGCAGATTTGTGTAGGTCAAAAGTGAATCTGAAATCCTCCGGACAAATTCGTTCAGAGGAGAAACGCTGCAAATTTGGGATCCACCCCACCCGCTTCCTTGGAGGATTTTATGAACACAATAAGATATTTTACTTTCTCCGATTAGGGCCAAATGATTAGACAAAGCAGATACAACGTCGGTCATTAAAGACGATCTGGAGAGCGGCTGGCAGCATAATTCCCTCCATCCCATTCAACAGATGAGTCAAGTAGCAATTTCGAAATCTGGAATTGAGTCATTCAAAGACAGGCGACCTTAAGCTGCTCGTTGTCTACAATACGTCTCAAAAAGGCTTATGCACGTTTGTGTCGTAAATATATAATGGATGATGGACACAATGCGGGTACGATTTTTCTTTATTCCTTGAATCCTGTTTAATGGAGCGTCAGTTTTAACAGCTAAGGTATTATACTGATTTTCATTAAGTGCTGACATCTATGGCGTTTTTAATTGTATTAATTTTGATCATATTTCCTTTGTGTCTACCTTATTCGTTGATTTTGTGTATTCCATTTCGAAATGTGGATGAGATTTGTTATCCCTCGCGGTATATTCTGTCACTGGGCAAGGTTATGGTAAGAGGACGGAAGTGAGCGGAGACGCCAGAACCTCTTCGGATAATAAGAGCTAAATTCGGACCAGGCTAGACACAGGTATATAATTAAGAGAAACAGAGGTAGGCGGATCTTCTAAGGATTAAGGTGGGTGATCACTTATTATTAGCATACCCTGGCAATAGGTCATCCCAGGAGAACGTGCAGTCCCTCCAGGTACCACGTATAGGAAAATCTGCGGGTCCTCAATCCTAGATAGACCATTTGGCCTGTTTGGTTTGAAAATGTAGAGTGGATAGTCTTAGATAAAATTGGGTACCAGAAGGAGAAAGGGTGAACGTAGCTTCCCCATGCTCCATCATAGAATTCAAGTCAACCCAGGGACGGGACTTTCTATATTTGTACTCGGGCTGGGAGGACGTACTGATCCTCCAAGTACCAGTTGTAACAGTATACACATAGTCCCTTCCTGCAGGGAGGACCTCATTTAAATTCCATTAATGGACAAAAGGTTTCTCGGAAACTCGCTCCTGTCTCCTTTAGCTTTTCCGAGAGCAAGGTGATACAACGAGGGCTAGCTTTTTATCGCTCTCAAGCCTAAAGTAAGTAGCCAAATTAGGAAAGAAAAACGAAGGCCATCGGCCCTCTTTAAAAAAGGGTCTACTGTACAAGACCTACCGACACGCCTCCCAACTTGGATCGACTTCACAGCGGCTACCACATGCTCTACCTAGGGTGTGGATCTCACTGAGATATAAAAGGTCTCGAAGCGAGTGCAGATCAGTGGCAAAACCACAACCAAATAATTATTATTTCCCTTTAATCCACATTTCCATATCTCTGACTCGGGGGGAGGGGGAAATTGAAATTCAAGTCTCGATCATAAGTAATTCGCGCCATTCTAATTATCCGAGGAATTACGAAGCTGATGCCTCCTCGGGCAGAATAAATGAGAATATGGTGATAAGCAAAATTGCCAATTGGATGGGCAGAAAATAGAGCTTCGATGGGCGGTAGATTTGCATGGGTGAAGAAGAGAACTTGGGTGATGGGCATCTGACATGGGTGGAAAATAGAGCCTTGGTTGGCAGTGAGTTGCCATAAGGCAAAATAGCTTGAATGGAAGATACGTTGGAATTGTTTAAAAATAGAGATTGGATGAACCATAGTTTGGCATAGGTGGAATTTATAGCCTGGATCTTGGTTGGGATGGGTGAAAAATAGATCTCGAATGGGACGTAGTTTGGCATGAGTAGAGAATAAAGTTTGGGTCGGTTGTGTGTTGGCATAGGTGAAAAAAAGAGCTTGGTTGGGCGGTAGGTTGGCATTGATGAAAAATAGAGCTTAAATTGGCGGTAGTTTTCCATGAGTGGAAAAAAGCTTGTGTCGGCATCGGTACTGCTTTGGTAGTGATAGAAAATAAAGCTTGAATGAGCAGTACATTGGCATGAATGGAAAATAGGGATGGATAAGTGGTAGGTAGGCTGGAGTGGAAAATAAAGAATGGTTGGATGGTTGGTTGGGGTGGGTGGCAAATAGACCCTGGATAGGCAGTAGTTGTATATGACTGGGAAACATACCTTCAATCGGCAGTGAGTTGGCTTAGATTGAAAAGAAATGCTTGCATGGAAGGTAGGTCGAGATGAGTGGAAAGTAGACCTTGGATAGGTTGTAAGTTGGCATTTGTTAAAAATAAAGAATTTGATTCGAGCCATTTTGGTATGGTCTGAGAATTAATTCATGGCCCATCGTCGGTGATGGGTTGGCATGGTTAGAAAATATTGTTTGTGCACTATTTTGGTATTGGTAGAAAAAATAGTTTGGGTCGCCAATGATATGGCATGGGGGAAGGGGAAAATCGCTAGGCTAGAGCGGTAGGCTGGCGTGGGTGGAGAAAAAAGTTTGGATTGGCGGTAGTTTGAGATGACTGGAGAATAGAGCTTTGATCGGCGGTGGATGAAAAAAAGCGCTTGGATAGTAGGTATGATGGCATTGGAAGGAAATAGAGATCTGGTGGGCGTTAGTTTGGAATGAGTGATATATAAAGCTTGGTTCGGCGTCGTAGGTGCGTGAGCATGGTTGGAAAAAGATTTCGGATGGGCGTTATATTGGCATATTGTAAAAATAGAGCATGAATTAGCGGTATGATGGGCATGAGTGGAAAATGAACTTGGTGCGCCTAGGTTGGTCTGGATGGAAAAGAGAGCTTAGAAGGGTGGTAGTTTGGCATGGAAGGAAAATACAGTTTGGGTCGGCGTTGAAGTGGCACGGGGGAGTGGGGGTGGAATAAAGCTTAAATGAACGGAATGTTGGGTATGAGTGGAAAATAAACTTCGGGTGCGCTTTGGTTGAGTTAGATGGAAAATAGAGCATAGATGGGTGGTAGTTTGGAATGACTGTAAAATACAGTTTAGGTAAGCGTTGAATTGGCAGGAGGTTGAGGAAATAGAGCTTGAATTAGCAGTCTGTTTGGCATGTATGGAAAATAGAGGTTGGGTGCACCTAGGGTGGTGGTCTGGATGGAACATAGAGCTTAGATTGGTGGAAATTTGGCATGGGTGGAAAATACATTTTAGGTCGACGTTACATTGTGATAAGGGAGGGGAAAATAGAGATTGAAATAGCGGTATGGTGGGCATGTGTATAATAGAACTTGTGTGAGCCTAGGTTGGTCTGGGTGGAAAATAGATCTTAGATGGGTAGAAGTTTGGCACGGGTGTAAAATACAGTTTGTGTCGGCGTTGAAATGGCATGTAGGATGGGGGTGGGGAATAGAGCTTAAATGACCGATATGCTAGGTAGAAGTGGAATACTGAACTTGGGTGAGCCGAGTTGTCTAAATGAAAAATAGAGCTTAGATGTTTGGTAGTTTGGCATGGGTACAAAATACAGTTTGGCTCGCATTGAAATGGCATAGGGGCGCTTAAAGTCGCGTGTCATCGCGCCGCGACTGTGCCTGTGGTCTTACTCCTCAATATCTATGCTGCTTCAGGTCGCTCTCTGTCGTCTTAGAGTTGGGCACATTTGCGGGATGCCATTTCATTTGATGGAACACTCGCCGCTACCTTATTGACACGACTGCGTTGTGCCCCAGACTGTTTGGCAGATTCTGGTTGAATGCCCCAGTCTGGTGATCTTCGCGCACGTTACCTGTTCCGGTACCGGGACGAGTGGGGTCGGTACCACTTGTCCTTGTATTCTGGACGAGTTTGTACACAAAGCCTCGTGGACTCTTTGATAGCTTGGAGGAGGTTGGCTTCTTTCATTTTGTTTGACTCATTTTGGCGTTGGTCACATTCTTCGTCGCTAGGGGAGGCCCCCCTCTCAACGCCGAAGCGTGCTTCCTTCTTTTTACTTATGTGTCCCTCGTAAGAATTCGGTCCTTTCTGTTTTAACCCCCCCCCCCCTAACATATCGAATTGAAAAAGGTTTTAATCGGCAGTTCTTTCACATTGATTTTGTTTCAATACATTTGTTCTTTCTTATCTTTGTCGACCACCACAGCTCCTCATTGAGAAACTGACTTCGTCATTTACATTAGCTAAAATATCATTCTCGTTAATGAAATGTTGTGTAATCTAGCAATTGCACTTTCATACGTCAATAGCAAGTGAATGTTTTGTCGGCAATGCACTGCATTTGAAGCATGAGTGGAAAAACTGCTATTTCTTAAGGAATAAAATTACACTTGCAAATAAGTTTAATGAAATTCACGATCAAATGATATAATCCCCAATAATAAAATTAAAATTATAAAAGAAACTATTTTAAATTGTGTCACTTAGAAGACAACCACCAAAATAAGTGAAACACCTAAAAGATTTTTTTTTTTTGAAGGGTGAAATATGTTCGAATAAGGATAGCAAAACATAAATAAAAAATATCATTGGCTAGTCTGCGGAGACATAATTTTCTACGTATTTTCTCAAGAGGTCTCAAATGCAACCCTCACTGGAGGAAGTTCAACCTCTTTAATGACGTCATCAATTAACCTTTGTGTTCAGCTTATATGAGAACAAAGCAAGATTTCCCCTAATGGGCGACGTTCTCGATGTGGGGATATTTCTCTAGCAAGGTAGAGATTACAATCGATTCACCCGAATCCATGGGAAAACCTTCCAAGATCCGCAGTATATAGATTGGGGTCAACAAGGCCCTGCCCGCAGAGGCGTATCTCATCATCGCTGGCGTTCATCTCCGTGCCCAAAGAGGACGGGGGGTGCTCTTGTTCTTTTGCTGAAGATTTGCCCTATGGTTTGGAATCAAGGCAGACTTACACCAAACTCACCGTCACCCCAGGGAATCTTGCACCAATACATACCTATCCTTTTTTTGAAACCGGCGGGGCTCTTCCCGCCGCCGATTCTGTCTTCGCGGCCAAAGTGGTTACTATATAGCGCTCACTACTGAAAATAAGGCACTATGTCAGGTTTAGATACCGGTTTAGGATCCATAACGACTCACAGGGCATCTTAAGTGCTGTTGATGCGTTGAAATTTCCTGGCTCTCAGTATTTGTGACGCCATGGATGCTGCGAGTCGGGATTACATCGCGATTGTTTTCTGTTGAGTTGCTTGAAACGAATACGGTGAAGAAGAGGCCAGACTGTCGTATACAAGGACTGAGCAAGCAAACCGGCATTTAGCTCTCACCCACTTTGAATACATGGAAGGGTTCAGAATTTCAGATCAGCTCCTAGCGCTGTATGCAAAAAGGATGGGAGATGGCGCGCGAGACTTTAAAATTGCGAAATATTGCACTCCGACCTTTCCCGTGGACCTATTACCCAAGACGTCGACGGTATAAAGCAATTTTTTATTGTCTTTTGATGCAGTGCTCTCCAAAACTTGTCTATGAAGAGAGCTTAGTCTTACAGACTTTATAGTGCATTTATAGAAGGGATTTCATAGTCTCTGAGAGCTTCGTGCACGGTACCAGATTGTGTGGTTATAGGTGTTTTGTAACAGGAGAGACTCCTGTTCACTAGTTGAATTTCTTTTGAACCGATTGTAACTGGCTTGTGTTCTTAAGAGCGGTATGTCTGCCAGCTATGCCATTTAATTGTTTTTGTGAGTGTTTTTTTTAGTTATTATTGTCTATTCGTAGTTTATTGTTAATTTTTTATTACTTTGTTCTTAGTTATACCTTTACATTTTTAGTGTTTTGCAGCGCCCCTACTCTTGCAGGTAGCCATCATCCTTGTGGGCGTTCATCCACTACCCTAGAGCCATTCTTGTCTTCCTCTCATTTGTTGGCAAGTTAGACTCCGAGAGAGAATCTTACAACTGCAGAGACGTCTCTCTATCATTAATGGAATATGAACATACTTCATTACATAATGGCATAGTTTGGTACATCACTGAAAACAACTAATCACTAAAAGGGATAAAATAACAATTGATCGAAAGCAAACACTAAATCTAAAAGATAAGTGGAATAATAAAGTGGTAAAAATAAAAAAATATTTATAAATAACGAGAAAGCCTATCAAGATCTTCATGACCCCAGTTGATACAAAACACTATGTAGATACGAATCTCTTAAAAATAAGAAAAAAGTCTGCCCATAGAGATAAAATATTGTCTGCACTCAAGATCATTAAAAAATGGCTCTGCGAGAAGGTGATGGCATGACACTCAACTTTATCAAGATTAGGGTAGGGTGGGTATATCTTGTTTCTCTATTTAACAATGTGTTTACCCAATATTTGAAGAAAAGGAATAAGCCACTGACATGGCCTAACACTTCCAGTTGTCTTTTTCAAAAAATAAAATAAATAATCTTACAATGTATAACAAGGGACTAACAAAAGCAACTGATATCAGTCAGAGAACTGATAGATGTTGAGCGAATGTAGGGAATGGACTATAAAATCTCTTTGATTCGGTTAAATCGATTCAATGTTAAGAACACTACAGAACTCAAGGAGTTTGTAAGAGTTACAGTGGCATCCTCTCCGACATATGCTTTCGTGCATCGTAGTGAATCTGTCTATCTGTTTTTGATGATCCTTTTGACTTTTCTTGTTAACTCAGATCAAACAACTCGGTTTAATTATTGCATTTTGGATGCATTATCCTATAAGATAAGCACTGTCAAGACCTATCTTCAGCGTTTTACCCCATACTCTTCTTCCTTACGTATGTATTAAGATTTAACTTTCTCAAAATTTACTTTCGAACAACAGTGACATAATAACAAATTATAATCGATGAATATCACGATGATTATCATTTCCTTTCATTTCTCCCAATGTTTCCATAAACCTCAAATATTGCCCCGTTCAATATTAGGTTCCCTCAGTCAATATTTTGAATGAAATTATAAAACAGAATGAAATTCTAAACAGTATATGAGCAAATCCGCTAGGATATGTTGTCCTATAGCTGACCAATTTTGTACTGGGTGCCTCCGAGTAACTTCAATAGGCAGTACGTTTCATTTGCTTCGGGTGTAGATTTCTTCTGTGAAGGTATTAGATTTTATTCACTCAGCCCATAATAATATGGATTTTTTTTTATATATGGCGCCCGTCTATCAACTAAGGAAAAACCTTGAGAGAAGATGTGGGTCTGTAAAGCATGTTTAAGAGTAACAAGGAATTGGGATCGGCATATCGCATCAAGCAGATCATTACACATTCTCGGAGTAAATAGAAAGAAATCCCAAATGTGCAGACGAATAAGAGGAACAATCAACATGGAAACAAATCTAGAGTGTGGGATTCTGTGCCATGTGATAGGATCAGTTAGGATGACAGCTGGGATGGAGCTGCATCTTTTAATTTTCTATATGCAAGAAGAAGGATATTGAAGGTGATTCTATATCGAATGAGCGCCCAGTGCAGTTCACAAGGCAGATGAATTGCACGAGAGAAACGCCCCAGGCAAAGAAGAACACGGGCTGCTCAGTTCTGAACCAGCTAATGAGTTCGAAGAGTTGATGACTGCGATCCAGCACGGTAGGAGTTCAGTACTCAAGGCGTGATATAACGAAGTCCTGAATAGCAATCTCAAAGGTGCTGTGGTCAAAGTGGCAGAGGGTAGATTTAAAGAAGTTAGCACCATTAATTTGGAGAGAAAGCTGACTATCAATAGTCATGCAAAGATTTTAAACTCTATCAAAAGATGGGGCATGGGAACCTGCATGATTAGGTAGGATATAGGGCAATAGTTTTGCAGCAACCACATACACAGAAGTACCCAACTGAAATGGTTGTTATGGTTGAATTTCAGAAAGTTATCCGAGAACCATTCAGTGATAATGTTATAAGCAGATAGTTTCTAACTGTCTCAGCAAAAAAGGCTGTGGAAAAGAAGGATTAGATTTGCGAGTAATCAGTAGAGAAATGATATGATGGCACAATACGATGCATAAGAATATCAAGAGGAAGAAGAAAGATGCGAAACAGAAGCGGGCCAAAAAACGACCATTGCAGAACACCAAACCCGACCTCCGCTGGCCATGATATATAATTTCCAATATGAATAGATTGAGTACAAATTTAAAGACAAGAGCGGAACTAGCTAAGTTCAGTTCCAGGGACACCCATAAATTCATGGAGGCGGTGAAAGAGAACAGTGTTCAAAAGTGTCCAGTGATGCTAAAAGGTTCAGAAGGGGCAGAATGGAAGGCTGACCAGCGTCGGGCGGATGAAGAAAGTGTTCTATTACTTATATGATTCAGTGTTGTGCCATGCCTTAAAACTAGCCCTAAAAATCTATTTAGCGTAGACGGAGGACAGTTAATGTAAAATTCGGGCTAACACAAGCCTTTCAACGACTTTTAAGAGGAAAGGAGTTGAGTCATTGGGTGGTAGCTTGCGAAGTCTTTTGGTTCAGGTTTGGCTTTATTTAAGTTATGATGAATAGCAGCGGGTTTGGAGTCAGTTGGTACTCTTCAATTCGAGACCAAGTTATTACAATTATCAGATTGAGGTAAGTGGAAGGGGTGTGGGCGGCAGCGGTGAAGACTTGAAGGGAATGAGTCTATAGATAAACAGGTTTGGGGTGAAAGAAAGAAGTTTGGGTGGAGAAGGAAATGAGTGTTAGCCGTTGTCGAGGAATATAGGCTGAAGGGATGCCTGAGCAGATATGGACTATCCACTCAGTGAAGAAGGTAGATAATTCAGCATGATAGACAGGGGAAAGTGACTAGGATTTCAGAAGAACAGAGAGATTAGCAAGAAGCTTAAACAAGGTATGTGGCTTGAATTTGTTTTCTGCAAGGAAACGGCAGGTGTGAACCTCACTGGCGGACTTTAAGTGGTCAGTTAGAATGAGATCAAAAGCAAAGAATAATGGTACAGAAGATGAGAACCACACGTCACGTTGGTTGCGAGTGGAGGGAAGGGCATGGACGTTAAGGGAGGAAAAGGAGAAATGGGACATCCCTTGCCATATGTTCCGGTTTACTGGAACAATGCTGACGAGAATAAAGCTTGGTCGCAAGATGTGTGCGAGGATTAGGTATGAAAGGAAGAGTGAAACAAAACTGGATGAGCCCGGACTGGTGGTTTTATAACGAGGAAGTCCGGGAGCACAATCACCGCGTCAACGTCCACAGGAGGTTGTACGAGAAGCGCCCAACGGCCATCAACCTGCAGCTCCTGCAGGACGTGGTAGCCCGCGCGAGACAGGTGTCCCTTAGCGCCAGGGAGGCAAAGTGGCTGGAGTGGTGCGCCTCTTTCAGCCAACACACCTCCCTCGGCCAGCTGTGGGGGAGTTTCAGGAAGGCCTCAGGCGCCGCCCCGACCCGCCCAGCTGCCCACCCACGCCCACAGCAAGAGGCAGATCGGCTGGCGAACTGCTTTACAGCGAGGGGTTCTAGCGAGCAGCTTCCTCCCCACACCAGCTACCTCCAGCAGCAGCTACGCCCACAGCGCGACGAAGAGGTCAGGGAGGCGCGGGGCCAGCCGCACGCGACGGACCAGCCTTTCACGCTCGAGGAGCTGGCCAGGGCGAAACGTCGACGTGACACAGCGGCGGGAGCCGACGGAGTGCGGTACTCTATGCTGGCGCACGCTGGGCCCGCCGGGGACGCCGCGCTGCTAGCCCTTCTGAACGCGTCGTGGTTGGCAGGCCGTCTGCCTCCCTCCTGGAAGGACGCCGACATCCAGCCCATCCCCAAGCCGAAGGATCACACCACCTTCAGGCCAATCTCCCTCCTGAGCTGCACCGGAAAAACGGCGGAGAAGATGGTGCTGACTCGCCTACAGTGGAGCGTGGGAAGCCTTCATCACCACGTGTTCGGCTACACCAGGGGGGTGAGCACTGCGGACTGCCTCATCACCCTCCTGGCTCACGCCAACAACCAGCCCACCATCGTAGTCTTCCTTGACCTCGAGAAGGCTTTCGAGCTGGCTAGCCCCCGCGCCATACTGGCCGCCCTTGTGAGGAAGGGCATCCGAGGGAGACTGCTGGGCTGGCTCCAGGACTACCTTCACCAGCGCCGAGCCCGCGTGAAGTTTCAGGGCCACAAGTCTTCCTACCTTACCTTCGAGAACGGGACACCCCAGGGCGGCATCCTCAGCCCGTTCCTTTTCAACGTGCTGATGGAACAACTGGTCGCCCTCCCCTATCGGGAAGGAACCATCCTCCTCAGTTACGCCGACGACCTGGCACTCGTCGTCACCGGGCGCGGCGACAAGCTCGCGCGGGCCCAAGAAGCGCTGCACCTCATCACTGCCAAGTGCGAAGAGCTGGGGCTCAAGATCTCGGCAGAGAAGTCCCAGGCCATGGCCATCAAGACTTGCACACCTGCTGGCCAGCAGCTTCGCGTCCAAGGAGTCGGCCTGGCCTGGACCGACTCCTACCAGTACCTCGGAGTGTGGGTGGACAGACGGCTGTCCTTCACGCAGCATGTCACGCACCTGAGGGAGCGGACGCAGGCCCGGCTGAATGTGATGAGGGCCATGACGCGGCCGAGCGCTGGTGCAACCTTCCCCGTCCTCCGCCTCTACTACCTCCAGGCAGTGCGCTCCCTAGTGGACTACAGTGCACCGGTCCTTGTAGCGCTGCCCCGGCAGCAGCAACAGCGCCTGGAGGTAATACAAAACACCGCCATGAGGACCATGTTAGGGGCACCCAGGTGGTGCAGTGCCTGTGTCATGCAGAGTGAGGCCAACCTGGTGCCCCTCACAGCCAGGGTGGATTGCATGGTGGCCTGTCGGGTGGCCAGAGTGCTCCAGCGCGACGTGGAAGGTGTTGCGCAGAGGAGACTCAGAATGGCCGTGGCGCAGGGCATCGAGTGCCTGCGTAACAACAGGTGGCTCGTAAACGTCAGCCTAGCAACCAACTCCCTCAACCGGGCAGGGAACTGGCTGTGGCGCGACCCCGACACCCACAACCCCGCCTACGTTCCACCACCACCATGGGACCCCCCCGCCGCACACTTCACCGCCACACAGTTGCCCGACAGCAAAGCGAACTACCTCACCGAGGAGCTGCGCCAGCACGCCCTCATGGCCATGTCTGAGGTCACGGAGCCAGGCAGCGCAGTGTACTTCACCGACGGCTCCGTCGACCCCGAAAGCGGGAGGTCCGGCGCCGCCTTCGTCACGAGCGGCTTGACGCAAGCGTGGAGGACATCAGACCACTGCTCCACCCTCCAGACGGAGCTGGTAGCAATCCTGCACGCCCTCCAGCACGCTCTGCTCCGCCGGGAGGCCACTGTGGTGATACACACTGACTCTCGGTCGGGACTACAGGCGCTGCAGCACGCCCACGCCCACGCCCACACCCGGGACAACATCCACCTCACCACCACCATCCTGTGCACCCTGCAGGACCTGGCAGCTCAGGGCAGGCGTGTCCGGCTCCACTGGATTCCCAGCCACGTTGGCGTCCGCGGCAACGATGCTGCCGACGAGGCTGCCAAGCGAGCCGCCCACGGCCCCATCATCACCTGGACCGTGCGCCCCAGCCTGCAGCAGCTCAAGGTGCAGGTTAAACGCAGGGCCGCCCACAACGCCCACCAGCAGCACCAAGAATGGGAAGCAATCAAGAGGCAAGCGGCGTGGTATGCTGCAGCCACAGCCTATCGCCCACTGAACCCATCCTTCCAGCAGCCCAGAGCAAACGGCGTGCTGCTACAGCGTGTGAGGCTGGGCTACTCCACGCGGGAAGAGCTGCACGCCGACTTTGTGGCAGGGAGGTGCGAACACTGCGGCGGCCGCTCCCGGCGCCCACTGGTGCACTACCTCCTCTCCTGCCCAGCCACCGCCCGCCTCAGGCCAGAGCGAGCGCCAGCCCCTCCCCCTGTAAGAGGCGCCCTACTCAGGGCGCGAGAGGCAAGAGCCGCCCAGGTGGTCCTCTACACCCCAACTAACGAGCTGCTGGAGGTGCTGAGAACAACACCCCCTCCGCGCTGATCGCCGCTCGCGCCCAGCCGGGCGACAGGTGATGAAGACCGACGCCACCCACTTGCAGCAGATAAGAAACGCGTGGGACGCTCCACCACGTCTTACTGCACGCCAACACTGACGGGCTGCCCGTTTTGTGTAATGTGTGCATTTATACATGTATTTATATTATTGTATCATATTATTACTGTATTTGTCTTTTTGTTTTTTTTTTGTTTTTATTTTATTATTATTTGTATTATGATTATGTATAAATGTACGCTATTGCACAATAAACCTATACAATCAAATCAAAAAACTGGATGAGGAATTGGGCAGGAATAGTTGGGGAGGGATCACTTCATTTATGGTTAGGGTATTATTTGAGAAGGGGGAGATGACTAGTTCAAATGTATTTTCATGTGTGTGAAGGGGATGCAGTAGATTGAGAGAGTGAGTAAAAATTGGTAAATACCAAGAAGTCGTAGATGTGAGAGGGTATGCTGGGAGATGTCAAAATCTCCTAAGATAGGTAACGCTGCAAAAGGATTAGGCCATGTTCAGAAATTCCCCCATCTCATCGAAGAACCTGCGCGTGAGATGATCTAAGAGTGTTAGACAATCGCTACTGAGTGTGTTTTAGAGGCAAGGTTGCAAGCAGAGCTTCGAAAAGTATTAAATATGAATGAGAAAGGGAGTGAGATATGGTGCACTAATTACCAATCATCCCCCATCTAGCCTGTCATCAGCGTCTGTCAGGCATGGCTCAATGAATATCCCCCGGGAACTCAGTAGTAGGAGTAACTGTATTTTCTTGGAGAACCAATAAAAATGAGAGCAAGCCTGACATAACTATAACTTCAGTATATGTAATAGACAGAAACAATAACGGACATATTTTATAAGTTCTTTGCGTAATTATTAATATATAATTATGAGATCCTTTTTCAAGTCCACCTTTTCAACTGATTTCCAGGTTGTAATTTAATAATTAATGGCACCAATTTTGCTTCTCTTTAACTTCTCTTCTCCTTTATCCTATGTGAAATTTGACCCAAAATGAGTTCCCTAAAAGGTTGTTCTCTGAGTTTCAGTGGGGTTTTTTTACGATTTTCCTTCTGTATTTCTAATTTACAATCAATAATTCGGAGTGTAACTTATTTCTAATGTTGTTTGTAAATAAAACGTGAAAATAAGAAAAATGAAACGTTGTTCCCCAATTAAAAAGACTAAATGAATTTCACACCTTTTTTTTCATTTGGGAAAAATGTCTGAAAAAATAATTAGTAGGAAATATATATCCATAAGTATGTTATTTTTTTCAATAAAACTACTATTGTGTTGAATATATTTATTTCCAAGATTCTTCCTAACGTAACAACAACTTAAACTAATTTTTACAAAGCTCAAGTGTATGAGCGTAACGATCCCAATGGTGATATTCTGGTTTCATTACTGAGTTAAAACGAGTATCTTTTAAGAGTTCTTTTAATTTTTTAAGCAAAAAAAGCCTACAAGTGTCAGATCAAGACTATGATCGGTGCATGACTCAGGAATTGTCTTTCAAATAAGCAGCTGCCTTATGGGGACGAAGATCGCACCCCGACGTCGCTTTCAATCTATTAGGGATTCTCTATTTCCAGTTTCCTTTCATAATATTACGCTGTAATGGTTATTTGACAGTCGAGATGTCTTCTAAACTTATACCTTCGAGGTAACCCCTAGATATATCCTTGTTAGTTGGTCTCTCTGCTCTGATCATGATAGGCCTACTTGTTCTTTCAGCAAGTCATTCGCTTGAATGCATACCGATAGTTCCAAGTTTTTTCGCACCAGTTACTATTTTCGGGATAAAATCGTGTTCATTTGCTTCGATTTTATTCAACTGACCGGGAGAAATATGTATGCCCAATGCTTTTGGAATCGAATTAACAGAAACCTTTCTAGGCCCAAGGTCAGATACCAGGTTAGGTTAGGAAAGGTACCTTACACCAACTGTTCTTAAAGTAGTGCCTCAATATTCCCATGTGGTATTACAATCCGTTCTTGGGGGTATCTAAAAAGGCATCCGGGGACGGGTGTGCCTTAGAATAAGCACAAATAGTGTTGTGTAACAATGATGTAATGTGGAAATATGTATAATAATAATGTAATGTGTACTGCTTTATTCATTTACTGAAATAAAAAAGGGTCCATAGAATTAAAAGTTGGGAGTAGAAGGCTAATATTGGAGAAGGGGTATCAGGTTGACTTGGAGTTGAACTTTAGCGTACCAGGTTGACTTGAAGTTGAACTTGGGGGTATCAGGTTGACTTGGAGTTGAACTTTGGGGTATCAGGTTGACTTGGAGTTGAACTTTGGGGTATCAGATTGACTTGGAGTTGAACTTTGGGGTACCAGGTTGACTTGGAGTTGAACTTTGGAGTATCAGGTTGACTAGGAGTTGAACTTTGGGGTATCAGGTTGACTTGGAGTTAAACTTTGGGGCATTGGGGATGAAAAACTTTAAGAACCACTGCCTTACAGTGACAATCCATTCATTGATTGAGGCTGGTGGTATTTCATTATTTTGGTTACCATTAACATCCATAACTTCTTCCTCGATTTTTTTTCTCCCTTTTTTAAAAGGGGGATTTCCTATGGACATGTTTCTATATACTTCTTAGAAAGAATCAATAATTAATTTCCTGTGGTTTCCAGTTATACAGTTAACATCAGCTTTCTACTGGATATTGGAATTTATTCATGTGCCTTCATCCCGCAAAAGGGTTTTAGGTGTAGCATAGGTAACCATGCTGCAACTGACATCTGGAGGTTTGCGTAATCTTCCAGTTCCAACCCCTGCAAGTTGTATGCCCTCCCGTCCCACAATGCTTGCGGTTATATATATATATATTCATCTACCATCACTACTTTCTTTACATATCTCTCCTTACAAACTTACTTTGCTTCTTAGGTTCAAGTAAATAACATCTCGAGTTGACAGATAATACAAATGACATCCGTTCTTTTGTCTATTTATGCAATGTATCAATTTCATTCTTATTTCGTAAGTTTACAATTGTTCATACAAAGAAGTGAGTTTTAAAAATATCCAACCCATTTTTCACCTTTTATTGATTGTTTTCCAGAGGAAAAATAATGGACATATCGTAGTGAATAGAACAGTTATCTCCTAACCTACGCAAACTTTAATCTGTAACAAACTTTATAGCATCGTCAACGATCACAATCGGAGGAGAGTGCCAATTTAATGTCGTGTCCATTTTTACATAATCGTTCTTTATGCAAAACTTTATTCTTGTGCAAACAGAACACAACAGATTCTTTCTTATTTGTATCTCTGGCTAATTAAACTGATGGTTGATGTCATTTACTGTTGTCAACTTTCCGCACTCTAACCCATGCCGACGTTCATAAGGTCAACAAATATACCAGCCAATCGGCAGCCTATTGGCCATTTTTCAGGCTCTCAGCCACTCTGCGAGAAATACGTTAGAGAACAGAAAAGATCCTATTTTTGTCAATGAGAAAAGAAAGGAAATATGAAATAAAATCTGGAATATATGAAGAAAAGCACGCTACTTCTACATACAAGTGTTCAACAAGTATGCCGTAAGCCTCCAGATGTATTTATCAGATAGGC
Source organism: Ceratothoa steindachneri (assembly GCA_963969495.1). NCBI lineage: Eukaryota > Metazoa > Arthropoda > Malacostraca > Isopoda > Cymothoidae > Ceratothoa > Ceratothoa steindachneri. The sequence continues at coordinate 107,641,744 of OZ018324.1, read as the reverse complement.
CGGTAGGGATTCTTAACCGTGGGTGCGAAAGAGCTCTGCTAGTAACGCGCGATGTTGCAATCGAAGATTACAACATTGAGGAGAGAAATATATTTGTTTACTGAATTTAATGATGTCATTCTATAAATATATATACCTCAAACAAATTCAAATGAGTTTCCATATATAAAACTATGCAAAGTAATATTTAAAACTTAAACGAATTTGTTATTAATTATAAACATTACATTATAATTTCAACTGATAGATTTTTGTCACCTTTCCTCTTTTCGTCTATCTATCTTCATTTGCCTGTCTACCACACATATCGTTTCCGGCTCGTCTTCACATCGGCTGGCTCGGTTTCTGGCATTGTTTTCTAATCTGTAAGCATGACACCTGTTGGCTTTTCTTAATGTTCCCTGGTCTAAGGATTTTAGGAGTGATTCTTCCTATGATCCTAGGGCTATAGTGAGGGTTCAGTTAAAACTCCTATTCTCCCTCTGATGGTGTGAGGGTCGGCCTTGTCCTCAATTCTGAGGGGAGCTGTTTCTCTTCTTCAAATAAGAAATTCAAAAACTGGAGAACTCCAACGGAGTATGCCCAACAGTTCAAATTTCTTCTCTCTAAATCACCTATAACTGTCTCAACTTAAAATCTGCATTTTAAACATTCTTCGTTACCATTCAACTTTCACTTTCCAACCTATTAAGTATTTTATTTTATGTGTGCGTTAATGGTAAGTCAAATCAAATTTCAAACTCAATATCAAAACCTTTAACATGAATCCTATTTTCACTTCATTTCTAATAACGAGGAAATCAGGGGAATAAAACCGTTTTCGGCCCCCTATAGACAAGGCACCAAACTTTTTCAAACCGAAATTAATTCATTACCAATTGTTTTGTAATTTCCCAATGTCCATCATTAACATTCAAAATAATACTTTCATCACGACCCTCACAGCGGAGCTATCGCATTAACACGATATACATATTATTATTCTATTTTGACATTGGGTTGGATATTTTTCCTCGAGTTTAAAACGCAATAATAACGAGGCGTATCTCGCAGAAGGTTTGCAAGGAAAGATCTGTATAGAAAGTGGTGAAGGTAAAGTGAAAATGATCCTCCTACATGGGTAAGAAGGCGTTACACCACTCAAAAAATCTTTAAACCATGTCCTAGCTTATTTAGGCGCATGGAGCTTTATTTAGTATTTGTTGAACACTTCTATGTATAATTAGTGAGCTTTCCTTCTTCATACATTCCACCTTTTCCTTCATTTGTCTTCCTATCCATTCTACAGAATGGAAATACACTCGTAATCCTAAGCAATCCTTCTGTGATCCTATATTCCAATGCTGACGTCAAGGACCCGAAACAAAACGTCTCGGTAAATTCCTATAACTCCGCCACAAAAGTAAACTACAAATACAAGATAATTATATCATTTAATAGAAAATTCAACAGAGAATAAATATCAGGGCGACATTACAGAATATCAGTTAATAAAAAAAAATATTAAGCACGATATTGACAACCTACTTTGTACGACGTGTATTATCAGAATCTCAAAAATATTAGTTTAATTTTGTTTTTATTGAAATCTTTTGAGTGTTTCACGTTTTACAGCGGTTAGATTGTTTGTGGTTGTTTTCTACGATTATATAAATTATTTGCATTTTCTTAATTTCGCAGAAAGTCGGCAAGAATAAGTTTGAAAAATGGGATGCACCATTAATATAGATGGAGAAATCATTAAAGGGCTTAAAATTGAGTTAAAGATGCAGAAAGTATTGTAGCAGCTCTTGAGAAAATATATACTAGATCTCTGGAGTTTGGAAAAATACCTAATGGTTGGAAAATAGCAAATGTAGTGCCAATTTTTAAGAAGAGAAGTAAAGAGGAACCGAATAACTTTAGACCAGTAAGCTTAATATCTAGAGTTTGTAAAATTCTTGAGGAGCTAGTTAAGAAGGGTATTTCTGAGCATCTAGAAAGAAGTACTTTAATAAATGATACTCAGTATGGGTCTAGAATTGGTAGATCATGTTTAACAAACTTAATGGAATTTATGGATTATGTAACTAAACAATTATATTTATAAGGGAGAGAATGTTGATGTGGGAAAGTTTGGAATTGGATAGCTAAATGGCTGAAAGAGAGGAAGCAGAGGGCGGTACTGAATCGATTAGATCACAGTCACGGGATGTTATCAGTGGCATACCTAAGGGAACCGTTCTAGGCCCACTATTATTCCTTCATTATATAAATGATCTTAGGGAGGGTTTCAATAGCAAAGGGTCCATTTTTGCTGATGACACAAAATTGGCAGCTGTAGTTAATGAAGTTGAGACTAACTTTAAAGTACAGAGTAACTTAAATCAGTTATTAGGTTGGGGGTAAAAGTGGCAGATTAATTTTAACCTTAAAAATGAAAAGTTATTAACATGTGAAGGGATAATAAATATTTTAGCCAAGAAATGTATGGGCATTGGCAGAATACAATAGAGGATGAGAAGGACTTGAGTGTAGTAGTAGATAGGTGACTGAAGTTTTCTAAAGAGTGTATTGAGGCAAAAAATAGAGCAAATACCTAGAGGGTTGGCTCCATTAATTGGAATGTTAGTTACATACGTAAGGAGGTTATCCTTACTATATAACTCATCTGTCAGGTCACATTTCGAATACTGTCTACAAGCATGGTCTGCACACTCTAGACATGATATCAATCTGGTAGAGTCAGTGCAAAGCAGGGTAACAAAGATGATACCTTTCCTGAAGTCCCTTGAATATGTAGATAGGTTAATGGTGCTAAATATGTTCTCATTTGAAAAGTGTGGCGGAGGTGTTATTATTGAGCTTTAAAATTTGAAGGGAGTATATTTGTAAGTTGTATTCTTAGCAAGTTCTTTGAGATGGAAGGTAGTAATAGAACTAGGGGCCATCACTTGAAAAAGATAAAAACAGAGGTGTAGGTTGGATGTGAGAAAGTATTTTTTCTCCGAGTGGTAGATTATTGGAATTGTTTACCTCAGAAGACAATAAGCAGCCCAAATTTAAATATTTTCGAGCGCAGGTTAGATGAGTAGACTACCAAGCCAAATAAGAGAACGATTTTCTTCATTAAAATATTTTCAAATTATGGTGAGTAGATACAAGCAAATGCACTTGAAACTAAGCCAGATTTGGTAACGAAACTTAAACACTTAATATGAGATGTTGAAGCCTTTATTTTCTATTACCTGGGTGCAATGACGACCACAGGGCCTCACCAGTTTCTTGCAAAATTCTGATGTTATTTTGTTATATTTTTGTTTAATTTTCGTCCATAAATCCCTTATAGTTGGTTTCGAACTTTGTCTACAATGATCTTCCTCGAGTTTCTCGATTGGGTTTGCGTCCGGGCTCTGAGCAAGCTACTTCATTACTTCGATATTTTGTTGGTCGAAAGAGTATTTTACTCGCTTTGAACTTTGACATGGCACGTTGCCCTGCATTAATACTGATGGGTAGTTCAGAGATGCTCGGACTGAAGGTATGACATGTTTTTGTACGAGGTTTAGGTACTCATTCGCATTTACCGTTCCAATTATTTGCACTAGCGGACCAAATCCTTCAGACGAAAACATCCCCATACTATGCCGCTGCATCCTCCATACTTGGCAGAATTTTTAACACATTTAGGATTAAGTCTGACACCTGCAGCGTATCTAACAAAGCGAACGCCACCAGATCCAACTAAATTAAATTTACTTTTGTTTCTGAAATGAATTCTCTCTCAATCTTCATCCTTCCAAACAACATGAGCTTCAGCATATTCGAGTCTCGCCTTCTGCTTCTTCTTACTGATGATTGGTTTGGTTGCTGGAGAACGGGTTTTAAATCAGATGCATTGAAGCGATGAGACAATGTGAAACAGCCACTATTGGTCTTATTTTTCGAGAAATTCCTGTTTCAGTCTCGAAGGGATACTTCATCGAGAAATACCTAGTAACTGTCTTCTCGGACGGTGTTTATGCGGAGTCAAGACTTTAGCAGGAGATTTCTAGGGTTTTTTCCTTGTATAACTTCAGAATGCGCGAAACCACACTCTTGGACCTTCCTACATCTCTTAAAATCGCAGAAAGTGTCCTCACAGAAGTCTTCAAGTAAATAATTCTTTGATTGGGCTCAGGAGTCACTTTTACGTGTGGTGGCATCTCTGTACAATAGTGGTTGTACAGTTCATACCCAGGGTTGCCACTGAGAAATTTAGGAAATCCCAAAAACTTAGTCAGAAAAATCACAAAATTTATAAAAATATCCCAAGATAATTTAAACCGTAAATTAGACATAATACACAGAAATTACTTTACCTTAATTATATTTCATCAACATCGTCGACTTCGTCCCCTTGAGAAAGACGGAAGGTTTCCCGATCATCATTTTGCTCTTTAAGTCTGTTTTCATATCTTTTACCTACTCTACCGCTTTCACAGGCTGCCAGATAATACAGGTTGTTTCCTTTCTAGGTATGTACTGTTTTGCCAACAGCCTATCTTTTACAGTTTCTGTCTTTAAGGAATTTGTTATTTATATTTTTATGTAGTTCACCTTTGAGGAAATTCTTTCCACGTATGCGGATGAATGTGGCAAAATAGTCAAGTTTGTCATAAAATTGGATAGGAGAGAGAATTTACTATTATTCAAGCCATCCTTGATCTTACTTAATGACTGCCAGTACTTAGGGATAAGCTCTGTTGGAAGAGTCAGTGTAGCTGCAGAAAATCGAAAGGCCCTCCACTGGTTGTCTAGCTCATTTAGCTTATGTTCTGGGACTAGTGAAGGAAAACTCACAGCTAAAGGTATGAGGCTTGATGGCGATTGTTGAATGTCACTTACTACGTTTGGATCCGGCACTCTCAACTTTGAAATAATGCCATCTTCACTGAATGGAAATCTTTTCTTTATCTGAAAAACAATTTCTGAAAGAACTTTCAAGCAATCACTTTTAAATCTATATTTCAAGGAATCATTGTCAAATGGTTCTTTGATCATATTAGACACGCTTTTGTTACAGGGATAATTTCTCTGCTGGAAAGGTTTCTTCTTGAATAAAGAAACTAAGTATATTTTTGTACTCAAATGATACTCTCACATACAGTTGATGCAGTCTGAAATGTTCAGACTGAAATTCTAAATTAAGTATATTAACTTTCTGTAGGATCTATTGGAGAAAGAGAAGCATGTGCTTAGTTCACAATATTGTGGGCATTATTAATTCTGTCTGTCTTTGACTCACCCTGAAAGTACAGTACTAAAGCCTCATATTGCTCTAAAATAACATATTACAGTTTCTCTTGAGAGCCATTTGGTATTTTCTGAAGCTAAAATGGTTTAATATTCAAAGAAATTATGCCACTTTTCTTACAGGTTTTAAAAAAACACTAACTACTGACATCTATGATAAAAACGTTTTGTTGTACAGTACGTGTACTGTATTGTTGCTGTTACATACAGTATAGGAGATCAGGTCCATCAGGAAGAGAGATGGTGGGAGTTGGGGAGGCAAAAGAACCGACCATGCCTTTGCCAATGTTTAAATCATTCAATAATTATTACCATACTTTAATTCTTTATAGGTAGCCTATAATTTTAATTGTGTTTTCTTTATGAGACAAGAAAATTATAAATATTTTACTTTTGTAAACTATCGATATTGCAAATAATTGAATTGATATAAAAAAATCGCAAGATTTTGATAGATATCCAGAAAAAAATCCCCATATCAGATATTTTAATCTAAATTAGTTGATATTGAAAAATCCAAAAATATACTAAAGAAATCCCCATATCCCAAGGTCAAAACCGAAATGCAAAGATCTTGAGCAAAATGTTGATAGATGATTTCAAGAAACTTCTAGAATGTTCCTGAAAAAAATCGTTCTCTAATTTTTCACGTGTCAATATTTTATTTTGCTAGTTTATTTAGGATAATTTATTCAATATACGATTGTATCATGAAATCTTCATAGAATATATTAAATATATGCCTTTATGTACCATTTAAATTTCATTTATCTAATCAAATTTTTGAAAATATTTTAATAAAGGAAAAACGTTATTTTATTTTACTCGGTAGGTATATGAGGGGGGTGGGTAAGTTATCAAGGTTTTTGAGTTGTTTTGGGGCAAATCACATATTGCAATACTGATATTGTTTTGTAGGTGATGTTTTGATTGCACTCCTGCGGAAGCAGATATTGGAGGGAAGAAGGGAAGATTTTTTTATATATAAATTGTATATATTTTATTTTTGATATTGTGTATCTTGCTGATGCCCTTTATAGGGTGGGTGTTGACTCGGGTGACCTCTGATAGGTCCTTGCGGTAATTGTAATCAGTTGAATTATGTTTATGTTAAAGAGCTAGGATATAATAGGCCCGCTCATATAATTTCAGGATGATGTCGAAACCAATTTTGTTTTCAGTTTTAAATGTTATCTTTAGCAGCTTTCTGCATAAGAAAATTAAAATAACATCTGTAATCATTATATAAAAAAAAACTAACCTAACTTTCGACAAAGGTAATAAATAGCTCAAAATATTCAAATAATAATAAAAACGGTTTACATCTCGACGAATGTAACTTCTGTTATCTATCTTGTATTTGCAGTTTACTTTGTGGCATGAGCAGGATAAATTGTCTTGGTAGGCCTATCCAACCCTTCAAATTGTGAATATATTTCAAAATCGTATTATTAAATTCAGTTTGCAATCGTTCTTGCCTAGCCTGTATCAGAATACGGTGAATCCAGAGGACTTGGGAAAGATCGCTACGACTCACGAGTTTATGATATATCCCAATCCCACCACGGCAGGAAGTGTGTGTAATATCTGTTGTAGATGAGTTGCAAGACAAACCTAGCGTGATAAACCATTTGAGGGCTTGGGATAATCATTGGGTCCGTTTAATTATAAATATTTTAAAGGTGGGGGGCGAGGGAAAACTGTGAATATATAATTCAGGAATACCATGCTTTAAGTATTATATTAAAAATGGTCTATGGAACATCCCACTTTACAGTGGTGCCAAATCTCTTCTTCTTCCTGCGCGCTATGTGTTTTTTCCTTCTTGATAATTATTTTATTATATACTCCCAAACCACCGTTACATAGCAATACCCTACTCCCGATTTGCATACGAGAAACGTCAAAACGCACACACCTATTCGTAGGCTCAAATTAATTTGGCATGGCGATGGTGTTTGCGTGCAATATTTTTAGGGACATAAATTCACCTCCGTCAAGGTTGAATCCAGATTTCGTGTATTAAAAACTTTGCAGACAACAAATTGATTAATTGATTTTTACCATGTCATAATATGCAACTCTCTCAGTATATCCACTATTATCCTAACCGATAAATATTAACATAACATTCATGGATGACAAAAGCAACAAGGGCCTATCAAAGGACATCCGAATCAGCCCACCTATCCCTCCCTAAACAACAGTATATGTATAATGATATTATTAAAATATGTAGAATTTATACCCTTAGACAACCCCCCTTCAAACTATAACCTTTTCCCTTCCCTTGCAACCTGCAACTTCCCTTAAAAACACTTAGATATCTACTTTTTATTCATCCCGTAGTAAATCATTCCCCAAAAAGTTTCTTACTCGTATATCTAATCGACAGACCTGTTGTCAAGGTTTCAAATGGTGACCCTTAGTCTTATTACTACCCTCCAACTCAAATAACTTTCCAAAATCCAACTTATCCATCCCAGAACAAATTTTAAAAATCTCAATCACATCTCTTTCAAATGAGAACATATTTAATACCCTCATTCAATTTACATATTCAAGGCCTCATGGAAAATATCATCTTTGTTCCCTTCCTATGCACTGACTCTAGCAGGTTGATAACTTATCTAAAATGTTGGCACCATGTTTGTTTATAATACTCAAGATATGGCCAAACATATGAATTATAGAGTTTAGATAACCCCTCCTTAGTTTTGTAAATGACATTTTTCCTAATCAAGCCAAACACTCTATTTGCTTTATTTTTTGCCTAATACACTGCTTAGTTATTACTAATTAGTCATTTTCATCCTCTACTACATTCAGCCAATACCCATTCAATTCATAGCTAAATTCTCTATTATATCTTCCCATGTGTAAAACTTGCATTTTTGAAAATTAAAAGTCATCTTCCATTTATATGCCCAAGCAAATCACTTGTTTAAGTCACTCTGCATTTAAAATTACTCTCAACCGCTTTTGCAGAAGCTGTCAATTTGGTGTCATCTACAAAGATTGACACTTTGCTATTAACTGCTTTCCCAAGGTCATATATATAGATTACAAATAATAATGCACCCAGAACTGATCCCTGAGGTACCCCTCTCGCAACATCCTTCCACTGTGACTTTACTCTATTTAACACTACCTTATGCTTCCTATCTTTCAGCCATTGAGTTATCCAATTCATTACTCCCCTACCTATCCCAAGTCTTTTTAATTTATTAATGTCTCCTGTGTGGAACTTTGTCAACGACATTGCTAAAATCTAAGTAAATTACATCTACATTCTCTCCTTATCCAATGCTAAGTTACATAATCTATAAATTCCAGTAAGTTTGTTAAACATGATCTACCTGTTCTAAATTATGCTGAGCATCGTTTATAACCAACCCTTCACTCTCTAGATGCTCAGAAATACCCCTTTTAACTCTTTCTCATGAATTTTACAAATTATAGAAGTTGAACTTAGTGGTCTAAAGTTCGGGGGTCTTCTTTACTTCCCTTCTTTTAATCCTATGACGAAGTAAATAATAGCATTGCTCTTGATTACCCAAAGGAGTTTCGACTTTTAGGCACTCTTCGAGGCTAGGAATCCATGAGAATACATGAAAAAATAGAAGTTACAACTAGAAAATAAAATGTAAAATACAAAACAAACTAATTTTCGGCATTAATATATCATTTAAGATATTTTCGACAGTTATAAATATAAAATAAGAAGTCATTTGAGGATAAATGAAGAAATATTAAATAATGAAGCATAGTGTATGATTCTATTGACAGAAAATAGATGGTCTTGATAGAATATAGACCTATATCTAATAAATGGGGTAGTTAAAGTGTTACACTTGATAAAACTTTTACAATTTTAAGATACATTATTAAATTGACTGCAATTTTATTATTTAAAAAATGCGCATGTGGTCTCTTTACTAATGGCATTTAAATTTAACACGTAAACTTTAGGCTGGTAATCGAATAATATCTCCTTCCATGTGGAAGACAAAAGCCATAAAGCAAATTAAATAAAGCAAAAAATCTTGCATAGTAAATCAGGAGAGTATAAAATATTAATTATTAATAAAAAACAAATGAAATAAAGGGTATTAGGGGTTGAGTGTAAGTTGTTTGATTCCGTAAAAAATAAGCCTAACATAACATAATTTCACGGATGACAAAAGCCACAAGGGCCTACCAAAGGTCATCCGCATCTGTCAAAACCCAGCCACAAAATGTATCCATAGGATAGTGTTAGATCATGCATCTACAAATATACAATTTGAACCATCTACAGGAATGCGTCGAAAACAAAGAGCATCTACATCAAGGCTCGTCAAAATCAAAATCACCAATAATATACAATAATAAAATAACTGCATCCACAGGAATGAGTCCAGAATACCCCCTTCCCCACTCAAAAAAGAGTTAACCCTCCTTTCCCATATAATCATCCAATCTGCGCTTGAAAACATTCAAGTTTGGGCTGTCTACTGTCTCAGGTGGCAAACTATTCCAGTAATCTACCACTCTGTTGGTGGAAAAATATTTCTAACATCCAACCTGAACCTGTTTTTTTTTTTTTAAATTATCGAGTGGTGACGACCTCTCGTCCTATTACTACCTTTCAACTCAAATAACTGGCAAAACCCAAGTCTACCTAACCACTTGATCTAACTTAACCCAAACTTGGTTAAAAGTAGTTAGATATGAGGTTAAGTTGGTAAAAGAACATAAGCATCTCAAACCACTTTACCCACCATTTACCAGAAAATAGACAATAGACCGCAAACTTACCAGAAATTGCGGTAGATTGCATCACTGATATTAAGAGTAGCAGACGAAATAATTCATTGGGTATTTTAATATATAATAAACGAATTAAAACTCATGTGAGGTGTTTAAAAAGACTAAAGTTATAAAAATTTAACATATTCAGTAATTGAATAAAAAAGCAAAAAAATCAGACAGAAGAAACTGGAAATGCCTTTGCAACGATAAAGTATGACAAATATTGTTGATAATTCTGATTCGAACATTAGAATATTGCAAGATACTGAATATTCAGTGACAGTGTATAAATCAAATTGTACATTCCTGGACCATCTTCACTGGAGAGTGAATAGGGAATTTTTACCAGCTTAATAGATTTAATAAACAACGATTTATCGTAATGAATTAATAGATGGTGGAGAGAAAAAATAAAATGTTAATTAGTGTCCTATAATGACACTAATTAAGATAAAAAATAAATAATTAGGACAAAGTGTCGTTACAAAAAGATACTAATGATAGAAAGGGGAGAAATAGAAATAACGGAATATAGAGTATATAGGCAATTCAAACTATCATACTATAATGTACAGGTTGTTGGGTTTTTTAAGCTTCTTATTATAATAACTTTGTTTTAATATTTCCGGATATATTTCTAGTCGTGAATATATTTTATTTCAGTAGTTTGTACTTTTTATATCTTGTTTTCAGTGTTAACTTTCATTCTTTCAAGTGTTGTGATAGTTCAAGTTGAAATGTCAATAAGTGATTTGTATATTTAGAAATTTTACCAGACGAAAATGGTAAAAATTATCGTATTATTCTATTCTATTCTATTTTATTATAACCTTATATTTTCGTTAATACGGTTAAATTAACAGCCAACAGCACATTTAATCAATTAAATATACTAGTTGGCAACATATTTTGGTGTATAGCATATGTTGGCAAACCTCGCTCAATATTTTATCGCCAGATCTTTATTTTTATGTGATCTATACAGAAGAAATATTTTTTCGTGTCATTTAGTTACACTAATCTTGGGCCTAAGATTGTAAAAGTAAATTCTGATAAAATTATTAACAATATCTGATGAGTTGCCATTTTGTTTCTGATTGTGATTCATTATACGGAAATCGCGGATCGCGTTTCTCAAAGGATCAGATGAATGTAAACTGAGGTGTTAACTGGGTGCTTAACTTTTTGTTCAGTTGCATTTTCCTTTTTACTTTGCCAAGGTTGTTTTTAGTGTTGTTTTGTGATAGTAACTTTGAAAATAAGAAATGGGTTTCTGCAGTTGCGTTAATAAGCTTTTTCTTGTTCTTCTTAACTTCGTCATCTTGGTAAGTAGGCCCACCTAAAGTTCCTTTGTTATAAGCGACAACTTTCCAAATTGGAGGTTGAATAGCCTTTTTGTTAATTCTACTGACCTACTTCTCTTATTCTGCAAAATAACTATAAAAAGGTAATGTTAAAGGTGGGAATCGGCCGTGTCCATTAGCAGGCTTAATGCCATTAAAGACTACCTTTGCTCTCTTGGTTTGGATTTTTTTCCTCTTAAAACGTAAGAATTTCTGTTTTAATTCTACAGATAGTTTTTAAAAATATTAAATTGATTCGTTATTCTGCATGCAAGGCATTTTCCCGAAAATTCTTTCATTGCACATTCAAGAAAATCATTGCCAACGATGATGCTAATTTAACTAAGCTGGCCTTTTCCAAAAGTGGAAAAGGCTATGCCACTAGAATAGGCTTCCTGTTTGGTTCCTTTCAGCTGTGAAAAACTTCATACTTGACAAACTGCTAAAAACAAAAAAACTAACCTACAAAAGTTATTTACCATAATAAACAACCTAAACCCTCTCCTAACCCTAGGATTATTTTGTATTTGAAGCGAGCTATCGATGACAAGATGGCTGCCAATCTATTTTTCCTTTAACGTCATATTTAAAAATTTCCCCACCTCGGTGCTATATCTGATATTTGTATTTCTTAAAAAAATAGAAGTATTTATAACAGACTTAGATTGTTCATTGTAGTTACCAAACCTTTAGTCTAAGTATCTTGCAGCTAGTATGTCGGTTACCATCGTTCCTCAAATAATAGCGTAAATGATCCGAGTCCTAGCTTATTATGGGCCATTTTTCTGAGCTGAATTCTGTGGACGAAGTTTATGGCGATTTCAGATTATAGACTGGGGGGCTGTGCCCCACAAGCTCCCCCCAAATGATTGAAATCTCGGGATCATCGTAGCCCCCCCCCCCACCAGCTGTCTCCGACAACCAGCCGATCCCTCAAAATAAGCTAGAATCGCATCCGCCCATACTCAACATTTATCTACTACCCCAAAAGAAATAGAAAAGATGCCCTCGTCGTTTTTACCCAAAATGCTTTAATCACTAAATTGCCTAGTTTTCTTGTCGAAAAAAATGACCAGTTCGTTTAATCTCCCTTAATTAACTTGTACCTACTTTCAAACTTTTTAATGGAAATACCCATGTTGGTTACTCATTTCAATACTCAAAATCGTGTTTACGATTAATCTACATAAATGCAAATTATAACCTAGCTAATTTATAGTAGGTTGAAGAAACTTCATTTTTGTACCACATTACATTCCTCGCGGTAACTTTTCCTAGCCATTTCTAGAATTTGTTAAAGTACAAATTCGTACTAAATTCCTTAATGGCTTCGGTAATTTTAGAGATTTAAAGTACCATTTTTGGCCAAAAAAAAACAAACCCCACTATACCATAGGCCTACACGTTTTTTTTTTCCAATTTCTCTGGAATCTCCCATATTCTTGTTAAATCTTATTCACCCTTACTCCCGCACCGTTCACAAACGTATTTGCCATAAATCGATTACATCTTTGACACAACCATATTTATTATTCATGCAAAAAGTATACTTACTTCACAACCATCAATCGGTCCTTTTTAACTAAAAGACTATGCCATGTTGTCACTAGGATAAGCTTCTTATGTGGTTCCTTTCCAGCAGAAAACCACAAATTATCAACTTAAAACAAACCACAAAGTTAACACAACCCTAAACAAGCCAAGATGAACTAACCTAACCCTAGACCCCCACCTAACCCAATCGTTCTTTTGGTGTCAAGAGGGCTGCCAATCTATTTTTCGTCATAACGATAAAAAAATTAAGCGTCTTAATTATTGAAAGTTCATTTAGGTTCATGGCTCCTAACTAGCAAAAGTTCAAACCTTCCTGATAGTCTTATTATTTTAAAGAAGCTTATATAGCCCCTTTATCTACATTAAGCTTCATCCTTTCGTAATTTGGCTTAGCAAATCTTGAAACCCCTTGATAAATAACTTGGTGGAGAATCTTAAATATATTAATACAACTGATTTCTCTGGCGTATGGTGGATAAATATTTAAAAGAAGTTAAAGAGTGAGTGACCTAGGGGAAGATCTTTGGATTTTATAGCCCTGATGCCTTTATTTTCTATGCATTCCTGTGGGTGGTTAAATTGTATATTGTAGATTCATGATCTGACACAATCCTATGGATGCAGTTTGTGGGAGAGTTTTGACGTTGTTGATGACCTTTGATAGGCTCTTGTGGCTTTTGTCATCTGTGAAAGAAATTGAACTTCACTTTGTATGAAGTAGGATACGATCGGATGAGAGGACTTCATTATACTTGGGCTGACAACCATTTTGAGTGCCCCCAAGGAGGTCTCCCATGTGGACTTACACCTGCTACCTTGAGTGGTACGGAGACCTCCCCACCCCACTTTCGTTAACTTCGCCTATTCTCTTGTCCAGCTGCTAATCTCCACTAGCTTTTCCTGGTCTATAATCCGCCCCCCCCTCCTCCATGCAAATTTCGTGTAGTATGGAGGATTGTGCCTACTCCCCCCCCCCTTGCCTCCATGAAGATCTGTGACTCAACACATTTTCACTTCCTCGCTTCAACTTTCTTTATAGCTCTATCCTTCAGGTTTTCTACCGGATAGCCTCGTTACTTTTTTGCTTAAAATTAGAAAGAGAGAAATCCAAATAAGGACTGAAAGTGATGCGAAAAGGAAAGTGCAAAAAGTAAACGAAATAAATTCCAGACATTTTCAAATTTCGGTACTACGGACCCTTGGGACGATTCTATGCCTGCTGTTTCGAATTCTATAACTCCAAGCTACTTTACAAGTACTCATTGGCATCCCTTTTTCAAGCATAAGTTGAATGAGCTGATAATGCCAAGGGAAAAAAGCTTTCGTTCTTTTTTTAATTTATTTTTAGAGTATACTGGTCTTCCGCTTCTGCATTCTAGGTGTCCGGTCAAAATCTCTTAATTTAAAATTTAATCTTGTAAAGCTACGTTTATATTGTATAAATTAGTTGTAACTGGCATTCGATTCATTGCCGTGGAATCGGCACTTGCATTTCGGTTTGTGGTTCCTGTGGAAGGAAAGTAGGCTAGGTAGGTAAATGTATTTGTTACCATGATTGGACAGCTTTCAAAAAGTTTCAGTTAAAAGTACAAACTACAGTTAATGCAACGACCTTTAATTTAGCGGTGGTATTAATTGTTCCTGAAACTGATTAATGCTTCACCTAAACTACCTTCTGATAGTTATATTCCATCTTAGTTTCACCTAAGGAAAAGACGCTGTACTTGCCTGCGTTAACTTTTTGTCGCGCTTCCCTTGGACGCTAATGTCCTCGGACCTGTTTATCATTGCCCCCCCCCCCCATGATTCAATTATCTAACCCTGCTGCTACCTTCTTAAATTAGATGGTGTTTATGCCCTCATTCGATCTACGGAGAAGGCAACTCCTTTTTCGAGCGTTACTCGATTCAGCTGCCTCGCCTTCACCACCATGTACGGAAAAGTTAGTTTTCAAGGTGACCCGAATAAACTCCAAAGACGGATGTTCACGAAGCCTACTTCCATAGACCTCAGTTCGGGCCTGACTCAGTTGAGTTTTTCATCAAGTTTTAGATGGGAGTAGGACATTGTGCTCTTAGCTTAGCATACAATTATTTTGCTGCTTTTCGAGAAGTTAGTCTCTGCACTTTGCTTAATGTCGAAAGCATGTAGACATAAAAAAGATATTCAAATGCCCTTCCCCAAAGTAGTGTATGTAAAACATCTGTACAGACCCCCTAGCTCTTGAACGGTTCCTCTCACCAAAATTTGATTGTTTACTGCCTATGGTATCTACTTAATGCCCCCCCCCCTCTTCTGTGAGTAAATCGATCAGTAAATTGGCGTTATGCTTCTCTAAAAAACTCCTTGGCCCAACCACGTGCTCACACGTAATTACTTTTCCCCATTTACACCCGGGGCTAACCAGATTGATTTGAGAGCGTCCTATATAAACATTTTAATCATTACTGGCTCTCAAAACTTTCATACAAAAGTTTACTTTGACTTTGAATTCACTCCTACAAAATCTCGCTCGGCTCATGTCTAATGACCTTGGATTAGTTCTAAGGTTCCTTTATACTCTCGCTCGGCCTCCCAAGTCTATAGTCAGTTCCTGTGTTTTCTTACATCTTGCTAATATTAATGCCTCATTTGGAGGTATTGTGCTACAGCCCAATCAACTTTCTGTAACTATTGCCCCTTTCTAATAGTTTAAAATCTGCGCCTCACCTTTGATGGGGGTTTCTATCGAAGCACGTTGCTAACATGTGCAAATCTTCTGCTTTATCCATAATTTCAGCAACATTGATTTCCACTTTGGCCACAACAGCCTTGATATTGTCATTCTTAGTCTCCGAGGTCCTTGATTACGGAAACTTCCTTTAAGCTGGGTCACAGGCTTCCACTCTTCGACCTCTCCCTCGAGTTCAAGGCTAAGTTTCTCGAGCAATCCTATCTCACCTCGCACTATCCCACCCCCTGAGAACACTACGCCCCTCCCCTGATGGCTTCAAACCTGTAACGGACTCGAGCTTTTCTTCGGCGTTTAGTGTAAAGCCCTCGACTTTGAAAAGAGCCATACAAAAGAAAATGGGTTTCCTCTGCTAATTAATCACAGGTCGGAAACTAAAAGGACCAGATAGTCTATTGAAAACTAATTTAACGTATGGCCACATTCGAAAGGATAAGCTCAGGCTGTTCCAGCGAATCGACCCACTTCTTTCGTATTCAGGTCTTCTAGGGCTAATTTAGCTGAAACCACATTTTGAAGTTAAAGTTGCCACAGGGTATTTTATAATGGCTAGTCCATTTGAACCGATCCTAATGTTTCGTCTTTTATCTGCATCTCTCAGTTCAAAGCCGCCATCATATGAATCTGGAACATCGCGATGATCCTTAACTAACTACTTAATCTTTTAAGTTATTAGATATTTTTTAATTCCTGCCCATTTCTCTCGGATTTTCTATTCAGGGAATGTATAAAGATTTAGAAAGCAGTTATCCATTTTACCTCCCGTTACTACGTGTAGACATCGTCCTAGAACCTTGAGTAACGTCGCGCCCCCTCTGCCCAAACACTCCCCCCTCTCCCCGTCTCAAACTAAACTACATAGGCTTTTCTTTAGATATTTCCCTTCCCTTTGCCCCTTTTCCGCCTCGTTATAGCCTATTCACGCCCGGTGGCTAATAGCGCAGGCTATTCGCCGTCCAGCTTTCGTCAATTCATTATTGGTCGGGTCCCACGACGCCGAAGCTGATTCGCTTCTCCCTTTTGACTAGCTATTAAATAGCTAGTAAAAAAAAAAACTGAATTCCCTACTTATAATTAAAGGTTACTAGAAAAATACTATAAATTATGTGAATATGTAATTTCTATTGGAAATTATGTGAAAAATAAACGTTACACAGAGACCCCTGACCGTCGTAAATGCTTGTAGATGGTGAGAAATACACTAGATGGCTTCCAACATTATTAAGGATGATGTAAGGATGAAAAAACTCCGCGGGGTTCCTGAGTACGAACCTTAATCCCATTCTTCGCGTGGTTAATTCCCAAACTTTCTTTAATCCGGAAAATGAGCGAAGATTCGTAGTTTTGACGACTTATTTTCTTCAGGCGAGTGCCTTCAAGAAGCCTCGAATGCACCTCCCGTCTAATAATTTAAGACAATAATCACTACAGTCTTGGCAGAGAAAACAAAGCACGGATGTTTGGCGTTTTTAGTACCTGTACTTTTATACGTGCTTAAATTATAGGCCCCACCCACCCCGCTTGGTGACAGTATTTGCAGATCTCCCCCAAAGGTGAAAACCTGTAGGCCATAGTAGAGAGATTTCTAATACGCCATCTCCATGCGAATACTACGGCGCAATCACCTCTTAGTGGGCGCCAAGGGACTTGTGCAATCCATCCATCCTTACTTGCTAGGCATTATTCGGACAATAATTTCAATTTTTAACTGTATTTTAAACTTTACAAGGTTTCGATAAGTGGAAAGATTAAATTCAAGTGTGCCTTTGAACTTTGAAAACGCAACGCCACTTCTCTTATCGGTACTCAATGATGCGTACTAAAAGTTCTTTTCTTTTTTCAGGCTGTTGGCATAGTGGTCATTGCTCTAGCCTCCGTGGTCATCCACAAGGGCAGTGAATATGGAGAGTTGTTATTTGACGGTATTCTCACACTCCCAATCTGGACCCTCGTCGTGGGTATTGCAATCACACTCCTCGGTTTCTTCGGATGTTGTGGCGCTCTGAACGAAAGCTCTTGTATGCTCTACACTGTAAGTTTATAGTGATGACTTGAGGCGTCCTGTGACATTGAATGTAGTGTACGATACTACCCTTGACCATTTGCTTATTTTCCAGTATGCATCAATCGTGTCGCTCCTCTTTTTGGCTGAAGTTACCTTGGGAATTCTCGTCGCAATTTATCCCGATAAAGCCAAGGATCACATCAAAGATGCCATGGACAAAGCATTCAAAGACTACGGTGGCGAAGACGACTCTCTCAAGGGCGCAATCGACTCCATGCAACACGAGGTAACAAACACAGGATCATTATGGAACTGTTTTGCCACAAGGCCAATGATGCTCCAATCAAGTTTGTTTGAAAGAGTTGCATTTTTATGAAGTCCATTCCTTAAGTCTCTAAGGAGGTGGTTAAATAAACAAAAGGGTATACGCTAAAAAAAAACTACAGCATAGCGCAGAGAAATCTATACAGGGGAGCGCGCAACCGCTTTAATCTCTATTAAAACAACCGCTTGACCACTCGGCTACGTGGTAGAAACACTTCTTTCGAATAGAACAGCTTTTTGAAGTGCTTCGCTTAGTCGATCCTAAGGATTGAAAAATAAATCAATTAGAATACAAAGGGCGAAAACATTGTATTGTATCGGGAGGAAGTGTTCTTGACATACATTTCGGATCGCTAGACATGGTCCCTGGTTGGATACACGCATTCCAGGAATCACTTAGCACCGGGGTATGCCAATTATCACCCACCCTACTCGTTAGTGGACCCGCCTATCTCTACTTTATTACACTTCCTTCCTTACTTTTTTATCTACAGAAGTTGTAGTTGCTCGCCCCACTATCTTCCTTTTATGGGTCCTTAGTCGTATGGCACCGTTATACCGTGAGGCCACTACCTGTTGCGTCAGATGGAAGCTCGCATTGTAGCTCCTACTCTTGGGCAGAGCATGTGTAAATAACTTTCTGATCTGGCTCTTCTCTTTACCTCCCAAGGCATAGGGAGGCCATAGTATCTACTTTCCATGCATTTTTTTTCTTTTTAATCTAATCATGGCCATAACTGAACACAATGGTGGACCAGGGATGACCGTATGAAGGTCCTCCCTGACCTGGAGATGGTTGCGGAGATTACGGTCCCAAATGGCAGGTGCCACAAAATGTTTCATTTGCCGAGAGCCGCAGCCCGCTTTAAAGCAGTGTGGTACGGATTTCCTGAAAGGAAATCCTGGCTGCTCAGCCTACGGATCATCTCGTTTCGCTAGGCTTAGGACTTTCTTTTGCATAAATTTTAAAGGTACCTCTCTTCCTGGGCCCTCCAGGAGGATAGCTTCCTATTTTTTTCAGGATACTGCTGTTAGCGTGCCCCCTGCCCACCCCCTTGTGGGTATAAGGGGTTTTGCCTCTCCTACCACAGGATGGGGCTTGGCATGATTTCTCGGTTCTTATCTTTGCTTTAAATAAGATAATAATTTCATGATGTATCCGTGAAGCTGCACATGGATAGGAGCTACGTTATTTCTTCCTACATTCCTGCGTCGTGGCACGGTTGCAGCAGTCCTTTATTTTGCTCGGGGATTTGAATGATGCACTCAATCTGGAGGGACTACGCTGTCATACCGCCTCTTCCTTCCACTCGGGACGCGTTCGTGCAAATTGACTGATGGACTTACCGACTTTTTAGGGAAGGCCGGCCTTCTCCCCTTTATTTAACTAGGTTTTTTTGTAGTTTTCTTTGTAGGTCGTACGTTCCTGCGCCGGGGGTAGCCCGGACCTTCCCCCGACGCAGTCGTTTTTTTTGCATTTTCTTATTTTAAAGTAGCCTAGTACTAGGCTTTCGTGAGTACGGCGACTTATGCCTAAGTAGGTAGTCGCCAATGGGCTCCTAAAATAAAAGAAAAAAAAATTGCCAAAGAACCGCTTCATTCTCCTGTCCTGATCTCTCTGTGCTCTGAATGCACAGCCTGATTTGGGGTAGGAGGTAACAGATGACCTCCATCTTAACGAATCACTTAACCATTCAAATGTCATTTTCTCTAGTGTCTCACTTGAGAAACCACCCCTGTGCAATTTGGCGCGGGTGCGGTGGTCCGCATATCGGGAAGCGACTGATTTGCGTCTGTCTGTGGATTAGGCCGTAGAGTTCTTTCTTGTCCGGTAACCTAATCACAGTGGGTCCAACTACTATTCCTAGAACGTTTGGCCGTTTTTGCACGCACTGCTTAGGCGGTGGTCAACCGAGTGTGAAACGCTTCCCAGAAGCGTTATGCCTTAATTCGGTATAAAGCGCGGCCCGGATTTCGCTACCAGTGAATTTCTTCTAGCTATGGTTAGGTTCGAAGGATGCCGGCCGCTCTTCTTTGCCGCCATACGTCTTCACTTAACGAAAAGACTCCTAGCAAAGTTGTGGAATAGATTCAAAAGGATTCAGGGAAAGTTTTAAAGATCCCCTCAAGTTCTCCAGGAGAATGGGACCGCAATCTCGAACCATGCGTTTGTGGCACTCCTTCATGACCCTTTTCTTGCATTCTTTACTCAGGATGGTGCTTCGCCAGAATGCAATAAACGTCGTGATGTTTCTCGACTTTATATCCAGAGGCGGATAACCATTCAAACGCAGGTTTATATAATGAGTTGCATTCCGCTTTGTCTGGACGATGCCCCGTATGCCATGCTTAGATACATGGGGATCGAGGCATGGGTTTGTTAGATTTGCTGAAAAAGATTTTGTCCAGTGTATCCTCTTAGACTACTAGTGAATAGCTACTGTGCTCGCTTTTCACATACTAGGGAGAGAACGCTACCCTACACGATGGGACGGATGCAAATCTCAATTACTGAATTTTGCAGAGCGGCTATTCCGCGTACAGGTGGTGGGAGCACTCTCCGAACCAATGGAGCAAGAAAACAAGTGCGTACACAAGTATCAACGGTACTACCTCGGTGCTACAAAAGATGTTTTCTACTACGCGAACGACCCGTTACTTTTGTCGCGGCCAAGAAGCCAACTTTGGACCGTACGTAGACTCCAAACAGGAATTGAACCCCATCTCTCGCTATGCCGAAGCGCAAAAGTTTAAATCCCGACCCGAACTTTTTCCTAAACTTGGTTTACTTGCTCTTGTTTGTCACCCAAGGCGCATATTCGCAGTTTTAGGGTCCCTTGAACCCGCGTCATGGACATTCTTCCTTCTGTGACGACCACTTGAAGAACTAATAGGGCTACTGATGTGATTTTCTATCCATCGTTTGTTAGTTTGAAGCTTCACTACGGATTAGTCTTGCGGAAGGTGGACTAGAATTTCACCACACTGGTCTGCGCCTGGCGACCAGTATCTTCCAGAAGTTATACATAGAGCTTACTTGTCTAGACCAGGGAGATGCCACCCTCTACGCCCTACACGGTGCCATTATGCACTTATACGCGCGTTCAGTCTTCCTCTGTTGCCAACGCCTCTCGCTACTTATGCCCCCGAGAGAGGCCAGTCATACCCTCAGAACGCGGTTTACTTCTCGCTCTGGTGGTGCGGTGGTGCCTCTGTTTATTCCCAGGAGGCCACCCTAGAGGGTACCACTTGACTTGTCATGCCTCTGCTTCCACAGCGCAAAGTATTGCGTTCTACCTTTTTGGAACACACCGTGTCACGGTGGACCCGTGCCAGCGTACACGGATGGCTCAATTCACGGGAAGGGCTCGGCTTCCATCAAGAGCCCCATTGGACATAATCTGGACACTCGTGCGGTGCGTCCGTTTTCACGACAAAGCTAGGGCTCTACACCGCCACGGTTCTCGAAGGCCGGTTGGATATAGATTATCTTCTGCCGGGTTCCTGGGCTCTAAACGGTCCGCGAGGAATGAGCTCCTCGCACCTCTACATGACGCGTCTCAAGGTGGGCTGCTTAGCAAAGAGGGAAGGCGGCAAAGACTTTTCCCTTTGGACCCATCCCTCCCCGTCGCAATGCCGCGACTGTTCAAGTCGCCTCGTCTCTTTAGAATTGTGCGTTCTCGCTGGCCGCACAAGCACTTTATTGAGTGCTCGACTGTTAGGCACATTCTTGTTAAACGCTTGTCCCTTGTACTCGGGACGAGTTCGTCCACACAACCTCTGGACATTATGGATGAGGCTGGCCTCTAATTTATTTTGAGGTTCTCTTTGATGTTGGTACATGCCCAGTTTGGGAGGGGGCTCAGTCTCTGGACCATGCCATCTTTTGGGGCTTTTTGTTTTTTTTGGTGGATTTTTAATTATATTAGCATTTTTACTACGGCAGCTAATGCTTTTGTAGATGCTCGCTAAGAGACTTTCATTAAAAATCTTCAGATAACTAAATATTTCTAATTTAGCTACACTGTTGCGGAGTGACGGGCCCTCAAGACTGGATCACATGGGAAATGCCTCTTCCACAGTCTTGCTGCAAGGATACTTTTGCCTGTCTTGGTGATCTCACCGAAATGTTCCAGCATGGTTGCTTAGGAGTCATTGAAAACAACCTTAAACCAGTTACACTTGCTCTCGGCATCGCCGCCGTGGTCCTTGCCATAATACAGGTAAGACTGTCATTACAGTGCCAAATAGTGGATTCAGATTACACCTCGCAACTGAGTTGGACAAGGTTTGGCGGGGGGCTAAAGACTGCTTCCAAAATTAAAAAAGAAAAGGTTCAGAATTTGAATTTGCTGGGCAGTTGTAGCGGGCGGGGGGGAGTTGATCTAGTCCACGTTTTAAGGGACGTGTGGGTCTGATGATTCGCTCAACGCTCTATAACTGCGAGTCTCTGAAGAATGAATTCTAAGTGTTCTCTCATCTCAGTTTGGTTTGATTTGGAGGCCCCCCCCACCCCCTTAAAAAGGTATAACTCGTCTAGCATGGGAAAAAGTTTTATTTGACATTATTGTGCCCCCCTCCCTCCTTCCCTACTTGCCGCAATGCTATACGTTGTTCTGCGGCAGCCTACCACATTTTTTTTTAATTTCCTCTAGCCTCGCTTTGATCTACTGGTGATGCCCTCTGTGGTATCTCGCTTTAAGTTATAGGGGAGAGGCTTGTTGAAGAGTGGTTCAAAGTTCATTTTTTCCTAAGGGCACTTTTCATGACTACAGACTTAATTTAATGTTCTATCCTCTCATTTTTCTTTTTGCAGGTCTTTTGCATCTGCGTCGCGTGTGGTTTGGCCCAAAAGAAGTCTCAATATGTCTAAAGAACCTACTTTCAAATTTGAGGAATTTTTTTTATCAGTGTTACCCATGTTTAACTACGTTTATTTTTGTAAAAAGCAGATACTTTTCTATCATTTATTCCTAAGAAACTTTTTAACTAATAAAGTATAGTTTTCATCGGGAATAATTTTTGCCTTAACTGCGGAATGTCGCTTTGCGCGACTTGATGCAGTCACCGTATGGAACGCAAGTGTATGTTTTAGATCGGTACCATTTTTTTTTAACGACATTCTCCAGGAAACCCTTAATTAATTTAACGATAAAGAGTAATTGTGCTTCCTTCTCATATTAGGAATTGAAATGTTACATTTTATACTTTCCCTAAATAAAAGGACAACTGTATGTAATCGTTGAAATAATAATTTAGAAATTTATAACAATGTTTATAAAACTGTTTCCACCTCTTTTACTCTGCCCACTCTAGCCAAGTTGGAAAAAACCCTACTTTCCTCAAGGAAATAAGTGGATTTGTAGGACTGGGAATGTCCAGTTATGTTGCCATTTGTATATCGTGTCAATCGCATAAAATAGAGGGTACGAAAAGAGATGCTCTAAAGACGGGTCGAATCTCACTGACCAGTTCGAGGAATCTACACACCCAGGATTATGCTGGGTCCTAAAAGTGTCTGAGACCTTTTTACTTGTGACTGCCTAGATCTAATCGCTTAAGAAGTTAAACTAATAAAGGGTTTACAACCCAAACCAGGGAAAACTAGAATATGCATAAAATCGCGCCCTGATATCAAGTTTAACTTGCAGGAATGGTCGGGGATAGTTTTTTTTTTATCAAACTTGTTCTAATAGGATGGTTGTTAATTAGAACCCACTCCACGCTAGCAGTTTCCAAAGGCTGGCAACGAGAGTGGGCTACGCCCGCTCATTAGAGCGGACTGTTAAGTCCACCTCTTCCATTTTTTCCTATCCTTCGCCTGTGATTGATGACGCCTTAGCATATGTGTGGTTGGTTGTAGTGACTAAATGTGTGGGGGCTAGTGAGTGTTAGAGGTTTAGTTTAGATTTTTGCAGTCCCTCGGTGGGGTGCGTCGTTCCGTGGGCGAACCTCTGCTCCCTCGAAGGAAAGATTCCGAAGGCATCCAGTTTTTAAATCTGTATTGGTATAACTTTAGGCTTTTTCGAATTTGCTCCTCGTGCTTCTGGATCCGTTTCCAGTTCTTTCTGTCCTTAAGTCGGTTTTCCTCGCAGGTGGATCTTTACTTGGACTTTCAACGGTTTATGGTGCAGCGAACCACGCCGCTTGTGGTACCGTAATGTCGGGTCTCTGTAGTGGTCACTTACTCCCTCCACCATCATAATTGTCCAAGCCCTCAAGACTTGCTACTTGGATAACTTTTATTCCCGCCCAACCTTCAACGCTGTAGGGTGTTATCCGTTCTAATGAGCTATGACCTTAAGACACTTCTGTCAAAGCTGGATAGCTAGTGGATTTTTCAAATTCAAGGGGAAAACAGTTTGTGGGATTCGAGCGAACGCTAAAAAATTTCATAGCATTTGATATGTGGTTAATTACAAATGCCTGTCAAATCTTTTACATAAAGAGACCCAGGCATTTGCCAAATGTTTAGGTTATGCCTGGATTACGCGCATGGTCAATCCTGCGACTATTCCCCAGCTGTACCAACTAAATTATCGTTCCCCGGTGCATCTTCAGTCTCGTATTTATCTATGAAAAAGTTCTTGGTTGTCCGTGATTCTGCCAAGGTGGATGTGTGATGTCTGGACTAGGGAAAAAAATAATCTTAGGGGCGTCAGGCTCTCCGATGACGCGTATGGAGGCAGTCGCCAGATGAGCTTAAAAAAAAAAAAAAACGGCCGGCAGATTTCTCAATCACCCATGTATCCCGTATACTAGCCCCATCTGTTCCGCCAGCATCACTGCAGATTTTCTCAAGTTCCGTGATGTCCCTCAGGAGACGACGTCATTCAAGCCAATATTGAATCTACCCAAGCATTCCGGTGTGACGTAGTCGTAATTGAGGCCTCCTGGATCAAGCGTAAGACTTCTCACGATGCTTCCCGCTCCTATTGGAAGCTAATATTCCAAGAGCAGCTAATCAACCTCTATAAAAACTAATCTCCACGTCTTGAGTTACACCTTATCCCTTTTCCCCCCTTCCCCTATTCCTTCGACACTTGTAACTAAACCTTAGGCGGAGTCGTGTATACTTTACCCATAGTGATATACTCACCTCCAGAAGTTAACTATGCCTCGGTCTTCTCTATCCATACCACTTCCTTCCTACCATGACTATACCCAATCTCCCCTTGCTGTTAGTCTTTTTCCATCGTAGCTACGACTCTGACATCCCTTCAGACGTCGGGTGCACACGCTACCATTAGGAGTGATGATCCTCCCCGCCGTTCGGTGTAACGATACCCCGAAATCCGTCTTTACCCTTTCACCTCCGGGTCTTGACCCACTAACTTTGGTCTGTCGAAACACTTGGCTCTCCCTATACCAGATCCCGCCCCTCTAAATCGGGGTTACCTCGCCATTCAGATACTTCTAGAACGTTCGCACGCCACCTGTTCATGAAACCCCGCATTATTTCGACCGGGGTGTCTCACCACTGAGTGAAGACGGTAATTGTGAAAGTATTCTTCCCAGATGGGAGAAATCATTCTCTAGACCATCTAAAGTATAACTTGTTATGTGTGCATGAAACTAAACTGAGAAACTCCTTCCCCAAGTTTCGTCATTTCACAGTTTTTAACTCTACCACCCTCTGGCAGGGTGCCCCATAGCAGTGCCTCGCTCCTAGTGAGTACTGACCACTTTTGCACTCATTCAATTCTGCGGACTTCTCTTCAAGCAGTTGCAGTCAGTGTGCATCTTAGGAAGAGACCATACTTTTTAAATTTGTATTCCCCCATATGAGCCCCTTCAATGCCTCGGTTTTTACATCTTTTATATCTGCTTCCTACCCGTTTTTTTAGGCGACTTTAATGTAAGACGCTCCTTATGGAGTGATAGAGTGAGCAACCGTAAAGGCCTTCTTGAATCTCTTATCCCCTAATCCTTTGAGAATTCTTAACTTCTCTCATGCCAAGTCCTACCCAGCATTCAAACTGATTCTTTCATCCGTACGGATATCTCTGATTTAAAGTGCTCTGTTTTAGATGACCTGCATGGCAGCCACTACTTCCCCAAAGTCTTGTAAAACGTATCCCTCCATATGGAATGTTGTAAGGGCTGACTGGTCAAAATTACACATCATTCACCAGTAAACAAATTTGGATTTTGTAGATATTGATGCGGCTATACATAACTTTTCCTGTTTAGTGGTTGATACCACAGTCTGCAATTCCTCGTACTCGGTCCCGCCGCCCCGTAAGGGGGGAGGCGATTTGCCATCCTGGCCGCCGTGCTGACGGGATGCGGCGCTCTATCCGGCCACAGCTTAGCCTCTCTTCCTTCCTTCAGATAGCCTGTATTTCTCCCCTACTTCGTCGCTTTTCACACAAACTCTCCCACAACTTTCTCAGGTCATCCTCTAATTTCACAGAGTAGATGCTGACCTTCTTCTAAGCCAACCGTCCCGAATCGGAGCTGAGGGGGGAGGGGACAATGTTCCCAAACCCCTGAGCTCCGGTCCGGGATGGGTTTTTTTAACAACCTGCTTCATCCCCACCCATACCTTTCTCACATCCCTTTTCCTTTCCTCTTCACACTCTATCAATTTTACGCCGTGTCTAAGGTGGAGTCGGCATGCCGATTGTCTGCCAGGCCACCCGGCGGGAGGGGTGGTCCTGAATGGCGGCACCTGGCTCTGCCAGGCCTGTAAGCACCTCTTGCAGTACGGGCTACTGCGAGGGGTGATGAACGATTGCATCCTGTGAAACAAATAGGGTCACCATGCCCAATGATGATAAAAATCAAAATATCCCCTTGATTCTCCCTGTGTCATCAACGGAGCCGCCCTCGGGCAGTTCCACCGAAAGAATGGAGGTCCCCCCCCCTGTGCTTGCGCAGGGGACCCTCCATAATTGTTTAACCGGTGAGGAGGATTACTCATCGGGGCCCCTCATTCAGAGTTTACTTGGCGTTTTCGAGCCCGCTGGCTTCAAATGCTTCCTCGTTATTCGCTCCACTGATGGCACCATGTTGGCCAAGGGTAACATGGTTCATCAGAGGAGAAGATTAGCTAGTGCAATTGGTAGAGAGCCGAAGGTGACCCGTTTCTCGGACGGGAGCCTTCTGGCGAATGCGGTGAATCCCGCCGAGGCGGCCAAGATAAGTGCTCTTCGGACACTTCATGGCACCCCGGTGAGTGTGACGCCGCACTCTACCATGAACTCTGTGAAAGGAGTAGTTTATGCGAGGGAACTCGTTGACTACTCCATAAAGGACATCACCTTAGAGCTGGCCGACCATGGTGCGGTCAAGGTCGAACGTGTGATGAGAAAACAGGGAGGGGCTTCGAGACCCACCCCTACACTCTTCATCACGTTCGACTGCGACAAGCTCCCTGAGTCAGTGCATGCCGGTTGGTACCGCTACCACGTGAAGGCATTCGTGCCACTGCCACGGAGGTCCTATTACTGTCACCGCTTCGGCCATACGAATCGTTCTTGTAGACGTGCAAAGTCGGGGTCACCCGAAGTCTGTGTAAATTGCTCCAAGGCCGCACACGATAAGTCTAAATCGTGTGTGGCCAAGTGTGTCAATTGCGGAGAGCCGCACCCCACTTCTTCGAAGCAATGTGGTGCATATCTCCTTGAGAAAGAAATCCTGGCCGTTCAGGCCCAGGATCGACTCTCATTCGCGAGGCGAATGAATTGGTCCTGGCGCGCCTGGCTCTGCCTGGGACGTCATATGCCTCAATAGTTAGAAAGGCACCCTCTGCTCCTGGCCCATCCAGGCCAACGAGCACGGTTGTTTCCGCGCCCATTCGGAGCCCTTCTGCGGGTTCTACACAACCCAGGCGCTCCCCCGGTAAAGCTGGCGGCAAAAAGGGTTAATACCCAGCCCCGGCTAAAACCAGGGCTCTTCTTTCTTCCCCCAGCGTGACCGATTCCCGTAAGGCGAAACGGCCACGCGCCTCCACCGAGTCGTTAGACTCACAGGAGGCAACACCCCTGAAGTTGGTCGCCAGGACATCTTCCTGGGTTCTTAAAGCTGTCCCCCTAAAAGAGGACAGCAAGAAAGGAGCTTCGGCTCCTTCGCCCACGCCTAGTGGTGGAGCGAGTGGCTCGGAGACGGTGGTTCCTCGAAAAGAGGGTCCCCCCGCCTCCGAAGCCGCAAACCCCGCCTAATGTTTCGAGGCGGAGGGAGGAAAAGATTCGCATAGCGAGCCCAACCTCCCCCAATAAGTCTTCGAATGTGACAGCGCCTTCAGCGCTTTGTCCGGCCAACAACGCCTGGGGTTATGCCTCCGGGAAGCGTACGGCCATTCCCGTGAGGGTCTTATGTTCGAGGGGGAACCCGCGTCTCCTCCGAGCTAGGACTGGAGGGCATATTCCTTCAATGGAATTGCCGTGAACTCCGGATCAACTGGAAGGAGCTGCGGAGGCTCGTCTCGTCCCGTTCCGCGTTAGCTATCGTTTTGAAGGAGACCATGCTAGGCGCATGCCCCCTGCCCACCCTCCCGGGGTATAAGGGTCTTGCGACCCTACCACCACGGGATGGCCGGACTGGGGGATGCGCGGTTTACACCCGGCAAGATTGTCTTCGTTCTTCCTTTCTCTTTAGATACCTCCTTTCAGGCAGTGGCTGTGCAACTGCCCCTGGATAGGAGGTATACTATCATTTCTGCGTACATTCCACCGTCAGCTGACTTCGACGCGGGGGGCTTCCGCCGCGTCGTGGCGCGGTTGCCGAGGTCCTTTCTCTTGCTTGGATATCTGAACGGCAGGCATCCTCTCTGGGGAGATTACTTAATAAATCGCAGGGGACAAGTCCTTGCCGATCTGATCGAAGAGCTTGAGATCGGTGTCATAAACGTGGATGAGTTTACGCATCACTGTCCGAGAACCGCTTCATTTTCTTGCCTTGACCTATCTTTGTGCTCTTCGGATGCACAGCCTGATTTTGATTGGGGGATGGTCGATGACCTCCATGATAGTGATCACTTTCCCATTCAAATATCATTTTCAGGTCAACTGCCGCCTGAGAGCCCATCTCGGTGGTGCTTGTCGCGGGCGCAGTGGCCTTCATTTCAGGAAATGACTGAATTCTCTATCTCAGTCGAGGAGTTTAGGTCGGTAGATGAGGCCGTTAAGTTTTTCTTCGGCAACCTCATCGCCGCGGGCCTGACTACTATTCCTAGAACGTCTGGCCGTTTTGCACGCCGACCACTCCCATGGTGGTCGGCCAAATGGGAGTGGTTGGCCGATTGTGAGACGGCCCTCAAACAGAAGCGTTATGCCTACATGCGCTATAAGCGCTGCCCGAAGGATTTCACTGTCGCTGAATTTCGTCGGGCTAGGGGTAGCTTCCAGT
The DNA here is from genome assembly GCA_963969495.1 of Ceratothoa steindachneri. NCBI lineage: Eukaryota > Metazoa > Arthropoda > Malacostraca > Isopoda > Cymothoidae > Ceratothoa > Ceratothoa steindachneri. The sequence goes on along the minus strand of OZ018324.1, from coordinate 107,612,367 downwards.
ATATTTCGAAGCACGTCCGCCTCTCTTCTTGGCGGCATAGGTGTCTTCACTTAACGGGTTGACCCCTTTAGCAGACGTGTGGAAGCGAGTCAAAAGGATTCGGGGTAAGTTCTCTCAGGACATCCCTCCCGTTCTCCAGGAGAATGGGACCGCAATCTCGGACCCCGCGTCCGTGGCGGAATCCTCCACGACAGATTTTTCCGCATTCTCTAGCCTGGATGCTTCTCTGCCAGCATTCAATGATCGTCGTGATGTCGCGGAAGGCCGCCGACTGGCCTTTACCTCCAGAGGCGGAGAACCCTTCAACGACACGTTTACTGTGAGTGAGTTGCACTCCGCTCTTGCTTCGTGCGCGGACACCGCCTATGGTCCAGACGATGTCCCGTACACCATGCTTCGACGCCTGGGTGAGCGAGGCATGGCCTATCTGTTAGATTTGTTCAGCAGGATCTGGGTAGAGGGTCTCCTTCCAGATTCCTGGCGAATCGCTACTGTGCTCGCATTTCACAAACCGGGGAGAGATCACTCTACTCCGACCGGTTTCCGCCCAATCTCTCTAACCTCCTGCGTGTGCAAGTTGATGGAGAAATTGGTAAATGTTAGACTAGCCTTTTTCCTGGACAGCGGAGGCAATCTGTCTTCTGCAAAGTGCGGCTTCCGCAAGTTCCACTCTACGTCGGATGCTCTGCTTCGACTGGAAAATGCCGTCTGCGAGGCTTTCATTCGTAGACAGTACTACGCCACGGTGTTTTTTGATCTGGAGAAGGCCTATGATATCGCATGGCGATAGGATATCATGGAGACTTTCCACACGATGGGGGCGAGGGGACGCCTCCCAATGTTTATATCTGAATTTTTGTGAGATCGTCGATTCCGCGTATGGGTGGGGGGATCCCTCTCCGGCCCAAAGGAGTAGGAAGAGAGTGTCCAGTAGGGAAGTGTCCTCAGTGTCACACTCTTTGCCCTGAGCATCAACAGCATCACCTCGGTGCTGCCGGAAGATATTCTCGCTACGCTTTACGTGGACGACCTTTCGATCTCCATTAGCGCGGCCCAGATGCCAACTGTGGAACATCGACTCCAACAGGCATTGAACCGCGTCTCTCGCTATGCCGAAGCGCACAGGTTTCGGTTTTCTTCGGCCAAGACTAAAGTAATGCACTTCTGCCGCCATCCACTGCTCCACCCTGACCCAGATTTGTTTCTTAATGGGGTGCGCCTGGATTTTGGTGGAATCGCACCGTTTCCTTGGTCTTGTATTCAACCGACGCCACACCTGGGAGGCTCCTATTCGCAGCCTTAGGGTCTCTTGTACCCGCGCCATGGATATTCTCCGTTCCGTGACTTTCAGCGTTTGGGGCGCTGATAGGGATACTGCCCTCCTTTTTTTATCGATTGTTTGTTCGTTCAAAGCTCGACTACGGATGCGAGTTTTATGCATCTGCAGCCGAGCGTTTATTGCGGAAGGTGGATTCGATCCACCACACCGGCCTTCGCCTTGCGTTTTGTGCCTTCCGCACTTCGCCCATTGAGAGCCTGTTGGTCGATGCTGGGTTGATGTCACTCGCTCTTCGCCACGTGCAGTGCATCACTCACCTGTACGCGCGAGTCTGGCGCCTCCCTCAGTCGCCAACAGCTCTCACTGTATTCGCAGCTAATCTCGACGGTGCCTCTGCCACCGAGCGACGCCAGTCATACCCTAAGTCCTTTGGGTTTAGGGCCAGGAAACTTATTCGAGAGCTAGCTATAGCTCTCGGGCCAGTGGCGACCCTGGTTCTGCCCAGGACGCCACCCAGGAGAGTATCACATTTGGCTATTCGTCGCCACGCCTCTGCTCCCAAAGCTTGTAGGGCGCCGGGAGTATTGCGTTCGACCTTTTTGGAACACACATCGTGTCATGCTGGAACCGTGCCAGTGTATACGGATGGCTCCAAGTCCCAAGAGGGGGTCGGCTTCCATGCCGTATCCCCTCTGTTTGAAGTCAGCGGGGCTCTGCCAGGCGCTGCGTCTGTCTTCACGGCCGAACTGGTGACAATACACCACTCGGTACGGGAGATTACGTGTCGTGCCCGGTTCGGAGACCGGATTGTGATCTATAGCGACTCACAAAGAACCCTGAGTGCTCCCGGGGGATTGGAATCTCCACATCCCCTGGTTCGCGATATCTGTGACGCATCGGTTTTGGCGAGCCGGGTGGGATGACGAGATTATCTTCTGCGCGCCGATGAGTGCGCCAAAGAGTCTGCGAGGATTCTGCGACCGGACCAGCGTTTCGCTCTTCCTCACACCGACTACATGGCAGGAATACGGGCAGCTCTTCGGACTGCTTGGTAAAGAAGATGTGAGACGGTCGAAGGGAACTTAAAGTCGCGTGCCATTGCGCCGCGACTGTTCCCATGGACCTATCCTTCAATGCCGTGACGGTTTCAGGTCCCTTTCTGTCGTCTCCGAATCGGACACACTCGTGTGACGCATCGCTATTTGATGGAGCGCTCGCCTGTGCCCTATTGCGACGACTGCGTCGTCCCCCAGACTGTTCGGCACATTCTTGTCGAATGGCCCGTTCTGGGTGATCTTCGCGCACGTTACCTGTCCCGGTACCAGGTTTGGCCGGGTCGCTACCGCCTCTCCCTTGTACTTGGGCGAATGCGTACACATTGACTGATGGACTTGTTCACTTTGGGGGGGGGGCTTCTCCCTATTATTTAAGCAGGGTTTTTTTCGTTTTGTTATTTTGCCCTTATAGGTCGCACGCTCCCTCCGCCAGGGGGACTTTCTCCCGACGCAGGAGCTTGCTTACTGCTCGCTTCCCTTTCCCTTTTCTTTGGGGAAGGGGGGTTGTTTTTCATCTTGAATTTTATTTTAAAATAGACTAGTCATAGGCCAGTTTTTAATACGGGGACTAATGCCCAAGTAGGCAGTCGCCAGATGAGCTCTTTAAAAAAAAAAATCGGTCCCACCGGGGCAGAATATCAGCCCTATGGCGGAATGATTGCACCTGTGTTTTGGAAGCCTATAAAAAGGCTCATCGTGGTTCCGCCGGAACCAACCCATTCAAACCGCATCGACCGAAATCTAACTAGAGCCATTCGCTAGCGAACATTACGTCCGGCGTGGAGGGCATATGTTACCGCATCTTCCAATGCCTCTTCAGCTCGGGTGTGTAAGAGAATGAACAAAATCAGGTTTCGTTATGCTAGGCATTCCACCCCTGTCATTGAGATGAATGGCTACATCATCGGCCAACTCACCACCGTCGCCAATATATCTGCCTTTTTGCTGATGTGAGCAGCATCGAGCTCTATCCTCCGAAGTTAAGATGCATCAAGCCCAGGCTGTGTTTCTCGGCTGGTGGACAGGATCCCTCAACTTTCTGTTAACTACCGCTGTCTCGTTGCGCCCCCACGTCTCCCGGCCTAAACAATATCCAGCACGACTTTCTCGGCCATCTCCATCCCCGTATGGATTCACTCCTACTAGATATTTTTAACTGGATTTGGATGAAGTAATTCTATCCTACTTAATGGAGAAGCGCGAGGTCCTACCATTTCTGTAACCGGGTAGAGAGAGATTTTTCCTTCTCATTATGGGCCAATAGCCTTTACCAGCTGTATTAGTAAGTTATTGGAGAAAATGGCGAATGCTCACTTGCAGTGATTTCTGGAATACCATGGCCTAACTCGATGCCAGTGTGGCTTCTGTAAGAAGCAGAGCACGACAGATCTTGTCCGCATGGAGGGTACTCTCCGTGAGGCCTTTGCTCGCGGATACCATGTGATGGTTATCTTCTTCGATATCTAGAAGGCCTATGCGAAAACATGGCGCCATCGAATCCTCCACCAGTTGTATGAGTTGGGATTGAGGGGACTTTTACCAGTTGTATCCATTTTTTTTTTGGTTACTTTCAATTTGCGGTCGTAGTTGGTAACACTTATTTTGATCTCTGTCTAAGATGACGGTGTTCTCCAGGGCAGTATATTAAGTTACTTTATTCGCTATTGCAACAAATAGCCTGGTATACTCAACCCGAAGGGGTGTCGGCAACCTTATTTGTAGATAACCTCGCTCTTTATTGCTCCGCTCCACTGCCTGCATCCGCAGTTCGACTCCTCTAGTTGGTGGTTGATATTATCCGCCCCCGGGCCCTTCATAAAGGGTTCTCCTTCTCCACCTCAAAGACGAAGGCGATGCACTTTCACCTGAACTGGGGCAGCGAGTTAAACCCCATTGTTCCTACAGGGTAACCTCTTGGAATTTGTGTTAGAGATACGGTTCCCGAGGATGATCCTAGATCCCAAACTCACTTGATGTCCCCATCTTTGTGACCTGCGACGGAGATGTCTCCAGAAGATGAACTTACTAAAGATTCTCTCCAATACATCTTGGAGGAGCGATAGGATCACGTTGTGGAGGATATACGCCTTTCGTTCACTCCAAGTTGGACTATGGCAGTGAAGTGTACGTAATTCCTCAGCCTCTCCCTCATCCCTTTGTATGCTGGATTCTATCGGCAACTTGTCCCTCAGTCTATCCAGTAGCGCATTCCGCTCTTCCCTTATATCGAGCATTTATGCTGGGGTGGCATTTTTCCGCTCCATCACCACCGCATCCAGGTCTTTCTAAGGTATATTTTCCGTATTCAGTCAGTAACTCCCTTGTTCAGAAGTCTACAAGAGTGTCTTCTGCCCAGGGTCTGTCGCCGCCTATGAGAGGTCTCCATGCACATCCCGGCCCTTGGGACTTCGTGTAGCTGAATATGTTTTCCGTTTAGGTCTGTGTCATCCAGAGTGCAAGGAAAGTAAGTCTATGTCACTCATATTACAGGATAGATAGGTCCAGTGAGAAATAGCCACAAATGGGTGCTCAATGAATCTATAAAATCCTAAGATTGAACACAAATTAATTAATTAGGTAATATGACATGTAATAAGTAGTAAACCATTGTAAAAATAGAGAAATACCTATATCATAACTGTATATTTATTAGAGAAGCATAAAAAGGCAAGCAAAAAACTGGTTTCCCACGCGGCCACACACACACACACACGCATCCATATACGCAAAAGAGCAGCTCCGGGACCTAAGATGCCGACGCTTGATAACGGGAAGCCGAGTAAATACAAAAGTGGTATATGCCTCGGACGGTCGAGTTCTTGTGAAGATTTCAAACGAAAAATAAACAGTCGTATCTTGATAGGATCTGCCAGCCCAGTCTGAAAATGTGTACATATACTCGAGAGACGCACATACCTCTGACAACTCCGCCCAACGGTCAGCAGAGAGGGTAACAAGTGAGTTTCCTATCGTTAGCTCCACCCCGCGCCTTGAGATGAGAAAAAAAGAGGTCACGCCCCCCCTTAAGCAAAGAACTATAAATTAACGAACTTAAACATTGAGAGAGGGCAGTTAAGTCATTCAGCCAGATAGACTTAAGTAAAGGTAGCTGTCTTGTCCGATTAGTACTATTGACATCATGGGGTTCGTACCTCGCTCTTAATTCCTGCCATTTTGCCTCAGCTACCCCAACATTAGTAAAGCTTACATATCTCCCCATCGACCTAGATTTATTTCGCTTACACCTAATAAGGTAGACGTTACTTCAAGAATACAAACCTACTTATCGTCGCTTTCCCCTGAGTCCTTTCCTTTAACCCCGAGATAACCAAAGCACCTTCTGGAACCCAGCCTAGAAGCAGAATCTACGTGAAACCTTAGTAGTCAGCCCAACCTCTTACCCGTAGACCGGTAACCTTAAGACGCGCAATAATACCGAGGACCTTTTCCCACGACATTTGGGCAAACGTCCACCCTTATCAGGCACCGCAACTCACGCTTGCCCTTCTCCCCCCTCCCCTCCTCAGTGGACATTTTCCCTGTCAAATATTTGCAAGACTCTCTTTGATAAGCAGAAGTTTGGTTGGCCCTCGTGTGGCACGTGCTATGTTCATTGAGCACGCGGCATCTCACACTTCATCGTTTCATCTTATAACAGACAGGTAAAAAAAGGACGATTGTATGGGAACTGCTGTGGTCTCAAAAGGGTCTATAGTCTCCGAGTCGTTAACACGGGCAGCTTCTATTTTTACCGCCGAGCTTTATGCAGTTATATTAGCCTTACGCCTTCTATCCACATTGCATTTTACTGCCTTTACGGCTATTGATTCTAGAAGCGTATTGTACGCTCTTTAACTTCTAACTATCCATTTGTCTCCAAAAATACATTCCTAGTTGGTCAGGAACTCTTCCAGATGCAAAGTAGAGTTTTGCTGGGTTCCTAGTCATGTCGGAGTCTAGGGTAACGATCATGCCAAAGATGAGGCAGCTCGAATTGTGCATCCCCCGCTTCTCAGACATCGACTTGTTGCAGTCTGCCTTATCATGACTTTTATCCTCTTATTAGGGACTACATTCTGTCACTCTGACAGTCAGAATGGGATTGATACATCGATTACAAGTTGCATTCCATTAAGCCCTCGGTTTTAGCTTGGGCTAGCTGTTATCGACGTCGGCGCCGCTCTGAGGTGTTCCTTTCTCGCCTACTAATACGGACATACACGCTTCACACATAGGCATTTAATGAGTAGCGATGGGCCCCACATCACCCCTTATGCCAGCTCTATAAGTCGATCATCCCCGACGTTGCTTTAACTGTTACACTTTTGGCCATGAGAGCCACAATTGTTAAAGCTTTTGCGTCGATTGAACACTTTTGTTAAATCTTGCAACCAGCAAAAATATGCACCAACTTCTGAAAAAGGAAGTCACTCAGCGCTAGGCAAAGTCCTCATTCTTTTAGCTCTTAATCCAGTCCGTGAAAAATTTCTGGTTCTCGGACGTCCACGGTATGGATGATACTTGGCCCCCCTTTCGTCTCCGGCAACCCTCTTCTACCCCTACCACGTTCTTGGGGACTATTGATTCTTCAAAACTAATTGAACTTCCGGCTTTTTGTGAGCCTTCTCCCATTCCGATGGAAACACTTGGATTAGTTGTCTGCGGGAGCTTCAAACACTCCAGAAAGTCTTCTGACGCCTTCAGGTCAGAAAGCTCCACTGATGCCGATCCTGTGCAATCACGGTATTGCAAAGGTCCTCCCTATCTCTTTTACCCCTACAAAAATTAGCTTGGGTACCTCCCTGCTTGACATCGAAACATCCATGGAAGTCCACCGATCCCGTCTGACTTAGCCCCGTTCTCTCGTCTCCTGAGCCTTGTGGTTATTATTGTCCTGTTCCTGTATCGTCTCCGGGGCACATGTTCGAGGGAAGGTTGCGATGCCGGAATTGCGTCTGCCTCGCTGAGGAGCTAATAGCCTTGCCTCGCATTCTCCACGTGACCTTCGTCCACCTCCGATAGATGTGAATTTTTCATTCTTCAGTCCATTAACCAGCTTTTGTTGGCTCTTAGATTCTCCATTGGTTATGCCCCGGGGAACCTCGACAAAAATGACGTTCAGCCTAGTGCTCCCTCCCTTAAGCTTTACGTTCTCTTAAAGATGGCACAAAATCTCACCGGCGTCTCCACACCCTCTCAATTTTTTAAGTATTCTTCCCTATTATTTTCTAGTGGTTACTCAACTTCCAGTCAGATTTCCACTAGTCTCATTCAATCTTGGTAATGGTGGCGATCCTTCAGTGGAATTTTCAAGGAATTCTTCCCAAATGGCAAGAATTTTCCATAATACTCTAATGTTAACCCATTTGTGATATGCATAGAGAAGAATAAACTGGGAACCGTTGATGCCTTTGAGATTTAAAGTTTTCAACTCTTTTGCGCCACTTGGCGGAGCGGCTTATAGTGATGCTTTTCTCTTGGTGGGCGAAACACGATTTTTAACGTACTATATGCTCCAGTGGCGGCGCGTTTTTTTTCTTTCTAGCTCTTATTCGATGTTCTCTACATCTCCCACTGGTGGAGGGGAAAGGCAACCCAGGACAATCAGCGTCTGTGTCAATAGAAGCGAGATGCCCAAAGGGCTAAGAGTTTAGGGTGGGCAGAGTTCTCTTAGGGATGCACCACAGGTTTATGTTGGACGTGTTTCTTTCAGAGATGCACCCAGGGTAAGGGGGGTTTAGGGTAGGCGTGGTTCTTCCAAATATGCACCACAGCTAGGGGTTTTAGGGTGGGCGGCCCGGAGGAGAGTAGTCTGTTATACTTGGTCTCCGTCACCCTCTGCTAACTTAAACTATGTGACAGGGCCTGGGGAAGTTCTTGGTACCTAGTGGCCTTTCTCCTCACTAGGTACGCTACGACTATCGTCTCAAACTTTTTTTTACCAAAGCAGGACCACCTTTTCCGACGCTCTAATAGCTTATATTTAATGAAATAATAGAAAGAGTAGATGACAAAGCAAAGCACTGTAAAAGACAAGCAACTTGAGGAACACAATTGGAGATTTTGAAGAATTACGGTTTCAAATCACCCAGAGAACGCCATTCTTCAATTGTGAAAAACAGGGTGCTCTATTATTTAAATTGGTTAATTAAAAAATAACCAAGTTAAAGGGGGGGGGGGGTCTGCTGTCGCGTACATAATTCAGAATTTATAAGGCTATTACAGTATTAACGTAGTTTATTGAATTTCCCTTTCGCGCTTCGGTTACTGGTGGGTGATTTGTCAGAAGGCTGTTGTTACTGTAGAATCAACTCTAATTGATTCCCTCTCACTCCTAACCTATGTCATGGAAATTATGTGGTTAGCCTTACTGTAACATATTCCAGTGATTCTCAGGTCGGTGTTACCTAGAAAGATTAACTTAAACTGAAGCTATGTATACCAGAGTTTTTCAACCTTTTTTATTCACGGTACATCAAGCCAAGCAGTAATATGGTCGAGTCACACCATCAGTAATTAAGAATATATTTAATCATATAATAATAAATGCAAATACATTTTCATAAGTCAGGCATGCTAATAATTTATTAATTTAGTGGCCAAACGTATTATAAGTACGAACATGAGTAAAAATTAAAAGCCTTACCATACATACCTAAAAATATCAATGAGAAATTTGTCCTTGGCGTTGCTTCATAATTTTCCTTTTCTCAGGCCGAATGGTGCATAGGCATACGCGCAAGTCCTACTCCAGTGTCTGAATCCGCGACCTCCTCTTATTTTTTACTGTGTTCATTGCAGAGAATCCAGCCTCACACAGATGTGAAGATGATAGAGGAATAAGAGATTTAATTGCCTTTTTTGTAATTGCGGGTATTCGTCTTGAATGGACAACCAAAAAGCAGTTATATTTGTTGATTTGTGCTTCAGTTTTAGTCCTTTGTCGTTCCTTATTTCCGTTAGCTCATCCTCTTCAGTATCAGTTAACTCTGCTGACTCGCAAGCACTTGCCATAAGCGGATTTCTTATCCAGTACAAGGACGATGTTTCAAATGATGGAGCATACTTTGCAATGTTCTTACTCAGTAGCGACCAGCTTTGTAGAATTAAAAAAAGAAAATCTTTGTCCAATCTGCAATCTTTTGTTAATTCAAACATTTCAACTTTGTTCTCTCTTTTTTATTCTATATCCCCACAATGGTGGTTTTTCCTTAAATGAGCTAATTTTGTCTGTACAAGAATGTTTTCCTTCTTTCCTTGCATACTTTTATTGAGAATGTTTAAGGCTTGAAAAATATCAGCCAGGAATGCCACTTTATTGCAATACAATTCATCACTAAGTAGGTCAGCCAGAGTGGATTCCTTTGATGTTAAAGATATAAGAATCTCCTCCCTTAGTTCCTGAAATCTTGAAATGAACTCGCCCTCAAGATAGCCACCTCACTTCTGTATGTTTAAAAGTTGTATGTGAGCAGATTCCATGGCAAAACACAGAGTTGAAACAACCTCGATTTTAATGGACTACTTTTGATATAATCAACTATTTTGATTGCCTCATATAATACTTCCTGAAGCTCAGGTACTACTGATTTTGAAATAAGGGCCTGCCTATGCAGGAAACAATGTATAAAAACAATGCTAGGTTTTTTCTGTTTTGCCAGTACCATGAATCCTTTTATGCTCCCTGGCATAGAGGGGGCATCATCCGTGCAAATACTAATACATGCTTTCCAGGAAAAATGGTTAGAGCTGAAATAATTGTCGACAACCTCAAAAATGTCTTGATCTCTTGTTGTTTCTGGAAGTGGTTTGCAAAATAGAACTTCAATTATGTTTTCATTACAAACAAATCTGATGTCAGAGATCAGAGAGAGAGAGAGAGAGAGAGAGAAAGATACGCGCTGCCGCGCCCTTCAATGGAGAGAGAGGCAACAGAAAACTGGGGGACCCTTTTAGGCTGAGCTAATGGAAGTGAAAAATTATGAGACGCCGTGGTGACCGAAAGCCCCATTCGCTCCCACTATAAATGCTCCGGCGACAAAGTTGGAAGGCAGTATCCGCCGTCTGCCCGCCCCGTCGGTATCCGCTATTCGTGTCCCGTTTGATTCTGCACAATTCTCGCGGAACTCCTCAAACTCCGGGTGTTCTCGATTAATTCGTGTGAGTCTAACCCTTACCTGTTCTACTCGCTCGTCGAACGCAGCGTGCTCAGTAACGATTAGTGTCTAACTTGAAAGCAAGATCTAAGTTCATCCCGTAATAGTCATGTCAAGAGACTATTATTTGAACTTTTGCGCTAAGGCAAGAATTACTCCCTCGGACCAAATCTCCGAGGAGTTAAGCAACGCTCCACTCTCCGGTGCAAGTGACCTTTCTACTACCCCCCCTCCCCCCCCAGTCTAAGCCTTCATCGTCATTTCGTATACGCTCAAGCTCATTCGAGCGACCCTCAGTCAATATTGTTCGTTTGTTTGTACGGCGACCGTCCCCACCAAGTCCCCCCTTCCCCTTTTAGCCGCTAAGACTCGTGTACCTCTAATGTGTATATAGCTTGTTTTAAAACCATCTTAACCTTGTAAAAGAATATTAATCTGCATATTAGTAAAGTTATTTTTGTACCCATTTTTCTATTGTCCCGGAACCTCCAAGATAGTCCACTATTTGGCCAACCTACATTTAGTTAATTCGCACTCTGCTTGTATTATAAATCTCTCTCACACTAGAGGGCTAGTCCGTGGGAGATTTATAATACAAGTAGAGTGAGAATTAACTAAATGTAGGTTGAGAAACGAGGGAAGGGTTAACTTGAACCTATTCCACGACCCCTGATGAATGCTAAGACTTGAGCTTTTCCAGTGATGTCAGTTGATTCATCCAACTGGATCGCGAAATTCCTTGGCTTCTTTTATTTTAGCTATGATTTGTGACTCAACGTCTTGAGACATATCAGAAATAGGACGACTAATGGTGTTATTTGACATGGGGATTTTCAAAATCTCTTTTTCATATTTTTCGCCTAACATAATGGTCACAATTTTACTACATGCTGGTAATATTACGGACTCTGCAATTGTATGTGATTTCATAGTTTTGGCAAAGATTCCTGCAACAGCATAACTTGCTTATTGAGTTGCCTCAGATATAGTGGTGATTTTGGTTTCTCACATAAATGAGAGTGCTTTGCTTGAAGGCTGCTTTTCAGTTTACTTGGAACCATTGCTTGGTTTGCCAGTTTCTCGCCACAAACAACACAGACAGGACGTGGCTCTTCTTCTCCAGATGAAACGAATCCAAAGGACAAGTAGACTTCTTTATACTGGCGCACAATTTATTTGGAAGTAACACTGCATGTGCTATGTGTTATAACTTCAGCCACTTCGCTGTCATCATTTTCTAACTTGTGTTTGTTTGTAAGAAATCTATCCATGCCTCATAAGACCTGGAAACAAGAAAATATGACTGAATATTTATTTTTAAAAATGCAACTAAAACAAGGTAAGTACTAAGTTCATTAACATGAGAATAAAAAATATTTTAAAGAAATTAGCAATAAACAGATAATACACGAAAAGAATAAAAATAATAGTGCAAATTACCTAGCAGGAGATCAAATACACTAAATCTATAGAATATAGAATACAGTAAAGAAAAAAATCATACTGCATTCTCCCCCAAAATACAGTAAAGATTTTAAGACTTAAACAGCCAAATAATTAAGAAAAGAGAAATATTCAGTATACAAGAAAAAATAAAGCACTTAATTTCTAAATCCAAATACCATTAAACAAACCTATCAACTTATTTAATTAACAAGGAATAAACACAACAATGAGAAACAGAAATAGTATTTGCCAAACACAAAAATATAAGGATGAAACTTCTTAGATTTCTTATTTATTAACCAATTATATAGAAATTTTAAATATCAGCCTTAATAACATACCTTCCTTAAATCTCGCGTAGAACACTTGCAGTTGCTTAAGAAATAATCTTCTTAAATTTCTTAAACTTAATAAGAAATTATATATCAAATCTAAATACCAAACTTATAAATCTTAATAGGCCTAAAGACAAAATAAATAAAAAGAAAATATTGATTGGCTTGACATATTGAAAGATAGAAAACGAATTTATTGATATTAGCTGTTTAGAACACTCTTATGACAGCACACTTTATTCTGTTACAAGTACGAAAGTTTTATCATACATTCGTACAGTACGGAAATTTGTTCATTGCTCTTCCTTGTTTGAGGGAGAATCAACTTTTCTCAAATCTCCCGCGCCACACTGGTAGGGAATTGCTGATGTATACTGTAAAAATGCTTCATTTTATTAACATATTGCTGGCCTATTTAATTAGGCTTTCGGTCTCCTCAAATTTTGATGATCACGGCATCAGTCGTGGACGATTATAGCTTATGCCCGGAGTTCTATCTTTGATGTCTTCATGCGGCCTATCAGCGATATTCGAGCGCTGGTAGAGCTAAAAGATGAGGCAATAAGCCACGCAACTTCTTTACTCTAAAATCTTTATTACTCATATTTGCTCACTTTTCTATCAACGTATGCATTACTTTTAACATAACCGTAGGGAAGAAACCCTAATATTAATTCCCCTAAGTGACAAATAAGTGTGGGTTAATCCCTAACGTCAGTGAACTCATACGAGGCTTATTATATAATAGTTTCCTAACTCGACGATACGTTCACTGAGCGGAATAAGACCGCGGAGAATGCGAAGAAAGAGCGAATGAACCAAATGATCTCTACGACAAAATGTGGGCTAAGGACGGCTGTCCTAGCAAAGTACATTAGACCAATTGCTTCTTCCCGAATGTACTTAAGACCCACGCCTAAAATAAATTCCCATGGGGATAAAAGGGGCAATTCACCATAAAGTTTCCATTCTATGGTTGATGAGTCGTTCTACGGCGGGGGATCGCTTTTTCGTTTGGTTTGTTGGTTCATTAGGATTTCATGCCTGTTCCTTTGGGTGAGAGAGATAATCCTCCCTCCCTCTCTTATAAGAGCCCTTCTCCAGGTTTCTGTAGCAATGCTCATCTATTTCCACCACATGGCAAGAAGATACTACCTCGAAACGAATGGGTCGGGTTTAGGACGCTCCGAGATGTCTACTTCGGCTATGAGCCTTACACAAATTATCATTTGCAATAATTTCACCAATTTCTAAAGGAACTTCTTCATAATTTTCTAGTAGCAATGCCCTCGCTGGTGTTTGGGGTTATTTTTATTAAATACAAAATCCCATTTCTCATATCCAGCGAGGTGGGTTTTTATTTCTTCTAAGGGGAGTCTGCTGGAGAATGTTCCTTACCAACACCAGCATTTTTACGTTGAGGGGGTTTGATGTCAGTCTTTGTAATCCCTTCTCGAGGTCACTTTTCCCCATAATGTGTCATCGCGCTGCAAGAAAGTCCAGAGAAATCTCGTGTTGTGTTAAAATGCGAAATTTACCGAGTGGATGCCTAGCATATCTCGTGAAGCTCCCGAGACCTTATAACCCATAAACTAGATATATCGCGATAATCCTGGAAAGGGGTTAACCTCTAATCTTTTTCAAAACTTTTAAAAAATTTATTTCATCTGTTTATGCTCATTAAAACAATTCGAAATATTTCTTCCCATTTGAAGTTTCCCTACTCCTCTTTGTCCTTCAGGAACCATGTTAACTTCTTTCACAACCCCCATTTCAATTTTCAACCAATACACACACAGTTATTTTTCTATCATAGACTGATTATGGTTGTCAGGGAAACACGAACCCGGGAACCAATGATATCAGACAACCAAGAGTTCCTTCTGTTTTTTCCTTAGATCGATACCCCCAAACAGTCTGGCTGGCACCAGTGCCAAGTATGGGCAGTCGTCTTGAGGAGTTTTGGGGTAGGAAGCACGTTTAGTTTTCTTCCAGATCAAACAATCCCAGTCACATCTAGGCATAGGTTTTTAAATTTCATTTTTTTCATGGGAAGCTTTATGTGTTCTGTCTGGGTCCGGAATCTGGACTTATTAGTCGTCTATCTGGAGTCTTCTATTACTTCCCTTTTATTCTTAGTATTACCAAACAACAGCGAGACGAAGCATTAGGGTATAAGATAATTACGGCGACATATGTCTTGTATTGAGTCGCCAGATGGAGGCTACAAAAATAGGAAGGAAGACAGATTCCAGTGACGTCATTCTCGTAGCACCAAGTTAGTATAATTTCGGGTGACCAAAGTTACTGAAAGATTAACATAATTTGACCCTAGTGGCCCAACCCAGGACCCCAACTAAGACTCATCAGCTCCAAACGATTGTGGCAGGGGGACTTCACAACACTTTGGGCCTCTGGCAATTACCGCGTTGCTGAAAGAATGATCGCATGCTGCGATACGCCGTATCCCCCACCCTTAGATCCTTGAAGACCCATGACCTTGAAGAGAACCTTAAAATTACCTATTAATACCTTGTTATTTTCTATTTATTACCATTTTATAAATTTTATTTTCATCCCATTCTTTCTTTATTCCATATAGCCTCGATCTCGGTGGAAAGAGGGAGTTACTCGTCCTCCAATAAGTCTCAAACTGGTGGCCTCCTTCGCGCCAATTTGGGTTGTGATTTACTAAAGGCAGCAATTAAAGCTATTGAATGAGCGTACCATCGTTGGATTACAACATTTCATATTTCTTAATTATATCAAATTTGGAAAGGAAATAGGTGAAAAGAAGATAGGTAGAGAAAGGAATACTGCTCCAAGCGAGACCGCAATTAAGAAGGGCGTATGCGAGAAGGTCTAGAGACGAGCCAACGACAGGAAAGAGCCGATAGAAATGGCGAGTGAAGCCTAATGATTAAATGACCCCAACCGCATCAATTCTTTGATAACACTTCATGACACCCTCCCTCCTTTTCATGTCCCCTCGCCCTACACAACTCCTCGCTTTATCACCCACCCTTTACTAACTTACTGCGCGACACGGCCTCCTTGCTATTGTGCTTTAACTTCGAGGAAAAAATATTGCCCACATAGAGTGCCACGCTTTCCTTTCCTCGTGTTTTGGCACCTGGCGATAACCAAAAATATTGCCCTTTATGAGTGCCACGCTTCCTTCTCTTGGTTTATTGGCACCTGGCGGTAAACTAATAGCTGGCACTGATCCATTTTCAACGACTCTTTTCCACTTCCTTGGACTGAGTGCCGAGGGAATTGCAGGATTGAAGAAGGCCACTACCGCATTTGACTGAAGGTCGCGTAGAATGGCACCGCAGATGGGGAGGAGTGCCTGGCAAGGGTGCTTGCCCTCTGCCATGGCGGCTCCCGCATCAATAACGCTACTTTAAGGAGGCAACCAGACGCAGAGCTCGTAACGGGGGAGGACAAAAGGATGGAAGAGAATCAAGAGGAAAATGGGGAAAGAAGGGCAAATGAGGTAAATAGGAGGTGGCGTAATTTTAGGGAAAAGATCCAATTCAAGAAGTGGAAAAGAGTATGGGTCCATGAAGGGCGTTCTTTATTTGTATCTCTTCTATTCTTCTTTTTCTGTATCCTCTTTCTTTTCTTTCATTAATCTTCTTTTTTTTGCTACACTATTTAGGTTTTGATATTTCCGATTGTATTCCCTCTTTATTCTTATTTTACTTCACTCCTGTTCTTTTCTCCATATTTCTCTTCCTTTCATTTTTTCCACGAGGGAATCGATCCCACTAAGCGTCTAAGATGGTGTTAAACCCTTTCAAAATAATCAAGAGCAAATCTCTAAGTAGTCTTCTCGTTTTTACACTCAAGCTCCGTATCTTTCACAGGTTTATTACTTCATTTAACTCCCATCACATTCTTGCCAAACTTCTTTTCATATTGCCATGGCGAAAATTCTCATGTTGGTTTTTGTCTTTTAAAATAAAACTACAAGTACCCAACAATGTGTTTACATTAGTGAATCTGAGTATTTGTATTCCCTGAGCACCCCAGTATCTGAGGCCGATGAGGGGCAGAACTACATTTTTCAATTTAAAAAAGCGAAAACTGCTAGAAAAATATTTTGACCGGTAGATTTTCCCCTTTCCTCTTTCGTCTCTAACTTTCTTTCGTGTTGTCTACCATTCTTTGTTTATCTATTTTCTACTTAAGGACCTGCTGTCACTGTTTGGAGTTCTTTTATTTCGCATAGTACGGTTACTCCTCTCACCCCCCCTAATTAGGGTTGGGGTGTAGGGAAACCGCATTTTAGAAGCATGAGATCAGGATGGGCATTCAATGTATCTTGCCATCCACCTCCCATCTGGTGTTTTTGGGTGGGGCCCTCTTAGTTACACATATTTTCAAGGCATAACGTCAAATTTAGTTGGGCTCTTTACAGGAATAAGATAAGTGCTTAGCTTAATTATTATGTAGTCGTGTAACGTTGTATTGTCAAATAATTTACGTTGTAGGAAACTTTGGTTCCCTTGCACGTAATGTCAAATAAATCAAATCCTTTTCAGACTGCGCCATGCAGCCTCCTTCAAATTCATTTTTCCTTTCAAACTTTGGTATTTTTCTACAACTAATGAGAGAGTTTGAAACTCACTTCGTCTCGAATCATCTCCGGGAAGGTATTTAACTTTTCCAAAACTATCAATCAGAGTTTGATACCACTCGAAAAACTTTGATTAACCAGTAAAGACTAGTCCTCTTACATTCGGGGAGATTGATACTAACAAAACCAAGGGAGTCATCTCCGCCAGAATGTTTGAAAATTGGTTTGGGACGAAAAAGGTGAAGTTGAGTGAAGTTAAAGTGGCGTAAGGTAGATAGCTGGAGTAGCAAGAGGAGACTTTGGGGGGCACCTGAAACCGTATTCCCAACTCCCATGGGGGTACCATCGTTTCGCGTTATCGTTTTTCTTGGTTTATTGTTTATTTTATTGTTAATTTTGTGTTATTCTCATTCTTCGTCTCACCAGGAAAAGCTCGTCTGTTGGTGCAAATATGGCGCTAAGCAACATCTACGCCACAGCCTCAGCAATTCCTTTTTAACTCCACACTTAACTCTTAATTAATTAATGAATACCGATCAAGGTGAGTTTGAGAACCATGATTCAAAACCCCTACTGACGTCACCAGGATGCATTTGACGTCACTATCACGAATCAGACTTGTATTCATTCAGTTTCGACTCCCTGACTTTTGATGTGCTTTTATACCATTGTGTTTTATCAGTTTGCCTTTACAGACTATCCTCCATGAGTGCTTGAAGTGGTTCTGGCCAAAGGGTTTTGCTTCCTGTTTCTTGCCTCAGAACTATCCCCCAGGAAACGGGGCTTCTAGGTCGCAGACACCCACATTATCAGAGCTCATTGCAGACTTACCTCCAGTATCTTTCGATACGTGACGTGGTACCATCCAATTTCATATCACCAATGTGGAGTGCTCCTGTGTCGTGTGCAGTAAATTAGCACTAAACCATGAGACTACCTCCTCGGTGTTCCACAGTTGGGATGGTTTGCTTAGGATCATAGAGAGTTCCCTCTGCCCTCCAAACGTAACGAGCGTCATTTTGGCTAAAAAGTTGTAGTTTTTGTCTCATCTGACCATATACCATTGTTCCCAAAATTTCCCTTTTAAAGCTATAGCGTCAAATTTCTTTAGGCTCTTTACCGGAATAAGATGAGTACTTAGCTTCATTATTTTGTAGTGGTGTAACCTTGTACTGTCAAATAATTTACGTTGTAAGAAACTTTGCTTCTCTTGCACCTACTATTATTAAAAAGGAGTTTTGCTAGGAGTGAAAGAATACAAGATCATTACGATGGAGCTCTCTACTAAGAATTCTTTTACTCATTAATTCCTGACAATTCCAGATCACTTTGCAGAACTTTCATAGTAGTCATCCCCTATGAATATGTACCAAAACTAACGGAACACCTTGACTTGTAGAAGGCTCCATACCACGATGTAACTGAGGTGCTGGGCGGCCGCTTTCAACAAATTGTACCACATTTAGTGATTGAACAAAGTAATGAAGTATTCATTGCTATTGAAAGGGCTATATGTGGTTGTGCGAGTGCTGGAGCGAGAAAACCTAATGCGGAATGGCAGAATGACGAAGTGAAAGATGCGGTAGAAAGGAAAAGCAAGGTCGATACTCTATATATAGTGCAGATAACCATGTTAAGAAAATACGCATGAATGCATAGAATGAGATGGAAAGAGCACGAAACGAGTGATTAATCAGAAAAAGAAAGTAGAAAATGAAACGGATGAAAGAGGAATGAGGATCGGGATTGGACGAGGAAGTTATTTGGGAAAGGAAGTGAGAGAAACTAAAAGGTGGAGAGTTGATTGAATATCGAGGATAGGAACAACAAGGTTTGGCAACAATAAGGTGAAAATAATGCATCTGCCTCTACTTGTTTACATTCATCTGCTTCTAGGTTGCAAGCCGGGTGCTGTGGCAGACTATGGAACCTATAATTAGTAGGGTGATAGTGTTTTAGGTTGTGTTGTAAAACCTTCAAAACTAGAGCAGTTTCTAATGACTGTAATGAAACCAGTGTTTTAGGGGGAACAGGAGAAAGAGGAGTGTATTTATCACAAGGGAATTGTAGGTTGTGATTTGAAAAAGTTATGATTTGGTGTTTAAGAGAGATTTATGAGTGAAGAATGGGGGCTAAGTAGGGTGGGTTAAGTGGAGGTAGAATGTGTGTGTTTGTGAATCAAACATGCATTTAGACAGCTGGCTAAGGAATCAATGGATTAGAGATGTAAGGTGCATTCTGAGTTCATGTAGTTGGAGTCAGCGGATGTTTTGTAGATAATGAAGGTATACCAGGTTGTAGAAATAGTGGAGTGGGTGATAAAATTCTAGATGGTGTTAAAAGTTTTTATATTGAAAGTAAGGTGCCTGTTTGAGGGACAGTTGCCGAAATGTGTTATTTGTTATAAATTAGATTTGTGAGGGAGCTTGCTCGGGGGCTTCTAACCAGGGATACACCCTAATGTATGAGATTGTATGAGATGCTACAGCACACAACACACCATTGCTATTATGTGAAATTAGGGTTACTTGAGATTAACTCGCGCCTCACTTATGGTCAAATAACCTGCTCCACAATACAATATGCTAGAGACCAGACCTAACCGACTGCCGCAGATTCCTCGGCCACGCCAAAATTGTATCCCACACTTCAGCAGCTCGCAATGGAGGACGATCACTCTATATGCGTTCCGATGACCCTAACTTCTCCCAAACAACTCATTTCTCGTTCTTTTCTGATTGTCATCATCCAAAGATGTTGGAATCACTACTATCAATCCCATCATCCCCTCTTTCTCCCCTTTATCCCTTCTCTCTAATTTTGTAATTTTGTTCAACTTTATATCCATCCCTGTAATATGCACCAACCAGCTGTTGGTTAGTTAGCCCCCCCCCGAAAAAAAAGAAAGTATGTCTTTAAATGCAAATTTCCCAGACCCTTAGGGATGATGTAGGGTGAAAGGGTCATTATCATCTTTGGTCCTTGTCTTTTTTTCATTTCCTTGTCTTTGTCTTCTTTATTTTTCTACTAAGGTCGTAACCCTCGAGTCACGTGACCATTGTTTTCATCTCAATAACTTGAAATTTAGATCTCCTTTACAATAAACGGCAACAGTGGAACAAATAAAATCGATTGCACCATCACCACCAGCTTTCCCACAAACCGGGTGATACGCGCATCAGCCCCTTCCCCCCTAAAAAAAACTACCCTTCCACGTCTCAGTAGGACGGTAAAAAAGCCGCCGAAAAATAACAATTAACTAATAGGATTTGATATTCGCCTTAGAAGAGAACCAACGAAGATGTAATGCCTTCAATTTAGGGAGCTTTTGAAGAATAGTGTTGCTAGTTTGACCCATTTAAAGAATAAGGATCGCAGTTTGAAAAATAGTCGCAAAACAGAAAAATGAAAGAAGTCGAAATTAGTAAAGATATTTCATTTGTTTATAGTTTGGTTTAGTTTGAGCGTAGCGAACGAATCAGCTTTATATGAACCTAATTTAAACAAGGGAAATTCCATTGGAACAATAGGGGCTCCATTTTGCCCATTTGAAGAATAACGGTTGCTAGGTTAATTGTGGCTGACATTCTCAAAAAGGCTATAATCTGAATTGTAACAACACAAATCTGAGTGATAAAGGATAATTTAACAAATAAAAAAGTCATATTTTTATTTCTTTCATAAAAGAATTATAGTCCAAAGACTAGAGGTTAAAGTTTATTACCAGACATTTATTCTTATAAAAATTACTCCTTTAAACGTGCTCCATTATTTTCCAACCTTCCAGTGTTCATGCATAAAAGTTCTACATCACTTTAACCTGAGTGTGCGATACTATGGTCTGCATCTCATAAGCGATGATGGCCTTCAATTCTTGCAAGGTCGTTGGTTATTTTTCGTATACCATACTCTTCAAATATCCCTAGCGATAGTAATCTAAGTTAGAAAGATCCCAAGACTGGCGGCAATTCAATTTCTTAGAATTGTGAGAAAAACTTTACTGGAAATATTTTTAAAGCTGCCATGTATGTAGTTCTTCGTGTTATGGCAGAAATCCCCTCTTGTTGAAGCTAATTAGGTTTCAAGACAAAAGATCTCTAATTTTAGGAATAAGGAAATCAGTAAAAAAAAAATATTGGCCATCAACATCTAAAGTGGTTATGTTTCTGTTTGAATCTTCGAAAAAAGTACGATCCTATGATCTGAGATACAGTAAGACTACATCAAACATGTAAACGTTCTTCAAAGGGGGTTCAGTGATATTCAATGGATATTCTGTTGCCAAAAGAACGATAATTTTTGTTTGTTTACAGTTCCACTTAAGTAAAAATGGGCTTCTTCTGACATAATCTAAGTTGCTAAAATATAGGTAGTATCATTTAACTTTTATCGAATCCAATGGAGGAATTGTTTTTTTCGTGCTGAATCTCCATCTAGTTGTTTGAATTTCTTATGTAAAGTGCATTAAACTTTGCTTGAATGTACGATGTGTTGTTCCATATGCCACTCCTAACAGCTGAGAAACGCCCCTGATGCTTATGTTAGGGTTATCCTGTAAAATTTAATGATCTCGTCTGTCCTTGCTCCGCGTACTCCTCTAGTCGGTTTTCCTATGCTGTTAGTCGGATAAAATTTACTGAAGCACCGACGGACGCTTTCTTAGAAGGAGATTCTGACGTCTGAGAATGTGTCTTGTAAGATCTTGAGCTGAAACTACACTTCTTCCATTCTAATGATTATACTCAGTTAAATCAGTATCTAACAAGTCCCGTTTCGAAGAAAGACTGCACCCGAGCTTATGGCGCGAGTTGGTCTGTCTTCATCTTGTTCCAGTGTTGCTTGCAGTGCTTTCGTGTGTATAAATGCGTTCTTCTGATGAAGTTCGCCTGGTTGTTTTCTTCTTAGGCTGACAGTAGTCTCGATGGTGTTTTCGTTGGCGACTTCTGCTTCCTTAAATTCAACTCGTTTTTCGTTCCGTGAGTCCATTTTTTTTTTTCGGTCCTTCTCGTTCGAGCAAAGGGGTCACCAGTTATAGAGTCTTTAAAATTAATAGGGGGTGACCGGGATAAAGCGGACTTACTTTTGTGATGGAGGAATTCGCCAGGTCTACTTCTTTTCCATCCTTCGAGGGGTCACCGGTCATGGAGTCTACTTCCTTGGGAAAGGAGCACCTCATAACCGGTGACCAGGCCTACCTCTTCAGGCTTACTTGATGTTTAGGCTGGAAGTTGTCCCTGTGACAACCTGGCTCTTTCTGACACCTGAGTTAATGGGCCTTTTTCCGACGGACTGACTTACTCTCCCTGACTTTACTGATCTCTAGTATGTGAGTTTGGCAGTATATATTTGTTTCAAAAACGATGGGCGTGACCTATTATTATCCAATGATGTTGTTTGGGTGGAGCCTACGCCACTCCCTGTTAATTCGTGTCGATAGAGATAGAGATTCGTTTTGGTCAAAATTCCAAAGATACGACTCTGAGTTTCAGTCCTTCGTTAGTAAATAATGGCCACTGCTATCGTGTTTTCAGTTCTGCACCTGTATCTCAAGCTTTGCTTAAACAGCTGACCTTCTATCGCGCCTATGGGAACCACTTTTGTATGTGTGTGTACATGTGCATATGTTTGCCGCCGTGTATCGAATTCATTCTTCTCGCCTCGAGCAAAATACATATATTATTGAAATTCATGTTTTCTTAACCCATGTTCATTTGTACTATAAGTGTTTCGCTCTATTCTAGATGGGTTCATTATTGCATGACATATTATTTCAGTAATTAATGCGTGTGTCCAATTTCAGGATTTCATAGGTCCAACAGGGTGCTAATTTGTGAGGTTCCTAGCCTGGCCTACTTCACCTTGCAATTTGGGTGCCACAGAGCTACACCGAGCTCTTCAAGGAGTTTCCTAGCCCTAAACCCAAAGGTTTTAGGGTATCACTGACCTCTCTCGGTGGCTCAGGCACAGTTGAAATTGGCTGCGGATGTAGTGAGAGCCGTTAGCGACAGGCGAATAGTACACTGTGTACAATGATCTCAATGAGAGACTTGCGGAAACACCAGTAGGCAGGCGGAGACCGCTGTGGAGGATCGAGTCCACCTTCCATAATGCACTTTCAGATGAGGATGCAGAACTCGAATCCCTATCAGGACCCCAGATTCTAAACGGCACGGAAGGAAGAATGTCTATGGCTCGGGTACAAGAAACACTAAAGCTGTAAATACGAGCCTCCCAAGTAAGACGTCGGTTGAAATCAAGATCAAGGAAACGGTGTGAATTCACACTTTCACTTAAACCGCGTATAGCAACAAGTCCGGATCAAGGTAGAGCCGTAGTTGGCGCCAGAAGTGCACGACCTTAGTCTTTACCAAGGAAACCCCAAATTTTTGTGATTCGGTATAGTAAAAGATGCGGTTTAATGTCCATTGGATTCGAAGCTCCAGAGTTGGCATATGGGCCGTACCAAAAGAGATCGAAAGGTCGTCCACGTATAGCGTAGCTAGAACATCTTCCGGCAGTAGCGAAGTGATACCCTGATTCTCAGACCAAAGAGTGTGACACATAGGAAACTTTGCTGGGGAACATCCTCTTCGTACTTATTTGCCAGACAGGGCTCCCTCACCCATACACGGAATCGAGGATCTTGAGAAGAGTCAGAAATAAAGATTGGGAGGTGTTCCCTCGCCCTCATCGAGGGTAGGCCAGTCTAACTTTGCCAATTTCTCCATCAACTTGCACACGCAGCAGGTTAGGGAGATTGGGTGGAACTGGCTGGGGTAGAGTGATATCTCCCTGGTTTGCGAAAGGCGAGCACAGTAGCCATTAGCCAGGAGTCTTGAGAGGATACCTTCTGCCCAAATCCCGTTGAAACAAATCTAACAGAAAGGCCATATCCTCATGTAAACTGCCCTACACTTCCGGAGACAGATCTCCAGGCGCTGTTGTCCGAACAATCGAGTGACTTCGCTGTCGCCTCAAGGACTTATCGGGGGAAGATGGGCTCGCTATGCGAGGCTTTTCCTTACTCTCTCGAAAACTTTCGGCAAGCGGGGCGGTTTCGGAGGCAGGGATCTCTACTTTGGAGAATCCACCGTCTCCAAAACACCCATTCCAGCCATGGGTGGGGGCGTATGAGCCGAAGCTCATTTGGTGCTGTTCTCCTTTCGCAGAGCAGCTTTAGGAATCCCTGAAGACTGCCTCACGACCACCTTCAGGGATGTTGGCTCCTGCGACTCTAACGACTCGTGAAGGAGCGCGGTCATTTCGCCTTACGGGAAATGGTTAGGCTGGTGAAGGGAGATGGGAGCCCTGGTTTTTAGCAGAGATTGGATGTTAACTCATTGTGCTGAAAGCTCTAACAGGGAAGAGCTTAGGAAGAGTAGAATCCACAGAAGGGTTCCGAATGTTCACGGAAACGACCATGCTCATAGGCCTGGAGAGGCCAGGAGCAGAAGGCGCCTTTTTTAAAATTGCGGCATAGGACGTCAGAGGCAGCACCTTGCCCTCCAGGAGTAGATTTTATTCCTTGAAATGAGAGACGATTCGTAGCCTAAACCACCAGGATTTCCTTCTCCAGGAGATAAGCACCATATGGCTTCAAGAAGTGGGGTGCAGCTCTCCTTACTTGAAAACACTTGGAGCAACTTACACACAATTCGGGTAAACCAAACTTTGCACTTCTATTATACCGATACGTATCACTGACTCGGTAGCAGTAGTAGCACCTACGAGGTAGTGGCACATATGCCTTAACACCAAACGGCCGCACTTACTCACAAGTAAGGCAGCGTAATCCTTAGTCTGCTTTGCCTTACTGTCCTTTGTCCTTTTGGGAGAGGAGGGTGGGAAACGAACCTAGCATAAGTAAGATCCTTGTCCGGGATAGAGAAAGTTTTTGCTGTGAAAGGTTTAATAGCTGGGGCATGAGCTCCATCCTCTTTCCCTCTAAGTCCTCGGGGGCCCTGGCGACGTTAATTGAAGCGTGTTTAACTCAATTTATCCTTTTTCCTTTGAATTCACAATTAATTATCTCTCTTTCTCAATCCCGATCGACCATGCGAAGCGTGCCTTAAAAGCTTGTCTATTCGGAAGATTTTTTGGTCTTCCGCGTAGCCGAGTGATCTCAGGGCGGTTTAATTGAGATTGAGGCGGTTTCTCGCTGCATCAGTGTGCACGATTCAAATCGCAATCCAGCTCGGATTTTTTCCGAAGAAAAATAATTCCGTTTTCTCTTTCTTGCGTTGTGTTGGATATATATATATATATATATATATATATATATATATATATATATATATATATATATATATATATATATATATATATATATATATATATAGGTAAAAATCACGAGAGGGTAACACGTGAATAAGTATAAATATTTGGTTGTACTACGTATGGAAAAAGAAAAATTAATTGGAGCTAGTACTTTCGTTATCTTAATAACATTTTTAAACTCATATATATATATATATATATATATATATATATATATATATATATATATATATATATATATATATATATATATATATATATATATATATATATATATATATATATATATATATATATATATATATATATATATATATATATATATATATATATATATATATATATATATATATATATATATATATATATATATATATATATATATATATATATATATATATATATATATATATATATATATATATATATATATATATATATATATATATATATATATATATATATATTTTTATATATATATATATATATATATATATATATATATATATATATATATATATATATATATATATATATAGAGAGAGAGAGAGAGAGAGAGAGAGAGAGAGAGAGAGAGAGAGATACAAATTTACATACTTTAAGTTAGCGAAGGTTAATGAAATTTATAAAGCACGTGGAACTTTATGTAATAAATACAATGTAACAATCAGAAAATCAAAATATTCAATTAAAAAAACTTTATTAGTACAATAGTGAAAATTAACAACGCAAAAGTTGACAACACATTCATATAAACATGATTTAGTACTTGGTTGAATAACCCTTGTTAATAAAAGAATGCGGGCGCTTTGAGTCGTCTTATACGATCTTTTTATAGGTGTTTGGGCAGATTTTGTCGTATGCTTTCAAACATATTTTCTTCAAATCAGATAAGTTCCTCTGATCTCGTTTCTGCAACACGAGTTTCAATTCCTTCCATAGATTTTCGATTGTATTCTGGTCAGGAGATTGACATAGCCATTCTTAAAAGTTTGTTCTGCTTGTATGCAGCCAGTTCTTAATTTATTTTGATGTATGCTCGGGGTCATTTTATTGTTAAAGTACCCATCTTGGTTTTAAATTCAGAGAGCCAACGCTAGATAACAAATTTCTCTCCAAGTTTCCTCTCTACATTTCGTCGTTCATTCTTCCTTCGAATAACTCTATTCATCCAACCCCTGATGACTAAAAACAACCCGATACGATGATTGATCCACCAGCGAATTTGACAGTAGGGATCGTATTCATTGGCGCGTAAGCTTCATACTTCTTTCTCCAAAGTCTGCTGATTCAATTCCTTATGAAGGGCTACAATGCGTTCACAAAGATCTTCACTAATTTGTTTGTTTTTCACCATGATGAAGATGCTGACGGTACGACTCTCTTGTAAGGAATGACGCAGTATCCTTACAGGATGACGAAGGAAACCTCCCATTTAGTTTAGTATATTCAAGATAGTCGGGAACAAATAAAGATTAGTTTTTAATAAGATTTTGCAGATGTAAAATTATTATTCTCCTTATAACATTTTTTTTCTGTTCACCATTGTATTTATTTCATAAAGTTCCTCTTGCGTGGTAAATTTCATTAACCTGCGTTAACTAAAATTATGTAAATTTGCATTTTTAACAGTGTATTGCAAGCTTTTGCGGCTCATTCTATATTTTGTTTACTGATTTTTATTCTTCACTATATTTTTAATTAGTGTGTATTATATTTTTTCTAATCTTTCATGTGTTGATTTTTATTATTATTGTGCAATATATTCCATTCTTTCCGTTATTGTAGAATCGCGTTTCAATTATAGACGCTCTTATAAAGTTATTTCAGTTTCATCTTATTTATTGTTTAACGACCTTTTATTAAAATGGTTGCTTAATACTATTGTAGATAGAAATATTTTGTTATATTTTACAGTACCGTCCCAAAAGCTTAAAACGTGTATATTTATATCAAAACATCCTTCATAACCTTTCCTAGAAAATCCAAGGCTTCCAAATTTGGTGTACGATAACTTACAGATTTACTAAAAAAAATGAAGTGTCCAAAATACTCGGAACGCTTAGTTTTCTTGTAGAGAGAACCGGCATTGTTTGCATTGCAACTAACTTCCATTCAATCTCATGTACGTTAGGTCAATCTCTTGTCAGGTATCGTCTAAGTAACATGGCTGAGAAATCTGCCATGCCTCTCTTTGTCCTCGAGCTGATCGTAACGCTGCACCACAAGATGTTTTTTTTTCCATTGGAGCCATTGCAGAGAATGTCAAGCGTGACAAATGTGTAGTTCATAATATTTTGTCAACCAATGACAAAACAGGTTTATGTAAGGGTGGTAAATCAACCGGTAGGTCAAGGAAGACAAAAATGAGAAGACCAAATTATTACTCAAATTGTCAAGAAGGAATGTTTCAACACGGCTGCAGCAGTTTCTCGAGAGAGAAAGAGATAAGTGAGATTTTGGCTATCATTTTCTACAGGTAGACTGTCACGTCGGGTGGAGGAAGAAATCCTTCACGTTCGCAAACCCAGGTAAGTCTTAGATCAGTCAGAAGATCAAGAAGCGAATAAACGGTTCAGAAAACAGTTCAAGAACTCTGCGGAAATACTTTAAGATGAAGGGATAAAATTACTGCTCAAGAGTGTGAACAGATGCTTCATTCACGTGGCGCGAGATGTCAAAGCACCATCGTGAATAAAGGCTTTTCATAATATTATCAAATTACATTTAGGTATTACAAATATTTTCCAATCGTTTATTCCAATTGAAATTTGTTTCCGCTGTCGTTCGGGTCATTTTGGCAACTTCAAATTTTCTAGAATATTTCTTATTTACTGATAAATTTCGTTTCATTCATAGCCTTTACTCATACGTAGTTTATACCTATATGTTATTGTATACATATTTGGGAAACTTTGAATTTTCTCTCGCAAAGATTATGGAAGATTGTGATAGAAATACAGGCGCTGTGATCTTGGTGGAAAGTGTCGAGAATAAAGGTTCCTTGTCGCCATAAGCATCTTCGAAGAAACGAGGTCAGTAAACGTGAGCGAGGACCGTGGGAACAGTCAGAATATCAAACTGCTTTCCGCGATAAGCGAGGGATTGGAATCTCAAACGCGCGCTTCTGTTGTCTCCCAGGGCGTTATCAAGAAACCCCCGCGAGAGTATTTCCCATCCCTCAAACGCCATGTTGGTTCGTGGAGAGATCCCCCGCGCCCACCCTTGGTGGAGGCAGTAACGGTTCCGGCTGGTCCCTATATATTGTTGGTCCCAGTTGGGCATCGCGACTATATGCCTGCCTTTTACAACGAAACACGTCATTCTCGATGGCGCTCCCTTTTCTCTACGAGCGGAAGGCTGGAATTATATCGAAAGATCTGAGCCCAAGTCAATTGGTCCATCCTTGGCTTCGGTACATTTCCTTTAGCACGAATACTCCCTCCAGTTAGTGTTACTACTAGAGGTTAAACTCCCCGTGGTTGAAGGCCCTTGGATAACCATCCGATCTTCGTTTCATCTCTTAAAGCTTCGAACCCAAGTCAGGCTGAGACGAATCATATGTGGCTACCTTGCCAGCAATCCCTGTGCGCGTATGTATAGATGCTCGTATCGCCTCTCGAGGCCCTCCCCCCTTCCCTCGTAGAGCTCGCACCGAGTAGCTCTGTTAAGTTCGGTTCTTGTATACATCGACTATCCATTGCAATTATTCTATTTAATCTATTTATTGTGTATAACTGTGTAAATATTAAAGTATATTTTGTTCCTACTTTTTCATACGAGGGGTGGTCAATAAGTTTTGCGAATCGGTAGGACAAAACAGAGGAAGGGGGATGGCTGTTTGTGGGAGGGCTAGGACAAGTTATGACAAGTCAGGACCTGCAACCACACGCTCCTGCCTCGTCTATTTAAGAAGCAGTAGCTGATCGCAGACCGTCAGTCACAAATTTTTCACCAATGGAGAAGGTTGAGCACCGCGCAGTGATCAAATTTTTGACCAAGGAAGGCAAGAATGCAAAAGAGATCCATGAACGCCTGGTTGCAGTGTACACCGACACCGCCCCTTCCTATGCAACCATTGCTCACTTGAATAGGGAGTTCAGCCATGGTCGTGAGTCCCTTGAAGATGACCCACGTCCATGACGCCCGTCAGACGTGACCAGCGAGGACAATGCGGCCCGTGTGGAGAGGATGATCCTCGAAAATCGATGGGTGAAGGTCGAAGAAATCGAGCGAGAACAGGAAATATCACATGTAAGTGTTATCAATATCATCCACGACAATTTGGCCATGACCAAGGTCTGTGCCCGTTGGGTCCCTAGAAACCTCACGCCCCATGATCGACTTCAACGTCGTCAAAGTCCACAAGGCCAGAGTTGCACAAGCTGCCCTGCGCGAGTGCAGATTCGAGGAGTGCAACCATCTCACCTACAGTCCAGATCTGGCCCCTAGCGACTACTTTTTATTTCGCCAGCTTAAGGCTGCACTGCGTGGACGCCGGTTTGGGGACGATGAAGATGTCCAGCTCGCCGTTCAGGAGGGGATTGAACAGCAGTCGGGAGATTTCTGGTTGTCGGGAATTCGAAGCCTCAGGGACAAGTGGCGCAAGTGCATTGAAGTTGAGAGTATTTATATTGAAAAATAATAAAACACTTTTCCTCCTATTTCGTTTCCTTATATCCGAATGGTAAAACTTATTGACCACCTCTCGTAAGCTTCATAGCCCGTAGCCTTCATTAATTTAATATCTGCCAACTGCACTCAAGCGTTTGAATTTAAATCCTCCGCACTCGTCCCGGGAAGTTGAACCCCAACTCCTCCCATTTTTATCCTCTCCCATCTCTGTCGTGACTAGAGTTGAGTCAAGGTCACTCGACCTTGAGCGTCCACGCATATTGGGTAGAAGTGGCGTATATGTCGGGGTCATTCTACGACATTGACTTTTCATGGTTCTACCCTTTGATCATTAAACTTGTTTTAAAGTGAGTCTTGCAAGCCAGTGATTTCGTTTGTATCGTTTATTATATTTTTATTTAAAATTTATAAAGAAAATCGATGAGAGCCTTTCTACCAAGCGTTTTTTTTTAAAGAGGCCCACAACGGAAGCGGTGAGATGACGATAAGTGAAACTATCTGGAGAGTGAATAATCATGAGAGAAAAATATGTCAAATTAAGTCCATGAGCTATGGTAACAGACACTGAAAAGTAAATATAAACACTAAGAAACGATAAGTAGCTCCCAAAGAGGACTCAGGAGGAGGATTAAACCCCCAGTTGGTTCTTAGAGGTGGTTCTTTAGACACATTGCAAGTTTCTCAGATCTGAGTGATTTCTTAGATGCCCAATGAGTTTCTTAGAACCCATTGGGTTTCTCCATAAATCAGTAAAAATTTTAATGAGTTGATCATCTCTTCAGTAATAAAAACATTCTTCCAATCCCTAACAAACCCATGTATTATTTGTCTTTTAGAACAACATTAAATCAGTGATAAGGCTGCTCATTCAAACTTCAAATGAGCTATTACAAATGATCTACCATTTGATTTAAAACGGCTGCAGTTTTCATTGAGTCCCTGCTTTGAAATGACTATCAACAAATTGCAAGATTAAACTTTGAAAATGGCTGAGTTCCAGTTGGATACTTCAAGGTTGGTAGTTCAAGAAACCTATACCAGGATGAAAAACTAAAAATGTGGTTCTTAAATGACTTTAGAGTATTGTCTTGCAGCATGCCTGTACGTGAATAATTATCATTTACTAGAAATATTTACAACACATCAATAGGACAATTTGGCAGTTCCTTTTTATTGCCATAAAAAATGAATAGGTAGCACTTTGAGAAAGTTATTTGCCCGCCCTTGGGCGGGTAATTTCAGCTAGTATATGATTACAAAAAGAACTTCCCAAAGATATACAATGAAAGTTAAAAACAATCCAAAAGAAACAATTATTTCGTCCCTCTTACACCAAGCCCCCTCCACTCAAACTCCAGCATTCCTCAAACCACTATCTCCATCCAGTTAATCCTAGCTCCGCATCTCTCTACTTTACTCCAATTCTCTTCCCGATCCGATGTTTCCCATTCTATCATCTCACCAATGAACGAAGGGAAAATTTAGACTTTCCCCCCAAGTGATTCCCATCTAGTTTACTTTCACTGTTCCACTTTAATGACAGGATGGTCGCTTTTGCCACTATTTTTCCCATTCTCTTTGTTGTTTGACACTTTGTATTGGTTTATCCCCTTCTGTCACTTTTGGGAAACTCTTGGCTTTATCATAGACGCTTTGACCATACTTGGTTTTGTTCTTCACAATCTAGAGGGCTTTGGTTCTACTTTAAGCAGCATGGATATTATCATTCCTCTTTAAAATCGGGTGGACATTCTTGTGTAGCGCTGTTAAAATTGTCCCATTTAATCTTATTTTCTTTGTGTGTGTACCTGCTCACAGAGAGTATTAACATTACTTATTTGAAGGAAGCGTTAATTTTTCCCTCCCACATTCAAATTTAGTCCCCGCTGGCAAAAAAAAAAATAATAAATATATATATCCGGGACAACTGGCCCTGACGTCGTGCATTCGACTTCAATTAAGAGAAAAACTCCCTGGTCCTCCTTTCTCTTTGCCCCATTATAAATCCTCCTTTTTTACCCTTTAAGTTGCCTTTATTTATGTGAGTGAGCCAAACCCGAGTTACAGGTAGTTAATAATAAAATATTCTCCTAGCGAGGTAAGGGAAGATATTTGTCTTTTTAAACTTATATACTAGAATACTGTTTGCAAGAATCTCTGATTCCAAAGTTAAAGTAATTTAAACACCATCGAACTCTGTCATTCTCTTCATACCCTTATTTTTCACTATCTTGCTTTAAACAACAAATCTACACTAACGAGTTAAACTCCGGAGCTAAAAAGTCGCTTTGGAGACGCCCTGAAGAGACAAAATCATTTTATGAATAGAAAAATTAATTAACCGATTATATTACCCCATTTTCTGTTCTACATTTTAAAAATTTACCAATAAATCAGCTTTTCAACCAAAGTCGTGAGAACTAACAAACTTGAAAAAGCGATCTGTGGATCAAAATTGAAAAGTATTCTCTTATTAATCAGTTAGTTTCATTTGGCTGAGAAAGTGCGTCTCTTTGGGTGAAATTCACCCGTTGGGTTATTCTTTGGACATTCCCAATTTTACGGCTTCCTACTATATGGGGGAAGTGAATGAGTCCTTACTCGAAGGATTGAGCTATTTTTGAATTGACTACGAGTTTGAGGTTACATCTTAAATTAACTCCTTAGAGCAAACCCAGGGTCGCGGGTTGGCTAGAAAAGAAAAAAATAAATAAATAAAAGAGTGAGAGAAAAGTCTTGAAGTTAAAATAGTTCAAACATAATTATTAACATCATAATTGGAGAATATAAATAGTCATTCATACTGGGACAGGAAAATACTTGTGAAAAATAAAGTACGATAAATAAAGATAGAACAAAATATATACAAGTATGATCAGGTCCAATACTTGTGCTGGACACCAAGGCGGCTGGAGCTTGAATCGATCTGTATTTTCAGAATCATCAATTCCGACATAGCTGTATTGGTGGACGCACGTGCGTATCACGTAAGATTTATTTGCATGTTACTTTTGTATTTACTGCGATTCCCAACCTAATTCAGAAGTAGAATATTTAATACTATGATATAGAGGAAACAGCATAAGCTTTGGAATCTCCACTCATTGAAGAAACTTGCTAAAGATAAGGTTATTTCTATTACTTGTGTGATAAGGTTGGCCTTTTATATTTATGGGTTTTACGTTTATAGTAATTTAAATTAAGTATGTGGGTGAGCGTTTATTTCACTTTATGAATAAGTAATTTAGAAGAGTATGGTGCATATATATATATATATATATATATATATATGTGTGTGTGTGTGTGTGTGTGTGTGTGCATGGAGCAGATGTAGCAGCTAAGAAAATTAATAATAGAATCAAACGTCGAATTGATCTCTTGTCATTAGATATTTTCTATCAATTTATTGTGGCATTGAAAAAAAAAAGCAGGTAAATTTTTATTACAGACAGATGAATTTGTGGACATTGCTGGCGAACCTCAACTCATGGTTTATGTTGGGTACAGAGAAGATGACAGAATTCTGGAAGAACTTCTGTTATATAATGTCCTGTCAAAAACCACCACAGAAAAAGATATCCTTGTTATGGTAAGCAGATTTTTCAAGAAACAACATAGACTGGTTGAAATGTTTGGTGTGTGTACTGATGGATTCCATCGATGATAGGAAGTCGAGTAGGTTTTATCACTAGAATTAAAGGAGAAAATCTTGATGTCATAATAGTTCAGTGTTTCTTATATCGGGAAAACTTGGCCTCTTAACGTCTCCAGCCAGAACTCCATGTCGTGCTGAATGATGTTATCTAAATCTTAAACAGGTCAGAGCTTTGAATTCGGGCATTTTCCCTAAAATTTGTGAAGAGATGGGATCACATCACCAGGACTTACTTTTCCACTCTGATTCCTGTTGGTTGTCTCAAGGCCGCATCTTTGGACGGGTTATTGAACTTAAAACTTAAATAAAAGTTTTTCTTCAAAAAAAGAAGCATAAGCTGGCAAACTTTTCAAAGATCCTGCTTGGGTTGCAAAGCTATCATGTCTAGGTGACATCTTAATACATTTAAATGAATTTAACTTAGAAAAGCAAGGACGAAATAAAACTATGGTAGACATCAGTAAAAAAACACCATTCAAGACGAAACTTGCAATTTGGAGAGAAAAATTAGCCACCGAAAAAAACAGCTGCTTTTCCAGATTTGAGTGCAGTGCTGGAAGATTCATCAGAAATAAATCTTGCTGACATTAAATTGTTTTTCAAAGATAATTTGCAAAAGCTTCAAGAGGAAATGGACAAATATTTGCCAGAAAATGTTGATGTATTTCAACACAGCTGGGTCAGGAATGTGTTCGGTGTGAAAGTCAGTGAAGTTGGAGAAGATATCCCAGAATTTCAAGAAGAACTTTTAGATCTCCAGTAAAATAAGATGCAGAAGCAACGTTTTGAAAGTCTCTCATACTCTGAATTCTGGGCTCAACTGAGGGATCAGCATATTCTGATTCATGAGGCCGAAAAAGTTCTTATTCCATTTCCGACCACGTACCTCTGTGAACAAGGATTTTCAGTTCTTGTGACGATCAAGACTAAAACACAGAGCCATCTAGATCTTCAACATGATCTGCGCTGTTCTCTCTCCATCAACATCAAGACAAATCTATAGAACTTGTCCATAATATGAAGGAAATCACGGTAGTCACTAAAATACTTTTATTTCAATTTTCAATGAAGACTACTCGAAGAGCCAAAAGAAGTTGCTAGTCAAAAGCATATTTTCTTTGCTTGATTTTTGTTTCAATAAATTACCTTAATATGAAAATGTGCCTTTAATATTTTTCATTCAAGAGAGAAATATAAAAATATATTATTTATTAAATAACAGTTAATAACTATATGTAGAAACACTGAAGAAATGAATATATTTATCAGCAGCAAATAATAGCTGAATTGTCAGAACGGCTCATTCATGAAACAGGATTCTAGCTAGCAGTAAAAAGTTTGTTTACCTTTCCTTGAGAATGAAGGTTTGCCTCCAATTATCTTCAATCAATATTATATTATATTTATTAATTAGTAAATTATATTAAAATCATAAGTCGAGAGAAGATCGTTTTCCCTCCACTTCATCTCAAACTAGGGTTGATGAAGCAGTATGTCAAGGCGTTGAGCACTGACAATGATTGTTTTTAGTACATAGCATCGGCGTTTCCTGCTTTGTCATACGAAACAATAAAAGCAGGAGTAATTGATGGTCCCCAAATTCGAAGACTTCTGAGTGATTCTAGATTCGTGAACACCATGAATGAAAAAGAGAAGGAAGCCTGGCTCTCATTTTCTGCCGTTGTTCGTAACTTCTTGTGAAATAAAAAAGCGCATAACTACGAGGATCTGGTTAATAATATGCTTTTGGCATATCGTGATCTGGGATGGAACATGAGTGTGAAGCTGCATTTCCTAAATAGTCACCTCGGCCGATTCCCAGAGAATCTGGGAGCAGTGAGCGACGAACAAGGGGAATGCTTCCATCAGGATTTGATGACGATGGAAGAGCGCTACCAAGGTCACTGGGATAGACCCATGATGGCGAACTACTGCTGGACGATTAGAAGAGATCAGCCAGAGAAGACTTACAAGAGAAAGAGTTACAAACGCAAACTTTTGCCCGATTGAAATCAAGAAGAGTTCCTCCAGCCTGATATACGGGCATTAATAAATTAGCATCTATTTGATTACAGTATTTGTAATCCTAATGTGTAATTCAAGTTTCTTCTCATATGCAATAAAATGGTTGTGCAAAAAAACCTGCTTTACTATAAATAACGCAAAAGGATGATTCAAAATTACTTCAGAGCATGATGATAGGCGTGATAAAATGAAAATTATTGTATAATATTAGTTATTGATATTACGAAAAATCTGTAGCATTTAGAGAGAATCTGATTTCAGATTTGAATTCAGTATGCTCGAATTAGGTAGGAAAATGTACTTTTGTCATTTCCCCAAATACATTGTTCCCCAGTGCAATTTACGGAATGTGGTCCCCTCTATAAATCTAGAGCTAGGGCCCATTAAAATTTGAAACCGAGGAAGATACAGGGATTCTGCACGCCCATTTTGAGGTCTGTCACGATCCGCTTGAAAATTCCAAGATTTAGAGCATATCTGTTGTTCTCTTCAGGGTGAATGTCGCCCAGTAGATCATAAAACCTCTTTATTAACGTCATGAAATAGAGCGAAATTTATTTTCAAATAGCACCTTTTTTTCAAGTTGGAACTAAAAAAGGAAAGAAGAAAAAGAAATACGAAAGGGGGACATAAGATAGTAAATTAAGTCCGGATTTACATGATCCTGCTTTTATGATGTCAACCGTTAATCTTAATGCGCTCCTATTGTCTCAGGTCTTAACTAAGGGATGGAGCGAGACACTGAACTAATGCGCCAGAATATTTAAACGGAAAGATGGAGCTAATCCAATAATTTGTTAGACGATTTGGAAAATGCTTGGCGAAGTAAAAACTTGAGATAAAGGAGGATGGGGTATTTAAGCAAATTCAGACACTATGAAAAATGGAAGATGCTTCGTGCCTACGGAAGGAGGGTGTTGTGGGAGTGGGGCGCCGGGGTCCCGGGGCAGGAGCATATAAAAGTAACAAAAAATTCAAAAGATTGATCTATGCCTTCGGTTTGGTTCGAATATCAGCTAAGAAAATTATCTTCTGGTAAATTGCATGTTGCCTTTTGCCATTATTAAGTGTTGTTTCATATATAAACCACACGTAGTCATGTACAACTACATATAACCATTTGCCCCATCCGGCTGAGTTCCACACTAATTGTTTCCCTCGGAGGGTAGGCGCGTTGTACTGCATTTTCCATATAGTTTCAGTCATATTAAATTCACGTCTCCTTTTCCTCTTCCCTTTTAACCAAAGGAGACGAGGGGAAGATTCAGGGAATACGTAAACTACTCTTGAGAAGAAACAACTTACGAAATCACCAGA
The DNA here is from genome assembly GCA_963969495.1 of Ceratothoa steindachneri. NCBI lineage: Eukaryota > Metazoa > Arthropoda > Malacostraca > Isopoda > Cymothoidae > Ceratothoa > Ceratothoa steindachneri. The sequence continues at coordinate 107,575,602 of OZ018324.1, read as the reverse complement.
TACGAAGAATTGGAGGACGAGAGAATGAAAGGAAGAGAAAAACCAACACCCCAAGCGAGAGCTACCTCTTTGCGTCAATCACCAAGACGGCCAGGATTGTAACCACAGGACGCATGGGGGTCCTTAAATAGAATGACAGATCAAAGATTTTCATCCTCGAGGAATAACTACCTCTCGCACATTTTCCATTCCACTAATTTCACCAATTTCTTACGGATCCTCTTTTACCAAACCCGCATACTTAGCCCTACGTTGTAGCTATAACTGATATTACTATTTTAATTATATTTAAAGTCATCAGGAAAATGTAATCCAATCAGGGGAGATTTATGTACTTTGGGTAGAATGGGAGGAGATACGTACGGGTGAATAAAAGGGGCGATTGAATATTTTTGTATTTTGTTTTGAATTAAAAAAAGAAAAGGCAATGATAACCATCGAGGGCATTTTTAATCAGTAGACAATGAATGGACGAGAAGAAAAATTGAGGGGGGAAGAAATAGATAAAACGAAAGAATGGTATAATCAGAAGGTTTAAGTAAACACAGAGTATAGTAGCTTCATCCATGAATGCTATGGTAGGGAGAGATTAATAAAAGCGCGTCGAAACCAGTTTCAGAAACGGATGCCCTCAAGACTATAAGAAAGAGTTAAACTTTAAGTGGAACTGGAAATAAAAGGCAAATCGTCTAAGACCTGGCAGCAACTGCCCTTTAATGTACATAAGTGTAAAGTGATGCATTAAGGGTTTTTCGAAAGTTCTGTTGCATTATTATTTTTATATATTTCGAGATATTTACGTGTAGAGAGAAAAAGTTCCGTCAAACAAACTTTAAGTTCTAGTTTTCAGTACGTCTTATTAATTCGTTTTTTCAATTGTGTGCAGGTGGGGGTTGGATAGAAGTAAAGAGAATCGAGATCTCTGCCCTATTGCGATCGGGCCACAGGGTGTCCGACAACGTCAAGCGACCCAACGTCAGCCAGATGACCGTCCACAGACTCTCAGAGAGGCTTAAGAACGAGAAGACCTCAAAATACGACCTCGTTCAGGCAGACCTCAAGTTGTCAACGGTTTGGCTGTGAGAAACTTTTTTTTTTTTGAGGGAGCCCATTTGGCGACTGCCTGCTTGTGCATAAGTAGCCGTACACAACACAGCCTACTACTGAGCTATATTGAGAAACGAGGAACAGAAAAAAAAGAAAACAAATAACAATATATAAATGACAAATAACGCTAAAAAAGACAAGGGTTAAAAAAATAACAACAACAACAACACAAAGCAAGAATGAGGCGCGCCCCAGCGTCGTGTGTAGGGCCGCCTCCCACCCGGCGCAGGAACATGCAACCTACAAAAATAAATAACAGTCAAATGCAGGGGAGGAGGCCGGCCTCCTCCAAAATGTCGTAACGAGCACGAACCCGTCCGAGTACAAGGAACAAGCGGTAGCGCCCCCGCTCGTCCCGGTGACGGGACAGATAACGTAACCAAAGATCTCCCAGATTGGCACATTAAACAAGAATGTGCCAAACAATTTGGGGGACAATGCAGTATTCACAGTAGGGCGCTCCATCAAATGGCGGTGCGTTCCGTGAGTGTGTCCAATTCTGAGACGACAGAAAGCAACCTGAAGCCGTCGCGGCATTGGGGGATAGGTCCATGGGAACAGCCGCGGCGCAATGACACGCAACTTTAAGTTCCCCTCGACTGTCTCCCATCTTCTTTGCCAAGCAGCCCGGAGAGATGCCCGTATTCCTGCCATGTAATCGGTGTGAGGAAGAGCGAAACGCTGTTCTGGTCGCCCAGGTCTCGCAGACTCTTTGGCGCCCTTATCGGCGCGCTTATTCTCCGAAATTCCTATATGTCCAGGAACCCAGCAGAAGAAAATATCGACATCCGCCCGGCTGGCCAAAACCGTGGCATCACGGATATCGTAAACCAGTGAAAAGGGGAGATTTCAATGCCCCGAGAGCACTCATGGAACTTTGTGAGTCGCTATAAATCACAATTCGGTCTCCGAACCGGGCACGTCGCGTAATCTTCCGTACCGAGCGGTGTATTGCAACCAGATCGCACGTGAAGACAGACGCAGCGCCTGGCAGAGCCCTGCTGACTTCAAACAGAGGGGATACAGCATGGAAACCGACCCCATCCTGGGACTGTGAGCCATCCGTATACACTGGCAGGGTTCCAACATAACACAAAGTGTGTTCGAAAAAGTCCAAACGCAATACTACCGGCGCTGTAAAAGCTTTGGGAGCAGAGGCGTAGCGACAAATAGTCAAAGGTGATAACCTCCAGAGTGGCATCCTGGGCAAAGCCAGGGGCGCCACCGGCCCAAGGGCTCTACCTAGTTCTCGAAGGAGTTTCCTAGCCCTAAACCTAAAGGGCTTAGGGTATGACTGGCGTCTCTCGATGGCATTGCACCTCGAGATCAGCTATGGATGCAGTGAGAGCTGTTGGCGACTGAGGGAGGCGCCGGGCTCGCGCGTACAGGCAAATAATGCACTGTACACGGCGAAGAGCGAGTGGCATCTCCCCAGCATCGACAAGAAGGCTCTCAGTGATAGAATTGAGGAAGGCACCGGTCGCAGGCGACGGTCGATGTGGTGGATCGAATCCACCTTCCGCAATACACGCTCGGCTGCGGATACATAAATCTCGCATCCGTAGTCGAGCTTCGAAGAACAAAAAGTAAGGCATTAGTCCCATGAGCGCCCCAAGCGCTGAACGTCAAGGAACAATGCATATCTATGGAACGTGTACAAGAGACCCTAAAACTGCGAATATAAGTCTACCAGGTGCGGCGTCGGTCAAATACAAGACCAAAAAAACGGTGAAATTCAACAACTTCCAGGATTACCCTATTGAGAAACAAGTATGGGCCGGGGTAGAGCCGTGGATGGCGGCAGAAGTGCACCATCTATGTCTTAGCCAAAGAAAACCGAAGCCTATGCGCCACGGCATAGCAAGAGACGCGGTTCAATGCCTGTTGGAGTCGACTCTCCAGAGTTGGCATCTGGGCCGCACCAAAAGAGATCGAAAGGTCATCCACGTAGAGCGTAGCGAGAACATCTTCCGGCAGCACCAATTGTGATGCCGTTGATGCTCAGGGCAAATACTGTGACACTGAGGACACTTCCTTGCGGGACACCATCTTCCTGCTCTATTGGACCGGAGAGGGCTCCCCTAGATCTTACGCGGAATCGACGATCTCGCAGTAATTCTGATATAAAGATTGAGAAGCATCCTCTTGCCCCCATTGTGTGGAGTGTCTCCATGATACCGTATCGCCATGCGGTATCATAGGCCTTCTCCAGATTAAAAAACATCATGGGGTAGTGCTGTCTACGAAAGAAGGCCTAGCACAACGGCATTTTTAAGTAGGAGCACAGCATCCGACGTGGAGTGGAACTTACGGAAGCCACACTGTGCAGAAGACAGATGGCCTCCGCTGTCCATAAAAAAGACTAATTTAACATTTACTAATTTCTCCATCAATTTGCACACGCAAGAGGTTAGAGAGATTGGCCGGAAACCGGCCGGGGTATACTGATCTCTCCCCAGTTTGCGAAAAACGAAAATAGCTTTCTTCATGAATATGGCAGGATACCCTTTACCCAGATCCTGTTGAACAAATCTAAGAGAAAGGCCTTGCTTCACACACCCAGGTGTCGAAGCATGGCATATGGGACATCGTTTGGACCAGGGGTGGTATCCGCGCAAGAAGCAAGAGTGGAACGCAACTCAGTAAGAGTAACCCTGTCATTGAAGAGTTTTCCGCCTCTGGAGGTAAAGTCCAGTCGGCTGCCTTTCAAGACATCAGGACGCGCAGTGAATGCCCACCGAGCAGCATGCCGGCTAGATAATGAGGAAAAAAAGGTCGCGAAAGATTCCGCCACGGACGCGGATCTAAGATTGCGGTCCAATTCTCCTGGGGAACGGGATGAGGGTCCTGCGAGAACTTGCCCCAAATCCTTTTAACTCTCTTCCACACCTCTGTTAGAGGGGTCTTTACCGTTAAGTGAAGAAACGTATGCCAGCCAAGAAGAGTTGCAGGCGTGCTTCGAAATATACCGGAATTTAGCCCTAGCTCGACGAAATTTACCGACAGTGAAATCGTTCGGGCAGCGCTTATAAGGCATGTAGGCATAACGCTTCTGTTTGAGGGCTGCTTTCACGCCAACCACCTGGGGGAAAAACGGCCAGACGTTCTAGGAATAGTAGTAGGGCCCACATCGATGAGGTTGACGGAGAAGAACTCAACGGCCTCAGCTACCGACCTAAACTCCTCGACTGAGACGGAGAAATCAGTCATTTCTTGAAATGCAGACCACCGCGCCCACGCCAAACACCACCGGAGCGGGTTCTCGGGCGGCCACAGCCCAGAAAATGATATTTGAATGGGAAAGTGATCACTACCATGGTCGTCATAGATCACACCACGCCCAAAATCAGGCTATGCATCCGGAGAGCACACAGATATATTGAGAAAGGAAAATGAAGCAGTTCTCGACCATGGATGCGTAAACTCATCCACATTTAGGACATCTATCTCCAGCTCGTCAATCAGGTCGGCAATGACTTGATCCCTAGAATTAATCGAGTAGTCTCCCCAGAAGGAGTCACCGTGCCACTACGCGGTGGAAGTCTCCCACATCGAAGGCGACTGACGGTGAAATGTACAGCTACTGCCTGAAAGAAGGTATCTAAAGCGGAGAGAAGAACGGAGACATCATGATGGGTATAAATCGCGCATCCTTCCACCCGTCCCCCATCCCGTGGTGCTGGGGTCGCAAAACCCTTATGCCACGGGAGGGTAGGCAGGGGGCATGCGCCCAGCATGGTCTCCTGTAAAAATATAGCTAACGGGGAATGGGAGCAGACGAGCCTCCTCAGCTCCACCCAGTTAGCCCGGATTCCGCGGCAATTCCATTGAAGGAATTTTCCCTCTTGGCCTAGCTCGGAAGAGATGCGGGACACCTCTTTGAACAGAAGACCATGAGGGGAATGGCCGTACGCTTCCCGCAGGCAGAGCTTCGGGCGCTGTTGGCCGGCCAATGCGTTTTTTTCTTGTTCTTTTTATTTTTAGGAGAGGAGGGCGGGGAATGAACCCACTTTTTCCCTCCACCGGCAGAAGCCCCCAGGCCAGATAGACATGGCTCAGCACGATCTTTCTTTGAGATGGAGAAGGCCTTGGCTGCGACAAGGGCACCAGCCTGAGGAGGAGATCCCTCCTCTCTTTGTAAGGTCTTGGAGACCCGAGCCGTCAGAGGAGGACCTTGAACAGGGGCGGATTCGGGTACGGTGCTTGGCACCGAGCCCAGGTCAGCTCCCATAGAAGGTCCTACCATCTGGGGCTAGGTTTCTTCAGGGACCATATCCATCTCAGGAGGCGCCCTTATGTGGCCATTATCTCCAGGACATCAGAAGTCCTATTTTTCAGAAAGTCTCAATATTAGAGCCCATAGGTCTTTAGAGGGAAGGGGCCGACGGGCCCTCTATTTCCTCATCCCCCTAATGGGGTTGGCCCTATCTTTCCGCTCCCACCGGGCGCGGTCAATTATGGGCCGTCTGCCTTTCTTGGCAGTCCCCATGAAAGTAAAAGGGGGACTGCCTTAGAAAGTAAAAGGGAGTCGCCCAAGGGCGGCTCGAGAGAAGGGGGTGACGAGGAGCCCTCTATACCGTAGGCAAAGGAGAGGATTAAGCCTCCTCTCTGGTCGAAGAGTTTTGGAGGCCTCCCTGCGAAAGCACAGGGCGGGGGTACCTCCATTTTTTAAATGGAGCTAACTTAGGGTGGCTCCGACGATGGTAAAGGGGAAGGGGAGAAATATATTTTGGTTTGATTTTCATCATCGGGCATGGTGACCCTATACATTTCACGGGACGCATACGCTAATCACCCCACGCAGTAGCCCGCTCTGCGAGCGGTGAGTATGGGGCCGGCAAAAACGGCTGCCGCCATTTGAGGCCACTCCTCCCGCCCAGTGACCTGGGAGCCCATCAGCATGGCGGCTCCATCTTGGGCACGGCGTAAAAATTGATAGAGATAGAAGAGAGAATGAAAGGGGATGTGAGGAAGGTGTGGGTGGAGATGAAGCAGGTTGTTAAAAGACCACCACGTTAGGCTGGAGTTCATGGTTGAGGGAACGTTGCGCCTCCCCCTCAGCCCTGATCTAGGATAGTTAGGTAAGAGGAAGCTGGTTGGCGTCTACCCTGTGAAATTAGAGGTCGACCAGAAAAAGTTGTTTGGAGAGGTTGTAGGGAGAGTGAGAAAGTAGGGTGAAAACACAGGCGGTCAGAAATAAGGAGAAGAGTTTAAGCTGGGGCCGGACGGGGCGCTGAGTCCCGTCAGCACGGCGACCAGGAAGGCGAATCGCCGTGCCTCTTAGGCTGTGAGAAACGCCTTTGAAACTACTCTGAAGCTCAAAATGACTACGCCCGCGAAGTAGAAGAAGAACATCTCGCTGGCCACGATGACCATGGCCGTCAAGGAGGAGGTGGCAAGAGCTTGAGGTACATGGAAAATCCTCTGCTCATCGACCGTATGTGAAAACAACTTCAGAAGCGCTATTGTCGCCTTTTCAACGACTTGAAGAGTCATGACAATCGAATTCTCATTTTTTTTCTGATGAAAAAACCTTTACGGTCGATACGGTCATCAGCAAGCAGGCAGAAAAGAAAGCAATGAAATGACTGCGTTTAAATTCCGAAACAGAGATTGTCATTTACTTGTATAATTTATTAGTACGGCCACACCTGGAATACCCTATACAGCTCTTGCCATCTTTCCTCAAAAAAGATGTGCAGAGGCTTGAGAAAGTGCAGGATAGGGGACGAAATTAATATTACACTGGCTAACAAAAACAAAATTCTCATGGTTATGGATCGAAATAGCCTCATTCTAGGGTAATTATATGTGCTGAATTCAATAATGACATTCTTATAGCTGTATCGTGCTCAGTTTTCCAGAACCAGCATATCTATATATTTGGTACACCATGTTGTTCATACACTAATTTATATGTTGATTGGTTTCACTTATGAAATAATCTTTTCCTAATTTGTTATTTTTTGTTTGTTTAAGATTACTGGTTAATGATAGTGCATATCTACAACTGCCTAAATTCTGATTACTCTGAACTTAACAAAACATGGAACATAGCAAGTGCGTGAACGATGCTGATAGTTTTTGTTACATATGTAGCGCCTTCACTCCTGGTAGTCTCAAGAAACCAATCATAAAAGCTGTTCGACTAAACTACAAAAGTTACTTCAAATGTCCTTTGGGTGACCAAGACAAGAAATGGGCACCTCATATAGCTTGGAATGCCATTTGCTGTATCAATGATATGGCGTGAACTTAAAGACCACAACAATAAATGCTACTTCTGTCTTACAAAAATTAAGGGAATAACCATTAAAACATGGGGCAAGGTCCAGTACCCCAATATTGCTTCTGCAATCCGACCAGTTTCGCACAATGCTGAACCCCCAGTCCCAAATCCACCGCCTGAACAAAAATTGATGAGTGATTCTGATTCTTATTATACCTCAAATGAAGACAACTACCAGGATGACTATGAAAATACCAGGCCTAAACTCTTTACTTAAGAAGCGCTTCATGATCTCATCAGGGACCTAGACTTGTCCAAGAAAAGGTCGAAGTTCTGGGATCCAGACTAAAGCAGCGTAACCTGCTGGAAGCTGGAGTGCGTATCACTACAACTCATTACCGACATAGAGAACTGTCTGCACTTTTAGAGATGGCAAACAGCCTTTGTTACTGTGGGGACACAGTATCTCACATGCAACAATTCTGCAAATCTGGACCATACAAGTCAGATGATTGAAGGCTGTTTATAGACTCTGAAAAAGACTCTCTGAAAGCTGTTCTTTTACACAATGGCAATCGGTCTCTATCCGGCCCAATAGCACATGCAGCAAAAATCGCTGAGAGTTATGAAACAATGAATATATTGTTAGCCGCTATAGAGTACGAGAAACACCAGTGGAAGATATATGGGGATCTCAAAGTCATCTGTTTACTACTGGGCCTTCCTTTTTGCTACACAAAGCACATGTGTTTTTGGTGTTTGTGGGACAGCAGAGCCGATGCAGAGCACTATGTGAGAAAAGAATGGCCGAAAAGACCAAGAGATGCGCCAGGAAGGTTCAACTCTGTTTACAATCCTCTTGTGGATCTAGAAAAGATATTTTTGCCTCGGCTGCATCTAAAGATCGGTTTGGCTAAAAATTTAATCAAAGAATATGGATCAATCTGATGCTGAGTTTCGATACTTATGTCAGAAACTAGGTGGTGTGGTTTCCGAAGCCAAGCTGAAAGCAGGTGTCTTGAATAAACCACGGATTCGCATGCTAGTTCATGATAGAGAATTCACCAAGGCCTTGAACCCACTGGAGAAAAACTCGGGCGAATCATTTGTTAATGATTCGCTGACAACTACAAAGAAATCGTTACAACCATGCTGCAGAATTATCAGGCATTGGGAGCAAGGATGTCCTTGAAATTGAATTTTTTCTCCTCTCATACTGATTTTTCCCCAGATAACCTTGGATAATGAATACAGTGAAAGATTTCATCAAACATCGCCATATTGGAGAGCGGATATCAGGGACAATTCAGTCCTAACATGATGGGCGACTATTGCTAGAGGCTGCAACGAGAAGAGAACGAGATGTACAAACGAAAGGGCAAAGTTCAGAAGCACTCTTAGAACTTCATATTCTGTCAATTATAAAGGATTTGAACTTATGCTTTCTGGTACAATTTCTTATGAGTCTATCTGTGACGTCTTTAATATCGTTATCTTGCGTGAGAAAATTAATGTTACCATATTTACTATTTTTTTGATTGTTTAAGAAAGTAGATCAGACAGTAGAATAAAACATCTCAATAATACTCAACAATGTGAAATTATTCATGTAAGCACAGTCACATAAAAGACAAGTTGGTCTGTTTTGGGTTAAATATCTGTTGCACGACACAAGTGACAGAATATTGAATATTTGTACCTATTGATTTTTTATAAAACCTCGTCTGATAGAACAAAACAATTATCAGATTCAAATTCAGCAATAGGAAACTAGTTATGTGAGCATAATTTCTATGTGAACCATTTTAGCTGTTGACTAGTTAATAAATTATCAATCAGACAAAAAAGCTACGAAAGCAGCCTGGCACACCTCACCATTTATACCATGGTGACAAGAAGACTACGAGGGCAACTAATCTCCGTTTATAGAATTTTAAACGGCATCGACGAGTTGGAATAAAAGAAGCTATTCGCAATTAGCGAAAATCCAACGCGTGCTAACGGATGAAAATTATATGCTAAAAGATTTTCTACAAACGTTAATGAGAATTACTCTTAGTATCGGATAGTCAACGCATAGAATCGGATCCGCGATCATGTAGTGAAAAATACAAACGTTATTGGAATAACCGGTAAGTATAGAAATAGGTAAACAAACATGAAAATCCTCTTGACTGGGCCGTAAAGCTTTTGAGATTTCCTTACTTCTTTGTAACTCATAATAAGAACCCTTTTGGGGTGCTACAGATGAGGAAACGTAGAATCGATTAATTTGAATCCCGTTGAAACATTCACTATGTTATAATGTTTCTTGCTTTTAAAAGTTCCAGCGGTTAAAGCAAAAAGTCACTTGAATGAATTCTGGTCTTGTCGTGAAGCAACGGTTTATTTGGTGGGTTATCAATTTTATCAGAGATAAAAGTGATATTTTGGTGATTTATTTCTAAGGAAATTTATCAAACAAGGGGGTTAAAGGTGGGGAATCAGAGGTAATCTATCGAACTTAGCATTGTTTTTACGGTAATTTATCGAGTTTTGAGGAATCGAATGTAATTTATCAGACATGTTAAGAGGTTAAGGTTGTTTATCGATTTGGTGGGTGGGTTTCGAAGATAGTTTATCGAATGAGGGCAGTGGTTCCAAGGTAATTTATCCAACTTAACATTAATTATCAAAGGTAATTTATCAACTTGAGGGTTCGAAGGTAATTGAGCGAAATTGGCATAGTTTTGTAATGTAATATATCGAAATTAACATTGTTTTTAAAGGAAATTTATCGAACTTGGATGATTTTTAAGGAAATTTAACGAACTTAGTATTGTTTTTCGAGAGTAAATTGTCGATCTTTGGGATTCTAAAGTAATTTACCAAAATAATAATATTTTTTTAAGGGAATTTATAGAACTTAGTATTGTTTTAAGGTCATTTATCGAAATTAGTATTTATAGAACTTGTCAATCTTATTTAGGGCAATTTATAGAATTTATCATTGCTATTTATGTAATTTATTAAACTAAGCATCATTTATAAGGTAATTTATCGAACTTAGCATTGATTTTCAAGGGTAATTTATGGACAATAGGGATTCGAAAGCAATTGAGCGAAATTAGAATTGTTTAGTAAAGTAATTTATCCAACTTTTGTAAGGAAATATCTAAAATAGGATTCTATTTTAAGGTAACTGATCGGATTTATTATTGTTTTTAAAGGTAATTCAGCTTTATTTTTCAAGGTATTTATCGAACTTAACATTCTTTTAAAGTTAATTTACCAAACTTAGCATTGTGACAATTTTTTAAATATAGCATTAAATTTTAAGCTAATTGATCGTACTTGGTATTGGTTCTAAGGTAATTTATCTTACAGAATTGTTATAAAAGGCATTTTATCGAACAAACATTGATTGTCGTTAAGTTAAATTAATTTATCGAGTTTAAGTATTATTTTAAAGGAAGTAGTTGAACTTATTGTTGTTGTTGTTTTTAATTTAGCAATATTTGGCGATTCTAAGGCAATTGAGCGAAATTAGAATAGGTTTATAATGTAATTTATCGAACTCGGTATTGTTTTTAAGATAATTTATCAAAATCCTTATTGTTTACTTCAGGGTTTCCCAACCTCTTTTAACCCATGACCCACTTTGAACCTGGAATTTTTCTGTGGCCCGTGAAATTATTATAGCCCCCAAAATACTCCAATTTTATATATGCATAATATATTCAATAAAGACGCCAGTCATGTCTATTTATTGCGCACACACAATTCCACAAAGATCAAAAATATTTTGGATCTGCAATGAAACAAACATTTATAACCATTATATATTTTCACACTTTTTCTAATATAATATATAACAAAAAACCTTCACTGGCGAATAAAAATTAAAGACAAAAATAAAATTCTTTGGCTTCAAAATATAAAACCCTTTTCAAAATAAGAAAAAACTATAACAAAATTGAGTTTCAAATGCATTTACTCAATGAGATCCTTGTGGCTGATGCAGCTTAGCAAGTTTTTCTATGTCAGGATCCATACGTGTTAAAGACAGACGAAGATCGCCTCGACTTACAATTTCTTTTGATAATAGCTGAGAGACGCTATTTAAACCTGACTCTACTAGGTAAGACATTGGAAAGGAAATATGATATAATTTAACATCTCCAAGAGCAATGGAAATTTGGCGACCTCTATTACATTATCAAGATCATCTTTTAAACCTCCCAAATATTTTGAAATTAAATGTTGGCGATGAACCACGCAGTGTATGCAACACAAATTAAAGCCCCCTGTATTTACCGACCGTAACAGCAGCCCCATCAGTTGCACATGCTATGTATGATATTACATATTGGAATATTCTTTTATTGGATTAGTCTATATTGTTATGTAGCGCTCACCTTGCAATGTGGCTGCTCTAACCAAATAACATTTCACGAATAGGGAATGCAAAAATAATAGAAAGAGCACTGTCACCAAATTGTAAATATTCTCTTCTGTATTATAATCTAAATTAAACAGCTTAGTTATATTTTTCCAAATCATTTTCATTCTCTCAATCACTTGCTTATTTTTAACACAAACTAAGTAATTTTTTATTTCTATTACCGATATATGAAGATACTTTAGACGAATTTATAGAAAGAAAAGTAAGAGTGGAATATAGTAATTTTAAGTTAATAAATATAGAAATAGTGTAAAAGTCTACAGGAATTAATTACAATCTTATCTTTTTAATATATTTATTGTAAATCGAGTTTAATTGACGAAAAAGAACGAATATGTTTTGGGGTGATAAAATAAGAGAAACGGTGACATTTGGCAACAATACAAGGCCTATGAAGCAAGTCATTCTTTCCTCCTGATTTTAATGAAAGTTTATTCATTCATTGTATTATTATATAGCAATTATAAGATTTGATAGTTCTGTAAGAATTGATAACATATGTTAATGTAAGCTGAGAAAATAATTATATGTTATGGGAACCGATTAAATATATAAATTTATTATAAGTGGTTCTTAAAAGACCGCATTCATGTATTCGAGATGCTATGTAAAAAGGGAGATGGACTGCGTGTAAGGATGAATTCTTTTATTAAGAAACGACCATCTGAAGACGATTCCAAGCACCCGCTGAATAAAGACTATTGAATCCAGCTCCAAGATTCCTTTTACCTTATGAGGAAATCTCCGATCACAAATTTACCAAGCAAGTAAAGAGCTTTCCACTTTTTGAGTAATAGCCTTGTGGATACAAGGCCTTTACCGAGAAAGAGACAAGGCAGCAGCTCAGCCTAATTAAGAAACCCATTTGGCTGCCCCAAGAGTCTTACCAAAAATTTGGTGACAATCAACCGTGTTAATTACAGTACTCTCGAAGAGGCTTACCTCAGTTTCCTTTTGACTATCACCTTTAAGTCCAATAATTCTTTAAATACGGTTGCTCCTTGGTATGAGTCGCAAACATGCGAAAATAATAATAGATATTTATAATGCGCCCTTCAGGTCTGTTAGCCCTCCCAGAGCGCAAGATGTGTAGCGAATGTAAAGAAAGTTTATAGGGAAAGAAGGCAATTCTGAGGCGATGAGTCTTCAGGAGACGTTTAAAAGTAGCAAGGGAGAGAGAGGATCGGACTTCGCTGGGAAGAGCATTCCAGAGTCTAGGAGCACAAACTGAGAAGAAACGGTCACTCATCGAGCAGAGGACATAACGAGGAGTGTTCAGGAGGGGAGCGAAGTTAGACCGGAGTGCCCGAGGAATTTGGCGACGGGAGAGGGCAGACGAGAGATAAGGAGGAGCCTCGAGGTTTAGGGCCTTGTAGGTGATGAGAAGAATTTTATAGTGGGTATGGAAGCGAATAGGTAACCAGTGTAGCTCCTGTAATAGAGGCATCAAGGGAGAGAACCGGGGGCGGGAAGGAGGAGCCGGGCAGAATAGTTTTGAACTAGTTGTAGGGGGCGAAGTGACGAAGAAGGGAGATTCACTAGAAGACAATTGCAGTAGTCTAAGCGTAAGGTGACGAAGGCATGTATATCAGTCTCAAGGCTTCTTCGATCAAAATGGGAGAAGTTGCGGAGGAAACCGAGAGAAGACTTACAGATACGATGGATGTGCGGTTTAAACGAGAGTTGCTCCTTAAAAATAACACCAAGATTACTGACGGTATCAGAGAATGCGACATTGGTTTCCGCAAGGTTAAGGGAGGGGAAGAGAGCTTTAGATTTCTCCACCATCGAAGCGGTACCAACAAGGAGAACTTCAGTTTTATCGTGGTTAAGTTTAAAAAAGTTGGCAGACAGCCATTCGTTTATGGAGGTGTAGGCTGAAAGGAGCTTGGTAATTGATTGAAAGAAGGACACAAGGAATGAGGAAAGGTATATCTGAGTGTCCTCAGCATAGAGGTGGAAGGAAAGACCCAAATCGCGAAGAAGGGAACCAAGAGGAAGTAAGTAGATGCGAAAGAGGAAGAGACCAAGGACTGGGCTCTGAGGCACCCCAAAATGAATGGCCGTGGGCTCGGAGGAGAGGTTATCGAGTGCGACTGACTGAGTGCGGGAGGAGAGGTATGAGCTGAACCAATCAAGTGCAGTGCCCGAGAGACCACGGAAAGTGTGAAGACGATCAAGGAGGACAGTGTGGTTGATGGTTGCGAAAGCAGAGGAGAGGTCTAGGAGGACTAGAGTGGACGTACAACCCTTATCGGCTGCTCTACGTAAACCGTCTGGAACATTAAGAACAGCGGTTTCAGCAGAGTGCTTCGCTTTGAACCCCGACTGGTACATTTCATCAATATTGCAGTTAGAAATATGGTCATTAAGGCGAGAGAAAACCACTCTCTCGATGACCTTAGAGAGGAATGGAAGCTGTGAGATAGGGTGATAGCTAGATGGTTCAGAGGGGTTAAGGTGTGGTTTTTAAATGATAGGACAAATTGAGGCATGTTTGGAGGAAGAGGGAGCCACCCCTGTGGCAAGTGAGTGAACTGTTAATGAGATGAAGAATCAGTAGGAGGACAGCAGGGAGAATTTGGTAGAGGAGTTTGGGTGGAAAGACGTCATTAGGGGATCCAAATTTGTTAGAGCGTGAGATCAGGGCAGTTACTTCCTCAGAGGACGCCTGAGTGAGGACTTTAAGCGGCAATAGAGTGTGGTCAGGGAGAAAAGCATGGGCTAGTTCAGACGATTAAGGTAGTACGGCGCGTAGGTTAATAACTTAATCAGAGAAATATTTAGAAAGAGTAGAGGGGTTGATGGAGAGATAGGTGGAGGAAATGGGGTTAAGCACTGAAAGACAAGAGAGGTGACGAAAGATAGTACGAGGGTAATTCTTGCTCTCAGATAAAGGTTTGAGTGAATGAGCCTCGCGCGCTAATTTTAATTTGGAAGAATAAGTCGAAGAAGCAAGGCGATAAGCAAGTGAGAGAGAGTTCGTGTCTGCTCACAGGAGCGTGCTTTATGAAGGGCTCGTTCATGAGCAAGTAAGGACTTGAGTTCACTTTTATCATAAAAAACTAACATATGCCATAATAATGGCTTGATTATTAGGTAAAAGTGTTTCATCAATCTGTAACGCAAAATTCTTTACTTGTAAAAGTGCAACTAGTTGATTTTCAACATCCTCTGACATTTCATCGATGCATCTTGATACTGTATTGTTGCTCAACGGAATATACTCGGTAATTTCTTTGGGACTCTGTTTCATAACAGTATAAACCGCCACAGATATTGAAGGCAAAATCAAATTTCCACCAGTAGTATGAGGTTTTCCGGTTTTTGCTATTAATTTGGAAATTTCATAAGAAGCAATGAAACCTTTATCTAATGTGTTATGATACTTGCGGAATAAGGAATTATTTACATGTATCGCGGAACTCACGGTACGCCAGTGAAAACTATAATTTACAATTTGTTATGCAAGACGAAGTCTAAGGAGATAATCTAATGATTTGTCTTTCTTTTCCTTATGCTTACTCTCCAGATGATATTTAAGTATACCTGAGCGCATACTATCGTTAGAAAGTTCTGCCGTACATGTGTGAGATACGAGGGGTGGTCAATAAGTTTTGCAAATCGGTAGGGCAAAACAGAAGAAGTGGGATGGCGGTTTGTGGGGGTGTTAGGACAAGTTATAACAAGTCAGGACCTGCAGCCACACGCTCCTGCCTCGTCTATTTAAGAAGCAATAGCTGATCGCAGATCGTCAGTCACTATTTTTTCAACAATGGAGAAGGTTGAGAACCGCGCAGTGATCAAACTTTTGACCATGGAAGGCAAGAATGCAAAAGAGATCCATGAACGCATGGTTGCAGTGTACAGCGACACCACCCCTTCCTATGCAACCATTGCTCGCTGGAATAGGGAGTTCCGCCATGGTCGTGAGTTCCTTGAAGATGACATCGTCCAGGACGCCCGTTAGACGTGACAAACGAGAACAATGTGGCCCGGGTGGAGAGGATGATCCTCGAAAATCGACGGGTGAAGGTCGAAGAAATCGAGCGAGAACTTGGAACATCACATGGAAGTGTTATTAACATCATTCACGATAATTTGGCCATGACCAAGGTCTCTGCCCGTTGGGTCCCTAAAACCTCACGCCCCATGATCGACTTCAACGTCGTCAAAGTCTACAAGGCCAGAGTTGCACAAGCTGCCCTGCGCGAGTGCGGATTCGAGGAGCTCAAGCATTCTCCCTACAGTCCAGATCTGGCCACTAGCGACTACCTTTTATTCTGCCAGTTCAAGGCTGCACTCCGTGGACGCCGACTTGGGGCGTCCTGGACGGGGGTCATCTTTAAGGGACTCACGACCATGGCGTGCGGCTGCAGGTGCTGACTTGTCATAACTTGTCCTAACACCCCCACTAACAGCCATCCCCCTACCTCTGTTTTGCCATACCAATTCGCAAAACTTATTGACCGCCCCTCGTATAATAACATAACAGTGTAGAACAGTTTTTTCTGTAATAAACAAGATTGTCACAGAACTAACTGTAATGGTAGTGCAATGAATTATCAACTGTGCAGTAATAACTAAAAAAATTTCTTTTTACAGTAAAAAAAAATGGTGTTTACAACGGCTGGCTAATTAAAAATCATCAAACACTAAGTAATTAGTAAATCACCATGATCTAAATATATTTTTGATTATATACATGTATTTAATTTCATTAATCCAAAGCATAGGAGTCAATACAAAATTTATATCCCATTTAATAAGCTGTAGCCCATATATTAGCTCTATGGGCCACTAAAAATTCTAAAATTTCTGTGGCGAACTAAAAATTTGCCATGTGGCCACAGGTTGGGAACCGCTGGCTAACTTAAGAAATTTATCGAAATTAGCATTGTATTGTAAGGTTCTTGATCGAATTTATTATTGTTTTCAGGGTAATTTATCCATTTTTAGTATTATTTTTTAAGGTAATTTATTTAAGGTAGTATTGTTTTTCAATAGTAATTTATTGACATTGGGGATAATAAGGTAATGTAATTTAAAGAATCATCGAATTTGAATTTCTAAGGTAATTTCTAGCATAGTATTTACCTAAGGTAATTTATTGAACTTAGCATTGTTTATTAAGGTAAGGTGTCGAATTTTGCATTGCTTTTTAAGTTAATTTAATGATTTTAAGCATTGTTAGAATCGAATTTTGCTTTGTGTTTAAGGTATTTTATCCAAGGTAGTATTGTTTTTATGCAATTTCACGAAATTCGCATTTATTTTTAAGGTAACTTATTGAACATAGCTGTGTTTTCGTAGGATAAATTTCGAGATTGGGGGATTATAAGGTAATTTACCTAAATAATGATAGTTTTGTAATGTAATTTATAGAAATTAGCATTGTTATTAAAAAATTCATTAAATTTGCATTGTTTTTAGGTTAATTTATTGTACTAATATTGTTTTCAAGGTAATAGCTTGACCTTCAAATTGTTTATTAGGGTAAGTTATCCAACTTAGTATTTCCTTTAACGGTAATTTATCAACTTTTAACATTGTTTTTAAGCGAAGTTACCTTCTTTTGAGGTATCTTTTCGAACCCAGTAGTGTTTTTAGGTAATTTATCAAATTTAGCATTATTTTTAAGGTAATTAATCAAACATAGCATTGTTTTTCGAGTGTAAATTGTCTAACTTTGTGATTCTAAAGGAATTTAGCAAAATAATAATATTAAAAAAAAATTATCTCAGCATTTTTAATGTAATTTATTAAACATGAGGTAATTTGTTTTGAACCTAATTTATCGAACTTAGTATCGGATTTTAAGGTAATTTATTGTATTTA
Organism: Ceratothoa steindachneri; assembly: GCA_963969495.1. Lineage (NCBI taxonomy): Eukaryota > Metazoa > Arthropoda > Malacostraca > Isopoda > Cymothoidae > Ceratothoa > Ceratothoa steindachneri. The sequence goes on along the minus strand of OZ018324.1, from coordinate 107,557,984 downwards.
TCATTGTTTTAATGTAATATTTTAAACATATAGTTGTATTTTAAGGTAATTTATTGAAATAAGCACTGTTTCTTAAGATAATTAATTTATAGAAATTAGTATGATTTTATCCTAACTTTTCGAAATTACTAATATTATTGTGCAACCTATAGAACTTAGCATTGTTTTTAATGTAACTTATCGAACTTAGATATGTTTTTCGAGGGTAATTGATTGACCTTGGAAATTCTAAGATAGTTTAGTGAAATTATCATACTTTTGTAAGGTGTGTTAACGAACTTATACTTTTTAAGGTAAAATGTATCAAACTCAACAATGTTTTTTTAGGTAATTTATCTAACTTCGTATTGCTTTAGAAACTAATTTATCGAATTTAGCATTGTATTCAAGATAATTGATCAAAATTAGTATTGATTTAAGGTAATCTATCGAACTTAAGATTGCTTTGAGGTCAGTTTTCTAACGAAGCATTGTTTTAAGCTAATTTATCAAAGTTAGCATTTTTTAAGGAAATTTCTCATATTTAGCATTGTTTTTAAATAAGTTTTTGAATTTAGCATTGTCTTTCGAGGGTTATTTGTCAAGTTTGGGGATTCTTAGGTAATTTAACTACTCTAGCACAATGTATTTAGGTAATTAATCAATTTTCTCATAGTATTTAAGATAATTTATTGAACTTGCGTTGTTTTTAATTTACTAAACTTATTATTGTGTTTATGTTAATTTATTGAACTTAAGATTGTTTTGTAAGTAGGACTAGGAAACTAAGCATTACTTTTTAAGTAATTTATCGATAATAGCTTTGGCTTCAAGGCAATTTTTTCAAATTTAGCATTGTTTTATTGTAAATTATAAAACATTTTTATATGGTACTATATCGAATTTAACATTGTTTTATGCTAATTCATCGAACTTACCATTTGTTTTAATATAATTTATCGAATTTAGAATTCTTTTACAGGTAATTTATCGAATATAGGATTGTTTTCAGGAAATTTATCGAACTTATCATCGATTTCATTGTGATTTATTGAACTTAGCATTGTTTTGAAGGTTATTTATCTAAATTAGCATTTTTTATTCGATGGAAATTTAATCGACCTCAGGAATTCTAAGGTACTTTAGCAAAATGGCCAGTTTTGTTAGGTAATTTATTGAGCTCATCATAGTTTTTAAGGTAAAATATCCTATTTAAAATTATTTTAAGGTAATTTTAACTTAGTGTAGGAGGACCACCTTGAACATCCCCCCCTTTCAAGCAGAGACCGCGTGGTCTCAAAAACAAAATCCTAAGGAAGGACAATAAAGAAGATTCTCACGTGGAAGCCGGTAAGATATCTCACCAGCCGATCCCCCCCCCCTCCCTCCCCATCACCCACGGACAAATTAATCCCCCACCAGACAGGAGCCTCCACTCAATCCTATGCCTTGAGGCCAGAATTGATGACAGACGAGTTAATTCGTTCGGCGCCAGGATTTCCCTTGAGACAACAGCCGTGCCTGGAGGCTTTTTTATCGACTTAGCTGGCTGAGTATATATATTCAGTGTCCCCCTTACTCAAGATAGAGTACAGCTCACGTCCCTCTAAGATATATACCCCTTTCGTTTCGAGTCGAGCCCCTGAATTTTGAAGGTCTCGTCGGCTAGATCACCACCGGGAACTTTTGACCATCCTCTATAGGCAAGTTCTTGAAGCAGTTTCTTAAAAAAGTTCGTGTGACATACTCCTCTCATCCCGTTCATGAATGTACGTCGCCCCGTCTGAGTGCACTCCCCCAAGTCTAAGTGTATCTCGCTAATCCGCCCACGAGTAATTCATCTTGCTCCAACCTTAACTCGCTCTCCCTTGAGGTAATTGACTCCAATTACAAGATCTCATCGCCGCGCTGCAAGATCTTCTCATCACGTGCAATCCGAGTCTTGGTTCCGTCACCACCTCCCCCTTCTCCGAGAAGCTAGTCTGCAAGGTTAAGGTCCGCCCATTTGTTTAATCACCCTGGAAGTTATTCTCCGCTGTCCATAATTTGTTAATTACCGAATGTCATTTTCATTTCCCTATTACATTAGTCTATTGTAATTGCATAATACCTCAATCTTGATCCGTGTATATATTTTTTGTGATTACCGTTATTTTCTTGTAATTAAATAATTTATTTTGGGGTAGTCTCTTTAAATAAACTTGAATTAATCCTGGCATTTTACAAACCCTTTAAGGCCAACCTCACGCACTCGCTAACGCCCCCTTTCGTTTGAGCTTCCCATTTAACTGGAGCGAGGCCTACCTCCCCGACTCTTCATTCATGCGCGGCGTCTCAGTTTTCGGCGGCCTATTTATGCGTGTACGGACCGACGGACTAGGTTAATACACCCATAATTCCTCGACGCTTAGCATTACTTTTTAAAGTAATTTATCTATTTTAGCATTGTTTTTTAAGTAAACCTATCGGAGCTCGCATTGTTTTTTAAGGTAATTTAGCATTGTTCTAAGTAATTTAACGAATTTAGTATTTATTTAAGGTAATTTATCGATCTGAACAATATTTTTAGATAATCAATCTAACTTAACATTGCTTTAAGCAAATATTTGGAAGTTAGCCTTGTTTAAAAGGCAATTAATTATATTTAGAATTATTTTGAAGTAATCTATTCAATTTTTCATTGTTTTTGGATGGACATTTGTCGACCTTAGTGATTCTCAGGTAATTTAGTAAAATTAGTATAGTTTTTTAAGTCAATTCATTTAACTTATCTTTGCTTTTTGTGGGTAATTTTTAGACTTTGGGCATTTTCGGATAATTTATCAAAATTATCATAGTTTTTTAATTTAACTTACCTAATTTCGCATAGTTTTTGAGTAATTTATTAAACAAAATTGCTTCTTAAGCTAACCTTTCGAACTTACATTTATTTTATAAGGTAAGTTATCAAACTAAGCATTGCTTTTTATGTAATTTAACGATTTTGGCATTATTTAAGCCACTTGATGGAAGTCAGCATTGTTTTTAAGGTAATTTTCCTAACTTTGCATTATTTTTAAACTAATTTATCAACTTAGCAATATATTTCAATATTTCAATACAGTTTATCGAATTGAATGTTGTTTTTAAGTTAATTCATATAACACTTAACATTGTTTCTTAAGGCAATTTATCGAACTTAGCATTGTTTTTAAACAAATTGATCGAACTTAAGAGATCGTTTTTAAAAAGATTTGATCGAATTTAACTGTTTTTAAGGTAATTTATCTCACTTTGCATTGTTTCATAAGATAATTTATCGACCCTAGTATTGTTTTAAGATAATAAATCAAACATGTTTGTTTTCTAATGTAATATATCGAACTTAGTATTGCTTTTAAGGTAATTTATAGATATTTAGCAGTTTTAAGGCAAGTTATCGAATTTACCAATGCTTTTTAAAGTAATTTTTCGATTCTTAGCATTATTTTTAAAGTAATTTATCGAAATTAGCATTATATTTTCCGGATTTATCAAATTTAGCATTGTTTCAGTGTAATTTATTCAACTTCCAATTGTTTTAAAGGTAATTTAATGAACTAAGCATTGTTTTTTAATTTAATTTTTCGATTTTATCATTGTTTTTTAATGCATCTTTTTCAACTTTAGATTTGGGTCTTTCTTAATTTATCGAAAGAAATAAAGAAAAAGGACGTTGCTCTGACCTGATCGGTATGCGTCTGGTGGTATCTAGATTCAATGTGAATGCGATTTAAGTCAATCTCGCATGTCTGTTTCCAATTCTACTCAGATGTCACTGGTCACGATCATTAAGTACCACTGCTATGTCCGCGATGAGTGGTAATGCCTTCCTTAAGTTATTCTTGGTACACACGAGACACCGTACAGTTTCAGAAATGGAATGTCCCATCCGGTCTTCATACTGACCTATGAGTTGTTAGATCACAAATATAAAGATCTGGGAATTTTCATGATAACACGGTACGGTGGTGCATCCCACTATTACCTTTACATACTGCTATCCCATTACTTTTTGCACTACAACGTAGGAAAAATTACTCGACACTTCATGTGTTAAGAATAATTTTCCAAATTGCCACAATATTACTGTAAGAGCGCAAATTTATTAAATATTAAAACAATAGGTTTTTAAGCAATTTAGTTTTTATGATGGTGGGTACACTTATAAAAAGGGCTTTATTTTCCCCTCGCTTCCTCATAAAAATAAATAGGAAATATAAGCAGCTGCTATTTGCAAGAATGGGAAACATATTAATTAGACAGCTGGGAAAAAAGTTCTAAGTGTCACGAAACGTCTTTTGGATATCCATGGCCATTTCTGTGGAAATTATGGACAAAACTTCGCAGCAAACCTCATTTGTTAATAAAATTATCGCAGTTTCTTATAGCATCGAAGATTTAATATTTTTTTTTAAGGGGCTACTAAATCAGTAATGGAAACACCTATCTGTGTTTCCGAAGCGTTTCTCTTTATTTCCACCACTTCAGCACAGAGACAAGAAGATATTGTTTAGAGACTCCGCTATACGTGGGGATCAAGAGCAATCACCAGTAAGGATCGAATAGGGTCAGACAAACAGAAGAAATAGATTAAATACATAAATCACACGAAATTGCTTCCCACTACAGGTCTTGCTTGATATAGATCTTGGAATTGAGCCCATAAATGGTTACGAAAATTTCATGAATACGATCGACTATACTCACTCCAATCCTCGCCACCTTTTTCTCCCTGAACTACCAAAGACCCACTTCCCAAATAACGGCCGCGACTTGAAATATTAGGCTGAGTACTCACCTAAAAGTGCCTGGAAGAGTCTTGACTTGAAAATCCGGATCACCCTCTCGATGGCCAGCCTCAACTGCTTGTCCTGAGGCCGGGTCAGTCTGTTGTGGTAGTCCTCCAGCAGCTCAAGGGCTCGGTGAGCCTCTGCAGAAGAAGCAGAAAGTGAAATTTTTAAAAGGTATCTGGATTCGAGAAAAGAGATGGGCGAAATGACCGCTCTTGTCTTATTGTAAACAAAGATGAAACCGGCTATGACCAGTCATGACATGCCAAAAGGATCAAAACACGAGGGGCGAGAAGAGAGGAAGAATACAAAAGACGAGTATAAAGAGAATTAGTGCGAATAACATACAACAAATAAAAGATCCAACTGCTTTCAGCAGTTATTCAAAGAATTATTCAAATATTAAAATTTTTAATCTCCCTATGGTTAAAAAATGGCTCTTAATTATTCAGTTTGCAAGAGTTAATTACAAAAGAGTCCTTGCTCTTAACCCAGTTTGGGGATTCTTTAAGGACTCTTTACAGGATATATCTTTTGGTCCCGGGAATAAATTATTACAACTGAGTGGTTAGTTATCTGGAAGTTTTCAAGTTAGGCCACACTGAAAGTAAAGGACCTTATGGTAAATCGCCTCAACTATTTGAGTCTCAACGAAATAACCACAAATAAAAGAGTTCTTACTCTTTACCAAATCTTGGAATTCTTTCCGTACTCCTCATATGGTTAATTCTTGTATTACCGGTAATGAGGTATTGAAATGGATTGGCCAGTAATTCTGAGTTGCCTTCGAGGAAGGTCAACTTGCAAGATCACTAAGATATCTGATTTTAACTCCCTCCGAAAAGCAGAATTTTCTCACGTGCATCTTTTTGATAGAAAATTGTTATATAAAGTTTGTCCGGTGAATAAACGCAGATATTTTTGTAATTATGTGATCTCCATGGTTACGGAATTCGGTGGAATTATATAACGCTATGCGTAGCCTACGTGGTCTCTATAGCTCCAGCATTCTATATTTTTGCGTAGCCTATGTGGTCTCTTAGGCTACAGAAATTTGGTTGAATTATATAAAGCTATGCATAGCCTATGTAGTCTCTATATCTCCAGAATTCTATATTTATGCGTAGTCTATGTGGTCTCTTGGCTACATAAATTTGGTTGAGTTATATAACGCTATGCGTAGCCTATGTCCTCCATGGCTTCCTCTTTCTATATTTATGCGTGGCCTATGTGATCTCTCGGGCTATGAAAATTCGGTTGATTTAAATATAATCTGTAGTCAATCAAGGGAATACAGAATTTTTTATCTTTATGAAATTTTGCCGATATTTAGAATGTATCCCCAAAACATGGATTGATCTTTAGTGGTGACTCATTTTACCGTCTTCTGACCTAATCGATCTTTATGAAATTTTTAAGGCGCGATGCTTCCTGCCAAGGACCAGTTAATTTGAGGACTCGTAATCAGAAAGTCATCTTCTCAGGGAGGTCGGGTGGGGATGGGGATGGGGGGGTTGTTTTTATATTATGTTGGTACTTTTGCGCGAGATAGACATGATTATGTAGAATATTGCAAATAGATCAATCAGGTACGATTGCCAATTGGTTTAAATTAGGAAGCGATCTACACGCAAGGTGATTTAAGTCCGAACTTTTAAGGGCCGTGCTCTTTGTACATACTTGTTCATGGAAGCTGTTTTATGTATTTTAGGATTGACTATGTTTGTATGGAGCTTTAGTCGTCCTAATCCTTTCCCTATTTCTGTTCCTTCTACTTATCCTTTTCCCTCCCCTACACCTTTGTTTTTTTTTCCATTGATTAAAATAATTGAGTGGCAAAGCTACACTCGGAGATTGATTATTTATCTTTATGTTTTGGGTGCGGATACAATAATATTTAAATGAATCTTCTTTTATAGTTCCGTTTCTGTTTACCCAGGTCACTTCTTTTATTCCAATCTCAGGGAACCATGGGTATTATTCATATCAATTAAATCTCATCGAATTAAATTGTTCTATGCTATCTTCTTACGTCTTCCGGGTACATTTGCAAAGGGCATTGGCCCTTCTTTTTCCCTTTATCAATTTGTTGAAGCTCCAAGATATTGCGAAAGGCCACGCACACATATGCCTACTTGTGTTTATCAGAAACTTTAGCCCTCCATCAAAGTTGAAAAATTAATATACTGGGCCATTTCCAGTCGAACTGAAGAAAAAAAAACCCTCAGGTTTAATATCTCCTAACGCACCCCTGAAAATATCTACAAAACATTTAAAGCCTGCACTGCTATCTCTAGTCGGAATCAAGCCCCTAGTAAAAACAACAATTTCAAGAGATCTTTCCACTCCGAAACACCCTACCAAGAAACTAAGCGGCTCTACATATATAGAAGTTTAACTTGGCCTTGGCTAAACATTCATTGATGCTATGGAGGAGATATTTTAGTTTTATAGATCTACAGGTGGTGAAAGTAATGTATTAAGGACCCCGAGATTAAACCTCCCATTACCCCAAACAAAAATTGTTAACCTAGTTAAACTTTGCGTCACTGAAAATGTTTTTAATAGTGATATGGGTTTCTTCCGCCAAAAACATGGGCTGAGTATGGAAAACCTTTGTCACTCATTCTTGGCAATCTTTTTATGGAACATATTTGGACTCTGTCATTGGATTTAACAATTGGATTTATATATATATATATATATATATATATATATATATATATATATATATATATATATATATATATATATATATATATATATATATATATATATATATATATATAGAGAGAGAGAGAGAGAGAGAGAGAGAGAGAGAGAGAGAGAGAGAGAAAACATGAAAACCAAGCCCACTATTATTAAAGTCATCTTTATTTATCTGGATTTGAATGTTTCATCATCGGCACTTGACAAAAAGGGGTTTAGGGTTAAAATTTTTAATTTTATGAAATAATTAAAGAGAACAGTGCAATTTAGGGTTATTTAATACAACACTAAAAATTCATTAATTTAGGATACATTGTAGTGATTGGATGCTGTTTGATTTATATTTAAATAAGGTTTTAATTTTAGGATGAAATTCGATTCTAATATTCGTAGTTCGTTGGGATGGAGGGTATCACTGAGTATTTTAAAGTTACCCAAACTTATTTTGTTTAGAACCAGACCGGTGCGGTTCGAACTTCCCCGATGCTGCTCGATGCGACAACGGATTGACCTAATGGTCAAACCGATATAAGATGAATAACAAGATTCACAACTATATTTTAAATTACAGGGCAGCGACAAGGGAATAGAATTCGGTCTTTATACCTCAAGTAGGATCCAATAGTATGGCTATTTTTTAATACGAATTTGGTTTTTGAGTCTTTGAGATATGGACATAATATATTTTGCTTCTTCTTGACCTCGTTATCAAATTCTCTCGATTGTCTACCAAAGTATAGGAGACTAATGAAAATAGATAACTTCTCTACTATATTTTTATGTTGGATTTTCATGATAATGAGAATTAAGAAACCTTTTAATGTGTTTATTCACTAATGAGTCAGGGTAGCAATTTAAAAAAAAAAATGTTTTAAGAATGGTGAATAAAAAGCAGCAGTCTCGATGAAGAACATATATTGTAGGCTCGGTCGATAAGGGTTTTTACCGAGAATAATTTAAGGATTCCTGCCAATAAACTAAAGAAGCTTGGCCCTAAAACTCTAAAGCCTATAGAATGAAGTTTCATACTTTGTTTTAGAATGTTTTATATCTATATCCAAAAATGGGAACGTATAATTTTTCTCGATCTTTATTGTATAATTTATGCTTCAATGTCTAGAAATTTAAAAGTATTTAGGGAATTTTTTTGCCTGTTCTCGCAATTTCATTAAGACAAATGTATCATCCACGTTGTGTCTTTAATAGATATGTTTATATTCAATATTAGAGTTATTGAGCCAAAGTAGCTAATAATGACATAATATGTTCGCGAAGGTTGGCACAAGTGGTAGGCCCATCCACACCCCTTCTTTTTAGACGTAAAATTCTTTATTAAATATAAAATACGAATTTAAGACAGTCATTTTAAAAATGGCTTAAAAGATTTTTGGGGGTGACAAGAATTTAAAAGATAGTTTATACAAATTTTGATGGTTTCATCTAACGCAATATTTTTGACTAAGTTTTCGACGTAATAACTCACCATTACGACGACGTCAACAGCGTCCGAACGGGTGCACAAATCTCACACAATTATTTGGAATTAGCTATGGTGTAGTCTTTACAGGTAAGTTCGGAAAGGATGGGGACTAGGAATTTTGATTAGTCCATATGAGGGTGTATTGCATGCGGAAATAAAGGGGCGGTGTGGAACTCCTTCCTTATGGGTTTTAGGTTTCCCATATATTATACGAGGAACGGAGCACGATAAGCGTTTCGATCTTCTCAATGAATCAAAATTTGAATAATGGGTTTTTTCACTTTATTGCGATTCATCGTACATGGTTCTACAATTAGGTCAATCCATTGTCGCATCGAGCAGCATCAGGGAAGGTCAACCCGCACATGGTTGATTCTAAACAAGCCAAATCCCTACCCCATCCGAGATCACAAAAAAATATGTAAGTCTGAAATTAATTTTGGTAACTTTAAAATACTCAGTAATACCTCTCATCCCAACGAACTACGAATATTAGAATCGCTTTTCCTCCTAAAACTAAAGCCTAATTTAAAATATAAATCAAACAGCAACCAATCTTATCATTGTATCTTAAATTAATGGAATTTTTTAGTCTTGTATTAACTTAGCCTAAATTGCAGAGGTACAAGTGTTTTTTTCCCACGTTTCCATTCATATGTGGATGTCTCCAAGCTTGGCCGTCTTGAGTACTTCTTGCGATTCTGGCTCGATCTTTTCATTCGTGTCAAAACAACACACCTTCAGTCGGAATTTCAGCTTAGGGTACAAGAAACAATCTCAGAGGTGGATATAAGGTGGGTAAAGAGTGACTACCTCGTTTTTTTTTTAGGTTAGGAACTGCCTGGCAACATCGGTGAGTAGGCGGGTTGTCAAGATGGAGATCCCAGTCGTTGGCCTATTTTTTTCCTGATGTTGAGGACGGATATTCTCCCTTGGCTACTTCACGACTTTACAGTAAAACTTTCTGTTGAAAGTTCGACCTCGGTGGAGGATTTCCGAGTGGATAAATCTTTAGATGTAAGAGAACCGCCGGTCAGTTGCACTTGATATTATTGCAAATTTGACACTCTTTTCTCTGACGTTTTTTGGTGCTATACTCATGAATACTCTCCCAGAAGGCTCCTCATCTTTGAAGGACTTTCATCCTTTCTTGAAACGCTTGACAACAAGTCAACAGACCTAAGTCGCGTGCTCTCAATTATTTTGAATTATGACCTTATGACCTTCAAAACTCAACAAGTGGGGAAATTCGACCCATACTCTGCTTTTAATAATTCTCGGACTAACCTTAGAAGGACCTTGTCAATTATATCACTCGAAAGAAAATGTAAAACAACATAAGGGTTTCAATTTTCGTTAGAATCGGCCGAATAGTTACGACGTTATTGCCCCCAAACATATTGAAAGCTAAAATGGTTACCATCCGACTGACCGATGACCTACGAACCGATATAGTAACCTATAGAATCGCGAGCACGCGACTAAAAAATGTTCTGCTTGTGAGTTAACAAAGTCAACCAAAGCTTCTTAAAGAAACCAGGATGCTGGTTTTTGGTTCCATGAGTTTATCCATTGGAAAATCGCAGAACCACCATGATAAAAATGTTATTTATAAACGGCGCTGCTCGTTTCACTTTGTGGTAGTCGGTTGTACTGCATCCGGTGTTCATCAACTATTCAAGGTCTTGGAGCTTGATTTTTAGGTAGCACCTCCTAAATCCATTCTGATTCCCCTCCTAAGTGGATGGAAATTTTCTGATACATTTAATCGCGTAGAAATATTAAAGGGAAAATGTACAAATCAGTTGCAAAACTCGCAATGCTAAAAGGAGCTGTGATCTGAGCAGTAGTAACAGAATATTAGTAGTTGTAATGAGAATATTAGGATAGATGAACGAAATGAACAGAGATGAATAGACTTAAAATATGGGTGATTAGAGGAATATCAAAAGTAAAAAGATAGGAAAATAGCATAAGAGAAAGTATACGAAATTTAATAAGGTAGTAAAAACATGTTATGTGTGAGAATCCGATAGAAAATTCGAGGTGTAGAGAAAGAGGAAAAGAGAGCGAAACGGAGATGATGGATTTTATCTAAAAGGATTTTAAGAAAAAGGCTGCTTGATTAACCGAGGAAGAACACCAATAATAATTACAACTACAGAATAAAGATCAATAAAAATCCTCAAATTCATTCAAGGACAGCACTTGAAAGCTGCCCTGTGGGATCTCGAATTCGACATTAATTTTTGAGTTGCTCCTTAGAATTTAAGGTTGCCGGCCTTGTTTGATTACGAGTGGAATTCTGTATGCATGAAGGTATTTATTTCATAGTGATTATTTCTGTACACTATATTTCAATACCCCATACAAAGGGTTACGTACCACCCTATACTGATAAAGAAATTTGAAGTGCTTTAATTAACAGAGGTGCATATATAGGGAGGAGAAAGGATTTTAATTATGCATTAAGCTTAAAATAGTTTGGACCAATTTTGTTTATGTAAAAAATATTCTCTAAATCCTGTGGTTAGGACTGCAGACCAGGGACAATAAGAACAATGAGAGGAGCCCACAACAAATCAAGGGCAGGACCATAAACCCCCCTCCTTCATAAGATAGGTGAATACCCCCCTTCCCCCGGATGTTATATTTTGGTCCGTGGCCTTGAGCTGCTTTAATTCGAGAGAGCAACATTTGTTTGCCTGACCACAAACGCTTGTCTGCGCGCCAAAGAACATGTGCGGATGCATTTTGTAAAGTTTCATGTGCGCCTTCATTCTCTTTGTATGTATTTCTCTCTTTAGCTTGTCTGTGTATCCATGTGAATTTGAATGCTGTGGTTTGTGCATCTGTTCGTATAAATCGTTGTTCGAAAAAGAGTGGGAGTAGATGCAGTTGTATATTGTAGAATCAAGACCAGCAAAGACCCTTAGGTACGCTCTACGGCTAATAATAGTTATGCCTGACTCTCTTTTCTTTGTAAAATCGGAGGTATTGTGAGCTTGGTGTCCTCCTTTGGATAGTTTGGGTACAAGCGTCTGCCTTGGGGTGTAGCGATTTCTTAGCTCCGTTCCGGACGTGATTTCTTACCATGGTAAAATCCGACCCCTTTGGCTATTAGGCCTACACTGATGTGTCGGAAACTATGAGAAACTCTCGCTAGATATATAGAATTTCTTTATCAAATTAGAGCACATGATATATATTTAAATTTATATGAAAAAGTTAAATTATTAAATTATTTTCAAAATTTGCTACAAAAAATTAACCTAGAATAAAAAAAATGCATCCACACAATTTTAGGCCTATTTCTTAAAAGTTATTTTCCCCTTTTAAAAAATATCAATTGGTATTATATACAATTGGTATAACAATTATAATGGCACAAATATAGGTAGTATGCAGGTTATGTTGGTCTTAAACCCGTTTATGCCCTATGGGAAAGAATCATGGACAAACTTAAGATAAAAAAATAAAATAAATTATAAAAAAGAGCAACTAGGGCCTATCAAGTAAACTTTAAGGAGACCCGGAGCTCTTGTAGATGTTCATAAACCCTGGTGGACGATGAGTTTTCTTTCCATTATGATAAGTACTTGAACAAAAAGCGAGAAAGCAGAATAGATTTTGAGAGTTCTCCTTCGCTTTCTACTGACATGATTTACGTTCTGAAAATTAATGCAGAAAGATTTTCAAAGTAAATAATAAAGCACTCTTTTTGTTGCCTCGGTGGTCTCCATTTTTTTCCCTAGAGCTATTCTTATTAAAAATTTTATAGCTAGGTAAGTTAAATTACCCAATATATTATTTTCTATCCATGTCTCCATAACTGCAATGATATCGAAATCTGTCGCAACTAAATGCTTCAATTCTTCGATCTTGTTTCTCAACCTGGGCGCGTTTGTGTAAAAGCATGACAAATTTTGTGTTAGATTTCTAGATCTTTGATTCTGTGCATGATTATTACTTTAATGCGAACAACCCTCTCTTATCTGCTATCCATTCTCTGATGAGGTCGTGACGGAAAATCCATCAAATAATTATTTATTAGGCTTCCCGGTTTCGCCGAGCCTATTCAGTTCTGGTGTCCGTCTTTCCAGAAAAGCTCACTGCGCTCGTATAACTCGTCCCATATATTTATGAAGGGCGTCTCTTCTTCTTGGCAGAGCTCTTTCATGGAAACCATTCGATGCACCTATTCTCGGAAGGATACTTGTAAACGCTACGCTCCTATCCTTTACTTGCAGCGTTTTCATCAACTAGCATTACCTAGCCAGGTGGTTCTCGGGCGTTATAGATGACATTCTTGGTACGTAGATACGTAATATATGTAAACTATATCTTGGGTAGATCGGTTTGTGAAATCGTCCACCGAATCGACCAAATCCACAACTCTTCCCCCCGTAGCAATATCTACCCCTCCACTCAAGGATCATCCACGGGCCGAATATTGACGCAGTCGAATCGACTTGAATGGAAGGCGTCCGTGAATACCCAAACCACCAATATTTCGTATCACATACGCAAGGAAATTATATTAAGTCGCGGGTTTCCCACACAAGCTACCATTAACTGGATTTTATTGTATTTTACGACACGAGTCAGAAGATGAGAGAAGGATTTTAGTAATGCCATTTACTAGATTCCTTTTTAGCTTGACTGGCTTAAACATTGATTGCGGTCTTATTCGGAAGTGTCTTATTGGAGCCACATCGGTTGTGATTAGTCGCGGATGGAGTTGCGGTTGTATTCTCCTTTACTTTATTTGACTGTTCTTTGTAGGTCGCATGTTTCTGCGCCGAGGGGGAAGCGGGCCTACCCTCGACGCGGGAGCGTGCTTCCTTCTTGTAGACTGTTTGCTTTGTTTTCTTTTTTATTTGTTGTTATTTTTTTAGCCTGTGTCCATTTTTATCTTTACTATTTGTATTTACATATTTTTTTTTTTAACCTAGTCTAGTATTAGATTGTGGTGTGAGTACGGCGACTTTTGCTCTAGGAGGTAGTCGCCAGATGTTTTCTTAAAAAAAAACCCCACTTCTGTCCCAAATGAGGGAAAATATATTGTTATTGATGCAACCAATGACGATATTTTTGCCCAATTAAGGAGGTTAATAGCTGTTACTAATAGCTAGGTATGGGAAAGATTGCTAAAATTCTCGTCATTGCTGATTGCCGAAAGTGAACGAAATACATTGAAAAAATGTCCAAAGAAAACAGTGGCAAATTTCGTTCTTTTGAGTTATCTTCCCATTTTGTACGAATTTGTTCTTGATATTTTGATACACTTGACACACGCATTTACAAGCAGGTACACAAGAATCATTTGGACGATAATAGGCCCATGGAAACGACGAGGATGCTATAACGAGATTATTTATTAAACTAGCTCACTATATAAGTATATGCAGCATTTTATTTATTCTCTTCCTCGAATGTAATCTTACACTTTGTATTAATCAACTTATCCCTTATTCCATTTAATTCCTTAAAATTTATATTTTGTAAAATTAATCAATAAAATTATTGCATGTTCGCTCGTGGATCTTTTTTTTTTATTTAAAAGGGTCCTTTCCACATCTGGTATCAGATTTATCTCCAATCCCTTAAATTCATTGCAATACAGAACTTAAAACACGCTACCGTACCTCTTTGAGGCTCAGCGGGAATTGAATACATAGCGCGTAACGAGATTGATTGACCCGGTTGAAGGCAAAGAAACCTTTCAAGGATTAATCTCTTATAAATCAGTCGATATTCCCCTCCTTCCCTTCTATTTTCTATTTCGTTCTCTAATTACACACCGGAGAATAAGTCTCTGCCTGATACAGTGGGGAGGTAAACTCAAGAGCAGAAGGTGTTAAAAGTCACCGGGCATATTATGGATTAGGCTGACAACGGATGAGAACTAGCTATGTGCAATATTCGGACACTCTCAAATGAAACAAAGCCCCCAAAACAAGAATAAGAACTTAAAAGGGCATAATAAAACATCAGTGATCTCAGCAAAGTATAAAAAGAAAGAACTAGGCAATTGAACAAGGTCTGCTGACCAAAAGTCGGGGGGGGGGGCTCTTAAATATTTTGATTTATGACCTTACGGCCTTCAAAACTTTCAATAATTCCCGGACTAACCTTGAGAGGACTTTGGCAATTATATGATTCGAAAGAGAATGTAAAAGAACATTATATTTTCGAATTTCGTTAGAATCGGCCCAATAGTTATAGTGTTATTGCCAAATAATTCCCCGACTTACCTTGGGAGGACTTTGACAATTATATCATTTGAAAGAGAATATACAACAATATAAGGGTTTCAATTTCGTTGGAATAGTTATGATGTTATTTCCAAAACAAAATAAATTCCCAGGCCAACCTTGGGAATACCTTGGCAATTATATCTTTCGAAAGAGAATGTAAAACAAGTGGAGGGTTTCAAATTTCGTTAGAATCGGCCGAATAGTTATGGTGTTATTGCCAAAACAAAATAAATTGCCGGGCCAACCGTGGGAGGACCTTGGCAATTATATCGTTCGAAAGAGAAAGTAAAATAACATAAGGGTTTCAAATTTCGTTAGAATCGGTCGAATAGTTATAATGTTATTGCTAAAACAAAATAAATTCACGGGCCAACCTTGAGATGACCTTGATAGTTATATCGTTCGAAAGAGAATGCGAAACAACATAAGGCTTTCAAATTTCGTTAGAATCGGCCGAATAGTTATGTTATTGCGAAAACAAAATAGATTCCCGGGCCAACCTTGGAAGGCCCTTGGCAATTATATCGTTCGAAAGAGAATGTAAAACAACATAACGGTTTCAAATTTAATTAGAATCGGCCTAATAGTTACAATATTACAATAAAAGAAACAAAATGGGGATCGACCGACTTAGAGTCACCCGCGACTAAAAACAATCACATTCTTTTGAAGGTAGAAACTAAAAAAATACTAGCTTTGTAACATTAGAAAAGAGGGGAGACACTTAAAAACGCCAATCGAAAGATAGTTTTTTGGCTATCTGAGAGAACGCTTATTTTAAGTGTTACCTTCCCGTGTATGTGAGAAGAGCTGCTTCCGAGGGCTTTGAGGAAAATTGTGTTTGCCAAAAATAGCCTTTAACCGCATATATATATATATATATATATATATATATATATATATATATATATATATATATATATATATATATATATATATATATATATATATATATATTAGTGTAGTTGGGTAGCAGTCTTTCTTGAATGCAAATTTTGTTGAAGACCATTGTGGGAAGATGCCTCAATGCGGAGAGTGAATGCCCAGATAGGTATAAAATAAGCGTAATCGGCTCATACATTCGCCGAGCATATAAATGCTGCTCTACGTGTGAACTTTTCCATCAAGAGATAGCAAGAGTAAAACAAACACTCGTGAAAAACGGTTTCTCAAA
This sequence comes from Ceratothoa steindachneri, assembly GCA_963969495.1. Classification (NCBI taxonomy): domain Eukaryota; kingdom Metazoa; phylum Arthropoda; class Malacostraca; order Isopoda; family Cymothoidae; genus Ceratothoa; species Ceratothoa steindachneri. The sequence continues at coordinate 107,541,571 of OZ018324.1, read as the reverse complement.
CAGCATGATTGACAAACAACTCCAATCATTTTTAAATAATCATTGCATAGATACGGATAAAACTGAAAGTAATCAGGGAGAAGTCAATAACATCAAAGTGTATTACAGAAACCAGATGTCCACGGCCTATAAAGTAGATGAAAAAACATCAAGGAGATTATTAACCGTAACATCGAGGAGATTATCAACCGTAACATCAAGGTTAAAAATCAAACGGATAAAATTCAACTCATCATTTATTATAAAACAACAAAAGCCAGCAATCTCCTGATGAAAAACAACAGCTGCCCACACTCCTCGAATCTCAAGTCAACCAACATAGTTTACGAGTTCACCTGCCCCGATAAAGACTGTAAGCTTTATAACAACTCAAAATATATTGGCATGACAACTACTACACTTTCGAGACGTTTAACTATGCATCTGCAAAGCGAATGGCCTAAAAACATATGGAGAGTGTTCATAACATTAACCTAATGAGAGATATGCTAGTTGACAACACCGTTATTAAAATAAAAGAGGTTAATACAGCTAGGCTGAACATCTTAGAAGCTATATTAATAAGCGAAGATAAGCCGGCCATCAACAGTCAAGCGACAAGCTAAAATCGAACATTAAAATTTTTTTAAAATTCCACTCACCGAACTGACCCGTTTCCTCTAACGTTACACTCAACCTAGGCAGAATAATAGCTACTTAAAAATCGTTAGAGGAAAACTAAAACTACAATATAAACTTCGAAAACCAAATAATTGACGAACTAAATGAACGGATTGAGAGGACTTTCCTATACCACTACGTAGGAGAGGAACGCTATGCGAACGAAGGGTTTAACGCCAAAATCACAATCGAGGAATTAAAGAATACCATTTCAAATTTTAAACAAAAGGCCCCTGGGAAATCGGGCCTCACCAGAAAAAAAACTATATAGAAGCACCGGATAATATACTCAACGGGATAAAGAACGTATTTAAAGCCTGTATAAACACGGGATACTTCCCCGATAAGTAAAAAATAGCCAAAAGGATATTCATACCGAAACCGGGAAAACCCCCTTCGGAGGTCGAAAACTTCCGACCTATATCCCTTCTCGACTTCATCGGGAAGGTGTTTGAAAAAATCACAACACAAGATTAAATGAATATCTCACAGAAAACAATCTCTGAAACAATCAACAATTCGGCTTCAGAAAGAACAGGAATACAGAGATGGCCCTCAGCGTGATTACAGAAAAAATAAGCAAAGTGAAAGGAGAGAAATGCAGTATGGACATTGTATGCTGGGACGTATCGAAAGCATTCGATAAAATCTGGCAAAGAGGCTTACAACATAAAATTCTAAATCTGGAAATGAACAAGTATTTGGAACGAATTTTATGCGACTACGTCATAGAAAGATATGCATACATAGACACTGGGAATTACTAAGGTGAAAGATTCAAACTTAATGTGGGCCTCGCTCAAGGAGGGTGCATAAGTCCTTCGCTATACTCAGTGTATACCTTGGACATTCCCCCACCCAGGAACGAGGGCTGTGTGAACATACAATACACAGATGATTTCACTCAATTAATTCCCTGTGTTTATCGGAACCCTCAGACGCAGGTCAGAGTAACGGCAACAGAAATAGAAAATCTAAACGAGTATGAACGCAAATGGAAAGTTAAAAAAAATAAAGATAAATTTAAAATTATACTTATGTATCGCCAAAAAATATCCGACGTTTACGTAGATGGGGAGCGATACAGGTATAATGGTGAAGGCAAGATTTTAGGCCTAACTATTACCAAAAATGGTTACAAGAAACACGTGACCGAAAGAATAAACAAAGCACGAGGCATGTTAACTTTACTCTACATATTAAGAAATCTAAACATGAAAAATAAAAGAAACATCTACCAGGCCATGATGTAGCCTACCTTGATATATCCAACAATTGCATGTATACGGTTTCAAGAAGCAATCTATTAAGATGCAACGTATACAGAATAAGGCAGTATACATAATTACGAACACGCGACGATTAGAGAGGAAACAACAAAGATACTTACACATCGAAGCGAAAATAAACCATTAAACAAAATAATTGAAAAAAGAGCCAAAGAAATCATAGAAAAAACACAAGAAGAAATAAGAGATGAACTAAATAATCAAATAGCACGGGGGGCAGGATGGAGACAACATATGCTGTTTCCTAGTGCTAAAAACGAAGCGGACCAAATGGAAGAGGAGGAGATTTACGTGTAAACCAAATAAGGAAACCCGATTGTGTCAAAAATTTCCCGAATAATGACAAACTCACCGGATTGGACTTGATACCCACAAGGAATGACAAAACTGACCAAAAAGTGCAAATGAACGAAAAAGGAAAAGCAACATGAATAAAGAAAAGAATTAAACAAATAAATAACCAATGAACATGAGCGCACACAACAGATACAGATACGAAATTATGCTACAAAAATCATACAAACTCGAGTTATAAACATAGCAGGAAAACAGATAACGCTAACAACGGTTTGAACGCCATCTCATACACACATAACATAATAACAAAACAACCACATAAATAAACAAACAGACACCCTTTAACTCTAACTTATTTCGAACTTAACTCTAAAATTAGTTTAGCGTGACCTACACGCAACTTGCACCTCTCTGCAAACCTCCAACTTCCTTCCACTTCAATCATCTTCATCCTTTAACGCTATCCAAAGATGGGCCAAACACTAACTCTAGGGACAGGAACAGCAAATCGTAACAATTAAAAGCTAGGAAAACATAAAAACACCGTGGTCCGGGTCCCACGTTAAGCAGATCCACAGGCCAACTTGGTCAACTTTCAAGCCTTAGACTTTATTTCAGTCTGTTCTATTCTTAATTCTTTCACCTTTCCCTGTTGTGGGTGCGAGTGAAGTTCGGATGCGAAAAGAGAAACGGAGTGGAAATGTGGGTTGAAAGAGAAATGTTAGCTGGCAACACATGGTTTAAAAAGAAAGAGCACAATATGCCTGGGAAAGACTGGGTAGGCAGGTGAGAGAAAGGATGATTGAAGATCAAAGAAGCATGTTAGACTATGTTCTAAAAGGAAAAGATAATGCGAATACTTTTGGATGTAGATGCAAAGAGGAGAATGGCGGTCGACTTATCCGACCATCACCTAGTGATAGCAGAAGTGAATGGGTTGGCAAACGAAGGAGCTTGCTAGAGAAGGAGGTGTTAAGAGTGGAGAAGCTGAAAAAAGCGAGCTGAGGACCTTGTACATGGGCGGATTCGGGTTCGGTGTTTGGCACCGAGCCCAGGTTCGCCCATATGGACATATGGAAGGTCCTACCATCTGGGGCTGAGTTGCCTCAGAGACCATGTCCATCATAGGGGGGGACCTCCATGTGCCCCCCCCCGTCCCAGGACATCACAGGTCCGATTGGTTCCATCGTCTTTAGTCGGGTAAGAGAGGGGGGCACGTACGGTGCCCCCCTCTAAGCTCAAAATTCGGGCACGTAGGTCTTTGTAGGGAAGAGGCCGATGGCCCCTGTCTTCCCTTCTCCTCCTAAGGGCGTTGGCCCTATAGTGCGGAGGGAGCGGTCAATTATGGGCCGCCTGCCTCTCTTGGCAGTCCCCTTGGAAAGTTTAGGGGGACTGCCGCTGGAAAGAGGGAGGCACCCGAGGGCACCTCCAGAGAAGGTAGTGAGGGGGAGTCCCCTACACCCATAGGCGAAGGAGAGGAGTAAGCCTCCTCTTCGGTTAAAGAGTTTTGTAGAGTCTCTTGTGAGAGCACAAAAGGGGTGGGGGACTCCATTTTTTCACAAGAGCTGCCAGAAGTCGGCTCCGTCGAAGGTGAGGTGGAAAGTGGGAGGGCTCGATTCTTTGAATTCTCATTATCGGGCATGGGGACCCTATTAGTTATACGGGAAGCAAACGCTCATCACCCCACGCAGTAGCTCGCTCTGCAAGGGGTCAGTACGGGGCCAGAAGAACTACCTGCCGGCATTTGAGGCCACTCTTCCAGCCTAGTAGCCTGGCAGCCCATTGGCATGGTGGCTCCACCTTGGGCACGGCGTAAAATGAATAGAGATTGAAAGGGAAAGTAGTGAAGGTGTGGGTGGAGATGAAGCAGGTTGTTAAAAATCCACGACTCCAGACCAGAGCTCAGGAGTGAGGGAACGTTGTCCCCTCCACTCTCAGCCCCGATCCGGGATAGTTGGGTGATAGGAAGCTGGTCGGTATTTACCCTGAGAAATTAGAGGTCAACCAGAGAAAGTTGAAGGAGAGATTGTAGGGAAAGTGAGGAAGTAGGGTAGAAGCGCAAGCTGTCAAGGTGGCCAGGAAGGCAAATCGCTGCCCCCCTTACGAGGCCCCGAAAGACGGACTCACCACCACCTTCAGGGGGTTACCTCATGTAAGTCTAACGACTCTGTGGAGGCACGCGCCCGTTTCGCTTTACGGGATACGATCACGCCGAGGGAGGGATGAGGAGTCCTGGTTTTAATCAAGGCTACGTGTGCTCCATCTGTGCAACCTCTTCTAACTAGTGGATTGCCGGAGGGGAGGGGGGGGAGTTAAGACCCGCAGAAGGGTTCCGAAGGGGCGCGGAAACGACCGGACTTGTAGGGCTGGAGGAGCTAGGAGCAGAGGGTGCCTTTTTGAAAATTAAGGCAAAATAAATCCTAGGCAGCGGCGGGCGCGCCAAAACCAAGGCCTTAGCCTCGCGGAATGAGAGACAATCCACAACCTGAACGGCTAGGATTTCCTTCTCGGGAAGATACGTACCACATTGCTTAGAGTAAACAGGGCCCGATTCTTTGCAATTGACACACTTGTGCATATACTATAAGGACTTATCGTGTATGGCCTTGGAACAACTCACAGACTTTTCGGGTAAAACCGATTTTGCACGTCTAGATGATCGATTGGTATGGCCTAAGCGGTGGCATTGTTATTACCTCCGCATCAGTATCAGTGGCACGAATGCCTCAATGTGGTAGCGATGCCAATCGGCCCGCACCAACTTAGTGAGCCTTTCACTCTCGAACGTGACGATGAGTGTAGGAGTGGGTCTCGAGGCCCTTTCCTATTTTATCATTACGCGTTCGAACTTGACCACTCCGTGATTGAATAGCTATTTGGCGATGTTTTATAAGGAGTAGTCACTGAGTTAACTCGCATAAACCACTCTTTATTTAATTAACTTCATGCAAGAGTGCGACGTCATTCTCAACGCCGAACCATTAGATGATCGAAGGGCACTAATCATGGCTGGCTTGAAAGGGCCCGACACATTCACCAGAAGGATCCGTAGAGCGAATAAGTAGGAAGCGTTTGAAGCCAGCGGGCTCAAAAACGCCAGGCAGGAGGTTTCTGAATGAGGGGCCCCGATGAAATTAAAGCTCCCCTCAGCGCACTTGCGATTTTGTCTGCCCCTCCACCCTAGGGCGCCTTCATCGCGTCCGTGGACCCCTTTGTCTCGCAGCTCCCTCGTAGGGAGAGGAACCCTTAGTCCTCTTTGACTTCTTGTTCCTTTTCTTTTTAGGAGAGGATGTCGTTGAATGAACACGCCTCTCTCCATCCACGAAAAGGGACCCAAGGCCTATCGGACCGGCTTCAGCAAGATGCTTCTCCGAAATGGATAAGGACTTATCTGTAAAGGACATTTGTCGGGGGAAGAGGTCCCTCCTCTCCTCGTGAGTCCTCGGCTCCCCGAGCCGCATGAGAAGCAAACACAGGGGCGGAATAAGGGTGGGTGTTTGACTGCAAGCCCAGGTTTGCCCTGATGGAAGATCCTACCATTTGAAGGTAGTGTAACCTTTTGGGCCATGTCCAGCTCATGGGGCTTCTATATGGACATTCTCCCTAGGTATCACTGATCGCAAACGAGGATTTTTCAGTCCTGTAGTCATCTGTCTTTTTGGCCCAAAATCCATCATGAAAGAAAGGGGGGCAGGCAGGCTGGGTCCCCTTTAAGCTTTATATACGTGCATGCATTTCACTACAGGGGAAAGTTCAACGGGCCCTACTATCATTTGCCCCTCTAAGGGGATTGGCCCTATCGAGCTGCTCTCTGTGAAAGGACGAGGCGAGGACGTACCCAGAATTGCCAAACCCACGTTACACTCGTTATGACGATCTCAACAAAGGACCCACTGATAGTTTTGATGTATTTAGACATGTTTTAACATATAAATATGTGTTTAAGTTGTTATACTAATTAATGTAGCCGCCCTCGTCGGCGAGCACGCGCTCAAGGCGATAAATGAAGGCCCCGCACGCGTTGTACACTCGGCTGGCGGTGGACTTCATATCACCCACATTGCTGTGGTGCATCTTGTTGGCCTTGCCTTCGAAATGCTCTTACACGTTGTAGTCGCTGAGATTGAGGTCGGGCGACTGCGGCCTACAAAATTCCTTAGACCAGAAGTTCATGTTCGACCCCAACCACTCTTGACGGTTTTTGCAGTGTGGGCCGGGGCACCGTCCTCCGGAAAGACTTAGTACGCCTTCTTCGTAATCTTTCTCATCTAGGGCAGGATTTTCGTGGCCAATATGGCGCTTTAATTGGCCGCGGTGAGATTGTTACCTGACACGAACCACACAGGCGGCATCTTCTCGCTATTCGAAGCCACGACGCTGAGCATCATCAGAGAGGGGGTGCTTGGTCGTGGACACGTAGAGGACCTTAGAAACGTCCTGGCGGAAGCTTAGCGTTCGTTCTGATTGCTGTTGACTGGATAGGCAGTGAAGGGTTTTCATCAGGAATAAATGAGAATTTGATTGCATGACTGTTCAAGTTGTTGAGAAGGCGACGACAGCGCTCTCGATGTTGTTTTCGCATACGGTCGGTTAACAGAGGCCTTTCTACGCACCTCAAGCTCTTGCCGCCCTCCTCCCTGAAGGCCCTGGACACTGTGGCCACAGAGATGTTTTTCTTCGTGAGCACCATCATTTTGAGCCTCGGAGTACTTTCGAATGCCTTTCTCAAAACCAAACGGTTGACAATTTGAGGTCTGCCCGAAATAGGTCAATCTTTGAGATCTTTCTCGTTCTTGAACTTCTCTGCGACTGTAACCCGGCTGACGGTGAGAGGCATGGTGATATCGGACTTGTTGTGGCCCGCGCCCCTGAGAGCAGAGATCTCGATTCTTTTCAATTCTATCTTGCCACGCCTACACACTGCACACAGTAGAAAAGACGTTTTAATGAGACATTCTGGCAAGTACAAATTTAAGTTTGTTTGACGGAACCTTTTCTATCATACACGCAAACGAGAATAACGGGACTTTGGAAAAACCCTGTACTGCCGCTGGTGCTGAGATACAGTCGTCAAAGAGTGACTGCAAAGAAGGGGGTGAGGGAAAAGTTACCTCACCCGTAAACACTGGAGAGGAGGAAACCTCCTCCCAGCGAGAATACAGTTGGAGCGGACACTAAAAATGCATAGGGACACCACCTCCTTTTATGAGGTGTAGCTGCCCGAAGGCGCTGCAAAGAGGAAGCCCCTTTGCGCCATATAAGTGGTGAGAGGTGAGCACCTCCACAGGTCGAAGAGGTGTATCCTTTATTCGCGTCCTAGCCGACACCTTGCGAGGGTGTGCTCTCGGTCGCCCATTATTTCCTTCTGTTGTAGCCATACTAACAGCATGGAAGAAAAAATATATGGAAAGCAGATCCTATAACCCCCAATGCCTTGGGAGGTTAAGAGAAATTTCTCCATAGGATAAAAAAATCCAGAATATAATCCTTTACACATCCTTGGCCTACGAATTCGAGCTAAGTTGGATCTTGGCAACCTGGCCATCCATTCAAGCGAATTTATTCTCGAGTTTTGACCATATAGGATGGTGCCAACGTAGCCACCTTATACATGTACTTGAATAGGATGAACAGAGTCAACGTCGCATCGCACCCCGTACCTAATACTGCCCTCAACTAGTGGGCTTTCAGTACTCGCAGCAGGTAGGGACCTCACGGTATACAGCGCCGCTCGAGCAAGGACTTATAAGAGGACGGGAGTGGGCCGAGCAGCCAGAATCCTTGTGGAGAGAAGAGGAAGTTTGGAATGGAGTAGACGGGTCCGTAATAGAGAAAACTAGAGATAGGCGGGTTCACTGACGATTAGGGTGGGTGATCACCTATTTTTATCATACCCCTGCCCTAGGTGATCTTGAGATGGCGTGCAGTCTACCTAGACACCAAGTCTAGGGAACTAAACTCTGTCCAGGTAAGAACAGTTCCTTCTGGTACCATGTGCGGGTGGATAAAAGTTGAAGGATATAGTCGGAAAAAAATATAGCGCTGAGAAGAGCGAGAGGGAAGCGCACCAACAACTTTCCTAGGCCCCCATCACTGAGAGAAGAGGGTGTCCTCAATTTGCGCTCAGGTCGGAAGGATGAGCAGCTCTTCCAGGTGCTAACTGTAATAGTCTACACGCTACAGAGGGTACCCACTTGCGGGGACAAGGCAGAGAACTTTCACCTAGAGGAGGGAAACAGAATTTTATACCGGGTGCACTCAAATTCACATGAAATTCGGGTGGGGGTGGGAGGTGGGGGGCTCATAAAACCACTTCCGTGATTGGACCTTACGTTGACACAGAGGCATTAGTTTATTCGGGTTTTTTTGTGGGGAAGATAGATTTCCTGGGTCCATGGTGCCATTGGTCTCGTTCACGTTTATAACGCAGTCCTCTCATTCGCGATCCTCCTCTATACTCGAGTTTTTCTCTTTTAAACTTTTGCATTCAAATTACTCTTTGTTATGAAGTTTTTCTTTTCATCTTTGCTGAAGCTCATGTCACAAATGATGACCTTCTATTGTCCACTGAGGGTTTTGGGTAGCGAGGATTGTCATTCCAATTCCGATTCCAATTCTAACTAAGATTCCGATTTCGATTCTGATTCTATAAGTGGCTTTAATATTATTCGATCTATTTCTCTTTCTAGTATTGATTATTTATCAGTGTAATAATATTCCAATACATATAAGTGTATTCGGTAAATAATTACTAATTTGACAGATAGTGTTTCGTTTTCATATAAAGTCATCTTTTCATTGAAGATAAAGACTTTAAAGAGCAACATATTCAAATCTGCTTATCGTACAAGTTTCGAGGGTCATCACTAATAGGCAGGCAATGAAAAGGATTTTTGAAGTGTTGCATCCTGTTGCAGCGAAGGCTCGTAAATGCCAGCTGAAGTTAATAAGAGACATTAAATAAGCGATTGTGACCATTCTGATAGGGCTTTGTCGTTCGGGAAGACGAACCAATTTGGATGACGATCTTTCGAAAGAAATCATTATGGATGACGAACTTTTGAAAGAAACCCTTTTGGATTACGATCTTTCGAAAGGAAACACTTTGGATGGCAATTTTTTGAAGGAAACCCTTTTGGATGACGATCTTTCGAAATAAATATTTTGGATGGCAATCCTTTGAAAAAACCCATTTTGGATAAAAATCTTTCGAAAGAAAGATTTTGGATCACGCTGAAGATCTCTCGAAAGAAACCATTTTGAATAACGAATTTTTGAAAGAAACCATTTTAGATGATGCTCTTTTGAGGAAACCATTTTGGATGACGATCTTTCGGAAGAAACAATATTAGATGACGATCTTTTGAAAGAAACCATTTTGGATGAAGATCTTAGGCAACAAATTATTTTTGGTGACGATGTTTTGAAAGAAACCAATTTGGATGACAATTTTTCTAAAGAATCTCGCGCGTCCGTGTGATCTATGTTGGGTTCCCCTTCTCCTCCGTCGCACTACCTGACCGGCGCCAGACCTACGGCGTCGAGGACTTTCGCTAGAGCCTGTGATGCTCGCCGAGATTATCCCCTCCCCCCTCCCCCCTCCCCTGGCTCTCCAAGTCTAATGAAATCCCCGTCCCCCTTTTGGGGGCCTCTGGCGACCCGCTTCCGATAAGGCAGTATAAATATTTCGGGAAAAGCTTTGAGAAATTAGTACCATACAACCTGGTCATGGTTACCAGCCGCCTACAGTCTGGTACGCCCTGCTCCGCCTCTCAACGACTTCCAGCTACGAACGCGACGCGTCACCTCTCTACCCGGCCTCGCTCGTACCTAAGGCCAGAGTTCCCGCCCGACAGACGATAGATACAGGCAGGCATCTATCACTCGAGTATCGACTTCGTTCTCGCCTAGAGTACTCCCTCGTTCATTTTGAACCAGGTTAAGGAAGAAGGAGTTTTGCAAATGGAATTTTGCAGCCCCCCGCTTCCTCGTCCTTTTCAAAGCCTCCGGTCAATTAGGCTTTACGTGCGTCTTCCCATTATATTTTGCACTTTTCCCCTTTACCTGGAAGCAATCACCGCACATCCTCTCTCGGACTCTCGTCCCCGTCGAGTCATTTGTACCCCTATCCCCCGTTTGGTACCCCGGCTCTCATCTTATTTATTGTCATTTATTTACTTTTGCTAATAATAATTTTTTGTATATAGTAAAGTTATTTTTCTACAATCAGTTTCTCCAAACCCAGAACCTCTAGGAATTGATTATTTAGGCCAACGGCACTCGATTTTGATTAATTAACCCGCGTATTGCGATCTGTACCCCACCCTCTTAATTTCTGGCGTGCTTCCTTCCCGTGTCACCGCAGAGTCAATTGTATGGTATATAATATATATATATATATATATATATATATATATATATATATATATATATATATATATATATATATTAGGCAATGAAATAATATGTGCAATGTTATAACTATTCCAGATAGGCCAAACTATGACCCAATATTTGGAAAGTTTACTTGTAAGCAAGCCATTAGAGGACATTTAACCATCTCTAATTGTAGGTAGGTCTTTCCATACATTAGTAAATGTATTTTCTTATATTGCTTTGAATAAACTGATTCGTTATCTTCAGCTGGTACTCAAGTAAGATCTACGCAGACAAAATTATTTTTTCTCCCGACCCGTTTTTCTTGAAATAATTATAAACATTAAACTTTATCTAATTCAAAAATATTTTAAATGCATGAGTCAACTCCTCCCTAAGTATCATTTGTTCAAGTGCACACAGTCAACTTCAGCCACCTGTCTTCATTGATATTTCAGATATGAGTGTTGTACATAGCTCATCTTCGAACCCCACCCTACAAATCTAGTGCGAGAATAAGAGAAGTTAAATCGAATACGAGAAGTTATGTCTTCCACCCCACAAGAATTTCTTGTGGAATCAGTTGATGGAGAATGTTAGCGTCTATTTCGAATTATAAACAAAACCCTATGCTATACACTTTCTTCTCATATTCATTTCTTGTAAGAATTATAGTTCAGAAATAAATTGCAAAAATTGTAAAATTATGAATCAATTTTCAATCACCCTGTATAATAATAATAATAAGTCTTATGTAATGCGCTCTTCAAGGCCTGAGGCCTTCCCAGAGCGCACGTTGTGCTGAGATAAGAATGGAAATTCAATGGAAATTCAAGAGGGGGAAGAAGGCAATTCTGAAAAGATGCGTTTTCAGGAGACGCTCAAATGTGGTAAGAGAGGGAGAAGACCTGATTTCAGCAGGAAGAGCACTCCACAACTTAGGCGCGCAGATTGAGAAGGAGCAGTCCCCCATTGAGCAGAGGAATGAACGAGGAATATTCAAAAGAGGTGCATGTGATGACCGAAGGGCCCGAGGGAAATGGCGTGGCGAGAGGGCAGAAGAGAGGTAAGACGGGGCCTTGTTGTTTAGGGACTTAAATGTGAAGAGAAGTATCCTGAAGTGAGTACGGGATCTGACAGGGAGCCAGTGCAGTTCATGCAGCAAGGGTTTCGAGGGAGAGAAGCGAGGACTACGGAGGAGAAGCCGGGCGTCATAGTTCTGTACAAGTTGAAGGGGGCGGAGAGGGAAGGATGGCAGATTCACAAGCAGAGAGTTACAGTAGTCAAGGCGTGAGGTGAGGAAGGCATGAACAGCAGTCTCAAGACTTTGTCGATCAAAGTGAGAGCGAATGCGAGAGAAGTTACGAAGGTAAAAAAGAGAGGATTTGCTAACATTGCGGATATGAAGCTTAAAGTAGAGATGCTCATCAAAAACAACACCCATATTCCTAACGCAGTCAGAGAAAATGATAGTATTACCGCCGAGAGTAAGCGAGGGAAAGAGAGATTTAGATTTTTTGACAAGAGCAGGGGTGCCGACGAGGAGGACCTCAGTTTTGGACTGATTAAGCCTAAGGAAGTTGGTAGAGAGCCAGTCAAAAATCGAGGAGTAGGGGGCCAGGAGATCAGTGATAGAGTGGTCAAGAGACGTGGGAGATGAGGAAACGAAAATTTGAGTGCCATCAGCATAGAGGTGGAAGGATAGACCGAGATTACGGAGAAGGGAACTAAAAGAGAGAAGGTAGATACGAAATAGTAGAGGACCAAGGACAGAGCCTTGTGGCACTCCAAAGCGGATGAAACGTCGTCAATCACAACAGATTGGGTATGAGACGAGAGGTGAGAGCGGAACCAGTCAAGCACGGTGCCTGATAAGCACAACCCCTGTCCGCGGCTCTTCGTAAGCAATCGGACACGTTGAGAAGGGCGGTTTCTGTGGAGTGACCTGACTTGAAATCAGATTGATAGGTTTCATCAATGTTACAGGCCACCATGTGACTATTGAGGCGTGAAGCAACCACTCTCTCCAGAACCTTAGAGAGGAAAGGAAGTTGCGAAATCGGGCGATAATTGGAAGGGTCTGTGGGGTTCATTTGAGGCTCTTTAAGAATTAGACGGATGTGGGCACGTTAGAAGGAAGAGGGAACAAGACCAGTTGCAAGTGAAGTGTTAAACAGGTGAAGAAGCGTTGGGAGGATAGCAGGCAGAATTTTAAATAACAGTTTAGGCGGAAAAATGTCCTTTGGGGAGCCCGATTTCTTTGAACGCGAGAGCAGGACTGCAAGCTCCAACGCGGTCACAGCGTTAGTGACCTTATCTGCTAAGAAATTCGAGAGAGTAGCAGGGCTAATGGGTCGGAAGACCTAGGCTGGGGAAGTGAGACGGGACAGCAGGTGGAAGACGGTACGGGAATCATTCCTACTATCGTTAAGCAGATTACGTGAGTAGGTTTCACGAAAAGATTTAAATTTCGCCACGTAGGAAGCTGTCGCAAGTCGGAACGCCTGCGAGAGGGGGGTCGTGTCTTGCCCACGGGTGCGAGCCTTTCTAAGGAAACTTTCATGGGCACGCATGGACTGCCTAGCACGGAGGATTTCCATAGAGTACCAAGGGGCACGGTGATAACGGGAGTTCGAAGGGGCGACAAGGAGGGAGTGGGCATCAAGACAAGTGAGAAGGGGTTGCTCCAAAGAAGAGAGAATCTGGTCAGGAGAGGCAGAAGCATCAATGGGAGGAACTTTGGAGGCCACATCATTAGCGATATTCCTATTTTCCGGATGGTTATAGAAACCTTTATGGTTATATCTAACCACTATTCATGAATTCCTTTTATCTTGGTAGAATCCAACTACTCACCGGCCATTTCATGACCCAAACGCCTAATTTTATTAGTTTACATCTCTCAAAACTGAATTTCCTTTACAATGATAGCCAAGCCTTCAATCTATCCAAGTGCTTCTGCATTTGCTGACAACCTTCACTACTTAAACAAACATTTCGCTAGGGAATAATTCGTCTTGATGAATAAAGCTTATGAGTAACACCTAAGTAGGTCTACTGAATGATAATATTAATAAAAAAATGCAAAAATTAAATCATTAACTTCTATAGCACTAAAAACATAAACTTTGGAGAAAGAATTGGATTATACTCGTAACTCCGATTCCGCTCTTAAAAAAGCGATAATTCCGATTATCAATTCAGATTCTGATTAATGCTGTTGGACTGATGGATATGCTGTAGGATTTCTGACGACAAGACGAGGATCTAAGAACAGTCGCTGGCCTGGTGGATACGGAGTGGGATTTCTGATGTCAAGGAGAGGATCCAAGAAGAGTCGCTGGCCTGGTAGATATGGACTGGGATTTATGATGTCAAGGCGAGGATTCAAGGACAGTCGCTGGCCTGGTGGATACGAACTAGGATTTTTGATTTTAAGGCGAAGATTCAAGAACAGTAGCTGACCTAGGGGATACGGACTGGGATTTCTGACGTTAATGAAAGGATTCAAGAACAGTCGCTGGTCTGGTGGATACGTAGTTGGATTTTTGATGTTAAGGAGAGGATTCGTGAACAATCGCTGGCATGGTGGATACGTAGTTGGATTTTTAACGTTAAAGAGAGGATTCAAGAACAGTCGCTGCCTGGGTGGATACGGACTGCGATTTCTGACGTAAATGAAAGGATTCAAGAACAGTCGCTGCTCTGGTGGATACGGACTGGGATTTATGATTTTAAGGCGAGGATTCAAGAACAGTCACTGGCCTGGTAGATACGGAGTTGGACTTTTGACGTCAAGGCTGTATTCGATGCTTTCAACTTGTTCAAAACCTTTGCGGCCACTCGTATTTTCTGGATATGGCCCCTTAGATTCTTTTCCTTGTAACCGTGTGTGCTGCATCTGTGTTCGCGTTTTCTCTATATGTATGTGCTTCTGGAATGCAAAATGTTCTATCAGGTTGGAATGAAAAAAATGTGACTATGGAAATATTTAGTCATAAACATAACCTCATTTCATCGTTTAATAAGCTTATAAATAATACGCTTGTAAAATTCTTAGGTTTTGATGCAAATATGAATGCAACTCTTTTTCAACTCTTCTCTTGATGTCAATCTAAAACCATCAAAATGGTTCTGTAATCCTCTAAACGAGTGATTATAATCAGAAAGAGTATATTCAGGAGAATGTGGAGGATGAAGCAATATTTCCCAACCGAGCTCCCTAAGAGATCTTTGGTATTCGAGCCGCATGAGGCCTTTGGCCCAAAGCGGCTCTAAAATAATGGAGCGGATTGCAGTAGAGATTAGCATTAATTGATTGATTATTGTCTAATAGTTCGTAATGGACAATTACTTCAATATCCCAGCATGCACTCAAGGTATGTCTGTGTAGACTACCTCGGTCGTACACAAGCACGGGCAGACAGCTGACCAAAGACCGCTTGAGAAATGTGCTGGAGCGATTAATAAAGAGTGCGATTCACGGTTGACCGAATTTAGATTAATGGCTTGACAAGTTGCAGTTCAAAGGATATATAAAGAACATTACCCCAAAATATAATTTTAATATATATATATATATATATATATATATATATATATATATATATATATATATATATATATATACTCGTATATATATACAAAAGGGGTGAACAAATTACTTAATAAAGGTAGTTGAATGAATAAGGTGAAGATTAACTAGGTAATCTGGGGATGACCATAAAAGATCGCTTTACCTTTATCCGCCGGCGAATTGGGGAGGGGGGGAGAAGACAACGGCCCAGGTCTTCAAGAAGATACTTCGGGGAATCCTGACGAGGAGGACTTGAAGATGAGGTTTGATAACTTTGTGATGAAGAATGAGACTTTCTCTTCTCCAGAGAGACGTAATCTCAACTCGAGACGATTCTGCAGATCGGCAGCGAGTCTCAGTCTCGAAATAACGGAAACCTTAAGGGGTGGTGAGATGAGAGGGCCACACAACTCTGCGAGAAGAAGGGGGCTCGATAGCTTTCCTCTGAACAGGGGCCAAAGCTTAACGAACGTAGATCTACAGGCGAGATCTTCGACTAAGTACGACGACTAGACGACGTGTTACAGAGGTTCACAGGAAACATACGGCATTCTGAATGGAGTGAATGGCGAGATTCCAATCTCCTCAAGAAATGGTGAGTTTCGGTTTAAATACCCAGGTGGCTGGTTCGATAGAAACCTCAGAGCCTGGCGGTCCCTAGAGGATTCTTGGCGCCAATATATGCAAACAATTTTCATGATAACGAGTCGGTTCAGAGGGTGAAACTTGGCTCGTTTTATTTGGGTAGGGTTAATGTGGCTGCCCCCGCGGGGGAATATTCATGCCTAGGTAGCATGGGTTAGAGACAGGAAGGCTGCGCACGGTGTTATTGCAGGGAAGGGGGTGAGGCGAGTGGCGTCCGAAAGCAAACACAGTTATGACGAGTGATTCAGCGAGGGACTGATTCTTTCTCGAATTTTCTCAAATTCTCACGCTAGGCCCACGTGGTCTTAAAAGAAGAGAGGGGTATTTCCGAGGGGGCTTCCTCACACGCTGGTCCTTAGAGGGCATCCCCTTACAATGATTTTTTTTTTATGAAGTCGTCTTCTCGGTTGTTGAGAAATTAGACTTCTTCGATTGATCCCCAAACGGCGACGTTTAACTTTATGATAAAGAATTCACTTCTTATCACCAGTAACAAATCTGCCTCAAAATAGTGCCCAAATGTGACTCCCAGCAAGCAACACGCTATTGCAGATTCGCGGGAGCCCTTTTTCAATCACTGAAACCTTTCCAATCCTTTTCAGTTGGCGTAAGGTAGTCGTCTGAGTTACCTTAAATTGTTCTGCGAGTTTCCTATAAGTTATAGCAAAGTTTGCTGTGGTAACAGCTTCCATCTCTTCGGAATCAAGTTCTTTTCTTTGGTCCGTCTTTTAGACGGAAATCCATACTTCTGTAACGGTAAAACCACCTCCTGCAACTTCTTACATTTACTTCATCATCCCCATAAGTGTTTTGAATGGATTTATCCGCTTTACTTACATTGACACCTTTATGAAACTCCTCGAGTTAAATATCTCTTAAGTGATATTTAGATGTGACGAAAATAGGAGTGAAGACCGAAGAAGATTATGAACAATATTTTTATAATGCAAGAAAAAGGTATAAATTACTCATTGAACGATTTCTAAACGATAACAAGAGGCAATACTTTAATAAATACTATCTAAAACTTTATTTTAGAAAATGGGACATTACCTTCGTTCCAACCTTGATACCTGCTCATCCTCGTCTGTTACGTCCTTAAATCGAGCTGTAAAGCCGCCCCTTTTCTCCCCAACCTTTTCTTTGTCCGTAGATATGAAGGGTGTTATACAAAAACCCTTTATTATTATTATTACTCTTCTTATCAGATATCAAGAGAACCAAACTGTCATACAATTCACGTGAGACTCGTGTTGCGACATCTCCTCCCCATAGAGGGGTGGGGTTCAAATTCATAGTTGCGTGAAGGGGAGCAATCAATCTCCTAGAATGACAGATGTGATATAATCGAAAGCCAGATAGGGAATTTATTTAATTTTGGGAGTTAGATATGACCATTCAAACAATAGAATATTTCTGGAGAGACCTAGCTGGACTTTTCCTACTCTGCACTTTTAATTAGCGAGATTTTTCGCCTTTTGAGTAAATCGACGCTCACTAGTATTCACTTGTTTTCTTTCCTTGACCAATAATAATAAACTATAAAATAAAAACAATTCTCGTGATAGAATTCTTGCGGTGAATCTCCAATAGGCTTCAAGTATCCAAAACAAAATAACAAGGTGAAGATGGCAAAGAATGGTAGATAAAACCTTCTCAAACAAATGGGGTAATTAGGATCTTCTCCCAATTTAGTGGGAGTGATATCGGGCAGGTCATCCGCAACCAACTGCAGCGAGGAGGGTCTCGCTTGGAGTAATTCTTCATTAGACTGAATTCTTTCCATTTCCTTAATATAGGGAAACTGCGTTGGGAGTGGTGGGAGGAGATCTGATTTAATTGTGCAACTTGGGCACCTCCTAGAGAGTTGCTTACCAGTGATGTGTGGTGACGCTTAAAGCAACTCAAGTTTGACAAAAATAAATGTTAATTCAAGTAAATATGTTGTTCATTAAAAATGACTATAAAATTGTAAGCTACTCACTTTATTTAAATTTTATTATTGAAAATTTATTTAAATTTTAAAGTAGCTACTGCAAGTATGCACAACCAGCCAGCCAAGATGTTCTATCATATTGGCCTACATTGTATTTGCGAGTGCAACACTGTTTTGGATGACAGAGGCGTAGGCCTACCTGTTTTAATAATAGTTTCTCTTTCATTATAAGTCATCGCACTGAACTTTCTTTTTAATAATTTTTCAATAAGGCAATCGCATTTTCTCCCAACTTCAGTTGCATCCATTTTATTTAAAAGTGGGTGATCACTTAAAAAAATGAATAAACAATACGGCACACTTATCTAAGCACTGCCTCAGTGCCTCAGGGCTACTGATCTCACAGTAAAATATACGATGAGTGACTATGGTAGGTCCGCCAGAAACCCGGAAATATTAGCAAAATGTTTAAGATATAAGAGCTTAACCTTACTGGAGATTTTACTATTTAGCTGCTTTCTCTCCTAGAATCAATATTTAAATATAACCTAATTTGTTTCAGCTTCAGAACATAATAATAGTTACGTCAATATGTCTTAGATATTTTGTTGTTTTTCATAGATTCTGGCAACTCGTCAGGGATGCCAGATGCAAGCTGATGACTACAAAGCCAAATTTGCTTCCTTTTCTGTATACAAATAGGTTATTTTTTTCTTAATTCTAACACGGTGTTGAAATATCTATATAAAAAAAACTAATGACATTATTATAGCTAAGAAAAGCAAAACATCTTTTAAGCTATTCATTCCAGAGCACCAAAAAGCAGAACTAATATTGAAATTAAGAGAAAAAAAGAGTAGAAATCTTGATGAAAGTGATGCATTTCTTGAATTGCAGTCAGGGGTTCATCAGGGTCTAACGCCAATTCGATTGAAAGTGAACGGTACCGTCCGGCAAGCATAAATGGGAGAATAAAATTGATTCTGCTGTCAGATTAATTGTTGGGTTTAATTTATTTTTCTTTTCTTCTTAAATAGGGGAAGCATTGCTTTCATTGATTACACGCCACTGTTGTGACCCCCCCATCCTGGTCAATTGCGCCACATGTAATCAATCTCCCGTTTAGGCTACTCAGTTTATATAGCTTTCTTACATTTCCACGCCCCCAACTTTATTACTTTCTTTAAGAACCAATTCTTATGAAATTCTTGCGTAGCCTTTGTTGCTATTTCTCCTATTAGCTTTAAGTAAATGGTAATAACTCTCACTCTCCCTCTCTCCCTCTCACCCCCTTCTCCCCTTCATTATTACTCTCTCTCGTTCTCCTTCTTCCCCCATCTCTCTGCCTCTACCTTCCCCCTCTCTCCTCTATATTTGAAAGAATGTGTTCCCTGTCAGCTCGAAAGCTCACAGTAGCCTCTCTCTGCTCCATTGCCTACTGGAAGATGCTCACCAAGTTTTCTTCCACATATTCCATTTCTTTACAGATCTTCCTCCGATTTAAACGTTTTCTCCAAGATGCATACAGGTCACCTGTTTATGCCCCCCATCTACACTCCAAGACACTGTCGAACGTTTCTTTACGCGAATGAAACAATAAAAAAGACACTTTTTTATATATGGAAATAAACACGAACTGGAACGAAACATACATATGGAAAGTAGCTTACAAATTCCGTTCGAGAATTGAGGTCTCTCGAGAGAGAGAACGGGAAGAAATAAAGGAGAGAGTAAAGAAGGAAGGAATGACAGAGTGAGAGGAAAGAAGGAGAGAGGACGGAAGAAGGGAGGGAGAGATGAAGGAGGAAGAGAGGGAGATAGTAAGGAAGGAGATAGGGAACGAGTCAGAAGGGAGAGAGGAAGGAGGGAGATATGAAAGACAGAGAAAGGAAGGAGCGAGAGGAGGAGATGTCAAGTAGCGAGTGAGGGAGATAGGAAGGACGGACCAAGGGAGATAAAAAGGAAGAAAAGAGAGAGGAAGAATGGAGGGAGAGATAGAAAGAGGTAGGATAGAGAGATGAAGAAAGGAGGGATGGAGAGTGAGAGGGGGATATTGAAGGAGGGAGAAAGGGATGAAGGAGTTTGAGATGAAGAAAAGAGAAAGCTAATAAGAGAGCAAGGAAGGAGGGAGGGAGAGAGAAAGGAAAGAAGGGGAGAGTAGGAGATGAATGAGGGGGAGAGGAAGGAAAGAGAGATAGGAATGGGGGAGAGAGGGTGGAAGGAGAGAGAGCGAAGGAAATGGGGGGGAGAGGAAGGACGTAGTGAAGAAGGAAGAAAAGAGGAGAATAGGAAGGAACGAAGAAGGCAATCAGGGAAGGAGATTAAAGTTATTCAAAAATAGCGCAGCCTTTATCGAACTCGAACAAACGACCAACTAAGCTATGAACGACGCCAGCATTTTGAAAACCAGCCATTATAAGAAATCATAAATTATGGCAAATCATCAAGAGAAATCACGTTAAATCGCCACTTTTGATAAGCATCATCCACACCAGCCACTTTCTGACGACATGGAATTGGTGCACATGAACGAAGTTTGAACCTTGTTCAAACTTAATGGAAACAAAAGTTTTGATTCTCTTAATAAGTGTCCGGGTTCAAGTTCCAGTGACACCAGGCATGAAACTTGACAGAAATAATACACAAGTCTTGAGTCACATTACTGATTGTAGTAACTGCCACAAAATATTGTTCTTTAGAATCATTACGAAGAAAGTATGAACTTGTTTTTGCCAATTTGCCGGTAACTTTTCTCCAGTTTCTAACTCTTTACTCAGAAGGTAAGATTTATGCCTCTCCACGACTTGACTTCAGAAGCAGTGAAGTATTTACATTGTAACGTCATGGGCGTTAAGACTTCCGAAAACAAAGAATTAATAAAAAACTGAATAAAAGAATAAACAAAAGAAATACAAGGGTCAAGAATGGATTAAGAATAGTAAAGCCTTTTTTAAAAGGTATTATTATTTTCAAATGCGACGGGTGGACGTTATAAAGATTCAGACTTGTATGGAATAATGAGCACAAACTCTTTATTGTACAGACTTTACTTCCGTTGTGGATAAACATTCATATGAGCGTACTATCATTCAAAACTAGTTTATTAATCTTTTAAAGGTAAAAAACTAAAGTGCAAAACTTATTATAAGTAAAATAATAAAATTTCTCACACAAAACTCTCCAAATTATGAGGTACAGGGGATAAACGCCCCAAACTCCCATATTAAAACTGCGAGCTTGAAATAGTTTGCGGTGTGGACCCTAAAGACTAGGAAAGCCTAGAGGAGGGGGCCTTTCCCCCATGTCCGCGGTGAGGGAAGGGTGATTTCGGGTCTTGGGCAGCCTACGGCCAGTCCCTGTCTAGCGTTAAGAGATGAACTTAGAGCTATCGACTCTGTTGGTTTCAACACTCAAACTAATTCACACTACCTTTCACATCAATCTTTACCTCCAAACTCAAACGACGCTCAAGTAGCTTCATCAAACTGATTCCTCGTCAAACAAACAACTCACTGTCTCACCAGTGTGTTTATAAAAGCGCTTAAACACGCTAAGTTACACACTGTTGATCGACGAAAAGAAATCGAGTCGTGAAGTAGCTTTTTCATTGCTAAGTACAGCATCATCATTCTTTACGTTAGGCTTCTAAACAAACGAACAAACTTTAACCTCAAATACACATTCATCTTTTTAAAAACGAGGTAACGTTTCGAGCTAAACGTCGCTTGCGGCATTCTTCTGAAGAAAACACAGCCCCCTTTTCAACGAACTCTCCATACTCTTTGATCGTAAAAATCTCATTACGTTGATTTCGCTCCTCAACTCGGGAGAATAAGTATGTTGAAAAGAATTGGGAGAGGTGGGCGGAGGATAACTTCCAGCAAACTCTAAACCTTATGAATTAGCTATCTTGGGAAGGTACCTAACACGAGCGTGTGGTGCTTCTCGAAATGGGAATTTAGTTGCAGTAATACGAGAATGCAAGTTTTTATAGGAATAGGATGGTTTTATCCGACTGCACAGCCGACACGACTCAAGAGTCCTCCATCTAGCTACTAAATTAACGCGATGGAGCTTAACTTCACTCAACTTGTTAGCGGGGTTTGTACTCGACTAGGCCATAGGCCGAAATGCTAAATTTAATCAAAATTGCAAGGTAGTTTGAGGGAGAAAATGGTAGATTTTTTTTCTGAAATGTGTAAATTTCTCTCAAATAATATGCCGAAAGTGTGAGTTCAAAGTATAAGTGGATATGAATTCATAAAGAGGATATTTAAGACAGAAGGAATCTCAAAATATCCCGGAGCGCCAAAGACTGGGAACATCCTATCTCATTAATGCCCGCAGCCTCTTGTATAAAAAGATAAAAGAGGGAAAATGAAAAACAGACATAGGCGGATCGGGAAGAGGGGAAATATTTCACGAGAGAAGACCCTCGTGCTTTTTTTTTGAAGGAAGGGTGTGATGAGAGTGCAAATGAAAATGTTGGGTTTAGAGTTTGGTTAAGAAAAGAAAGGAAATTCGCGTAAAAAGAATGGCTGGAGAGATAAAAGATAAATGGAAAGAAGAAAAGTGAAGAAAAGGAAAAAGATTATGCCGTTCGTATATTAGAACCCATCAGCCGTTTGTATCTTGGAAACTATCTGCACTTCGTATATTAAAACCCATTTGCCGTTCGTATATTAGCACAAATCTGTCTTTCATATCATAGAATTTATTTGCTGTTCGTATGTTACAACCCACCTACCGTTCGTACTTAGAAATCATCTGCCGTTCATATCTTTAAACACATCCGCCGTTCGTATCTTAAAACTTATATGTCGTTCGTATATTAGAAATCATCTGCCGATGCTACATTAGAACCTATCTGCAATCCGTATCTTAAAGCCCATCTGCCATTCGTATCTTAAAGCCCATCTGTCATTCGTATCTTAAAACCCATCTGCCGTTGGGATCTTAAAACCGACCTGTCGTTAGTATTTTATAACTCATCCTCCGATGTTATATTAGAATCTATCTGCCATTCGTATCTTAGAACCATCATCCGTCCGTATCTTAGAACCTATCTGACTTTCGTATATTAGGAACACACTTGGTGTTCGTATTTTAGAAGCCATCTGTCGTTTCGTATATTATAACTCATCTGCCGTACGTATTTTATAACCCATCTGATGTTCGTATTTTAGAACAGACCTGCCGTTCGTAATTAGAATCCCTCTGCCGTTCGTATCTTAAAAGCCATATGTCGTTAGTATTTTAGAACTCATCTGCCGATGGTATATTAGAATCCATCTGTCGTTCGAATCTTATAACCCATCAGCCGTTCGTATCTTAGAACCCATCTTTCTTTCGTATAGTAGGATTCACCTGGTGTTCAGATTTTAGAACTTATATGACATTCTTAGCTTAGAACCCACCTTACGTTCGTATGTTAGAACTTATCTGCCGTTTGTATATTAAAAGCCATCTTCCGTTCGTATATTACTCATATCGTTCGTATATTAGAACCTATCTTGCATTCGTATCTTGAAACCCATCTTTCGTTCATATATTAGAACCTATCTGTCTTTCGTATCTTAGAACCCATCTGTCGTTCGTTTATTAAGGCCTATGTGCCGTTGTTATATTAGAACCTATCTACCAATGTAATGGCATATTAGGGTCCATCTTCCGCTCGTATCTTAGAACCCATTTACCGTTCATATCTTAGAACCCATCTGCTGCCCGTATCTTAGAACCCATTTACCGTTCATATCTTAGAACCCATCTGCTACCCTTATCTTAGAACCCATTTACCGTTCATATCTTAGAACCCATCTGCTATCCGTATCTTAGAACCCATTTACCGTTCATATCTTAGAGCCCATCTGCCCTGTTGTCCGAACATTACTTCCCAAGATTCTAAAATTCACTCTTTGGACCAAAGGATTCAGAGCTGATCGCCATTTCCTCGTGCTCTCTTCACCTTTTCTCGGTTCCATTATTCGCTAATCATCCTCTCTTCACTACCTCCACTACTCTGGTGATGTAATGTTAATATCCCTTTATATTCCATTCGGCCTATGGAATAATGTAAAAAAAGGGAAGAACTTCCCTCGGAAGAGATGCGTATATTGGTGAAATAGGGGTAAGTAAAAATGTGTGAAGGGTCATATCCCCAAGTGCCACAAGAAGAGACTACTTTAGTCGTTAGGGGAAGGAAGGGCACGTAACTTTCCCGAAAATCTTCCCTCCCGCTTACCGCTTACGATTTAAATGAAGTTAAGCGTCGCCGGATAGAGTTCCGATTCGGGGGACTCCACGGGGGATGCTATACTCTTTAGATGGTGGTAATTCTCATCACGAGGTAGGTCCATAGTGGGAAAGAAAAGGCCTAAAAAAAGAGTGCCGATTAGTGGTGATATTCTTTTTCGAATTTAAGACGCAATAGCAACGAGGGCGAATCCTCATAAATTTTATGAGAAAACTACATATAAAGAAGTGGTGGAGATAAAGCAAAAATGTGTGGGAAATATACTGCCGTAGATCCTCCTGCACGCATTGAGGCTGGGAGGACACGCAGATGTCAACCGCAGCAAGGTTGTCCATGCGTCACCTGACATCCCCTTGCAAGTTAGATAAGGAAAAGATGGGGCATTAAGGAGGGAAAGGGTGGAAGCGTGCGGGCGGGTTACACCCCTCCCGGCAGCAAAGAGGGATTGGGTGACTTTCCCGCTCTCGGCTCGGACCAGGATAACTATTTTTGCACCGTTTCTCCAGAATAATTGAGTATGGAAATTTTTGAACCACCCGATTTGTGGAAGAGGCATGGAGTCCTCCTTAGAATATGCCCCTGAAGGATAAACAAGAAGAATTCAGACTTCCTCATGGTCAGCAGAAGGTCAGAACGGAGCTAGAAGATTCAGGATTAGACTCGACTAAAGGGCGACAGCAGCGACCAACATAAATGGTGGACGATCTGACGCCATCAAAACATCGGAATCCGTCTCTGAAATCTATGTAGATCATAGCAATGAAACTAGAAATTTAATGCGTACCATTGAGAAAGAGAAAAGTGTTGATGAAAAGCTCATCAAGGTTGGTGATAACTGAAGGCATTCGCTACTTTTCATCCAGGATGAAGAATGGTCAATTTTTGCCAAAGGAAATGCATGAAAAGCGACTCAAGTACGCCAAAAGGGTTATCATCAGATTAAAAAAGCTATTGGAGCCAGAAATACAATGGTTATTCTCCGACAAGAAGTTTTTTGACAAGATCAGAATATCAACTCCCAGAATAACAGGTGGCTCACTGTCGCACCCAAGGACGTCGTGCTCAGACTCATGCAGATGAAATTTCCAGCGATAATTATGGTCTTCGGTGTCGTCAGCAGTGAAGGTGACGTCATGCCATCCCACTTCTTCCCTGAGGTCCTTGGGATGAACACCGACGCCTACATCCATGTTTTGAGCGAAGTAGTGAAACCCTGGATCGACTCAATAGCTGCAGGGAGTCCTTACGTGTGGCTGAAAGATTGCGCCCTGCCAAACCAGCCGGAAGCTTTCGTAGATTTTATTCAACCACACAGTACCTGACATTTGGCATCCAAATTTCCTGACTGCAACCTCCTCAATTTCTTTGTGTGGGACACGGTGGAACGGAAGACCAACAGATCCAGATAGAACGTGAAGGCGAGCTGAAGTCTAAAAATTACCAAGACCCTCAGGGCCTAAAATGAGAGATAACGACAAAGACCTGTGGTCGGTTACGAGATCACCTGGAGGTTGCCATAGAGGCCACAAGCCGGTTCATCCAGTGCGATCGGCAGAACATGTCATGAAGACAAACTAACCCAAATTTGAACAATATATTTCTATTTTTTTTTCTGAGACATTAATAATACGAACGAACATCGTCCTCACACCATATAAAAAAATGTGAACTTAGCAAGCAAAAGAAAAAGGTGGCGGGGGAGACGATCAGAATATAACATACGAAGCAAAACTATCGAAATATGATAGTTATCTGATGGGAATCTTGCCATTCATAAATTCTGATGCTCTAAAGCAGCGATTCCCAACCTGCGGCACACTAGTGTGCCGCGGGAGATTTGAGGAAAGTTGATTCTCTCGCAAACAAGAAAGAGCAATGAACAAATTTTGGTACTGTACGAATGTATGATAAAATATTCGTATTTGTGACACAATAAGTGTCCTGTCGTAACAGTGTCCTACCATAGGTATAGTTGCCAGATTTTTACTAATATCAATAAATTCGTTTTCTATCTTTCAATATGTCAATCCAATATTTTATTTTGGGAGGGGTTTTAAGCATATTACGATTTATAAGTTTGGTATTAGATTTGATATATAATTTCTTATTAAGTTTGAGAAATTTAAGAAGATTAATTCTTAAAGCGACTGCAAGTCTTCTAAGGGAGATTTAAGGAAGGTATGTTATTAAGGCTGATATTTACAATTTCTATATAATTGGTTAATAAATGAGAAATTTGAGAAGTTTCATCCTTAAATTTTTGTGTTTGGCAAATACTATTTCTGTTTTTCATTGTTGTGTTTATTCTTTGTTGATTAAATAAGTTGATAGGTTTGTTTAATGGTATTTGGATTTAGAAATTAAGTGCTTTATTTTTCTTGTATACTGAATATTTCTCTTTTCTTAATTTTTTTGCTGTTTAAGTCTTAAAATATTTACTGTATTTTTGGGGGGAATGCAGTATGAATATTTTATTTACTGCATTTTATATTTATTTATACTTGTTTTAGATTTAGTGTATTTAATCTCCTACTAGGTAATTTGCACTATTATTTTTTTATTCTTTTCGTGTAGTCTGCTTATTGTTAATTTCTTTAAAATATTTTTTTATTCTCATGTTAATGAACTTAGTGTTTACCTTGTTTTAGCCGCATTTTTAAAAATAAATATTCAGTCATATTTTCTTGTTTCCAGGTCTTATGGGGTGTGGATAGATTTCTTACAAACAAACAAAGTTAGAAAATGATGACGGCGAAGTGGCTGGAACTAGTTCTGGAATTAAAACACTTAGGACCTGCAGCGTTACTTCCAAATCAATTGTGCGCCAGTATAAAGAAGTCTACTTGTTCTTTGGATCCGTTTCATCTGGAGAAGAAGAGCCACGTCCTGTATGTGTTGTTCGTGGCGAGAAACTGGCAAACCAAGCAATGGTTCCAAGTAAACTGAAAAGAAACCTTCAAGCAAAGCACTCTCATTTATGTGAAAACCAACTGAATATTTGAAAAAGCTTATCACTGCCCAAACTCGCTAGTCTCAAAAACTAACCCAAATCACCGCTATAGCTGAGAAAACTCAAGAAGCAAGTTATGCTGTTAGAGAAATCGTTGCCAAAAATATGAAATCACATACATTTGCAGAGTGAGTAATATTACCAGCATGTAGTAAAATTCTGAACATTATGTTAGGCGAAAAATATTATATAGATATTTTGAAAATCCCCATGTCAAATAACATAATTAGTCGTCGAATTTCTAATATGTCTCAAGACGTTGAGTCACAAATCATAGTTAAATAAAAGAAGCCAAGAATCATCTGACATCACTGGAAAAGCTCAACACTTAGCATTAATCAGGTTTGTTTGTAATGAAGACATAATTGAACACTTTCTATTTTGCAAACCACTTACAGAAACAATAAGAGTTCAAGTAATTATTGAGGTTGTTGACGATTATTTCAGGTCTAACGACTTGTCATGGAAATCATGTATTAGAATCTGCACGGATGGTGCCCCCTCTATGTCAGAAAGCATAAAAGGATTCATCGCCCTAACAAAACAGAAAACAAAACTAGCATTATTATTACACAATGTTTTCCTGCATTGACAAGCCCTTATTTCAAAATCAGTAGTACCTGAGCTTCTGCAAGTAGTAGATGAGGCAATCAAAATAGTTAATTATATCAAAAGTAGGGCATTAAAATCGAGGCTGTTTTCACCTATGTGTTCTGCCATGGAATCTACTCACGTACCACTTCTATTACATAAAGAAGTGAGGTAGCTATCGCGAGGGCGAGTTCTTTAAAGATTTTATTTGCTAGGAGAGGAGATTCTTATATTTTTAACGTCAGAAAAGTCAAACCTATACAGAGGTAGGCAGTATTTAAATACATTTATATATTTAAAATTGTATTTGTAAATGCATTTGCAAATACTTTACTGATAATAGGTATATATAGCTGTTAAGAACATGTAATGCATGTTTTAGCTTGTCGCAACTTGTATGACATAAACAGTTGACAACGTGAGCCGGTGAGGGAAAATTGCTCGCATCAGTTCAAATTCAGTTAACAGATGGTCACAATTGTGTTCGGTTGTATTTATTTCAACTGCTGCATGGCAACTTCAGCTTCTTCGAAAGAGTGTAAAATAGAGAGATTAGACAATAATAAAGACGAGGAAGATAAAGGATCATGTAATTATAGTCATTCTTTACTAGATGGTAATTTTTTTAGAGTGAAATCTTCCGACGGAACAAAAGTGAAGTGTTTATGTACATTATGCAATGGCGAAATCTCTGCGGCGAGCAATGCTACTTCCAATTTACCCATTCATTTGAAGGTATGAATTTATTAAAGCTAATTATATGATACTAAATTGAATTGACAAGCTTCACTATTTCTTATTTAAAGAAAATGGCAAAATTGCTAGTAGCTAACGATAATGTTCAGTAGCGTAGGTTTACCATGCACGAAAATACCTGCTTCCTTTTGTAACACCTTTATTTATAGTATAAGCTGATTGAATTTAACGTGAATTTTGGCAACGAGAAACAAATGTCCTTCAATTATCTGATCAAGTACATTTATCAACAGAGAAAGCATCTTGCTTTGGCGCAAAAAGAGGATAGCTACGTGACAGCTTAAATAAAAGATTCAAAAAGAAAATGTTCAGTATTAGACGATGGTCCTTTATGCATTGGTGTTAAAGTAAGGACATTGGCGGAGTGTTTTGAAGTAAATACTAAGAACGTCAAACAATTTGTTGTTGATAAGCTGATTGCAGATTTTATTATACAAGGTGTGAATCCTCTAACAACCATGGAGCTACCAGCTTTTGTGAGATTAATTTAAGGTGAGTTCTGAGTTACAAATGTTGTTTACAATATTATTATTAGTAGTATAAGTTTAGCTCGACCGAATACTAAAGCGTTCGGATCATTGGTCACTACGTAGGCTATATAATGAAATTAAATAAAGGAAAACATATACAAACAACAGAGGTTAATATGTTACAATAATTTTATGAGAATCAACATACATACGAGAAGCGGTCAATAAGTTTTGCAATTCAGATATAAGGAAAGAAGATATGAGGAAAAGTGTTTTATTAATTTTCAATATAACTACCCTCGACTTCAATGCACTTGCGCCACTTGTCCCTGAGGCTTCGAATTCCCGACAACCAGAAATCTCCCGACTGCTGTTCAATCCACTCCTGGACGGCGAGCTGGACATCTTCATCGACCCCAAACCGGCGTCCACGCAGTGCAGTCTTGAGCTGGTGGAATAAAAGGTAGTCGCTAGGGGCCAGATCTGGACTGTAGGGGGATGCTTGAGCTCCTCGAATCCGCACTCACGCAGGGCAGCTTGTACAACTCTGGCCTTGAGGACTTTGACGACGTTGAAGTCGATCATGGGGCGTCAGGTTTCGTGAGGTTTCTAGGGACCCAACGGGCAGAGACCTTGGTCATGGCCAAATTGTCGTGGATGATGTTGATAACACTTTCATATGATATTCCAAGTTCTCGCTCGATTTTTTCGAGCTTCACCCGTCGATTTTTAAGGATCATCCTCTCCACATGGGCCACAATGTCTTCGTTGGTCACGTCTGACGGGCATCCTGGACGGGGGTCATCTTCAAGGGACTCACGACCATGGTGGAACTCTTTATTCCAACGAGCAATGGTTGCATAGGAAGGGGCGGTGTCGGTGTACACTGCAACCATGCGTTCATGGATCTCTTTTGCATTCTTGCCTTCCTTGGTCAAACATTTGATCACTGCGCGGTGCTCAACCTTCTCCATTGGTGAAAAATTTGTGACTGTCGATCTGCGATCAGCTATTGCTTCTTAAATAGATGAGGCAGGAGCGTGCGGCTGCAGGTTCTGACTTGTCATAACTTGCCCTAACACCCCCACAAAAAGCCATCCCCATTCCTATGTTTTGCCCTACCGATTCACAAAACTTATTGACCGCCCCTCGTAAATAGCTAACTGAAATTTAATTCTATAGAACTTTCTATTTTTTTTGTACATTAGTCCAATTGCCATCAAATCCTACATTAATAATTATAATATACATGTTCATTTTAATAGATATTTTTTTGTTGTAATACCAATGGTCCTTATCGATTGTCATTATATATCATGTATTTGAAATATATTTAAAAATGTATCCCAATACATTTAATGTATTTAGTATTTAGTATCTAAATACATTTTCCTCATGTATTTAATATTTAGTACTTAAATACTTTAAATGTATTTAGTGCCCATCTCTGAACCTGTCTGACCTACTTAGTGATGAATCCTGGTGCAATAAAGAGGCCTTCCTGGCTGATATTTTGCAAGCCTTGAACATTCTTAATAAGAGTTTGCAAGGAAAGAAGGAAAACATTCTTACTTGTACAGACAAAATTAGCTCATTTAAGGAAAAAATAATATTGTGGAGATCTAGAATAAAAAAAAGAGAGCAAAGTTAAAATGTTTGAATT
This sequence comes from Ceratothoa steindachneri, assembly GCA_963969495.1. Taxonomy (NCBI): domain Eukaryota; kingdom Metazoa; phylum Arthropoda; class Malacostraca; order Isopoda; family Cymothoidae; genus Ceratothoa; species Ceratothoa steindachneri. Next base: position 107,511,049 of record OZ018324.1, on the reverse strand, counting down.
AACAAAAGAATGCAGATTGGACAAGAATTTTCTTACTTTAATTCTACGAAGCTTGTCGCTACTGAGTAAGAACATTGCAAAGTATTTTCCATCATTTGAAACATCCTCCTTGTCGCAAGTGCTTGCAAGGTAGCAGAGTTAACTGTTACCGAAGAGGATGAGCTGATGGAAATCAGGAATAACACAGGACTAAAACTGAAGCACGAATCAACAAATAGGACTGCTTTTTGGTTGTCCATTCAAGCCGAAGACCCCGCAATTACAAAGAAGGCAATTGAATCTCTTCTTCCTCTCTCATCTTCACATCTGTGTGAGGCTGAATTCTCTGCAATCAACACAATAAAAAAATAAGAGCAGGTCGCGGCTTCAGACACTAGAGGAGGACTTGCGGTTATACCTATCTAGCATTTGGCCTTAGATAAGGGAAATTATCAAGCAACGCCCAAGAAAAATTTCTCATTGATATTTTTAGGTATGTATGATAAGGCTTTTAATTTTACTCATAGACAGGCCCTTATTTCAGAATCAGTAGTACCTGAGCTTCTTCAAGTAGTAAATGTGGTAATCAAAATAGTTAATTATATCAAAATTAGGTCATTAAAATCGAGACTCTTTTCACCTCTGTGTTTTGCTATGAAATCTACTCACGTACCACTTCTATTACATACAGAAGTGAGATGGCTATTTCGAGGGCGAGTTCTTTCAAGATCTATGAGCTAGGAGAAGAGATTCTTATATTTTTAACATCAGACGAGTCAATTCCGATCCAGAGGTGGGCAGTATTTAAATACTGTATTTAAATACATTTATATATTTAAAAAAAAATTGTATTTGTAAATGATTAGCATGCCTAACATATTAACATTTATTAGCATTTATTATTATCTGATTAAATATATTCTTAAATACCAATGGTGTGCCTCGATCATATTAGTTAGTCCCTGGCTTGATCTGCTATAGGATAAAAAAAGGTTGAAAATCTCTGCTTTAGAGGGTCTCAAAATCGTCCGAACCGGGGTGTCTACAGGGCAGAAGTACTTAAGTGCTGCACACAGACACTCTTGCGTGCAGTTGTTCAATATGAAGTGGTCATATTGCTAACACATACTAGGCTAAATTGCCATTTTATTTGGGAACACCTAGTAATATCCAAGAGAGTATGTGTATGGCAGGAGGTCATTGATGATAGATTTTTCTGCAGTTGTTTTCAACATAGAGCCGTAGAATTGCAGTTAGATATGAGCATAAATTAGTATATTTAGCTCTAGTAATCAAGTGTCTACAGAATATAAAGTGAGAGAAGTTGAGTAGTTGAAATACTGCTAAAATCACACTTGATGGATAATCCTTTACAGGGGAATGATATGGCTGCACTATAAAGCCATTTGGCTCAAATATGTACATAAAACAAACTCAAACGAAAAAATTGGAAAGCTCTTTCAAAAAGGAGTTTCATTACTTTTGCACCGAAACCAAAATATTAAAATCCAATATCAATTTAATTGCTAAACTCGGGACCGAGGGTAATTAATACTGGTTGCTATAATCTCTTGCGATCCTTAATTGAAACCTATTTTAAATTGTAATAATTATGTCGGGGTGTAAGAACACCCACCCTAATTTCCGCCAATCACATTGATTCCTCCATGTTGACACATTTTTCGAAATGATTTGGCAAAGTGCCATCGTTCCTTTTTCATCTCTCTGAAATAAAACCAATATCCACCACATCCTTAATTTCACCTTGTCGCCACCTTAAGGAAAAGGCATAAACCGCCTCTTAAAATTTAAGCACTTTTTTATCCTGAAATAGTATGTGGGATGAAAGTAATGTCCTATTTTCTAGAATAAACTTTTAGATAGAATTTATTAAAGTTGTGCGACTTGTTATCGTTTAGGAATCGTACAATGAGTAATTTATACCTTTTTATTTTGTATTATAAAAGTATTGTTCATAATCTTCTTCGGTCTTCACTCCTACTTTCGTCACATCTAAAGATCACTTGAGAAATATTAAACTCGAGGAGTTTCGTAAAGAGGTCAATGCAAGTAAAGCGGACAAATCCATTCAGAACACTTATGGGGATGATGCAGTAAATGAAAAAAGTTGCAAGAGGTGGTTTTACCGTTACAGAAGTATGGATTTCAGTCTAAAAGACGGACTAAAGAAAAGAACTTGATTCCGAAGAGATGGAAGCTGTTACCACAGCAAACTTTGCTATAACTTATAGGAAACTCGCAGAACAATTTAAGGTAACTAAGACGACTACCTTACGCCAACTGAAAAGGATAAGAAAGGTTTCAGTGATTGATAAATGGCTCCCGCGAATCTGCAATAGCGTGTTGCTTGTCCTGAGTCATTGCTTTCAGTATTATTTATAATCTTATTGAACGATGTAATGAGGCTCTTGAAAGCAATTGAGGTTATGTTTATGATTAAATATTTCCAAAGTCATATCTTTTTCATTTTTAATATATACCCTAAAATCCATCATTTCTTTCGTTCCAACCTGATATTAGAAACGGATTTACCCCTCTTTTGTGGTAAAATGGTTACGTTTGAATTTGATGCAATAAATTTCTGAAACAATCTCCTAACATTTATTAAATATGCCTCGCTCTAATCGATTTGAACTCTCATTCCTATTTTACTCAATCATGCTGTCGTACGGGCGCGATAAACGTGAAAGGGTCTATATCTCCCATAGCACTAATATATAATCATGGCTTTATTACTGAAGGGAACAAGCACTAAAATATATAAAAAATGCGATAGAATATGCAAGTCAGATAAAGTAAAGTTGTAAACAATAGAGATTAATGCAGAAATAGAGTCTTGGTATAGTCTTTACTTTTATTGTTTACCATCCTTTTAATAATAACAAGATTTCTTATCTACTAATCGACAATGGAAGTTTTGTTAAACCCCAACCGATAGGTTAGGAAGACATTTTAAAAGTTCCATAAAGAAGGAAAATATTTAAACAAAATTAAAGAAATGCAAAATATTTTAATTCTCTTCTGGGCTAAAAAGTGGAAAACATATAAATGAAAAGGAACATAAAATTTTATAAAAGAACCTTAGAAAAGATGTATAGAAACTAATCCACAAAAGATCGCGAAAAATGGCAAACTCAGGCCCACTACGTGAAAAAGGCGATCCGGAGTCTACCGCTGATCACTTTGGGAATCGTTCGCTTTATCCGGCCATTCTGGCTCAAACGATGACCTTATATTTCCACTTAAAATTTTGATTGGTTTCGTTTGTCGTCGCCAAAGTTGACTTCCCTGAAGAATAAAAAAAACCACTTATGGATAACGCTTCTAACTAAGCCACCTTAGAAAAGGCTCGATAGAGCCTATTTTTTAAATGCCGATCAAAGGTGGATTCGAGAGAAAACAGAAAATGATTATCTCACCAACAACCTTCGCCTAAAATCCAACGACGAGAAGCGGGAATTCGTGCCAAGAAGCCGATTTCATCAGATACCGGTCACCCAAGTTATGGATTTTCTTTGAGAAAATTATTAATAAAGGGAGATACACCGCACTCTTCAAACTCCCCCTCTAAGCGAATGAGTGCGGGGCCTGTATCAGAATTCTTGGAGAAATAGTTGGATATTGTCCTCATGAGACGAGAATCAGAATTTCTGTGTCTTAAGTTAGTAATCCAAAAGAATACTTTAAATACCGTCTTTATCTGTGATAATGATAATTATGTAGTTGTTGATAATGATCTTCAAATTATCTAGCTGAATAGCCTGGAGATCATGAGGGAGGATATGGACTGTACGGGAATTTTCCATAGAGCTCTCAGGAGGTGTAGATTGTGTTATTGGCGTGTGTGTTTATGTGCAGTGGTCTACAATTATTGGTTTAGTTGTGTGTGGTGCAGTATTGCATTCTAGACAGGCTCCCGTGATACTCTAAGATCAGGGGAGTGGGGGATGGCCACACCGCATTCTGGCTAGGTAGACTCTTCATTCACAAGTCATGAAGGATTCATTAATGGATGTAGAGGGGTGGTGAAACCAGCGGGGTGCCGTGTGAAAGTGCCTGCAAGAGCGTTGAGTGAAATGAGTGTGGTGGAAATATTTCTGGAAGCTGGTTTCGGGTGGAGAAGTAGCACACTTGGAAACTTATCTTTAATGTAATTTAAATTGTGGTTGTTTTAATATTTCTTTGTTGGAGTGAGTATTCTGCCATACAATGTAGTATGTATCCGAGGGTTGTGAAGGCTGCGGCTAGTATTTGTGCGTCTCTCATATCATGGTACTTCTTGACCTTGAAGGCTTTGGTTTCAGATTGTAGTTGGTCTGTGGGTGTAGTAGATGTACAGGCTGTGATTGATTTTAGTGCTTTATTTTGTATGGCCTACAGTGTTAAAGAATTTTTGAGAGAGGTTACGGCCTCAAGCAGCAGGTCTTGCAGTGTTCATTACTGAGCGTAAGAATCGAAATTATGTTTTATCATCATCAAAATTTTATGAGGCAAATTTCAACACTTCAAGGAAATATTTAAGAATATTTAAGAATATAATCTTCGCACAGCAGAATTCATTAGGTCAAAGTCAGTGATATCAAGGGGTACTTAGAATTAATGATTAAATCTGGCTTCACGAATCGTGAGTGTACCTGAGGGCACTGGCTTATTGGTGTTTATTAAAACTCATGATTCGTAAAGATTCTTGAGTCAAAATCTAAGGAACCCTCAGGAATTTGTGAATGAAGTGCCATGGGCTAAATGGAAGGTCAGAAAATAAAGACCTGGTTTCATCTTATGAAGATGCTTGAATTTGAGAACTAGTGATCACATGGGTATATGTAGCTTTCATTTGAAGTTCACGAAAATCCAAAAAGCAGTGATCACATGAAGGGGACAGTACTGGGTATAACTGATGCTTAAAGGAATAATTCACTAACGAGTATCATGGATGCAAAGGTCATATCAACATTAATTTGTACATAATTTTTAAAGTGTTTTCTAGTGCTTTACCTTCGAGAATACCTTCATAAGTTTATTTTAACGTACATCCACTTTAACCGCTTATTTTCTCTTATTTTTATCCAATTCTGTTCTTATTAATGGATTCGACTCCTCCCCCTCAAGAAAATTAAAGCTCTTACATTTGAGTCTCTCTTCCTTTCGTACGAATACTTTCCTAGAAGATTTGAAGCCAATCTTCAGACGCCAACAGTTCATTCTTCATCATTCATTCGTGTTTCATTTTTCATTCTTCCTGTTGTTTCATCACAATACATTAGTTTTCTTTTCCCTACTACTAATTAACAAAAGAAATTGATCATTTCTTTGTTAGTGGGTGTCGAGATTCTCGGTTCTAACTGGGAATCAAGGCAAATAATACACGAGCGCTCCGTATACTTTTCTCGACTACGTCGCTTTAAATTTTTTAGTATATTTAGATTATTTATTCTATGTAGAACACTTCCCAAATGACTTTTAATGGTATATAGCAAATCTTAACCCCTCATTAAGGTTGCAAACGCTTATTTGACAGTGAGAGGGAATCCCCACGTGGAAGATCTTTAGCAGAAAAGAACTCCCATGTGCAGCAGAAGGCCTGGCTAGGCCTAAAGTGGTAGGCCTCCCCCCCCCCCTATTCCACAAGCGGTAGCCTCAAATCGAGTCCCCCACGATTCACCTTTATACGGGCTAAAATAGCTCTGCGAGAAGATTCGAGGCCCTCGAGAGTAGAGCTGTTTCCCGCTAACTCCCAACTCCGGGGAGAGCGTCGGACATAAATAACGCTCGACTCCCCGGAAGAGACACAGAGTTAAGAAGTCTCGCCCAGAACTCAGGAAATTTCCCCATGGTTCCAAGTCAAGTGCTAGCAACAAAGCAAAGTGACAGCTAGACTATTTTGTGTATTTGGAATTAGCCCCAGCCAGGAGGTAATTCCACTGAACGATCGCCCCGAGTGATTTTCCCGACTTCTTTCATCAACTCCTGTCGAAGCCTTCCTCATTTTGGGTAGCCGAAATACTCTCCACTGGACCGGAAGTTACCCCCCCCTTGTTTTTGGAGAACTGTCATCACTCCAACCTCCCGCTCTGAAGTCCGAGCGGTCTCACCTCACGTGCAGAAGACATCCGTAAGCCAACCCCTCTCTCCCGTTTAGTAACCCAATTGACACTCCCCCCCCTCCCATTTGAATAGTCTCCCCCGGTAATACCTTAAGTTCTATCAATTCTCTCATTATTTTTGTGTAAATTAAATTATATTTTTATACATGCCTCTTTTAATAACCTTGAGCTTTGCCATTGTCCATAACTTACCTGTCCTCGTTGCACTGTCTCGCTACTCAGCCCGTCTGAACTCGTGGTTTTCCGTCCCTTTTGTCGGTTCACTTTCAAGTTATTGGTCCCTCCCTGATAGATATAATATGGTATTGATATAATGTAATGTCATACCACGACATACAGTATTAACGAAATGAAAATGAAATATAGTAAATTGATTTTGTCATATTGTGAATATAAGAATTTGTTTTAGCCAACCTGAACATCATTCCCTCAAGAACAAGAAAGGCGAAGAGGAAAAACCGAAAGAAAATAAAAATGAATAGAAAAAAACGACATCAAAATGAGATAGAGGATTTCAAGGGGAGCTAACCACGTTAAAGTGGATACTATGGTGAAGTAGCGTTCATGTTGAAACTTTTAGCAAATAATTCCTACTAGTAACCCAAACACCCACTATACATTTAAATATCTCTTAAGTGAGGATAAATGGAGGAAATGCTAAGAACTCTAGAACTCTCCCTCTTCTAGTTTGTCGCAATAATACATTATAAAAGAGAAAACTAAGAAAACCCCATCAACTATACAAAACACCCAATTTGTGTAGCCCCCAAAGGACGAAAATTTTATTAAAATGTCAATTGAATTCAATTAAATATAAAAGAATACTAAAAATTAAGAACCGCACAAATATGTTCCCCCCACATTATAAATGCAAACAACAGATACCAAACTACCACACTACAAATCTGGCCATGCCGCCACTGATGTCGCGGCCAATTTGTAGTGGCGAGGCAAAACGTTTTTTGTGTTCGTCTAAGCTGGTGGCGCTACCACACGTTTACATGGAATCCAACGGAGCTATTTACCCGAGACGCTACTTTCAGTGCGGCTATGATAAGAATGAGCTCTGCTTATGTCATGATTGGTGACCAAGGAAAAAATAGTGACGACAACATGAAGCAGACTAAGCCTACCAAAGAATCTCACCAGCTTAAACTACCGTTGCCCGTAACAGAGCGGTGCAGATCAACAGGCCTCCCGCTAAGACGAGAAAAATCAATAAAGAATGATTCAATCATTTACTAATATTCCTTAATTAAAGGTAAACACGAAAGGTTATAATTGGAATTTTTTTGAGGATTTTGTTAATTTGCTGTTTGTTAATTTGTTTCTATGAAATCGACGATAATATTGTTGCGTGGGATTCTAAGGGTGAGTTTGTGATTGTACCGAAGCTCTTTTTTTCTCATATGCTGTGGAGGGTTTGAAGTTATCTTGGATTGCGGAATTTTGGTCGTTATTTTAGCAGAAGCAATTTTTGTTACTTTATATTAAAGCCGCTTTATTCATCAATCTCTCCATAGAAGAGGGGATAAGTTTTTGGATTTCCTACGCCTAAATATCGGATTCGATTGCCAGCGAAAGCGGGGACAAAAATTTAGCGAGCGTCGGGAAATCGTGGCCATTTTGGCGGTGCGCTAAGTCTGACGCCGAGGCGCAGGCTGCTTCTCTCACATGTACATTAGCACAAGCATAGTTAATCACAACACCGCTGTCTCTTTCATCCCTTCCTTCTCACGCAAATACATCACTCTTCCGTCTTCTGAACTAGCTGAATGTTTTTTTCTATCTACATTCTCCAGGTGTGGAACGGGTGACTCTCACTTGGGCCACGATGAATTCTTTATTCTCTAGTTAGTTGCAAAACGTAGTAATACCGCAATTCCTGTCCTTCCTCTAACGAGTGCAGGTCCTCGTCCTTCACAGGCTTACTCAGGTTAGTTAGTTAGTTAGTCAGCGCTAATCCTTCCATGATACTGGGAAGATCCCTGACCGGATAATGAAATAGACATAAAGGTTAGTATGACAATCGCCGGTGACCACGAGGGCGCCAGAGGCCGGTCCTCTTTGAGGAGAGGTGCCAGAAAGTATTATGTTTTCGCACCAAACAGCGTTCAGGTGGAAGGAAGCCTTCGTCACCCCTGGGGAGAGGAACCTGTTCTGCGTAAGAGGTATGTGGATAAAGAAGTAATACTTCAGTTTAGGGGCGCACGATAGGGGGCGCTGTTTCTGGGCTACAATTTTGGGCTACAATCTTTCTTCTTTATTATTTAGTAAATGCCTGCACTTCTTCTTAATTATATTATTTAGTAATGCATTGATTTTTTTTAATTACTAATGTATTAAACTTTGTATGTTTCGTTTAATTATTTTTGTGAAACTAAACCATTAATTTCACACACTGGCAACCCCTAATTCAACCTTATTTCAAACATTGGCAAACCTGAAACCGAGCAGTTAAAAGAGCGTGATAGCTGTGAATACGGTTTGTTCGACTTCAATACGACTTGTGTTAATTCGTCGGGCAATTTAATAGATCGTGATTTCATTTAAAAGAAACGCGGCTCAATTAAAATAGTGAAAGATGGAGATAGGGTAAATCTGAACATCTGCGTCACGCGTTCGTCTCCGCGTTCGTCTCCCGGTCCTGGCCGCATAATATTTCGTCCAAGTTCCAATATGTTTCCCCTTTTTTGACTAATTTCGAGTTACGGCTTGTGAAGGAGATCGCCCTGCGTTGACCCTGAGATTTCAATCAATTGCGGGGGGGAGGGGGGAGGTCTGTGGGGCGTAGCCCCTAGTATATAATCGTAATTGTTTATAGAATAATGTTACTCACGTTTTTTTTTTTTTTAACAAATCGTTTCTGCGCGTCTGAACGAAATATAAAAGCAACTTGGTCCCGATAGATTTCGGCTGAAATCTATTTCCAAAGTAACTAAAAAATATTTTCATTTTTGGCGGCAATAGCCTAAATTAGGCGGCGCTATCGTCTTTGTTATTTTGATAAACGTGCTATCGGCTCTGCACATTTATCGAAATAATTTAGACGATAGTGTCGCCTAATTTCGGCAAAAAATTAACATTTTTAGTTACTTTCGAATTGAGTGGCTTCACTTTTTGACGTCTGACGTCATAAAGCCCAAATTTGTAGCCCAGAAACAGTGCCCCCTATCGTGCGCCCCTAAACTGAAGTATTACCGATATAGATACCCATCGGCAGGATTCCTTGGAACAGAGAGTGTGTGTGTATGTGTGTGTTGTTGCTGTATAGGCGAGAGAGGAAAGAAAACAGTGTTGTAATTGACCATGTGTGTGATAAGGAGTGTAAGATCTACCCACCCGAAAACGGGGTGAGCACAGCGCGTCCACCAATCCGTAGCCAGATCTCTACGTGCGCTGAAGTTTGTGTTCGCTCATACCGGGATTCGGAATCGAACCCGGTACTGCGACGTTGGAAGGCCAACGTCGTATCCACTCGGCTAGCATGAGCTATATTCTAACCATTATGTTAATTTCATACGGGCGGGGATCTTCTTCGTCCACAATTAAAATGAATGGTTGACGAAATTAATTAAATAACTAACCATTGTATTCTTCTAGCTCCTAATTCTGCCTTTTATTTTCCCCTTTTTGTCCTCACTGAGCGCTTCCTCTCTCCGCGAAGGGGGCCCATTTCGAACTTTAAATTCCTATCCTCTTAATACGAACTTGTTCGTAAGATCTAACACTATTCCTTGCCCCAGTTTTTTTTTTAATGTAGATGGGGCTTGTTTGTGCATTATTTGTACTCTTGTTTACTGTTCTTTATATGAACCAATCCGTTGCCTTTGTTTGAGCGTTACTTGGATGGAAATGCTCCGCTTGATTCTGCCATTTTTCCTTTCCAAAGAATAAAGGATTTTGGTCAGGTTCACGATTACCTTACCTTACCTACGTGTCACATCCACCTGGACTTCGGTAACCATGGAGCGCCACCTGAATATGTCTCTTGTTAGCTGCAACAACTCTCCTGGCTTGAGATGTCCCCCTTCCATTCTCGTCACACCGTCCATCAATTTATCTCTTTGTCGTCCTCTTTCTCTTCCTCCCTCCACCATTCCAGTCAGCACCACGGCCTCCATTTCATTTCTCCTCATCATATGTTCGAAAAATCTCATTTGTCGTCTTCTTATTGTTCTCATCATTTCACTCTCCACTCCTATCTTCCTTAGTGCGTCCATATTAGTTCGTCTTGCTGTCCATGGTATCTTCAAAATTCTCCTCCATAACCACGTTTTAGCTGCTTCCAACTTTTCTTGCATCTTCTTTCTCACCGTCCAAGTCTCACATCTATACAACAATGTTGACCAGACAAAGGTTTTGCTGCCCGCTTTCTAATTCTCGTAGACAACTTTTTATTTGTCAGATACACCTTTATTCTTGTAAAGCCACTCTTTGCAATTCTAATTCTAGTTCTAATTTCTTTTTCACATCTGCTGTCTTCTCTTATCAAACACCTTAGCTACGAAAGTTCTCCACCTGTCCAATTCTTCTTCTTCTATTTTTACTCTGGGTGCATTCATATTAGATGTCATCAACACTTCGATCTTGCCCATATTGACCTTCAACCCTTTCTCCTCGCTCGCCATCATCGTCACATCCAACAAATGTTATCTCTAAATGATCTCTTGAAGGTCATCCCTCAACTCTGGCTTATCGAGTGCCTTTTTTTCAGGGCGGATGCGTTTAGTAGTTTAAAATAGTCGAAATTTAACCTGATGTAATACTATCGAACCTAACCTAAATAAGCCTGAGAATCTCGTCTATCTTGAAGAAAATGCAATTCGAAAACGACGCGGGGATGGGAGACTAAAAGAGAGCCCCTCTTTAATAGTCTCAATTGTGTACAAATGTATTATTTTGGTGATTTCAGCGCGTTTCTAATTCTGCCGCATTGGAGTCTAATGAGTTTTCAATCCTATTAATTGACAGGTTTCTTTCTTCTCCACTTTTGGTAAAAAATTAGGAATTTCTTTTTTTCTTTCATTCGTCCATGAGGGGCTTCAAGTCCCCACTTCTGATGTTCTATCCTCTTTTACGAACTCGTTTTTAAAGCCTTTGAAAAGCTCTTTCTCAACTTAGGTACTTTTGGTTTGCTACAGACCCTCTTGGCTGTTTCATGTTTTCTATTGTCGCTTGAACATTTCTCATCTCCTATTTTTTGTGGGGGAGGGGGGCTTTCTTTTCAAACTGCTCTCAGTGGGATTCTCTGACCTCTTTCTTTTCACAAATTACCCGTCAGGACCCAACTACCGAAGTTGTGTTCCCCCATAGCCCAATGCCTGTAAAAGGATAGGGGAGCTATATATCTTCTCCGCTTATTTTACAGATTTCTTATTCCAAAACTTTCATATGGAAATGGCGTGGTTTGTTTTCGCTTAGATTGAAAAACAACAATGCTATCCACAAAAGAGTTTGAGGCAAGACATCTGAACCTCTTGTTGCTTCTTGATAAATATAAATAAATATATATATATATATATATATATATATATATATATATATATATATATATATATATATATATATATATATATATATATATATATATATAAAGTGAAATCAAAAGGGTAATTAATCAGGGGGTATGGTTCTAAGATCATTAACTATACTGTTTACGATCAGGTTCTGGGAATAGGAGCGACATTTAAATTGACCATCCGAAAGATTGAAATTGGGAATTTTGCCTATTAGGATCGATTCTAAAATTTTTCTTTTACGGAAATCTTTACAATTATATATAATTTGGGCCTTTGAATAATCTATTTGGTGGTTGTAATTGCTAATATGGTTAAAAAGACTGGTTGTAGTACTGCCTCGCCTGACATCACCTTTGTGTTCGTATATTCGTTTTTTTAATGTTCTCCCAGTCTTCCCTATGTAGAATAAGGGACAGTTAGTCGATTGAAAGGGTATTACATATATACCTGCCTCATTTGGCTGATCCATGGGCTTGGTCGAAGGGAAAGATTTAAGGATGGAAAAAAGGTATTTAAACGAGGCTCGACCTGGAAAAATAACTGTTTACTCCTTCGAGGAAGGGAGAGAATGGGAGGGATAGACAATTCGTGTTTCTCACTTTGTTTTTATCTTTGGGACGGTAGTATGTAGAGTTAGCTTTAGATAAACTCTCATTGATGATGTGGACGGGATAATTTAATTCAATGAATCTGCAGGTTATATATGTAATCTCGTCTTCTAGAAAGCAAGAATCACATATTCTAAGTGCTCTCAAAAATATACCTTATGCAACGGTTTTTTTAATATTAACATCCTGATGTGAAAAGAAATGGATGTAAGAGTTAGAATGGGTCAGTTTACGGTACACAGTGAAGCTAATTTGATCAAAGACTCTTACAATTTTAACATTGAGAAAGGCTATATAATTATTTTTTTCTCATTCGACTTTAAAATTGATGGTGGGATGGAAGTCGTTAAGACTTTTGAGGAAATTGTCGAATGAATTTAAACTTTTTATAAGCCAAATCGATATGACATCATCTACATACCTAAACCATACAAAACTTTGATGTGGAATATCAGAAGGGAGTAAATTAACTTAAAAATGTTCCATAAAAGGTTACATAATATGGGCGATAAAGGATTACCCATGCTAAGTATATTTAATATTCTTTTAGTAATATTGGTCCAAATCCGTGGTAACTTACGTAACCCTTTATAATTTTTAACTTACTATAAATGCTTCCTATTTGTATTTTTTATTTAATAATCGTTACTGTTACTATTTATATTATTTTTCGCATACTACAGTGTCTTATCTCTGCAGGAGACAGAGCTAAAATGCCTAGAGAATGCAAAAATTCCCCAAACAGTTTCCGTTATTTATGTGGAACAGTTACATTAATACAATACAAGGGACAGTTGACTAAACATGTGAAGAAACTTTATGGCCAGGAAAAACGCTGGGCACCTCATATATGTTGTGTCAGGTGTACAAGTTTCCTTTTTGCCACGGTGAAAGGCAAAGGGCCTGGCCTCATGTTTGGCGTACCAATGGTCTGGAAGGAGCCAAAGGACCATTCAGCGGATAGCCTCTTCTGTTTAACTCATATTAAAGGTGGGTATTCAATGTGTTTTTTTTCCTATCTTTAATATATTCTCAAGAGATGTATCAATTGAAAAGATCAAAATACATGCTATGTTATATTTCGACTATTTCTGAAAGTGATCACAGCCATTAATATCCATTTTTAGTCTGATATTATTTTATATCACTGCAGGTCGCAACAGAAAAGCCAAGAAATCTATCATGTATCCAGATCTTCAGTCTGCCATTCGCCCAGTTTGACATTCAAGTACTCTTCCTGTACCACAGCCGCCCTCTGAACTACCAATCAATGTCACAAGCAACTCAGACGATTAAGAATCTCAAGATACACCATATATGGCACAACTTGAATCAGACAAGAAACCAAACCTCATTACCCAACCGGAACATAATGATCTAGTTCGTGATCTAACACTTACTAAGAAATAGAGTGAACTCCTGGTCCTCCATCTGCAACAATGGAACCTGTTGGATGAACATGCTCGAATTACAGTATTTAAGAAGCGTTCTGCAGATCTACAGCAATTCTTCACCTTTGAAAACAACTTGACCTATTGTAATGATACCAGAGTCCTATTCAATGGCCTTGAGCTGACCTATGAACCAAATGAGTGGAGGTTATTCATAGATGCATTCTTTTACAGCATAAATGTGGTTCTGTTGCATATTAGGAACACCATGCCTTCAGTTCCAATTGCTCACTCAGTCATTTTAAGAGACATATGAGAACCATGCTTTTATTCTAGATCGCATAAGTTACAAGGAGCATGAGTGGCTAATTTGTTCGGACTTGAAACTAATAGCACTCTTAATGGGCTACAAACTGGATGCACCAACTTTATGTGCTTCCTTTGCAAGTGGGACAGTATGGCCAGATCAGAACATTATGTGCGCATATTAAACTGGGCCTAATGAAACCATTTAATAAAGCACTGCAACATAACAAGCCATGTTTCTAGTACCCCAAAGCTATATTCCCTAAACTAAGTGATGCCAAGATTAAAGAAGGCCTATTCCTAGGACCTCAGATTCTTCAACTTATCGCTGATGAGGACTTCGAGGCGACAATGGATGAAACTGAGCTAACCGTCTGGTATGCATTCAAAGATGTATGGAAAGGACTTCTGATAAAGCACCAATGGGTGCATAATCAAGTGCTACCAAGATCTCGGATGCAATATGTCACTGAAGATATACTTTCTTCATTCTCATCTGTCCTACTTCCCAGAGAATGCAGAAGATGTGAGGTTCAAGCAACATATAGCGTCAATGAAAAAGAGGTATAAGAGAAAATGGAGCCTTTCTATGCTGGCTGACTTCTGCAATAACCTGAAGCGTGACACACATGAGACGTCTTACGAACGAAGAAGTAAATACTAAAATGTAGCTAAATGCATTACATAATGCTAACAAACATGCTGATTCATTATATATTCATGAATTAATTACAATGGACACATTTAATCTGACTTTGGGAGAGAATTGCATTTATGGTATCGTGGAAATCGGTCTCAATTGCATAATTATTAAATCGGCAATTTAAAGAAAATCTTAAATGCTGAGAATTTTTTGTTATCAAATTCGAATTCAGCAAAACTCAATTTCATAATAAAATGCACATGAGATCTGTTTTTTTCTTCACACTAAAATTTCTTGTACAGTGTAATTATTAAATTCAGTATTATACCTTAGTTGACCTCCAAAAATTACGATTCATAATATTCTGATGTGTGGAAAAAATCGGATGGATCTGAGAGAGTTAATGCTCACTAATGTAGGAGTTACTGTTATTTATTATCAATGTTGTGTAAAATTACCATTATCAATGATCAATCCTCTTTTCTCAGACTCCGCAGAGAGAGAAATTCAGGTTATCTCCCCTATTTTTTTATCCTGGATTTCCCACTTGCTCCACACAAGCGGGAGGTTGCTTCATAAGAGAATATCTCTTTGCCCCAGGCTTCAAGATGAAGCTTCTTCGCACCCCT
Organism: Ceratothoa steindachneri; assembly: GCA_963969495.1. Lineage (NCBI taxonomy): Eukaryota > Metazoa > Arthropoda > Malacostraca > Isopoda > Cymothoidae > Ceratothoa > Ceratothoa steindachneri. The sequence continues at coordinate 107,495,846 of OZ018324.1, read as the reverse complement.
CTACTTGAAACCTTTGTCGAAAAGTATCTGCTTCACTGTTCGCTCTGAATCGATGACACCTGCTTCTTTCCACTCGTGGGCAAGATTGGCATTGGAGACAACACGATCCTTGAGCTGGGGCCTTACTAGCAGGCGATCTAGGCGTTCATTTGAAGACTTGCTCGTCCAGAAGACTTCTATACACTAGTGTAACCAGTCTTTTTGGAGTTATTAATGACCCTAACGATTTTGCTCCTTGATGCAATGATCTTAGCAAATGTCTCCTTGCATTTTAGGACAATTTGGTTCAGAGCAACAACGGTTGCCCGCATTTCTTTGAAAATAACCATTTCTAGAATTGAAATAAATTCGAACATTTCTTTTTGCAAAAAACTATTATGAAATAGATTATAATTACACATTATTCATTGAACCCATATTTGTCATCATTTTACTCTTTTGAATGAAAGGAGGAACAGGACTTTTTAATAAACTTGGAACAATTTAAATATTAGCATAATTATTGCTCTTACGTAAATATTATTATCGTAGAATGACCCAGACATATACGTCACTTCTACCCAATATGCGTGGACGCTCAAGGTCAAACGGGTGACCTTGACTAAACTCGGGTCACGGCAAAGATAGGGGATAGAAGTGGGGGGAAGTTGGGGTCCAACTTCTCAGGACGAGTGCGAAGGATTTAAATACAAACGTTTGAGTGCAGTTGGCCGATATTAAATTAATGAAGGCTGCGGGCTATGAGGCTTATGCAAAAGTAGGAACAAAATATACTTTAATATTTACACAGTTATCCCCAATAAATAGATTAAATAGAATAATAGCAATGGATACTCGATGTATACAAGAACCGAACTAACAGAGCTACTCGGGGCTAGATCTACGAGGGGAAAGGGAGTGTCGAGAGGCGATACGAGCCTCTGTAAATACACATACAGGGATGACTAGCAAGGTAGCTACAGATGATTCGTCTCAGCCTGGCTTGGGTTCGAGGCTTTAAGAGATGAAACGGGGGATTGGATGGTTATTCAAGAGGTCTTAACCACGGGGAGTTTAACAGCGTTGACTGAGCCAAAACGCTCGAGCGTTTTGGCTCAGTCAACGCTGTTAATATATTAATAATAACAGTTTTCTGTGACGGTAAACGAGACGACATAAAGGCGTGTCTTTGAAATCAGCTTTTTTGGGCTGATGGATGGGTCATCCCTAAGTGTTGTCTTCCAGTTCAAGGAGGATAGGATCACCTGCTGGACCTGAAGCAGAGCAGTTGTCTAATTATGCCATTACCTTAACCGCACCAATTTGTCTTGGATATTTTTCCATATATATATATATATATATATATATATATATATATATATATATATATATATATATATATATATATATATGTTAGTCTCAAAATTTTGGTCATGACTGTAAAGAGTAGGCAAAAAGAATACAGTAAACCATCGATATAACGAACTATATGGCGCGGGGGTCGTTCGTTAAAGCCGAAAGTTCGTTAAACCCAATGGTCGTTAAAAGCGATGAAAATAACGAGCCAAGTTCGTTAATCTGCATACATAAATATGTATATAAAGACTATTGCATGGATATCTAATACGTATTCAATTACTAATATTACTAATAAAGTTTAGTGGACCCCACAACATAGTATTGATACGAACCTTGTATTATAGGAGACATGTGCCGCGGCGCGGCGTGTAACGCTTGCCTGACTGAACACGAGGCGACGACCGAGCCAACCATCGGATTTAACGAACTTTGGTTCGTTAACCACGATGGAGATCGGCCAGGAAATTTGGTTCGTTATATCCAAAAATCTTTATATTGAGGTTCGTTATATCGAGGGTTTATTGTATATAATTTAAATGCATTAACAGCTAAGTAAAGACCTTACATGAATAACATACCACATATAACCAATGTTTGAGTTAAATGTTTATTAATTTTGAATGATGTTTTTTCTTTAGTTCGGTGTTAGCGCATAATTGACAGACACTGCTTCTTAATAAATCAAGTTTAGTATTTTATTAACATATGTAGACATTTTACAATTACTACGCAAGTCACGTATAAATAAAAACAATTAATTAAATATTGGCCAGTATAGTAATATTAAAAATAAACGTCCTAATCTTAGCATTTATCCAACTTTTTTTCCATTCACCTTCAAAAATACAGCCATTTCTTTTCTCTTAAAAAATGTCTCTCTCTCTCTTGAGAAGCTCTCTCTTTTAGAAACTCTTTAGTTTCCTACTGAATTTTTTTTTAATTATCTTGACATTTAAACTTCTTCTAATGACCATTTTTATTAATTAATAGAACAGTCTTCTCCCCCCCCCCCTCATATAAAAAGAGGTGTAGTTTCATTCCCAGATATGGCTGGCGACAATGTGTATCTTCAATAATACGTCAACCGTTTCCTTCCCTTTAAAGAATGTCTCTGTTGCGAATCTCTCTCTTTTTTTCGACACGCTTTAGTTTCCTACCGAATTTTTATTGAATTACCCTGGCATTTAAACCTCTTTTAATGACCATTTTTTATTAATTAATAAAACAGTCTTCTCCCCCCTCATATCAAAAGAGGCGTAGTTTCATTCCCAGATATGGCTGGCGACAACGTGTATCTTCTTAAAGCGAATAAAGGTAAAGCAGAGGTTTAATGAACCTAAAGACTCAGAGGAACTTTGAAAGAAACGAAGCGGTACTTCAGTCATGAAGCACTTGAAGAATGTCCTGAAATTTGGAGGAATTAGCTGAAGTCTGAAGCTTTGTATTCACTCAAATCTGCGTCATAAGAGTTAAAAATGTCGATTCTGGGAAAACGCTATTTTGTAGTTTTTGAAGAAAGTTTTGAGAGAAGATTTTTTTTAGGTTAGGAGCATTTTTTTTTCGTCTATCTAGGGAATGCTTTCAAGGGCATCCTGTTCCTACTACATTAGTCCTGAGAAGGTTCCCCAAACCCATACACGGAATTTACGATCTCGCAGAAATCAAAAATAAAGATTGGGGGGTTTCTCCTCGCCTCCATCCTGTGGAAACTTTTTATGATACTTTAACGCCATGCGTATTATATGCCTTCCTCAGATCCGAAAACACCGTGAAGTAAGTTTTGTATACCAAAGAAAGCCTCGTAAACGGTATTTGCCAGTCGGAGCAGAGCATCCGAGTAAAGTGTAACTTGCGGGAGCTGCACTGTGCAGAAGACAGATGGCCTCCGCTGTGCATAAAAAAGGGTAATCTAACATTTACCAATTTCTCCATCAACGTACACACACAGGAATTTAGATATATTGGGCGGAAACCGGTCAAGGTTGGGTGATTTATCTCCGGTTTGCGAAGAGCGAGCATAGTAGCGATTCGCCAGGAATCTGGAGGATATCCTCTACCTATATCTGTTGAACAAATCTAACAGAAAAACCATGCCTCGCTCATCTCGCCTTCGAGGCAGAACTGTACCAATGTCTAGTGCCCCCAAACCCCCCTTCCAATCAAGATTGTGGGGCCCTCACAACAATATATCATACATTTACAAATAGTGCCAGGCACGCCAAATACTATTCTCAGCAGTCCCAATGCTGCTGAATACTTACAGAAAATGTGTATTCGAAAATTTTATATTTTCCTTAATAAAATATATTTTTGGGGCCACAGTAAGGCCCCTTTAAGAACCACCCTCCCTCGGCCGGGGGGGGGGATGCTACGGCTCTGCTTCGAGGCATGGCATACGGGAAATCGTCTGTGGATGAAGCTAGAGTGGAACTCAATTCGTTAAATATAGACCTGTCGTTGATGGGTTCTCCACCTTGGGAGGTAAATTACAACTAGCGGCCTTCAGCGACATCACGGTGTACATTAAATGCTGGAGGAGTTGCATCCTGGCAAAAGTCTGAGGAAAGTGGTCGCGATGGATTCCAAAAGCGGATGCATGGTTCGAGATTTCGGTCCCATTCTCCTGGTGAGCGGGAAGGTGGTCCTGCGAGAACTTGCGCCGAATCCTTTTGCGTTGGTTTCACAACTCTGAAAGAAAGATCTTCACGCTAACTGAAGACACGTATGCCCACCAGGAAGACCGACAACAAAATAAACCGGAATCTAGCCATAGCTCGACGAAATTCATCGACGGCGAAATCTTTTAGGCGGTGCTTATAGCGCATGCAGGCATAAACCTTCTGTCTGAGGGCCCTCTCCCAGGGAAGCAGTCGGAGTGCAAAATGGCCAAATTTTCTTGAAATAGTAGTTTGGCACATGGCAATGAGGTTGCCAGAGAAGAACTCGAAGACTTCATCCACAGACCCAAGCTCCTCGACTGGGACAGAAAAAAATCAATGATTTCCTGAAATGCTGAACCCCGCACCCACGCCAAGCGCTACTGGGGTAGTCTTTCTGGAGGAAGCAGTACAAAAAATGATATTTGAATGGGAAGTATTGCCCTTCATGGAGGTAATCGATTACCTCCTAATTAAAATCAGGCTGTGCATCTGGAGAGCACAGGGGTATATCAATTCAGGAAAATAAGCGGTCCTCGGAGATTGATGTGTAAACTCACCCACAATTAGGGCATCTATTTCCAGCTCCTTGCTCAGGTCGGCAAGGAGTTGACCTTTGATAATGGTCACATAGTCTCCCCCCATGCGGCGGCTACCGTTCAAATCCCTGAGCGGTAGAAAAGGCCTCAGCAATCGTTCTACATCGTTGCGGAAGTCCCTGTTTCGAAGTAGGCTGACAATGGAGTTTACGCAGAAATAACAGTATACCTCCTATCTAGGTGCAGCTGCACTGCTCCTAGGCTGAAAGGTATTTATAGCAAATAAAAGAACTGAGAGATCATTCAGGGTTTAAATCACGCATCCTTCTGCCCGTGCCACCTCTTTTTGTGATGGAGTCGCAAAACCCTTATATTTCTTGAGGGTGGACATGGGGGCACTCACCCAGCATAGTCTCCTGCAAAAAAATTGCTAACAGGGAACGGGAGGAGACGAGCCTCCGCAGCTTCTTCCTGTTGCCCATCCATGCCTTGCTCGGAGGAGATGCAGGGCCTCCTTTCGAAGAGAAAATCCTCGTGAGAATGACCGTGCGCTTCCCGGAGACAGAACTCGGAGCGTTGTTGGCCGAAAAACGTGCTGAAGGTGCTGTCGCCTTCGAGGACGACTTATCAGGGAAAGTTTGGCTTGCTATGTGAGTATTTTTCTCCATTCGCCTCGAAACCTTTGCTGGCGGAGCAGCTTCTGAGGTGGAGTTTCCCCCTTTGGAAGATCCACTGTCTCCAGGAACAGTGTATGCCTTTTTTAATATTCAGGCATAAGACGTGAAATGAGAGTCAATCCGCACCGTGAATGATCAGGATTTCCTTCTCCAGGATATACACACTACAAAGCTTCGAAGAATAGGGTGCGGCTCTCTGCAATTAATACACTCGGCCATGTTCGACTTTGCAGCAGCATACACAGACTTTAGGTAACCCGACTTTGCCCGTCTACAGGAGCGATTTGTATGACTGAAGAGGTGACAATAGCAGCAGCTCCGCGATAGTAGCACGAAAGCCTTCATCCAGTAGCGATACCAACTGGCATGCACCAACTCAGCAAGTCTGTAACGGTTAAACGTGATGAAGAGTGTACAGGTGGGTCTCGAGGCACATCCTTGTTTTTTTATCACACGTTCGACCTTGACACCCCATGGTCAGCCAGCGTTTTGGTGATATCTTCTTTGGAGTAGTCTATGAATTTGCTAGCATAAACAACTCCTTTCAGGAATTTCATGGTAGAGTGTGATGACCGGTGAGCAATTATGTGTCCTAAGGGCACTAATCATGGCCGCCTCGGAAGGGTCCGATGCATTCAACAGAAAGTTCTCGTCCGAGAAACGGGTCACCTTCGACTCTCTACCAATTAAGCTCGCTAATGCCCTCCTCTGATGCACTCCTTTGACCAACATGCTGCCAACAGTCGAGTGAATATCCAGAATGCATTTAAAGCCAGCGGGCTTGACGATAACAACAGCAGCAACAATAATAATAATGATAATAAAATATAAATTAGCACTAGGAGGGAACGAAGGGAAAGCACACTAACAACTTTCCTAGGCTCCATCAGAGAGCTCACGTTAATCCAGTGACAGGGCTTCCCTAACTTACCGTCCGACCGCGGCGAGGTGCAACTCCTCCGAGTACCACTGTAACACGCTACACAAGGTACCCCCTACGGGGATGTTAAGAGCATATTTATATAGTCTTTCACATTTATTACTCCGGTTTTATTTTCGTCTCGCTCTCTAAAGCTCACCATTCTTCTTGTGTACCGTTTATTGTCGTGACCTCTTTCATTATAATTATTTCAAATAGAACACAAAAACAAAACTATCACTCAATTCCACATACAAACATGCGCTTACAGAAACAAGACATTTATGCACGCACAACACAAGTACAGATTTATATAATTGATTATGTCTTATTATTTACGATATTTAAGGGAAATAGTAAATGAGAGTGAAAATTATTTCTTTTAAAATACAAAAATGGCTCATTTTTGGGGTCTCTCCAATGACAAATGCTCTTTTCTGTGCTCATGTAAATGTAAACAATACTTATCGTCGCAAAATGATGATTTAATCTATTTTTAAAAGTAATTTAACGAAGTAGTGTGGATGACATTTTGAGGAAGAGTTTTGTTTTGTAAGTGAAAAAATTCTTGCACTTTTGGACTGAAAAACGTCTATAATTTAGTTTCATTCCGCTTGATTTAGTTGAATTTTAATGAGAAGTCAGTATTGAATTTTGTAAGATTTTTGAGAATTTTATATACTTCATTGAGTCGCCATAGAAGCCATCGGTCTCCCTACGATAAAAGGTCGACGCGACTTTTAGCCGTGATTCTACATCTCACTATGTCGGTCGGTTCCCGTTTTGCTTATTTGTTTGTTTTTGTAATAACATCATAACTATTCGGACGATTTTAACGAAATCTGAAACACTTATGTTCTTTTACATTCTCTTTTGAATGATATAATTACAAAAGTCCTCCCAAAGATAGCCCAGGAATGATCTTTTTTTGGCAATATTAATATTCGGCCGATTCTAGCGACATTTGAAACCCTTATGTTGTTTTACATTCTCTTTCGAATGATAGAATCGACTATGTCCTCCCAAGGTTAGTCCGGGAATTATTTAAAGTTTTGAAGGTCGTAAGGTCATAAATCAGAATAAGTGAGAACACGCGACCTTTTGGTCAGCAGACCTTGTTTTTTAAACTCATATGTTTCTGAAGTAAAGGACCAAAATTGTACGTCGAACTCAAACTCTGGGCAAAACATTGATTCATAAAGCCGAAGCAGAACATCCTTAGATTTAAAATCGAAGTTAAGAGTAATAAGATAAAACATTCTATTTGCCTTTTTTCGACAGTTTCAACCAGCTATTTAGAGAATTTAGGGTCGTCAGAATAGAAAAAACCCTCTTAAATCTCACTTTAACCTAATGGTATCTAAAGTTATTTCGCTCAAAGTCAGACCTTTTCAGGAGTTATGACTGCCGATGCAGATAACTTTGTATTTGGCATCTGGTTCCTTATCTTGTAGTCTAGGACCTAGGTACTTCCAAGTTTTCCCGTTACGAGCGACTGCATTAACTTTATAAAACCTGACTTTAATCATATAAAGGTGAAGTTATCTAGGGTTTTCAAGTATTTTTTTTTTAAATATGGGTCTTGTTTATGGCTAATATAAAATCATCGGGAACGATCACAATGTTAAATTATTTTTTTTATTTAGGTAGAGGAACAACGTTCTCTCTTTGAATTTTTAGTCGCGTGTGAGTCTAGTCGCTGGTGACTCTGTATCTCATTATGTCGGTCGGTCGGTTCCCGTTTTGCTTTTTCTTTTGTTTTGGTAACAACATTGCAACTATTCGGTTGATTTTAACGAAATTTGAATCCCCTATGCTGTTTTACATTCTCTTTTGAATGATATAATTGTCAATGTTCTTCCAAAAGTTATCTTGGAAATTATCTCTCTTTTTTGCAATAACATCATAACTATTCGGCTGATTCTAACGAAATTTGAAACCCTTATGTTGTTTTGCATTTTCTTTCGATTGATATGATTGTCAAGGTCCTTCCGAGTTAGTCCAAGAATTATTACAAGTTTTGAATGTTATAAGGACATAAATCAGAATAAGTGAGAGCACGCGACTTTTTGGTCAGCAGACCTTGTTTAACATGGCATAGTAGAAGCAAAATAATATTTTGAAGCCCAAATTGATATAACTCCAAGAAAACCTTTGAGAAGAAAATCGTCTCGCTGCTTTGAAGGACCGCTTTGTGTACGGAGGGATACTCTTGCAGGCACTACCAAACTAACTAAGCCCTCATTACTTTAGTGTTTGGTATTAAATCGCTACTGAATTTTTATATTAAAAAAAATCCAACGATTTCATATTATTTTTTTCTCGGATGCAATATGACCAAACCCTTAAATTACGTTATTTTTCTAAATCATTTATCCCACTTTGCTGCCCCCACAAACATGACAAAACGCCCAAAATATTTGCACAACCCCATTTCCACTTTCAGAAATGCAGCCCTATTGTTTAATAGGTCATAGAGGGGATTTGGGTGGGAATAGAGGAGATTTAGGTGGGTATAGATGGGATTTGGGTGGAAAAAGAGCGGATTTGGGTGGGAATAGAGAGGATTTGGTAGGAATAGAGGGGATTTGGGTGGAATAGAGGGGATTTGGGTGGAAATATAGGGGATTTGGGTGGGAGTAGAGGGCCTCTGGGTGTGCATAGATGGGATTTGGCTGGGAATAGAGATGATTTGGGGGAAATAGAGGGAATTTGGGTGGAAATAGAGGGGACTTGGTTGGGAATAGAGATGATTTGGTGGAAATAGAGGGAATTTGAGTGGAAATAGAGGGGACTAACTCAATTTTGTGGGAAAACAGTTTATGACGATAATGTTCACAAAATAAACCGTTGAAGCCAAAATGCAAAAAAAAACAAATATGAAAAATACAATGAAAAGTAAGAAAATAGATATTAGAGAAGTCATATGTAAATATGATGATAATCATCCTTGATTTTATATAAGGTAAAATATTCATACAATTCTTGCCTTTTAAAGAACTAAAATTTGTCTTGTCTTCTAGAAATATACCAATCCTAGATCTTACCTAGAACCCAAATTCCGACGATGACGGACGTGGTAGTAGAGCTTACGCAAGGGTGAGATTATGGCAGAACTTCTAAATTTTAAATAACACGAAAGAAAGTGAGTAGACTCGGAATTGGAGGTCGAGAAGGTGTTAAAAATTCAATCCTTTCCTCTGGAGAGCAGCAAAAGGGGTAAGACTCAGTTTTCTAGCGTTAGGAATAAGGCTAAAGGCCATTCCTAAAAAATCAAAAAACAAGGAACGTCTGATGAAGCAACAGACATACATTAAAACTGATGGCTTGCCTCACTCTCGCTCCAAAAGCAACAGCAATGTCTTCGTTCAGGAGAACAATACTGATGGAAATAATTACATTAATTCTGACTCCTTTTACTTAACGTTAGTCCATACATTCATTTTCTGCTCCTAACTCTTCGATCAGAAGCGGAGTTGCAGTAAAGTACTCTTCTCTTTTGTGGAAAACGGCGTGAGCGTCTTTTTGTGGTGGTCACATGTTTACATGAAAATGCGATGCTGGGAAAAATTCTCCCAGTGTATGTCCTTTTGCCTAAAAATTGAGGGGGGTGGGGGCTGGATATAAATTGGAATATATTCTTTGGACGGAGGTGATCCCTGAGCAACCGAGTTGGACAACGAGAACTCTATTCGTCAAAATGTTTTTCCGGAAAGTCGACCAACAATGAAATGACCCAAACTTTGCTTCTTTGCTTCTGGGAACTAATTAGATACTTTTTATGTGTTTCTAGCATTACTGAATCTAAATTTACCTCAATTTTATATAAAATTTAAGGGTACAAGTAGCCATAACTCAAATAAACAACACAGAGAAATAACTACACACTACTTCTACCTTAATTAAGATCTGGCTGCTCTTCTATCCTTTTAAAGTACAAAATAAATAATAAAATAATAATAATAAAATAACATATTTACCATCGGAAAAAGCAAAAATAACCTCAAATCAAACAATAAAATGTAAAAACATTTTAACTCACTTTTCTCACATATTGAAGGCTTTGCTTAATAAAATTGTAACATTTTTTTAATTAGGATTCCATTGAATGTATTATTTGTTCATTTAAAGTTATATTCTTCCACTGGATAGTTAAAATAGTTTCGAATAGAGGAAAGTATATCATTTTGAGTACATATTTCGGCTCATATCTCTTATTTTCTTAAGACCGTGCTAATGAAAAAGAGATTTTCTTCAGAATTTACAAAATGTTGTGACAGGGTTTTTTCTTTCAAAATTATAAATATTATAGCTATCTCTAAAACTTTAATAATACTAATAACTGTGGATTACTCCAGCAATATAAACTTTTAATTTATTTAAAAAATAGGGATGTATTCCATTTTTTTTATTAGAGTACTGCATTTTGTACAGTGTAATTTCGAATTTTGTGCTGTTCTACAGTCAGAAAATGCTATTTTGCATTGGTCAGTCACAAGTCAGATGTACTTAATGCTAAATGCTCAGCAATAACCATTGTCTTGCCTCAGCCTGGCTTGTTTTAAGGTTTGGAGTACGAGGGAAAACATCTGAGCGTGCTTCCTCCTTCTTACTTTTTTTTCTTCCTTGTTTTTAGTTGTTTTTTTTGTATAGTGTTTTTATTGATTTATTTTATCTTTAATCTATGCTAATACTCGACTGCAAAGTTATTACGGCGAATTGCAGCCTATGAAGCAATCACCAGATAGTGCTATAAAAAAATCCAGCCAAACAACTTCCTAAATGAACAAACTCCGAAGATAAACAACACAGAGGAATCACTACACTGTACTTCTAGCCCAACTAAGATAAGGCGGCTCTTCTATCCTCTTAAATTAAAAAAAAACACACACACAATACACCCCACCCAACACTTACATGCATCAGATGCAACTAGGACCATAATAACACTAAGCAGCAACACAACTTAACCTAGTACAAGCACGAAACACACATCACCTCATCAAAAGACCCAGAGACCCACCTAGGAGATGAGGTGACGTTTCTGAGCTCTGCGCCCCTCATAGAGGAGAAGTTGAGAAGCTAAAAACTAAAGTTCGCTTCCTCCTTTGCTTTATCTTTCCCTATACCTCTCAGTTCCCTCATTTCGCCCTCTTTTTTACCCCAGCCTCGACTGGATCTTAGGCTCTTTACTGGTTCGTAATTACGTAATCCCCCTTCCCCTACTTTTCTCTTCCTATTCGTTTCTTCTATCAGTCTGTCACTCAATATTGTGAATATTATATTTCAAAATCAAGTATTCTATTCGCTCTCTCCAGGTGCGGATAAAAGAAGGGGGGCTAGGGGGATAAAGCCCTGCCCCCAATTTCAGACTCATTTATGCTTATACTTCTTTTTAACGCCATACTTGTATTCTGCTATTCATAAAGTGTTATGTAATAGTATAGAATATACATGAAAAATATTTTTCTTAAGCCGTTGCAATCAAATGTATCTTATATGATACATATCTAGAATTAGGGGTAAATCTCCAAACGAATTATTAAATTCAATATTATACCTGAGCTGACGTCCAAAGGCTAAAGAAACCACAATTCATAATTTCCTGATGTGTGAGATACTGTTATTTATTATCAATGCTGTGTGAGGTAACCATTGTTAATCACCAATGCCCTTTTTTCTCGACTACTCAGATTGAGGAATTCAGGTTAATCCTCCCACCCCCTAATTTTTATCGTGGATCCTACACTGGCTCTCTCTGTCCAAATATATACTATTCACAGGTGTTTGCTCCACCATGAGTCTCCCCACAGCGCTGAAAAGTACAGACAATTGAAAGTATATGTAAAATACTCACTTCTCATTTAAAAGAAACATGTAAAAATGAACGCATATTAATCTTGGAGGATTAGGGGTCAAGAAAAGGAGGGTTAGTTTTTATATACTTTATTTAAATGGCCCCTGCTTTTTAGCGGGGTACAAGCAGACTTCAATTTCACTGGCCCTTTGCTTACAGCAATCCACTTTCTTTCTCTCTTTTATGCCTCTCAAATATTGAACTAACCTCCCACACTGCATTTTAAAATAAATTAGATTTACTTAAATATGATGGCAGACTAGTATATAAATATTAATTTTCCCACTCTTTATATGTGAGCTCGCTTTGAAACACGATACTATAAAAAAACGGAATTAATACAATTTTTTATTGAAAAAAATAAGCTGAATAACCACCAATGAAAGAGGAAAAATAATTAATTTAAGCCAAAAGCAGAAAACTGCGAGCCAAATCCATGGTAAAATAAGTCAGATCTGGTTTAAAAGAGAGTTAAGTTGGTAACACTAGAAGTGATTGGAAATTCTTCGTATGGGCCGTTATTGAAAGGTTATGAATTCTGTATAAAGAAACAAGATTAATTATATTTCCATGTGTGGAGGTGTATAAATGAATTAAAATATTTATTCCATATGCCGAAATCATAAATAGATAAGATTTTAAGAAACTCATCTATTTATACTTCCGCTTATTAAAAGAAACCATTTTGTTATAAGAACATTCAACTTTCCCAATTAAACAAATGTCTCAGCATTATAGTTTATCACAATACTTTCGACACTGCCCCTCACATAATCAACTTCCCCAACCAGTGGGGTGTTTTTCCTCTATTTAGAGTCGAAAATTAAGTGGGTGTGGGTAGAAAGGCTAAAGTCCAGAAAAAACAGAGACCGCAGCTGATAAATACAAAAAATGAGTGGCAACAAAGCTAAATAGCTCGCATTGACTTTTGGCTTAGGAAATAAAATGAAAATGTAAAAGGTAACAATTTTTTTTTTAAAATAATGGACAATAATATGTAAAAAATAAATTATTACTTCTTTTTCAGTATCTTTAATGACGCCATTTCACTTCCTTCATTTAATTAAAATTTTTTTAGATGGTTCCCATTTTTTACAATTTGTGTTTGAAAGCAATTCATTCTTTAGTGTATAAAAATGCATGCACAATAGGTGATTTTAATGATGATCGATTTCTTTTATAATCGTGAACGTTGAAAATATTCTTTTTGACACCAGTTGAAGAATAAAGAAGTAAAAGGAGATTTCACACAAATTTTGCCAATGAAGATAAATTATATTTTTCGCTACACATTTCTTTAGAAATATTGCATCAAAATTTCTCGTTCTTTTCTAATTTTCTTGTTTCCTCATTCTGTAGAGTTAGCTCTCCACATTCTTAGTGTTACTCTGCAATAATGTTAGGAATTTTATACTGATGGCATAATAGATGCAGAACATTGATACCTAAATCTGACTCATTTGCTTTGCAAGACTGATATTCCTTGATATATTCTCATAATAATGCTGTAACTAGTTTTTTTCAACTTTCTCTTCTTTATATCTTAATTTGTTTATTATTTAATAATTAGATAGAAAAATATCAAAAATTTAAATAATTATTAACGTCGTAACAGAAGTTTAAAAAAGTAACAAATTTGTTTTGAGTAACAAAAGTGGCAGCTCTGTTCTGAGCCCATGAGGAAAGAAGGGCGAAAAGGCAGAGCTGGGCTAACCATTAACTAAATTAAACACATGGTTATAGTATCGGAAGAACCAGTTTTTCTTCCGATGGTATTACGACCTGTAGTGACTAGATATTTACTATAAAATCTAAAAGAGTCTTGTAAAACCGTTGTATAAAATTGGTAAAAAGAAATGATTCAGGGTTGTTTATAAATTACGATTTGTGTGATGGTTTTAACCACAGAAAACATTACTTTTTAGTTTTTTAAACAAATGTTGCCCATTGGATTAGTTTAAACCGTCCAAGAACGTTCCCAGGTGTCCAAAATTGTCTTTGTTCATTTCGTCTCCTCTGAGTTTTGACTAACGCAATTGCACCATCAGCCAAAGTTTATGAGGAATAGACTATTGTAAAGTAACAAATTTCTAAATTTCTTATTCATTAAATTACCTTTTATTTGAAAAAATCAAGGATAGATAATTTACCGTGTAAATTTACTTTTCCTGAATTAAGAGCAGTAACCTTTGGTTTAGCTATAACATTAATCAGATTAAATAAAAACTTTAAAATTTAAGTGATTGTATAATTACCTTGAACGTTAGTTGTTCTAGCCAGCACGGTGTGCAAGCCACCATAACTCTATGCTAGTCCCAAGCACGGATAAATAGGGAGGGTTGGTGTCAGGAAGGGTATTCGACCTTAAAACCAAGCCAAAACCAAGAGGAGCTACAACCAAGGAGTATTAGACTGTGCCAGGGCGTACCCCGGTACAAGCGACGCACAGAGGCAGCGCCCGACCTCTGCGAATATGCAAGGGCTACCGCAGTATGAGCGGGTGCGGCTAAAGAGGCGAGCTCCTGTTGCCTTGAGAGTGGCGACACTGAATATTGGGACCTTAACATGTCCCAGGTTCAGAAGTGGTGGAGTTGATGGAGAGGAGGAAAGTGAGCATACTGTGTGTACAGGAGACCAAGTGGAGAGGCAACAAGGCCAGGGAGTTGGGAAAGGGATACAAACTATACTACAGCAGTGCAACAGCAAAGGGAAGGACTGGAGTTGAAGTAGTAGTGTCGAATGATATGCAGGAATATATGATTGAAGTAAAGAGAGAAGGAGACTGGTTGATAACTGTAAGGTTAGATTGTGGGTTAGGAATCTTAAATGTGGTCAATGCAACACAAGGGACAGGAACAACACAAGAAGAGAAGGACGAGTTCTGGAGGAAGCTAGAAAATAAAATGGGAAGCATAGCTGCAAAAGAGAGAGTAGTACTTGGGACAGGCCTGAATGGACCTATGGTGGCGGACAAAGAGGGATATGAAAGGATACCTGGAGGGCATGACTTGGAAAACATGAATGCAGATGGAGAGAGGATACTGGACTTGGCAGTCTCCTTCGACTTGGCCATTGCAAACACTTTGTTTCGCAAGCAGCAAAATCACAGAATAACATACAAGAGCGGAGGCCACACTACCCAGATAGATTATATCATGTATCGAAGATCAAATCTGGTAGAGATTAAAGACTGTGAAGTAATACCAGGGGACCATGTTGCACCACAACACCGGCTGCTTGTGAAGGATGTGTGGTTGAGAAGACGTAGAAAAGGAAAAAGGAGCTACGAGAAGAAGATACGATGGACAGTACTGAAAGACGAAACAAAGAAGCAAGAGTTCAATAACAAGGTCTTAAGCAGAGTGAACACTGAAGTAGTGAGAGTACAAGATTGGTGGAAAGAAAACGCACAAGTGATGATAGAAGTGCTAGGAAAAACTCTGGGAAGCCATGCACACCTAGAGAAGAATGGTGGTGGAGGGAAGATGTAAGGTGTGCCCTGGTAAGAAAAAAGGAAACAAAATATTAGTGGGAAAATATCAGATATAGGTAGGATAAATTTGAGTATAAAAGTGCAAAAAAGATCGCACGTAAAACAGTAGAAGTAGCGAAGACAGAAGCTAGTCATGAACAGTATAAAGAGCTAGAAACAACTGAGGAGGAAAAGTGGATATACAGGATAGCAAGAAATAGGAGCAAAGTAACACAGAATGCAAACCATGTAAAGCAGATAAAGGACGCATCTGGTATTTTATTAAGGGAAGAAGGAAAGATACAAGAGAGATGAAAAGAATCTTCTGATGGTATGCTAAACTAGGAGAACCCACGGGTTTACTATGAATCGGGAACACCATATCCAGGACTGACAAGAGGAATAGAGAGGGAGGAAACGTGAGAGCTCTTAAGAGAATGAAAAACAACAAAGCAGTTGGCCTAGATGAGATCCCGTTAGAGGCGTGGAGGGCCCTGGAGGGTGCAGGAGTGGACTTGTTTTGGAAGTTGATGTGCATGATAGAGGAGCAGGAAGAGACTCCAGACGAATGGGGTAAGAGTCTGTTGGTACCCATCTTCAAAGGGAAGGAGGAAGTACAAGAGTGCGAAAATTATCGTGAGATTAAACTACTATCTCACACAATGAAAGTCTGGGAGAGGATTTTGGACGAAAGATCACGACTTGAGGTGGAGGTGTCCAACAGTCAATTTGGCTTCATACCTGTAAGAGAAACAAGCCCAGTGTTTATATTGAGGCAAATAGTTTTAAAAGTACAGGGAAAAACAGAAGGAACTACATATGTTTTTTTATATCTGAAGAAAGCGTATTTCAGAATACCAAGACAAGAACTATGGAGATGTTTAAAAAAAAGAAAAGTGATAGAAAAATATGCAAGATTGGTGATGGAAATGTACAAAAGTCTCAAAACACAGGTAAGGAGTGGAGTAGGCATGGCAGACAGTTTTGGAGTGGAGGTGGGGCTACATCAGGGCTCTGCGTTAAGCCCCTTCCTCTTTAACATTGTCCTTGACGTGTTGACTGAGAACGTGCGAGTAGGGATACCCTGGGACATGATGTATGCATATGATGTGGCTTTAGTCAGTGAGACTAAAGAAGAGGTAGAGCAAGTGCTGGAGCAGTGGAGATTAGTACTGGAAAACAGAGGAATGAAGATAAATAGAACAAAAACAGAATATAAGAAGTGTGCAGAAGAAGAGCAGGACAGAGGTGAAAGCATTAGGTTAGACGGTATGGAAATAACGAGAGTAGATGCCTTCAAGTATTTGGGATCTACCATATCAGCAGATGGAAATGAATATAAGGAAGTAACCAGAAGGATCCAAGCGGGATGGAAGAGTTGGAAGGATGTATCAGGGGTTCTGTGTGACAGTAAAATGCCAGTGAAATTAAAGGGCAAGTACACAAAACTGTTGTAAGACCAACTATATTGCATGGAGCAAAGGCATTACCTGTAAAGAAGAGTAATGAAAAGAGGATGGAAGTAGAAGAAATAAGGATGCTGCGATGGATGTGTAGCGTGACGAGGGAGGACATAATCACAAATACAAGGATCAGAGAAACAACAAAGGAGCGGAGATTTCGAAGAAGACACAGGAAGCAAGACTTAGATGGTATGTACACATAATGAGGAGGGATGGAGAGAGTGACGAGAGAAGAGCTTTGGAGATGGAAGTACAGGGAAGAAGAAGGAGAGGAAGACCCAAGATTAGATGGAGAGACTGCATACAAGCTGACATGAGGGAGAAGGGGCTGGAGACTAACATGGTAGGAGATAGAAACAGGTGGGAGAGGCTCATCAAAAATAGTGATCCCGTATAAAGACGGGCTAATAAGCTGACGACGACGAAGAAGTTAGTTTTTCTAGTTTAACATCGATGATGAAACACGCTACTTTGTTTAAAACATCTATGCCTCTTGATTGCGGCCAGCTATTAAAATAAGTTTGTAATCGTTCTGTACTACTTTTAGTGAATGGTATTTTATTAATAAATACTTGAAACATGCAGTTAATTGAATAAACACACAAGAAATGCGTGAATAAAATAGATCCTCAACAAATGAAAAGAAGACATTCATTACGTAAACGACTAAAAAATGGTAAAGCAAAACGAAATTTTGGCCAATTATTTCTACGCTGAGAAATATGAATTTTGATCAGAAAGAAATCACTGTCTAGGTTTGCAAAACGCACGGATTAGGACTTTGTTCACTTCGAATGAACTAAACGCGAATCAGATGTGGTGTAGTACAGTCACGAACAGCTGAAGAGGTGGGAAGATTTAGTTGACGAGGATTGATTGATTGGTTCTGAGTAGCGCAACTACTAGGTTATTGCCAGTTAGCAAGGAATGAAGACATACGAGGTAAGAATAAAATAGAGAGATTTAAAAAGCTCTCTGATTCTGAGAGTGGCCAACAGGGAAAGACTGGATGAAACGTCTCTTTGCGTCAAGAAGTCTGCAAAGGAGAGTTTTAGACGTAACAAAGGCGAAAAAGTCATTCCTTTGTAGTAGTAAACCGTCTCCGCTGAGAATGAAAACCGGAACAAAATAGTTGATTCTCTCTTTCCCGGCCCTACTCTATTGGGGCTTCCCTGTAAAATAACGAGATTATTGTCTTATCGAGACTACCTCTGATGAACTTAACTCTCTAAAATCCAGGACTCAAATGACTAACACCCGTCTTCTAACGCTTTTGTATTCCCCCAGTTAAGATCAATGTGTGTTACTGTCTCCGATTCAGAGACAACTGGTGATTTCGGAGGAAAATGATGAATAGAGTATTGTAAAATGGCTATTTCGTCAAACTGCTGTCCAAATTTCATAGGAAGTTCATTAGTCTAATTCACTCGCTGTGAGATTTTCTTCCAGTTCATTCAGGGCTGGTAGAAGAAGTCTGTGAGCAGATGTGTAGATGTGCGGCCGTTTATTAAGTCGTGTGGTTGCGTGTGTTGTCACTCTTAACAAATTCGTTGACCACAAGTTAGAATCGTTTCGCCTCGATTTACATAATAGCATGTTGTTAAGCGATGGTCCCAAGTATTTGCTAATCGAGTTTCAAGTAGGCAACTATAAATGAGAGGTTTCACCGTTGTGACAGAAAATGTTTATAAATTAAATGTTAAATTTGGGTATTAAGAGTGCAATTAGGAGTTGGGTTTGATTTGGTTTTGTCAAAATAATTCAGGTCCTCTCTGCTCTCCCTCAAGACAAGGAAGAAAATACTGACTCGGCAATTAGCACAGGCTTTTATGACATCAGGCATATCAAATAAGCAGCAGCAGTCTTTAATAATACATTACTTATTCCTAATTCCTCTAATAGGCTTCCTTCTCTTTTCTTGCCATATGACTGTCCTATTCCGCTTATTTCCAGGGCCTTGAAAAATATCCGCTCGAGCTAAAATTTGATGAAGAAACTCGTTCCATAGAGAGGTGGTGCTTGTGCAAAGTTGGACCTTGGACCGTTTTGCATTTTTTTACAAGATGAGAAAAGGCGTTAAACATCTGAAGGGGAAAGACACATGTCGAAATAAATTTTAAAAAGGAAAGATGACAGAAAATAGGAAGCAATATAGGGGAAAAGGAAAAGAAAAATGGAGATGATGAGAGTTCTCTATCATCTTGATGAATAGTGACAGAGAAAGAGGGGGATGGATAGATAGAAAAAAAGGACACCTTAGATAACTATGAAACATAAGGTTGAATAAGGAGGGATTTCTCCATCATTTCCCCAAGGTCATATCAGAACGAGAAGTTGCATTGACTTCATCCAAGAAATTCTCATATTACCATGAGGACCAACAAAGCTACTTTAATACTGCGTTCATAAAAACCAGACTTAAAAACAAGAGATTACTTTTTGAGTCTTTACAAAAGACACAATTTCTTCTCCCATTCATAAGTTCAATCCGCTCATATAATAGCCATCAAATCCGCCTATTACTTTTGCAAAGTCCTGAAAGACATTTCTAAAGTAACCAATTCCCAAACCAAATTCCGTATTATTCCTAATATCGCAATGCGCATGAAAAATAATCTCACTTCCTCCTCTTCTAGCTTCCTTTTTTTTGTATACAGTCTCCGTAAAAGCGTAAAAAATAACTTCACTTCCTCCCCTTCGAGCTTCCTTTTTTTTGTTTACAGTCTCCGCAAAAGCGTAACGGAACTGAAATTTACCCCATTTGTTGGCTTCGGAGAAATGCCGGGAATTGTAGGTCAAAGAATTAAAGTTGTGTTCCTCAACAGAGAACAGCGCCACGAGATTCATTTGAAGACGATTAGGGAAATAAAGTGACAAAAACAATGGGTAACTGGGGTTTCCTTGTAATATTTAAATGGGAAAATATAATAGCTATGGCCAAATACTGAGAGCCCCATGATGAGAGAGGTATAGATGATTAGTAAGGAAAAGATTTACTTTTAATTATTCAGAAGGAAAAGGAAAGCCGAGAAAAAAAATAGCGAATAAAAGCAAGGAAAACACGTTCTCAGAAGAGAAAATGAGAGAGAGGAGGAAAAAGATCAACTTAGAGGAAGAAATGCATAAAAAGGAGTAGAAACAAAAATTACCAAAAAGATAGGCAAAATAAGCTTTGATTTAATGATACAAAAGAAACTCGTTTAAAGTAATTGAATAAAATGTCCCCCTTATCCTATGGTAGCCACGGAGAAATAATAAGGTTGCGATAAAACCGACATCAAAGAATACTCCAGAGTGCAGGAATCATGGCGAGTGAATATAAAAGAATTTATTTTAACAGCGTCGCCTTTGTGGCTCGTGAAGGTTGAAGATCCATCCCAACAATAGACACTAGTGGAGGGGGTTCTTGTCTCTAAAGGCCTTCCGAATCTTCCCCTTACGATGCCACCCTAATTCATCTCCTATCTTGAACTCCCTCATCTCCCGGTTTTTGTTTCTCTTTGTCATCTTTACTTAAAGGATTTCTTAACCAACTAATCCACTCTGTGGGAATCCTTTTTTTCTTAACCGTTTGTTATTATTTTGTGTAATTTTAGCAGAATTTTCGTTTTTAAGTCGTTTATTTGTGATGTAAAATCACTTTTTCCCTAAGTCATCTTAATATTTTAGGTAAACAAAGAGATTGGAACTTAACTCGAGCGGACCCTGTAAACATGATTTATTGAAAAGAAAGCTAGAGATCACCTTACTTATTATAGAAAAAAAGTCGAAAACTAATGAGGTGAACTCTACCCAAAAGTTTCTGAGAAAAGTTTCGTAACAAAAGAAGGGAAGTTAGACTAAGTGAAAATGTGTTTGAGTTATATAACAAAATATGAAAATAGTTAGGGTGCATGTAACTCTTCTGAACCTGTAATTAAAGTAAGTTTTCTTGATGGGGTGATATTGACCAAAATGTTTAAAAAAGTAAGGAAAATAATTAATAGAATTTACAGAGGCAAAAGTATTGCCACTAAATGCTTAAGTAGCAATAAGAGCCAAAAAGGAGAGCCATGGATCGCAGTTTAACCACGGTGGTAAGAGGTAGGTAAATTTAGTAGCGATCATTCGCACCAACTCCAACTTGTGTAAAAATGGCTGCAGTTTGAAGTTATAATAACGCCTCAAGTGCTCATAAAAGTAAGGTCTCCTTTGCTGAAACATCAGTTGAATTATCAGCACAGAAATGTGTACTGATCTGTGGACCAAGAGAATGCCTTTGCAGCAGTATTTTGACTCCAGAGAAACCAATCTCGGTCTATCGAACAGTTTCTTTTTTCGTGATTGCCGATTCATCCGGACGTGGTCTTTGCATTTGCTCGAAGAATTAATTCACTCTCGTTTGAATCCCGCACTGATTCTCCTCGGCCCTTGTAAGGGCAGGGTCGCTAACTTCCATCCGGGCGAGACTAAATAGCGTATGTAATGATTGTTGCAAAAAATTAATGTAAAAAAGATACTAGCTTTCGAAGTTTCCCCCTTTTTTCTTTTCTCGTTCTTTTGACCGCCTGTGTTTAGTGTACGAAGTTGTCCCATGGGCCTTTCGATCTAACATACTTGCCCCAGCAATTAGAATTGATAAGGATTGCTAGGATTATGTTTACTCTTCATTTCGCTTCTTTTTTTTTCTTCTGTTCTCGTTCCATTCTTTACCTCAGATAGATGGTTATCGAACGCCTCTCCTAAGGTTGCAAAGGGTGGGAAGGTTTCCTGGAAAATGGAAAATTTCCGGGAATATTCAGGACACAGTAAATTGGGCAATTGTCAGGAATATTCATATTTTTCACAAATATTTCTGTGTATTAATAAGTAAAGCAATTTTGGGTAATATATATTTTAATTAGGCACGGTTGAGCATTGAAAAAAATGTATTTCAGTACAATTACAATACCTACAAGGTTGGTTGATCACTTTACAAAGCTTGCTTTGAATTAAGCAACTTATTGGTATGATTTAGTAAAATATATATACTTCTCAGTTAAGCTGTAGTTGTGCAAGTACTCTATTACACTTTTGAATGACCTAATAATATCCTTGTGTGTGTGCATATTGCAATGAGACAATCTCTAAGAAAGTTTATAGAAATAAAGTGACTTCAACTTTAGTTAGTACAGTGCATGTACATGTATTGAACGGGACTCTTACGAAGTTGACAGGACTGAACGCGTCCTACTCCTCACTCACTGTCTCACTGTGCCAGTCTTTCACTACACTACCCATTTCATCCAGAAACAGCATACAGATAGGAGGTTACGATGGTCACTCCCCGTCCCTGCTTACCTCTTCATCTTTCTCACTGTAGAGGAATTACAACATAAAGCCTCCCGAAGGAGCAGGCGGACGTATACCTTTAAGCCCCCCAATGCCCTTGCGGAGAAAGCCAGAGATTCGAGCCACATGAGGAGACTTATGGGAACGTTAGCTGGTGAATAACAGTCTAACTGCCTACCTTGTTTGATCTCCCCGCCGCATAGGACGGAGCGAGTCGCTGTGCTAAGTTGACCACCAAAGGCCCTTAAGCAGCGTTCAAAGGATCCAATTAACTACGAAATCCGGAGGCCCGTGGTTAAATCGCCCCAAAGTGGGGCCAGTCAAAAGGAACACCAAGGATGGTGACGGTTGATGGTGTCTCTAATTAACAAGCCGACTTAGGCACCGCGGTGCCACCTTCCTCACCCTTCGCTCTCCCCGATGCGGCCTCACCACACGCTCTCCCCTCTGCGGCTTCGCCCCTTTTCCCTTAGATGGGGCGGTCGCCAGCCTATAAATAAACCCCTGAAGGAAAGAGAACAGATAATTTGAGTAGAGACGCTAAAGGATCAGTTAGAGAAGATCGATCCTCCCCCCAGGGCTGAATTAACATAGAACGTTAAGTTTTGTATCGGTACCAAAACGAACTATCCTTTATAGACTTAGAAGAACTCTGACTGGGTTACCATTCCTAGTGCCAAACCAGGAATTTCGGCAGCAAGAGGATAAGATTATTATTCGGTGAGAGATGATAGAGGACCAGTTCGAGAAGATCGGTCCTTCGCCCAATCTCGATATAACCAGAAGATTATTCAAGGAGAGATGATAAAGGATCAGTTCGAGAAGATCGAGCCTTCCCCCAGTGTCGAATTAACTTAAAACGTCACGTTTTGTATCGGTACCAGACCGAAACATCCTGTACAGACTTAGAAGAAGTCTGACTGGATTACCATTCCTAGTGCTAAACCAGGAATTTCGGCAGCAAGAGAAGAAGGATTATTTCGGTGCCAGCCCAAAGCATTTTGCAAAGGCTTAGTAAGGAGTTTAGCAGTACCAATATTCCTAGTGCCAAACAGGAATTTCGCAAGTAAGATAATAGAAGTATCAGTCACCCTTGAGTGACTCTCAAATTGCGATCTTAAGACCGAAGAATTAGACATCGGAGTCCCTTACCTCCATCCCATCTCGAAGAAAATCTACCATCGGCCGCTCCAACAGCCCGAAGCGCGAGAAAAGCCATCTAGTAACATCCGGAAACGCCTGATCATTTTTGTCATGTAAGTTAGAATGACCATTTATATACGTATTGCGTTAGTATGAGTTTATTACGGTACTCAAATTAACTGAAGTAGAAACAATTGTGCGTAAACCCCATCATATTTACTAGTAGAAGAATGTAATTTAATTTGATGTTTAACGATAATCTAAAAGGGTCACTATAAAATACCTAATTGGCAATTGGTTTGTTTACGTGGAGCCTACTATTGTTTTCATTGGGGTCAAGAATAGATTCTATAATAGGCCCAGTTTTAAGTATGGTTAACCTCGTTAAACTTATTAGGTGAATATAAATATTTTTACTGTTTTTTGTAGTTAATTGATAAATTTAAAATATAGGTTTATTTGGGGATAATTCTGGTGTTTCAATGGATCCTTTACGTGTTTAACGGGCTATCTCCTTAAAACGGAATAAACGCTGTGACACTCTCTCAGCAATAAGTTAATTAAAAAGTCTACTCAGCCAATAATGAAGTATTGTTGTCTTTCATAATTAATAGGATCAGACCGGCTTCCTTAAAACCACAAATACAATACGATTATACGACAAAAGTAGTGTCAGGTCTGTCGGTTTTTATTAGAAAGAACCCAGCAGCGTCTAATTAAGGGAGAGCCAACACGCAAAAGGAATATCACGAATAATAGAATAATTGACGAGAGGAAAATTGGTAAAGTCAAGGGTAGAAACAATCAAAAGGTAATTGTTAGGCTAAGTGGTAAGTTTTGGTGGAGGTGTAGGTCAAGCTCGATTTACAACAAAGTAGATGACTGACATAAGCGCGATAGCATCCTTTGACCTTTATCGGAAGCAAGGTCAAAGCCTCGGACTGGAAGGATCCGAGTTGAGCTCGTATATTCAGGAGAAAGAGAGAAACGAAAGAGAAGAAAGAAGGGAAAAATGAAACTGGAAGCTGAGGAAAGAGAGAAGATAAGAGCCCACGAAAGAGCTCTTAACAAAGACCAGTTAGAGGTGCAGTCAGTGACATCCAAAACAGAAGTGTTACCAGCGGCCAGCATGAAACTCCCGGAGTACAGGGACGAAGAAGATTTATGCTCAAATCTGTCCCATTTTGATAAAATATTCGAAGTCAATAATTTGGACCTAGAAGAAGATGAAGTCGCCAGACTGTTACCCCTACTTAATCGCCGGAGGAGAGAGATATTTGTGTCTCTACCCTCAGAAGCGATGGTGGATTATTTCACTCTCAAAGCCGAACTTCTCTCAGCAACAAACCTCAACCCGGAAGAATATAGGATGAAGTTCAGGCAGGCCCGTATGAGACCTGGAAAAACATACAAACATTTTGGCTTTGAGCTTTGTCGAAGCCTACACTTTTGGATGGAGTCAGAAGGGGTAGAGAACGAAGTCACTGCGGTCGTCGACTTCATTCTTAGAGATCAGTTACTAAGCACACTACCCCAGGAAATCCGTGCATTCGTTAAGGACCGAAAAGCTTCTACCTTCAAAGAGTGTCTGGACGAGGCTGACCTCCACGCGGTAAATCATCGTTTATATCCGAGGGAGTACAAGAAAGAGAAAGCTCCCTCCCCCCAAAAAAAATAGGCCGCCACCGAGGCATTTACAGAAGAAGCCCTTTAAGTTCTCAGCCGCAAAAGGAACTTATAAACCAAATTTTGGAGGAGAAAAAAATCAAAAAGAAGTTAGGATTCCACAAGGATCATACCCTAATAGCGGCACTTATCCCAGGAAGCCCGTCACTTGCTATACCTGCGGGATACTAGGTCACCTGAGTTTCTAGTGCCCATAGAACTCCCGACTGAGGGAGACCTCGAGACAACAGGTGCAAAACCTGACTGCCGCGCTCCCAGCCGGACAAACTGATGCTTCCTCCATCCCCGAGCCAACATCCGAAGGCCACAACAACAGGTAAACTTTCTATTTAAGAAAAATTCGCCAGGCGGCTTGCAATTCAAATATGGCACTGGTAATGGGTGCCAAGTATCCACTTTAGTCAGAGACACCGGATGTACGTGCATAGTGGTATCCGACAAGTTGTTGCCCCCAGTAAACCCGAACCATAATAAATTCGCCATCGTCCACGACAATTTAGCACGTGACAATCGATTTCCCGTCATGAGATGTCATATACAATGCAGATATTTCACCGGTTGGACAGACGTGATAGTAGCCCCGATTAAGTTCTGCGCAGTGCTAATCGGACAAAATCCACAAATCCCCCAGCAAGAAGTTGCCCAACAAGTAGTCACCCGGGGACAAGAAGCCCAGAGGAAGGAGCAAGCTGTTGAGTTGACCCCGAGGAATACCCTCGAAGACAATGGGTTAAAATTGACTTCCTTCGCTATTGCTCAGAAGGAATGCCCCCCTCTTAAACCCCTATGGGAAAAGGCGATTAAGGGTGAAACTCTCCAAGTGAAAGGAAAGAAGCCAATCAAATATATTGTAGAAGACTCGCTTTTCTACCGTACTATCAGCGAGGAGAATAAGGAGAGCAACAAAGCACTGTGTGTACCCCAAGAATTCACGCAAAGAATCTTGAATACCGCGCATGATGGAATATAAGCCGAACGCTTTGGGCACAATAAAACGTCGCAGCGGATATTCAGACACTTTTATTGGCCCCAGGCTGCCAAGGAAATTGTGGCTTATTGCCGATCATGCGATGTGTGTCAGAAAGATCCTTCAAGAGGACGGGTACCTCCCCCGCCATTACAAAAAGTGCCCGTTATAACCGAACCATTCTTTCGA
The DNA here is from genome assembly GCA_963969495.1 of Ceratothoa steindachneri. NCBI lineage: Eukaryota > Metazoa > Arthropoda > Malacostraca > Isopoda > Cymothoidae > Ceratothoa > Ceratothoa steindachneri. The sequence goes on along the minus strand of OZ018324.1, from coordinate 107,469,629 downwards.
GTGGAGGACACTCCTACATCCTCACTCTAGTAGATTGTGCCACCCGTTTTCCAGATGCAGTGGCACTACGGAAATTTGACACTATTTCCTGCGCGGAAGCACTAATTTCAATATTTGCCCGAGTAGGCCTTCCTAAAGAAATTTTATCTGATAGAGGGCGCCAGCTTACATCCAAATTGATGGAGTATTTTAATAAACTACTGCTAGTCACGCCAATTTTTACGAGTCCATTTCATCCATCCACTAACGGAATCTGCGAGAAATTAAACGGGACTCTCAAAAATATATTAAAGAAATTGTGTCAAAACAACCCTACTCAGTGGCACAGATACCCGCCTGTAGCCCTGTTCGCATGCCAAGAAATCCCTCACCGAACGCTGAGATTCTCGCCCTTTGAGCTATTATACGGAAGAAATGTGCGAGGTCCTATGAGTATTCTTAAAGAATTATTTAACAACGCGCATCTCGACCAAGAAATTAAATCTTCTTACGCCTACGTGATGGAAATGCGCGAGTGCCTAGAATACTGCTCAGGATTAGCTCGAGACAACGCCGAGAAAAATTTAGCCAAATACCGGGACTACTTGATATGAAAGCGAAGGCGCGAAAATTAAAGGCTGTGGATGAAGTCTTATTATTACTCCCGACCGAAAATAATAAGTTAAGGGCCCAATGGAAGGGACCGTTTGAAGTAATCGAGGCACGGGGACCAGTCGATTACTTGATAGATACCCCAACAGGGCGAAGAATCTATCACATAAACATGCTGAAAAAATATCACCGCCGCGCGTGCATAAATAATATTACCATACTAGACGAAAAAGAACCGATGGATGCCGCTTACCCGGTTACACCTCTACAAGTCATAAACACAGTATGTGTGGAACAAGACGAGGAATACGAACTGCCCTCGCTCTCATCCACCCCGGAAGACACTCGGGTGGATTTAAAGATAGATCCCCACTTAGAGATTCAACAGAAAGCGGAAATGTTGAACTTGCTCAAGGAATTCCCAGAAGTCATTTCAAACACCCCCGGATGTGCCAAGGATATCCATGAAATAAAACTAAAAACTAATTCAGTGGTGAGAAGCTAACCATATCCTTTGCCGATACACCTACGGGAAGACTTCAATAATGAAGTCCGAACTTATTAAAATTGGGAATTTTAGAGCCATCGGAGTCCGATTATTGCTCCCCCATCGTAATGGTTAAAAAAGCTGATCAATCATTTCGGATGTGCGTGGACTTCCGAAAATTGAATTCCGAAAATTGAATAGATCAAAATCTCCATCTATTTAAAGATGCTAAATTCATCACCAAATTGGATTTATATAAGGCGTACTATCAAATACCTCTCGCTAACGAGTCTAAAAAACTGACGGCTTTTGCGACCGGGAGAGGGCTTTTACAGTTTACCAGATTACCCTTCGGCCTACTTACAGCCGGTATCAATTACAATAGAATGATGAGGAGAAATATCGCGAGCCCAAGTGACGTGTCGTTTTACTTCGACAACGTGTACGTAGCTACCCGTACCTGGGAGTCCCACTTACCCGCCTTACGCTCGTTGCTGGAGAAATTGAAGGAGCAAAGACTAACAGCCGGGCCTACCAAGTGTTATTTCGCCTACGAATCCATTGACTACCTGAGATTCAAAATAGGGCAAAAACACTTGACTACCCAGCAAGAAAAAGTGGACGCCATAGTCAAAATTCCCCGGCCGAAAACAAAGAAACAACTTCGATCTTTCATGGGAGCTGCCTCTTTTTACTGGCGTTTCGTACCGCACTTCGCTTTCATCGCGGCCCCACTGATTGATTTATTAAAAAAGACAACGCCAGACCCTGTCACGTTGAACCCCCATGCAATAACTCAGTTGGAGGTGCTAATAGGGAAACTTGTAACTGCGCCCATTCTTCGTTTACCAAATCCCAACAAGATCTTCGGAAAACACCCAGTCGCGTAAAAATTTCCATTGGGAGGAAATAAAAAACACCAGGGAGCCTGGTAAAAGGATCGTCAAGAAACCCAGGGAGGGAACACAAGGGTTGAAGGGGGCGTAAAACACCCATGGTGTTTATAAACACACAAATATGGGAATGTAAAACACCCAGTTGGGAACAGAAAAATACAGGGGAGGGAGCGTCTAAGGAACCACAGGGGAAGGGAAGGAGCGTGTAACGAATCCCAGGAGGAAGAAGGCGGCGTCAATACACACCAGTCTGCGTCTCCCTAGGGGGAATAATACGGAATCTCCGAGGTAGGGAGGCGGCGGCAATACACACCCGTCTGTAAAAGGTCGCCCCTCAGGGTAATAAGGACGTATAATTAATCCGTTGCGTCAAGAAACATCCAGAGAGAAAGAACATAAAACACCCAGGGAAGAAGTACAAAAAAAAACAACACTCGAGATGTTAAATAAAACTTCTTAACGTAAAAAAAAGACAATGAAGAGGAAAACCAGCCGGGGATGGAACGTGAAAAAAACACTGGGGGAAGGAATGGTAACTCCCATTGGTATTAAAAACATCTAGGTGAAGAGGAATGTGTCGAAAACTCACAGGGAGGAGGCGGCATTAAAAACACAAGAAGAAATGTAAAAGAAACCTAATGAGAGTAAAATGAACATAAAAGGAAACCCATTAGAGTAAAAGGAAGGAACGTTAAAAAACTAAAAGTAAAATAAACGTAAAAAAACATGAGAGTAAAAGAAACGTGAAAAAAATCACATGGGATTCAAAGGACGTAAAATAAACCCCCCAAAGATCAAAGGAAACCTCAAAGAAATCACAGAAGAGTAAATGGAACGTAAAAGAAACCATATTGAATTAAAATAAACGTAAAAGAAATCACCGAGACTAAAATGAACGTCAGATAAACACTAACAGAATCTAAAAGAAATGTAAAAGCCACCACATGGGATTAAATGAACGTAAAAGAAACCCCATGAGAGTAAAAAGGATGTAAAAGAAACCTCATGGGATTAAAAGGGAGGTGAGTTTAAAATGGAAGAAAAAGAAAGCTCATAAGAGTAAATGGAACGAAAAATAAAGCTCATGCGAGTTAAATGAACGTCATGGAAACCAAAAAAGAGTAAAACGACCGTAAATGAAACCATATGAGAGTAAAAGGGAACCTAAAAGAAACCCCATGAGAGTAAAAGGAACTTGATGGAAACCAGAGGAGAGTGAAAGGAACCTAAAAGAAACCCGATGAGGCCAACCTGAAACCAATGTCTATATTGATTCCCCAACTCTCCTAATATCTTTAGAAAAGTATGTAGTTCGTAATTTTGAGTGCTTAGTCCCTTAAGCACAAACTTCCTCCCATTTTCCAGGATGGTTTAGTTCGTACTTACGAAGGCATGTCTCATATGTGTGAACTTTCCTGATTTTCAAAGATATCTTGGCTCGTACTTTTATATTCTTGTACGTGTATGTACGAACTGCTTCACGGTGTTCAACGGATTCCTAGTTTGTACGTTTAAGTGTGTGTGCTCATTTTCGCGAAGTTCCTCCCTAGTTTGCAGGTTCGCTTTCATCTACCAGTAGGTCGATGTCGGTTTGAGAGATACCATTTGAGAGAAAGAAGGTCGTTCTGAGAAATAGATTAAAAGCGAATTATATTTGAGAGAAACCAAATATGTCTGCGAACGAAGCGTCTCCTAAATAACTTTCTAACATTTAGTCAGAGTCTGAGGTGGCGGTCGAGTTATTTAATTTATATTTTGCAATGTATATCCCATCGTGGGAATTATTTTATCGTACTGTAGCCAAAATAAAGAAACATATAATGGATATGTCATAACATAATCTAACTTGGTCGGAGCAATTAATTAACATTTTATCTTAATTCCTCATGGAAATGATTAGATTTTACAGAAATTACTGTCGTTTTTACAAGACATCCATGCATCTTAGAGTTCAATTATTTCAAATTTGCTGCAAGTTGTTTAGAGATAATGGTCTGACATTTTTAAGCTGTAAAATATCTACACCTTTTATTAACCTACCAAAATAATGTTTGGAGTGACACATAAACTGTCTGTAGGACAACATCTACAACTTGTGAATATTGATTCATCTCTAACCTAACCTATATGTTCAACAGTTACAATGTTTAAATGAAGCTTTTGAACTAAAAGGCCTTTACTGGTCCTCCTATGTGAGAGTACACGTCCACATGGGGGGTATTTGCCTATTTCATCCGATACGAAAGAGGTGTAAAAGGATATTGAATCATATATTTCATCAAGACCGAATGAATTCTTTAAGAAAGCTAACCATTATTTAGTTGAGCGAAAGGAGAACAGAATCAATAATATGGAAATTAATTCGCTGCAGAACTGTACTTTTTCCTACAATATTTTAGTTTCACTTTCTTTTTTAATTAAAGGACATTAGTTTCTTGGCAATCTAATATTATGTAGAAATGTGACCCGAACAAAGGAACATGTTTTATTTTGTTTTAAATCATTAAATAAAGGCTATGTTATATATATATATATATATATATATATATATATATATATATATATATATATATATATATATATATATATATATATATATATATATATATATATATGAATAACGTTACAACCACGAGGAAAATGAAACAACGGAGAACTGCGAAGCCTTTCGACTAATGGTCCTCCGTTGTTTCATTTTCCTCGTGGTTGTAACGTTATTCATAAATTCCTCACGTTCCTTATTTTCGTGATTCAGTTATACATATATATATATATATATATATATATATATATATATATATATATATATATATATATATATATATATATATATATATATATATATATATATATATATATATATATATATATATATATATATAGTTTCATTGTTTTTTTCCTCTGAAGTTTAAAATTGGTTATGTTGATTTTCGTTCATAATGCTTCAATATTTCGCTCAATCTTTCGTTGTTAATTTTTCCGCTAAATTTGAATTTTTCTTCACTTTGGATTTCGTTGGTGATTTTTTTGCTCAATTTGAATATCGCTGTTAATGTTTCTCTAAAAATGACTTTCGCTCAATTTAAATTCGGTTGTTAATTTTTCGCCTAATTTAAATTTCGCTGTTAATGTTTCGCTCAAAATGACTTTAGCTCAATTTCAACTTCGCTCAATTTGAATAACTCAATCTGTCTTTGTTAAAACGAAACTGACCCAAACGATCGAGCTTCAACTTGTCCTAGCTCGTAATTATGTTTGTTCTAGCTCTAAAGAAAGAACTTCCAATGCCTTAGGGCATGGGTGGTCAACCTTTTATATATCACGTGCCAAATATTTTACGAGTGATTTAGGATGTGCTCAAAATGTTTTCGACAACTAAAAATGAAAAAAAACCCCCGTTAAAATATAGGCATGGCAATAAATATGAACTATAGATTATATATTTATCGCACTTTTATTTACGTCTAATGAGATTTTTTTGATTGGTGATCTTCGATCTCTGCTTACTCTTGATTAGTTTTAGGGAATTAATTAAAAATTTGCTCATATCGATACGTACTTCCGAATTTGCATATATTTTGCTTTGTCAGCTTTACGAGATTAAGAAAGTCTCCGATTTTGCTTTTAAAATGGATTTGCTTTTTAAATCAATTATTTTCAACTGTAGGTCATTAGGAGGTATCTTGATTTGTTGGTCGTTAATAGAAAATGTGTTTATAAATGTCAATACATTATTATTTTCTTTCGAAAAATCATGAAATCGAGGTTCAAAGGAAATCTGTAATCATCTAAATTTGTTTAAGTATATTTTTGCAAGATAATTTTCACAACCATCGGTGCTTTAACTTTGCATTTGCAAATGTAGAAATTGGTTCAAATTTCCAGTTTCTACGTGAGAAATTCACAAATTTAATTTAATTTTAAATGCAGTGATCTCATTTACTAAGTTGGGAAACAACTTATTTTCGCCCTGCAATTTTATGTTCAGATCATTAAGATGATTGGTTTTGTCAATTAATAATGCTAAATCAAATAACCAAACACTATCACTTATTAAGTCTCTCTCCTCAGGCAACTTATTTTTGTCGATTATAATTACTGTCGTAGAATTCTTTCTGCTAAGAACCCTACTGACCTACCTGACACCACTTTTATTTAGTTAGTGTAGAATGCCCCTCCTTTTTGTTCTATTCTAAGAGTGCTAAGAGTGTCTAATATATTGATATTATAAGAATATCTTAATGAACTGAGCCTTTACCAAACACGTCAGGATATAAAAGAAACGCCCACTAATTCACAAAATAAACTTATATTTTATCTTTAACCATTGAATACACAACCTTTATACTTTAACTACAGCAATACTCTAAATATTATTATAAACAAGAATTAATTAAATTAGTTGACCCACAAAATTAAGTTCACGTTTTCTCTAGACAAAACAATAATATTAGAATTAGGCTTACGGACTCGTGGAGTTTAAAGGGCCTCAGAAATATTTACACTTGACGCGTGTAGATGGGCGGAATTCCACGGTCGTCTTGGCGAGGGTAGCCGCTGGGGGGTCCACACGTTCTTCCGGGGGGGGGGGATTCTTCAAGGACGAGAATCAATACGGTGCTCTATGCAACACCCAGGTAGTCGTGGTCTCTCTGGCGAGAGTGAGTTGAACTTGGTTCTTGAATCAAGCTTACTTGGAGTGCGGTGTGATCACCGAGTAACGAGCTCGAGGAGGAGCTTTTTCTTCGTTACTAATTTCCTTATGGACGAGGACTGAACTCGGGGAGGGTCTTCTTCACGGGCGATGATGACGGAGGGGGGTTTCTCTGGCGAGAATAAGTTACTTACAGTTTGGTGTGGCCACCGAATAACGGGCTCGAGGGGGAGCCTTTTCCTTCTTCTTCTTAATTCCTCAAAGACGAGGAATACCTCTGGTGTTTAATGTGCACCAGGATATGAGGAATCTCTCTGGCGAGAGTAAGTCGAACTTACCAAAGTTCACTTATTGTTTGGTTTGACAACCAGGGACTTAGCTCAAGGATGAGCTTTTTCTTAGCCCCTTAAGGTAGGTAGCCCTGCCTCTCTTGCAGGGTGCTTCTTGGTCTGGCGACACAAGTAAACTACCTCTCCAGTCTCGGTAGCTCGGTGTGGATCCGAGGACTTCGTCACCTAGAGACTGACGTATACTACCTATCCAGTCTAAGGTAGCCCGGTTTTGGATCCGAGGACTTCGTCACCTGGCCTGACGTATACTACCTATCCAGTCTAAGGTAGCCCGGTTTTGGAACCGAGGACTTCGTCACCTGGCCTGACGTATACTACCTATCCAGTCTAAGGTAGCCCGGTTTTGGAACCGAGGACTTCGTCACCTGGCCTGACGTATACTACCTCGATTTTCCTCAGAGTTCCTCATTTATACCTCGCACCCCCACTGGGGGAGTGGTAAGGGGGGGGAGCTTGAGGACGGCCCCAGGAGAGTTCTCTTCCCAAACGGTCTTTCCCACGAAGTCAAACATCTGCTCCTCGTTAGCCATCGAGGTTGGGAGAAAACCGTCTCCAATTTCTTGTTCGACGTGAAACTGGATCTCACTCTCCTGGGGGGAGATCTTTACCTTTTTGACCTTTAGGGTCTTACATGGCCCCTAGTTATGCCACCCAGTGGTCAAACTTTCGCCTCGCCGATGCCTGGGGCGGATGTCCTTGTGGTAACCACCGCCTTGGGACTGCATCACGAGTGAACGATGGGGGGGGGTGACCTCTTTCATGGCACGGTCTGGGGCAGTGCTGCGGTCACGCGGGACCCGCCGATGCCTTCGGCCGGATGTCTTTGCGGTGACCGCCTTGGAACGGCACCAAGAGTGAACGAGGGGGGGGGGAAGTGACCATTCCCTTACACACCTCCCACCGAAGAAAATAATGGGGGGGCGGGGTATGCTCCCGGGAACTCAAAACAACTTACTCAACCTAGTCGAGCTTAGCAAAGTTGTATTTCTTTGAGCCCTCCCATACCTTAAGTTTCCTTACATCTGAGCGCCCACGCGCGCGTTTACACCGGCAGTGTGTCGAGCTAGACACTCGATTTACAATTTTACATGAACATAACAAAACCTTAATTCATCGATTACCCATAAAAAAAAACAACAAAACAAGCTACTTCCTTACATTTCTAAGTTTTTGAGAACTTAAATCCTACCGATAAATATTTACACGAACAACAAATGAAAACATGGTTTCACGCTCATTAGGTGCTGAAATAACCCTCAATGGTATTTCGTCTCCGCCTATAGAGCAGCTGTCCTTTATCGGCTCCTTTGAGGTAGCTAATACTAAAATGGTGCTCTGTGACCATTATTCTACCGCGCCTGAGTCGGCCGTCCTGGTTATTGAGTCTACCCAAGTATGTTACTAAATGGTAGTGGTATTTCAACCTACTCGACTTACACATATTATGGTACTTGACTACCTTTAAATTGAACATTAAGGCTTGAGCGGCCTGTTGTAGCGGGGCATAATTGATGGGAGCGTAGGTCCCATAGCTCTCCTTTAACCAGGTACACGGGAAGATCGTGTCTGGGTTCGATCTTTGGGGATCGAGAAAATTTTTCCCTGAGAGGTCGTTAATGGGCTTGGCGCTCACTACGACTTGGCGATTTAGCGGTAACTCCGTGGACGTTCCGTTCGGGGAGGAGGCTACTAGGAGTAGGGGATACTCATCCGCGTCTACCATTTGACTAGTCTTACCTGGGTGCATAGCCATAGCACCTCTTTCCTCCTTCCTTGTCAACTCATTTGACTCACTTCTCTTAGTAGGTAGTTCCTCAGGTACACCTGCTCGTACCTCTACTCTACCTTCTTCTTCTTCCCTGATAACCCCATTTGGCTGGGTTCTCCTCGTAGGGTTTCTTTTAGGTACTCCTGCTGGTACCTCATCCCTACTTCCTACTTCTTCCATCGTTACCCCAATTGGCTGGGTTTCCCTCGATGGTCCTTTCTTAGGTCCAGGCCGGGCTACAACTTCCTCGGCCTCTATGAGATTCTCGATAGGTGCTCTTTCGAGTGCGAGCCATCTTTCCTTTTCTTCTCTCTCTTCTCTTTCAGCTTGAGCACGTTCTTTTTCTCTCTTCATTCTCCTTTCATCTATTTCTTTTTTAATCTTTATTCTCCTCTCTTTTGACTCATTTTCCATCTTCATTCTCCTTTCCTCGGCTTCTTGTTCTGCTTTCGCTATTTCGTTTTCCCGTCGAGTTCTTCTTTCTTCATCTTCCAGCTTTATCTTTAGTCTTCTTTCTTCATCTTCCATTTCTATCCTTATTCTGAATTCTTGTGCTTCTCTTTTCAACAATATTATTCTTTCGCTTGTTTTACCTCCTCTCAGCATTCTTCTTTCCTCTGTTTCTATTTTCCGCTGTATTCGGGATTCTTCACTTTTCCGGTTCATCCATATTTCCATTAATTCACGTTCTCTTTTATCCTCTCTTATTATATCCTCTGTTTCTCTCTCAAACTTTATTGATTCTTGTTCTTTTTCTATATCCCAAATTCTTTCTTCTTCTACACAATCTATTCTTAATTCTGCCATGACGTAGTCATGCATTTCTGTGCCTTCAAGTCCCAGACTTTGGGCTTGTTGGTAAAATCTTTTGACTGGATCCATTTCGTGTTGGTCCGTCGATTTTTCCTTTCTGTATTTTCAGATAATTATGCCGCCACTCACCAGGTAGCGCTCAGCATAACTTACCCTTAATCCCACTACTATGCTGATTGAAATATCACTCCCGACAACAAATTTACCACTTGACCTGCCAATTACCTTTATATTGTTACCACCCCTAACTCTACCAATTTTCCTCTCGTCAATTATTCTCTTATTCCTGATCTTCCTTTACGTGTTGGCTCTTTCCTAATTAGACACTGCTGGGTTCTTTCTAATAATAACCTACAAAACCTGACACCACTTTAATTATGTGTCGTAGAATTCTTTCTGCTAAGAACCCTACTGACCTACCTGACACCACTTTTATTTAGTTAGTGTAGAATGCCCCTCCTTTTTGTTCTATTCTAAGAGTGCTAAGAGTGTCTAATATATTGATATTATAAGAATATCTTAATGAACTGAGCCTTTACCAAACACGTCAGGATATAAAAGAAACGCCCACTAATTCACAAAATAAACTTATATTTTATCTTTAACCATTGAATACACAACCTTTATACTTTAACTACAGCAATACTCTAAATATTATTATAAACAAGAATTAATTAAATTAGTTGACCCACAAAATTAAGTTCACGTTTTCTCTAGACAAAACAATAATATTAGAATTAGGCTTACGGACTCGTGGAGTTTAAAGGGCCTCAGAAATATTTACACTTGACGCGTGTAGATGGGCGGAATTCCACGGTCGTCTTGGCGAGGGTAGCCGCTGGGGGGTCCACACGTTCTTCCGGGGGGGGGGGATTCTTCAAGGACGAGAATCAATACGGTGCTCTATGCAACACCCAGGTAGTCGTGGTCTCTCTGGCGAGAGTGAGTTGAACTTGGTTCTTGAATCAAGCTTACTTGGAGTGCGGTGTGATCACCGAGTAACGAGCTCGAGGAGGAGCTTTTTCTTCGTTACTAATTTCCTTATGGACGAGGACTGAACTCGGGGAGGGTCTTCTTCACGGGCGATGATGACGGAGGGGGGTTTCTCTGGCGAGAATAAGTTACTTACAGTTTGGTGTGGCCACCGAATAACGGGCTCGAGGGGGAGCCTTTTCCTTCTTCTTCTTAATTCCTCAAAGACGAGGAATACCTCTGGTGTTTAATGTGCACCAGGATATGAGGAATCTCTCTGGCGAGAGTAAGTCGAACTTACCAAAGTTCACTTATTGTTTGGTTTGACAACCAGGGACTTAGCTCAAGGATGAGCTTTTTCTTAGCCCCTTAAGGTAGGTAGCCCTGCCTCTCTTGCAGGGTGCTTCTTGGTCTGGCGACACAAGTAAACTACCTCTCCAGTCTCGGTAGCTCGGTGTGGATCCGAGGACTTCGTCACCTAGAGACTGACGTATACTACCTATCCAGTCTAAGGTAGCCCGGTTTTGGATCCGAGGACTTCGTCACCTGGCCTGACGTATACTACCTATCCAGTCTAAGGTAGCCCGGTTTTGGAACCGAGGACTTCGTCACCTGGCCTGACGTATACTACCTATCCAGTCTAAGGTAGCCCGGTTTTGGAACCGAGGACTTCGTCACCTGGCCTGACGTATACTACCTCGATTTTCCTCAGAGTTCCTCATTTATACCTCGCACCCCCACTGGGGGAGTGGTAAGGGGGGGGAGCTTGAGGACGGCCCCAGGAGAGTTCTCTTCCCAAACGGTCTTTCCCACGAAGTCAAACATCTGCTCCTCGTTAGCCATCGAGGTTGGGAGAAAACCGTCTCCAATTTCTTGTTCGACGTGAAACTGGATCTCACTCTCCTGGGGGGAGATCTTTACCTTTTTGACCTTTAGGGTCTTACATGGCCCCTAGTTATGCCACCCAGTGGTCAAACTTTCGCCTCGCCGATGCCTGGGGCGGATGTCCTTGTGGTAACCACCGCCTTGGGACTGCATCACGAGTGAACGATGGGGGGGGGTGACCTCTTTCATGGCACGGTCTGGGGCAGTGCTGCGGTCACGCGGGACCCGCCGATGCCTTCGGCCGGATGTCTTTGCGGTGACCGCCTTGGAACGGCACCAAGAGTGAACGAGGGGGGGGGGAAGTGACCATTCCCTTACAATTACTAAACAATGTTTTTCTTTTAATTTCCCAAAGCGCTGTAACACCCTCCCTCTGGCTAGCCAACGCACTTTACAACGAAGGAGATCACCATCTACCACTCTTAGAAGTTCACAGTATGCTCAAAATTCCCTTGGAATAAATGATCTTGTTCTAATTTTATTGACACACCACGAAAGTAGAGCTCCTCACCTACAAATTTAAGGTTATTCTGCACAAGGATTCTTGGTGGATAATTTAGTGGTATTTCAATAAAGGGCGTCTTAAGATATTTTCTAGCAAATCTGTAGTGTCAACATTGCTGACAACCATTCAAGAAGCGCCGCCAGTACAAGTACCAAGGAGTTTTTTAAACATATTTTAAATCATCCAAGCATAATTTTACTCTTTTAAAGATATCAAATCCTTTCCTTGTGTCATGCAGGGCTTCAAACGAAAGTACAACTTTAAAATCCTTGCAATTATTGGCAAAGCCTTTTATAAAAGTACACAATTGAGCAGAGCAACAAATGTCAGTTGATTCGCCCAAAATAGGGAAAATTGTTTATAAGTTTTAATGAGATGTTCCAATTGGTCAGATACATCATGAGAGAGTTTTTTATGCGTATGGTTACTGTTTGTTTTGATAAAATAAGTTTAGCCACCTTATTGACAATTTTTGTGAACAATTATAAATTTGGTTTTATAATTTCTTCGGCATCACTAAATGACTTTCACTTATTAGGTAACAATAAAACAGTTTGATAAGAGGTTTTAGTTACTGATAGGCTTTCATTTCTATTTCTTAAAATCACTTTCTGACGTTTTTTCAATTCTTCTCTTTTCTTGAGTACACGAGTTTCTCGGGCATTTGATTTTTGCAGTAATTTAATTTTATTTTCTATTTCTCTTTTGCGCATCATGTAATGCCGATTAAAACAATGTATTCTCTTATCAGACAATGTGTTTTTAAACACAATACACAGATTTTCCTCACTGACTAAGAATGCAAAGAAATTCGTTTACCCATTCCTATATTCAGCTTTATTGCGAGCATTTTGTTGGACTCCTCGGGGAGGAGGGGGTGCTACAATTAAAAAATATCAGATTTACACAATGTATAATGAGCGTGATCATACCATGTAAACAGACCTGTAACTGCACGAGCTGCCTCTTACTATGTCATTCGGTCGGTCTGTCCGTCGGTCCCCATTTTGCTTATTTTTTTGTTTTGGTAAAAACATTGTAACGAGTCTAAGGAAATTTGCAACCCATATGTTGTTTTACATTCTCTTTTGAATGATATAATTGCCAAGGTCCTCCAAAGTTTAGCCCGGGAATTATATTATTTTTGTAATAACATTGTAACGATTCGGCCGATTCTAACGAAAATTAAAAACCCTATGTTGTTTTACATTCCCTTTCTGTCGTAGAGTCGAACGTCGATGCTAGCCACAGATTGACTCTTTGGTAACTCAGGAAGTGAGCACACCAGAAATTGGGATATAAATCCCAGTGCGAGGGTCAAATAATCAAAATCAAGTGCGGTTGGCCTAAATAATCAATTCTTAGAGGTTCTGGGTTTAGAGAAACTGATTGCAGAAAAATAACAACTATATACCAAAAAATATTACCAAAAGTAAATAACGACAATAAATGAGACCCGGGGTACCAGGCAGGGGTGTGGGGTGGAGATAGAAATGACTCGACAGGGACGAAAGTCCGAGAAAGGATGTACGGTGATTGCTTCCAGGGAAAGGGGGATAGTGCAAATGACGGGGACTAGAGGCTTTGGATACGACGAGTAAGCGGGAGGCTGCAAAGTTCCACTGGCAAAATTCCCTTTTCCATAAGCTCGCTGAGAAATGAACGAAGTCCATATCCGAGTGATAGATGCCTGTCCGTGTCTAAGGTCTGTCGGGCGGGAACTCTGGCCTTAGGTACGAGCGAGGCCGGGTAGAGGTGACGCGTCGCGTTTGTAGCTGGAAGCCGTTGGTAGGCGGGCAGGGCGTACGAGACTGTACGTGCCTGTATGGTACTGATTTCTCAAAACATTTCCCGAAGTATTTATACTGCCTCGGCGGAAGTGGGTCGCCGGAAGCCCCCCAAAGGGGGATGGAGATCTCATTAGACTTGGCGCTCCATGTGAGGGGGGGGGGATATTCTCGGCGGGCATCACAGCCTCGCGCGAAAGTTCTCGACGGCATAGGTCTGGCGCCGATCTAGCGATGAGACGGGGAAGAAAGAGAAACCAAACCGGTCGCACGAAATTCCCGCTGATCCCTTGGGGCTTTCTTGCCGTGCAGGTGCATCTATCTCAGGCGCCAATGTTAGACAATGGGTTCTAAGAATGGAGGCGGGGGGGGGGGGGGGGGTAACCTTCTGTCTCTGACACTTTCCAATGATATAATAATTGTCAAGGTCCTCCTAAGGTTAGCCAGGGAATGATTTGGCAATAACATCATAACTATTCGGCCGATTCTAGCAAAGTTTGAAACCTCTATATTGTTTTACATTCTCTTTCGAATGATATAATTGCCAAGGTTCTTCCAAGATTCGTCCAGGAATTATTCAAAGTTTTGAAGGTCATAAATCAAGAATTATTGAAAGTTTTGAAGATCAGAAGTCAGAATCAGTGAGAGACGCGAATTTAGTCATCAGACCTTGTTTATTTAAAAATTACCTATCCACATAGTACTACTTAGAAAAGAAAAATCATATTAAAATACCTATTTTCAAAATTATAAATTGAACAATATCAGGTTGGAACAAAATTTATGTCCGATGTTCTAGAATAAAGTTTTAGATAGTATATATTAAAGTTGTGCGTCTTGTTATCGTTTAGGAATGGTGAAATGAGTAATTTATACCTTTTTCTTTCAGATTATAAAATATTGTTTACCATCTTAAGGCATTCTCTCCTATGTCCTCCCATCTAAAGATGACATTAGATATGTTTTACTCTATGATTTTCATAAAGTTGCCAATGCAGGTACATCGGACAAATTCATTCAGAACACTTATGGGGATGATGCAGTAATTGCATTAAATGAAAGAAGTTGGGGCAGGTGGTTTTACCGTTTCTGAAGTGTGGATTTCAGTCTAAAAGACAGACCAAAAAAGGTCGGCCAAAAGAACTTGATTCCGAAGAGTTGGAAGCTGTTGTCACATTAAATCCTACTACAATTTCTAAGGATCTCGCATAATAATTTAACGTAATCCATACGACTGTCCTACGCCAACTGAAAAGGATTGTAAGGGTTCCAGTGATTGAAAAATGGGTCCTGCACGATCTGTCAACCACGATTCTGCAACAGCGTGTTGCTTCCCGTGAGTCATTGTTTACACGACATTTTCATGCCCCAATTTTGTGTAGATTTGTTACTGATGTTGAGAAGTGGATATTTTATCATACCGCTAAACGCTCTCGTTCGTGGCTCAGTCGATGAAGCGGAATTTCTCAACCATCGAGAGAAGGACTTCATCCAAAAGTGATCACGTTGAGTGTATGGTGGGATATTGAAGGAATTCTAAATTAAAAACTGTTAGACAACAATCAATCAATTAATGCTAATCTCTACAGCAATCAACCTCTTGGTTTGAAAGCCGCCTTGGGCCAAAGACACGCTCCTTAGTCAACTCAAGCGGTGTCATCCTCCATTATGATAATGCTCATCCTTACACAGCTCGAATGACCAATTTATGATTAAATATTTCCATGGTAATAATTTTTTTTAATTAATTAAATATTTCCCTAAAATCGGACATTACTTTTATTCAACTTAATATATGCGAAGAATCGCACAATCCAGCAACCTTGCGCTTGCATAGTAGCTTCTTATGAATTGAATAAGTACTTGTAATCATAAAGGACTTATTTTGATTTACTTAAAAAAAAACTTACAGCTTTGTATAAAGCTTTTTAAAAAAGAAGATACGGTTAAGATATAATGGATAGAAGAAGAGAGAATTGCTTTCCCCGACTGATTGGAGAGAAATCCTGCTCCCAGGAACGAATTAATACCTCAAAATGGTATTACTTTCTTCTTTAAAACGTATTCCGTCTGAAGTTTAATTTCCCACCACACTTTTCACCAACTAGCACAAAATAACTCCATCAACGGCAGAGTCTTAGATACAGTTTTAAATTAAGGTATGATAAACCCCTGCAGGAGACCCTGTTAGGGGGACAGAAAAGGGGGGTCGGTTATCGACCACGGGCCTGAAACCAACTGTGGACTGCTGTTAAGGCTAAGAATATTTCGGTAGGATGATCGATTCCTGTGCGAATACTAATAAGTAGGAAATATAATTATAAGCATGAATAGGAAAAGCCTCCCATTAGAGGAAAATAAATAATAATTGGGGACGAGGATTTTCTCCAGGGAAAGAAAAAAAAAATGAGGAAGAAAAATTAATAGGAGAACCTTGGCCCTCCAGGATAAAAATGAAGATGGAGTGCAAAAGAATTACAGTCAGGGGGACGGGGGAAGCCTCAAAAGCGGAGAGGTGCAAAGTGGTTCGAACTTTGTACGAATAAATGAAGGTGGCGTTAGTGAAATTGAGAGATAACTCAACAGGATACATCGCAATAAGCCATCAAGAAAGAGATGCTGAAAAATTGGTTTCACACGAAGGAATCGAAATCTTTATGAAAATAGGGCAAAACCAAGCAATTCCTCCACAAAATATCGCGAATAGAAGCGTAATTTGCAGGAGAGTAGATTTATGGGCTGGATCACATTCAGCGAGAGACTTGAAGCAATAAATTGCGAATAATAAAAAAAAATAATACAAGCTCATCAAATAATCAAGTTCGGACTTAGGTATTTAAGGTGGTGTGCACAAACAGCGATATGACGAACAGGATAGCCACAAATGGGTTACTCGTGTTTAATGAGAATCCAATAAAAAAATATTGAGAGGGAAAAATTGATAAATATACAAATGTGTTATAACTGCTACGCACTCGAAATGCACACTACAAGAAATTGTATAGTGACGGAAAAAAAAATGTTCTGACTACTCTTGTGATCATGGATGGAGGGAGTGTAATTCAACCACAAAGAAATGCTTAAATTGCGATGGTAACCATATATCCTTATCAATGAGCTACCAAAACGAAAAGAAATTATACATAGGAAATAAAAAAAACACATTAATTATTGGTTAAAAATGAAATCAAGGAAATGTGGTTCTCAGAAAATCTAGAGCCGTCCGCTATTTTAAGAATGGACATCCTAGAAAAGGAAAGAAAATCCATTACAAATGGAAATCCAGCCAAAAGAAAAGGTAACAGAAAATACTAATAATCAAGAAAACTAGACATCGTCAAATAAAATAGAGGAGGTGCAGCAATAAACACAATTAGATTTTAACAAAAAGATGGAATGATATATGAAGCGAAAGATCTCCGTTTGACATCGACGCCAGGGAATTCATGCCACTACCACGAAAATTAAGACGAGAGGATAGAGCCCGAGCACTTAACGAAAATAGGCGCAAAAGTTCTTACAAGTGACAAGAAAATAAAAAGAAATAGTGTAAAATTTTCGAAGGAATGAAGAATTAGAGTATACCTAGGTAATGTGGTAACTCTCAAATGGCACATTTTTTTTTATGAGCCTACCTGGCGACTGCCTACTTGTGCATTAGTCACCGTACTCGACCAAGCCTATTACTAGGCTATATTAAAAAACAAATAAGAATATGCAAGTAACAAATAACAACGACACAAATTACAAAGACTAAAAAATTAACAAAATAATAAAACAAAATTAGAAGGAAACGTGCTCCTGCGTCAGGGGCAGGCCTACCTGCATCCAAAGGCATGAATGACATTACTCACAGATTATTAAATGATAAAAAAACAAATAGGAGCTATAGATTAGTCGAATCTCCCTATAGCTATAAACCAGAGTAACTTAGGGACTCTGAGTATGATAAAGGAAGAATGAATGATAATTAAATGCAGTATGGTGGTTCGGAATCCACATTAATCAGAAGGTCCTCCATGTTTTGGGGCATGGGTATTCCATTTTCACCGATGACTACTGAGGCTGCTCATTCTGCCCCCTCACTAAACTTTAACTCTTTTATTTGAATATTTTTCCATCTTCTACTATCAACCTTCTACGAAATCTTGCTCTGGACTTGGTACCAACCACTTCCCCCTCGGTTCCCTTGAGCTGAAAGTCAAAAAATGTGGGAAATTTCTTCAGAAGCAAGTCTACCGTAGGCTTCCTCCTCTTCTGCCCCCTCCCCCCGATCGTGGGTAGGGGATAGAGGGGATGAGGACCTACGAGCAGCCCCCCCCCCAACCCGTAAAAAATTGTAATTATTAGATGATATATGCACTACAAAAGCTTTTTGCCACTTTATTTCTGACTCCGAGCTAAAAAATGTAGATTAGTTCACATTTTTTTCAGCTGCTCTTTTAGAATTTTACCGACACAAAATCTTTTCCTAATCAAAAGCGCTTAGGCCACATGAAATGATTCAAGGCGCCACGGGTGGGCCTTAAGGTTTCGTACTTGAAATTTTTGATCCACTATTTGTACATACAGGGTGCCTCCCCCCCCAAACAACAACAACAACAACAAAGACAAATGGGCCTCAACTTTCGATAGGCTTCATTTCTTAATGTTTTAGCGAATTAAGAGATGAAGCCTATCGAAAGTTGGGGAGCGTATTGGGGGCGTCACCCTGTATGTACAAACCTCTTCTCGGTGTTCCAGGTTGCCACAATTCTTATTTTAGAGTGCATGTGCTCATCTGTACAAACTTCCCTCCGGTTCAAGTTTTTTTTTGTACCTTGAGAGTGTTTGTGGTCATTATTACGAACTTTATTAGTCTCTACTTCGTGCTTTTGAGTTCATGTGCTGAGATGTTCTCGCTTCCCACTGGTGAGGAAGATAAGTGTAGTTCGTACTTTTGAATGCACGTGCTCCTCTCTATGGATTACCCGCTGTGTTCTAGGGTTTGGACTTTTAACTGTGCACACATATCTACAAACCTTCTTCTTGGGTTTATGAGTCTACTTGTTCGTACTTTTTCGGATTTATGACCTTATCTGCGAACTTATTTCCCTCTGTTTAAAGGTGTGCTAGTTTATACCTGAGCATGTGTGCTTATATGCTCCTGCATGGTGTCTTGGCTCATAATTTTAGTTCTATTTTCTTCACCTACGAACATTTTATTGAAAATTTCAGGAAGCCTCAACGCGTCTCCACCATTTGGGCTAATTTCATTACTACTCTCTTATATTTATTCATTTCGTTTAATATTTTTATTCCCCTCTTTCTTTACCCCTCCGAATGACCATGCCCCATTGGATTACGCCATTTGTCTTTGAGTAAGATAAAATGTGGCAGTAGTTCTCATCCTGAAGCCTCATTTTCACGTTCGCTGCTCATTCTTTTTCTCCTTCTTCCTTTCCTTTGTAAATCGTGCCCTCCTACCCCACCTCTACCCTGCACAAATTCCGCTGTCCAATCCAAGTCCGAAATGGTATTTTAACATAGACCCTCCCAAAAATACAGAAAAGGAAAGCTCTCCAAAATGGGTTATAAAACGAGGGGGTCCTCCTTAGAATCACGTTGGCAACCAGGAGGAGGGACGCCCCGAAGCCAATATCTAATACGTCACTTTGCAGGATTTATGATTAAAAACTCCTCTCAACCCGCAGTTGATTAATACCGGGCTGATATTTTCCGATCTTTGCCTCTTTTCCAAGGTAAACAAAACGGAGAGCCGGTTCTCCGTGTCTCGCTCTCCCTAGCGCTATTTATCTCAGATAATTTTCACTTTCAGTCTTAACTTCTTTCTTTAAAACATACTTTCAAAGGTTTTCTGTCCGAGTTTCCCTCTTTGGTTTTAGTTTTATTTAATCGAATAGATGGACCTTTAAAGACGCAATATACTTCTATCCGAATTTAGAATTCTAGTATCGCCTGATATAAACAAATTGAATAAGAGCGAAAGATGGTATTTTCAAGGGTCTTAGGAATTGGAAGATGAGGCAGACCATCCATCCGATAGAGTAAATTCAAGAAGTCTTAGGCTTCTGAAGGAGGAGCCAAACTATGAGAGTGGCCATACCATTGCCAGCCAGAGAGGTTCGAGCATAAAGGGTTTCATCACTTCCCTGTGACAAATTTTAAGGATTTATAAACACTCATTAGGGCCTTACTAAGACAATACTTGTGCCCGTTAAAGATGCAATTAAAAAGATTTAGTAGGAAAATACTTTTTTATATCAATGTAGAAATATTTGCCTAAAACGGTCAAAATTTAGTTATGTTCAAACGCGTCAAGAATGGAAGAGACTGCATTGCGATGACTCGGTTACCATAGAAACGAATTTCGGCTATTTTTTGTTGTTGTTCTTTACCACTGGGGATTTAATAAGTACCATGGCTAGTTTTCTAAGAATTAAAAAAGTAAAATATAACATTTAATCCAAATATGATACATTCAAGATAAAAAAAACAAGGTCTGCTGACTAAAAGTCGCGTGCTCTCACTTATTCTGATTTATGACCTTACAACATCCAAAACTTTCAACAATTCCCGAACTAACCTAGGGACTACCTTGGCAATTATATAACTCGAAAGAGAATGTAAAACAACATAACATAAATCTTTCGAATTTCGCTATAATCGGCCTAATAGTTAAAATGTCATTAGCAAAACTAAAAAAGCAAAACCAAACAAGCAAAACGGTGACCGACCGACCGACTCTTTTAACCAAAGTGGTGTTAATGCTTGGGTAAATGTGATAAATTGGGAATTATGAATAGTTACAAATGATTATTATAAACCATATTAATATTAATTAACTTGCAATTTTTCTTACTAAGATTGCTTAGTATGAAAAAGTAATTGGTTTAATTAGTCGATATATGTAATTCAAGTTAAGTTAGGTCATATCTGATTAGTTCAATTAAGTTAGGAAGTTTTCCAACAAGGTAAAATTAACAATAATTCCGATCAATTGAAAATAAGAACTTTTTCCAATGAAGCTTGCTAATTTATGAAAAATGTAAAAAATACCCGGGAATTTGAAGAATTTGCTAGTTTAACACATTTTCAAAATAAGGTACCAATATTGCACAATTGCCGGTATATTTATTTTTAATTTCCAATCTATTACATTTAGCCCTGCATTTATAGGCTAAAGATTGGTAAAAATAGGAAGGGACCGTGCAGTTCAAACTCGAACATCCGCGTTGGATGTATAAATAATAAATACCCCAGGATTTTTTAAGAGCCTTCTGGTGACTGCCTACTAGGGCCTAAGTCGCTGTAATCACCTTACAGCCTTATGCTAGACTAGATTAAAATACACAAATATGCAAAAGACAAAATAAAAAAAAACACAAAAAACGAAAAAATAAAACAAGAAAGAAACATACTCCAGTGTCGTTGAGAGACCGGCCTACCCCCGGTGCACGAACCGCGTTACCTGTCCCGATACTGGGACAGGTAACGTGCGCGAAGATGACTCAGACTGTGATATTCAACAAAAATGTGCCGAACAGTCTAGGCGACAAGGCAGTCGTCGCGATAAAGTGCTGGTGAGTGCTTCATCAAAAGGCGGTGCGACCAGCGAGTTTGCCCAATTCGAAGACGACAGAGAGAGATTGAAGCCGTCGTAGCATTGGAGAGTAGATCCGTGGGAACAGTCGCAGCTAAATGGCACGCAAATTTAAGTTCTCCTCGGCTGTCTTCCATATTTTTCTAAGCAGGCCCAAGGAGTGCCCTGATTCTTGACACGTAGTCGGTATGAGGAAGAGAAAAACACTGATATGGACTCTTTGGCGTCATCATCGGCGTGCTCATTATCCGCAATTTACCCACGGCCAGGAACCAGCAGAAAATAATCTATCCTTCTTTTCCGGATACCCCGAACCAGGGCGTGTGGAGATTCAAATGCTCCGAGAGCACTCTGGGCGATTCGTGAGTTGCAAAAGATGACAATCCGTTCTCCGAACCGGGCATGACGCGTTACCTTCCAGACCAAGCGGTGTATTGCAACCGGCTCGCCGCACCTGGTAGACCCCCGCTGATTTAAAAGAAAGGGGATACGGCATAGAAACCTACCCTCTCCTGGGAAATGGTCCATCCATATATACTGCCACGGATCCAGCGTGACATGAAGAGTGCTCCAAAAAGGCCGAAAGCAATACTCCCGGCGCGGAAGAAGCTTTGCGCACAGAGGCGTGATGACGAATTGGCAAAGATGGTACCTTCACGGCTAGCGTCCTGGGCAGAAACATAGACTGCAAATGCAGGACTGGGGGAGCCTCTGAGAAAGCTTAAGGGAGGAACCTCCTCTTTATAATGCTAAAAGATGGGAAAGGGGAAACCCTTTGATGCATACACATGGTGAAAGGGTAGCCCCTCCGCCGGTCGAAGGGGTGTCTTGTGTTACCTCGTCCTACCTGAGACATAGGGAGGTCGAGGCCGTGCTTGGAGATGGATCCCCATTGGCACTCCCACTATTCTTATCACTTATCATGTTGCCAGCGTAGCCACCTTGTATGTGTAGTGGAGGAAGGTGAGCCAAGTCGACGGCCCAACGCACACTGTACCTAATACTTGCCCCAGCCAGCTGGGGCTTTCGGCCCTCGCAGCAGGTAGGGACCTCACGGTATACACTGACGTGCGACTAAGGCTCATAAGAGGACGAAAGTGTGCCGGGCAACCGGAACCTCTGTGGCTAGAAGAGCAAGTGTGGAAATGGGTAGGAGGGTATGTAATAAAGAGAGGGAGAGATAGGCGGGTGCATTAACGAGTACGGTGGGTGATCACCATTATTATAATACCCTGGTGCTATGTGATCCAAGGATGGCGTGCAGTCCACCAAGGCACCATGGCTACCGGACCGAACTATGTACTGGTGGGAACAGTCCTCCTGGTACAAAGTTCGGGTAGAGAAGGCTGAGGGGATAGCCTTAGTAATGAGAATAATAATAATAAATTATAGTAATAATCATCATTTATACAACTAAAGATAAATAATAATCCTAATAATAAATAATTATAATACATAATGATAAATAATAATATATAACTATAACAAATAATATAAAAATAATACTAAATTATAGTAATAATAATAAATAATAATATGACTGTATAATAATAATAATAATGCTAATAATAACTATTACTAAAAAGGTAAAGTAGTGGTGAGTGGTGGCAAGGGGCAAGAGCACCCCCAGACCCCATCAGAGAGTTCCCATCAACCTGGTGACAGGGCTTCCCTAATTCCCACCGAGGCCGGGAGGACGTGAAACTCCTGCATGTACCCTGTGGGGCTGGCGACACAGGGTACTCCCCTGCTGCCCGTGTGTGGTTGTGTTCCAGTGTAGCCTGGATGTATGTGTGCTTAAGGATGGGGAGGGTTAGTCACGCTTGAGGTGTGTGAAAGGTTTAGGAGAAGCGGAATGGCCCCCTGCCGGTCGAGGAGAGCCCCGCTGCAGCAGAACCAAAGGTCCTGTTTGAGGACCGATAGCCCGTCAGCGTCGGTCCTGCCGGTGGGTGTCATGTTTAGCAGAAGTCAACATGCACAGCTGCCATATTGAAAAATGCGTGCCCTCCCTGCCTCAAGGCCCGTAGAGATTTCACTTTACAAACATTCTGCGGACGATGGCATCGTTGGTTTTTGATTAAATTGAATTCATTATAAAAGGGTTATATTTCTACCTTCGTCCAGGGCCTAGAATGGCTTTAAAGAGAAATAAGGAGAATAAGCAAAAATGATTACAAACGAATGAAAGTGTGAAGGAGAATTCGAGATAAGACTCATTACAAACGTCAGAGATTCCAATTTGCCAAATTGGATCCCCTTTTGAGCCATTTCAGTTTGGAAAAAAAGCTAAAATTCCAAAAATCTAAACAAACTTTCAGGACGAAAAAGAAAAAAGAAAAATTTCACCCGAGAATGACATGCGCTATTATAGAGTTTTTTCCCTTCTGAACATTCCTGTTCCTACTGTTCTGAAATAGATTTGGCCCTCAGAAGTATGGAAGCGCTTCTTTTTTCTTTTTTTTTCTTTAATCCATATTTTAACTAGTACATATTTCTCCTTATGCTGTGTTCGATATTTATATTTATGCAGCCATCGTATATTGCATAATATTAACCTCCATATTTTTCTTAATGAGTGACTTATATTTGGCAGTTATCAAAAACTTGTCAAATTGTGAAGGATGACAAAAAGAAGGTAAAAGGTTGAAGCACGGGTGGCTGGAACCCAGAACATCTTATTTGGTCCACACTTCATGGGGGTTTGTAAGGATAGATCGCCATAGACCATTTATGGAAAGACAAGCTGTATTAAAATCAATAAGGACTCAAGAATAAACAAAGACCATCAATATTTAGAAGAGTTATGCCAAGATAAAAAGAAATAATCGTAACTTGATGGCATAATTTAATCAACACATTACAGACCAAATTTTATTCATAGCATTTTTTGCAGAGCTCCATGATGTTCATGAAGGATGCAATTATATAAGCTCTGCTTTCAATTATCAAAATCGTGAAATTTAAATTTAATTAGAACTAGGTCTACTGACCAAAATGTCGCGTGCTCTCACTTAATCTGTTTTATGACCTTATGACCTCCAAAGCTTTCAATAGTTCAAAGACTAACCTTAAAATGACCTTGGAAGTTATACCATTCAAAATATAATGTAAAACAACATAAGGGTTTCAAATTTCGTTAGACTCGGCCAAATTGTTATAAAGTTATTGCCAAAACAAAATAGTTCATGGGCTAACCTTGGAAGGACGATGAAAGTTATACCATCCAAAAGAGAATGCACAACAACATAAGGGTTTCAAATTTCGTTAAAATCGACCGATTAGTTACAATGTTATTACAAAAACAAATAAAAATAAAACGGGGACCGACCGACAGACATAGTGAGATGTAGAGTGGCCCGCGAATAGACTCGCGCGCTACTAAAAATGAAAGAATGATCACATTTATCTCAGATAAATTTTCGCCTTCCCTATTTCGGGATTCAGATCGTGTTGTATCAATAGGGAGTTTGGGGAGGATTTTCTTCCTGATTGGCTGACCCCTATCAAGGGGTCTAGCTCGTGATTGTATGAACAGAAATATCATAGGATTCCTTCGGTGCCATACTTATATTGCATGGTTAGGTTATATACCAACTCAATTTGTTGATTTGGGCATATCATTTTTCTCCCAGGTGATAAACTTATTTCCCGAGGGAAATGCAATTTTCTAGGGTGAAGTATGTATCAATCTCTATTAATAAAGAGATGAATGGTAAAGTACATCTGGATTTGCCATCATAATCACTCGACCTCAGTATCATCGAGGTTCCTAATTGAATGAACAGTTTAGAAACCGGTAATTCCTCCACCGCCGTAGAAGATTGGCTTAGAATCGTTTCATTCCACTTTTAAAATCTTTATTGATCCATTCAATGAGCATCGATCGACATTTTTATTTCTTAAGAGTAGTACACAGTACTAATTTAAAGATCTTAAGAGTAGTACACAGTACCAATGTAAAGATCTTAAGAGTAGTACACAGTACCAATGTAAAGATCTTAAGAGTAGCACACAGTACCAATTTAAAGATCTTAAGAGTAGCATACAGTACCAATTTAAAGATTTTAAGAGTAGTACACAGTACCAATTTAAAGATCTTAAGAGTAGTACACAGTACCAATTTAAAGATCTTAAGAGTAGTACACAGTACCAATTTAGAGATCTTAAGAGTAGTACACAGTACTAATTTCAAGATCTTAAGAACCTTAACAGAAGTAATTCAGAGGATGAGCAAAAAAGGCCAATATGCATTATTATTATTATTATTATTTACATCTCAAGTCTTTTTGAGCAGCTCCCTAAATCGGTATCTTGGTGTACTCCGGTGGGGAAACGGTTGGCAGGGGTTTAGGTGGGACAGGGGGAGCGGGGAGAATAAGACACACCGTGACTATTTATACTTCATTATTACAAGAGTTCTAATCAATAATTTGTTTTTGTTCGAGTTGACAGGAATTCTGTGATTGGTGGTAGCATGTGACAGGGTGAGTTCTATCACGTGGAATAGATAGATAGATATATAGGTAGTGTGTGCGTATGTGTGTCCTGTATGTGCAGTCAACCGATTGTGAAGTGAGTGACTGCCCACTCAGAGTCGGCAATTGACTCAGTAATTGACTCGAGTGAAAGACTCGCTCGCATCACGTTCCCAACTCCTCCATAAGAGTTTCTGCCTGACATAACTACTCTGCCTCATAGTAATTGAAAATATTCTCTACTGTATCATCTTCAGAAACTTTGATGATGATTCGATAACATCAACTTGTTTTCCTTCATTTTCCTCATTGTTCCTCATGAGCGAATTTGGCAGCATACATATCAAAGCTTTCTGTTGAATGAACACAAGGCAATAAATGTAAGTGGATTTTAAATAGCTGCCCCATGAATAATATCTGATAACTGAATGGTTGAATAAATGACAAAGCTCAGTGTCGTAAATGCATATTAATTCATATCGATTGCCATCATTGTATAAAGGATCTGTTTATGAAAAAAGTCCCATTTGGATACTCCTATCCATTGATGATAATTTTATATGCTTTAAATTAAGTGACCAAGCAGCAAAAATCGTTAATATAACCCTTGATCTAACTGCGCGTACAATCGATTATAAGTCTAAGGATGTCGTTCGCCCCAAATGGAATAACCCAATCTCCTTAGCTACCTAACATCAGTCTTTATTCAATGGACACTGTGATAGAATTGCCTAAGGCGGCCGCGCCTCGCTTCTATCACATATTGAAACTCATGCTTCCCACGTACATCCTGCGAGAGGGAAAAGAATGGCGTTTTTATCGCCCACCATTCCCGAGTATTATCTTCCCCCTCTTCAAGTTTAATCAATGAGGTTCAATCCCCCGTTTGCCTCCAGGCGTCGATCTGGCCAGATTGAATTAGGCTTATGGGAAGATAAGATTTTTCCAAGCGCTACCGGGACATTCCATGGAAGTATCCCATTGTCCCCTACCCCGAGGGGCTGGCTCCGGCTATTTATGCGATAGAATTTCGCGTTTAAATCAGATCCCAATTATCTTCGCGAGACATCACGCCGATCCGGTCTCCCTTGTGCACCTAGGAACTCTACCCCGAGAACCCTCTTATTGTCCAGAAGAGGACAATATCCTTGAGTGCCAAGGTTCGTGCCCCTCGAGACGCCGAGTCAACAGGGCCCCTCAATTGTTCAGAAAGAGAACAACTTTAGAACAGTCATTGTTCTTTGAGCCCGTTCGACAAGAAACGGTTCTCGTTCTCCTGATATCACGTAAGTGGTAATTTAATCCCCCCTCCCCTTTTAACGCTCTTCAAGAGAACGCTTGGTTACACCAATAACCTCAATTGTTCATCTAGAACATCTCCGGTATCCTGTCTCAAGGATCGCTCGTACTTCCGAGCCCCACTTCGCTCTCACTCCTCTAAGTCAGTCTTTTCCCCCTCGTTAAGGACAACCCCCCTAAAAACCCCTCCTCCTGGGAAAGAAATCGCCAGTCGGACCGAAGCCATTCCTTCAAATCGCCTTCCTCTGCACGGCGACCTTATAAATACGTAAGATACGAATTGCATTTAACTATTTAACTTTGTGCCAACGTAACTCCGTGCTTTAAAACGGATCTAGCCGCCCCTTTCCCTTCTTGTTTGTTTTGTAATTTAAATCCCTCCAAATCTTAAATCCTCCGCTCAGTCAAATTTATCCCATGACCTTTTTCATTTTATGTGTATCTCCCATTTTAATCCCCGGTCATGTAAATACTTTCCATGTGTTGTTTTGTTAGATTAATTAATAAAATTCTATTTTATTAATGCTTGCAATATTATTTATCCTTGGGCTCCGTTGCACTTCTTAAGTATATTGAAGATAAATAAGCCCTCTCCAGGCCTATTTATTAACGCAGAGTCATTCTCGGCCATCTGATTAACCCTGCACTGGAATATAGAATAATCCCCACAAAGAATAGATATAAAGTATATCGTCGGGAGCCTTTTCTACGACAGACACATATACCTATATGTGATTTATTGGTATTAGTTAATATTCATTTAAATCACTTAATATGCATATTTTCAACTTGAACAAACGTACTAAGCTCACTCGGAGAAATATACATTTCTCGAGTTGAAAATAATATATGTCCTGAGCGTCCCCCAAATAATCGGTTTCATTCCCACATTCTAAGCGTAGCTATTTGTCTCATATATTTAGATATACAACCAGTACATTGATCTTACAATTTTTATTCCGTTTATTTTGGTGGAAGATAGGATCCTTAGGTCTGACTGTCAATAATGATAATAATAACTGACTGAAATATCACTCACCATAAAATTTCAGATACAATTAATTCTACCTTATGTGATAACCATGGAAAGAATTATTGATTCGTTAAATTTGGAAACTTTCCTCTTTGAAAATATGTTTCTAATTATATCATTGTTCATTTTTTGGCCATAGACTCTTCAATTTCTTTAAGCACAACGAAAAATTAGATTTATTTGTAAGCCCATCGAGCAATAGTAACCAAACATATTCTAAAAGGAGACAAATTGGTTTCATAATCATAGGTTATTTTCTTTTTATAAATCTGGTCTCTTTGTTTCCTTTGTGGATGCTTTGACAAACCTTTTTCCAACTTCTTAGTTTTTGCTTTCATAATATTGATATTTTTTTCTTAAATTACTTTTTCAGCGGCGGTCCAAATCTGGCGTAAATAAATAATATCTTTCAAGATCAATTGGGCAGAATTTTAAATTCCGCTGGCATAATTTTTATCTTCCATCTATCTAAAGTCGGATAGACTTGCTTATATTAAACTTCAGTTTCAGAAGTACACTAGAATAACACTAGTATGCGTTTACAGTCATATTGTCATATAAGGCGAAAATTTAAGTTGTTCTGTATGTTTGGGGAGTTCGCAAAGAGAGAACAAATCGTTCAATGAAAAACATGAACGGTGTATCCTGACAGAGAGAAAATTGTAAAAATGGAGTTTCTTTAGTAAATTTAAATGAATTGACTTTGATCTCTCTGGTTGACATAGTTCGAAAGGACCGAATGTTCTTGAGAATGACATTAAAATCATTAGATGAAGAAGAATCACGCTATACTCGTAGCATCGGAGAAATCAATATACCTCATTCCGCTGTTCAAACATCAAACTCACCTGAGCAGAAACATTTCATTTTGCAACATCACATTGATAAGACAACGTGCATGAAGGGAAATCAGGTAAAGATGATATCTCTAGATCGAGGACTATACCACTAGGCAAGGGGGTTGATGGTGTAGGAGCGGTAATACCCCTGCAACAACTCGAACCTGGATTAGCAGCGCGTCACCCCTACCCCAATGACTCAAGAGAAAGTAGTGCTCTTTCTCAACTCATCTTTTGAGTTTCTTTTAAATCTCCCAATATCCTTTTTTGGTGTCTGTTTAGTCCCAGCAAAGGGTGAAAGATGGCATTAAAAATTATAAAAAACTATCAGAATTCCACCACGACTCCACCGAATAATTCGATGTTTGTTTTTACTTCCATTTAAACAGGGATCGCCTTGCTCCAACGGGGTCTCTTTTTAAACTGCTCCTTCTTCCTTGCTGATGTATTAAATCACTTCATCTTTATACATCACATCACATCACATAGTTAGTTGTTTATTTGGCTGGGAAAATATTTAAACTTTAGATTTAATTCTTTTTTAATTTGAATTTTCCTCAAACCTTTTGAATGTTCGTCGTACGTCTGTTCTTCTACCTCTCGTTTTAGTTCTACCTACCTATTGACTAGTCTGTGGTTCTACTTGACCTTGGTTACGCCAGTCTGCCCGTTTGCCCATCCCAATGTCTAGCCAATGAATGGTGCCACGCAAGAGTTCTCCTTTAATCGAGTGAGCAACCGATGGCACCGCGCTGGTCTCTACCTTTAAGTCCATGAATAAGAGTGCCACAGTGCCATGGAAGAGAATAAATAATGTAATAAGGATTATCTTCCAATTCATACAAAAGATAAGACATAAATAGAGAAAGAGGGAGTAAGCGATTGGGATATAGTACTAATAATTATTAGCATCTTCTTTCACTTACTAATTTATTTATTTTTTTCCTGTTTCTAAATCGTAATTGAAGGTCGCAGGTCGAAGGTGACAGTGTGCCCTCATCCTTACTAACAAGTCTCCGGGATTTCTGGGGATCTTCCAATATCACTTAAAGCAAGATTTTAAAAAAATGGACCCTTGCTGCCCCAGCATTTACGTTGCGGTGGCAGATAATCGGTCTTTTTTGGGGAGGGGGAGGAGAATCTTCCAGTATCATATCTTAGCAAGGTTAACAAAGCACCCTTCCTGCTTCAGCATTTACGGTTACTTTAGTATTGTTGCCCAATTAACTCCCTACCTCATTTTGGTATTCATAGTTCGTTTTCTTAATCAAGCTCCAATTTGTTTCCCTCTGTAGAAGGATACCCCTCCCCCCCTGCTTCGCAACGCTTATTACGTTGCAGGAAGCCACGTGGGTAGACAGGCCCTACGTGTCCGAGGGTTACATGACTAAGCAAGCTCAGATGCCCCCTCTCCCATCGTACCATCCAAGCGAGTGTGGAGAACATCTCCCAGGCGGTCGGAAATTCGAGCAGTTTCCCCCGCGGAGATAGAGAGATGGGGGTAAAAGAACTGTTTGTCACCGACAGTTGGCGCCTCAAACTGCCCCCTGGGAATTCCCCAAAGTGGAGGTCATTTCCCATCTCGCGCTTGAGGAGACTCTGCATATTTAAGCCTTTTTCCAGCCTGGGAAGAGCAGTACAGACAAGGCTCGCTCGCAGAAGACATCACTCCTCCCAAGTCGGTGTGTACCCAGTCGAAGTCTGGACACTCTCTCTCCCCGTTAAGGCATCTACGGTCCAACGGAAGCCTCTGCCCCTGCCGTCTTCTGAAGCAGCTGCGCCGGAATACTCCTTCGAAGACGCCGACAAGATCGTCTCGCCGAGCCCCTACTTATCCCTTAAGTCTCCTGTGAAGTCGCCGTTGCACTCCGACACGTAAGCTCCTTTTCCCCTTTTATCTGGTGAGCCTATTTGGATCTGAGCAGGTAGCTCTAAACTAATTAATTGAATTTAGATTTTCCCACCGGTAACGCTAAATCATTAGCCAGTCATTAATTTCCATTTATACCATTTTGATTAATTTTAATTTGTAAATGAAATTTATATTTTCTTATGTTTATCTTTAATTAACCTGAACGTCACTCTCGGCCTCGTTATTTAAATCTCGCCAACCTCGAACTACTCGACCTGATTAGTTAAGTGAATTGACCTCACGTCTCAACCTGACCTTTATAATCTGCGCATCAACGTAGCGTTCAGTCTTTGGATGGTTCGCTTTAATAGCCTGAGTTCTCCCCCTTAATACTAATAATATATATTGTATTGGATAGTCAGCTATACAACGACACCCTCTTTGGATCATCCAAAAGTGCTATTTTCTTTTATGTCTCCTTTCCCTGATTCCAATGAGTTTCCTTCATCGGATTACAACATCTGATTAATCTCTTTTCTCGACTCCTCTTCTCCCCCTTTCCCCATTGCGGTTCCTTCGCTGGATTTCTCCCCATCCTCACTTAAAAATGGCTTCCTTCTTCCGTCTCTAAGCGCCTGTGACCCCACTGGTTGGACTGCCACTTCATATTTTGACCCGGTGGACTTAAACCTGACCTCATTGTAGGTGAGTTAAAGATACTAGAGGGGAGGAGTCATTCTTCCCTTAAGGGTCGGGAGACAAATTGCAACGCATGGAATTAAAAATGACCAACAATGGCATTCAAGAGGGGAGATCCAAAAGGGGGGATGGGAGTGATTGGGAACGAGAATAGGAAGAACCTCGATCAAGCTTCATCAATCCCTCCTACCACGGGGGCGGGGTAGTATATGCAGTACCTCTGGCAGAAACACAGAAGATCACGGTCTTAAAATATCTGAGTTTATGATTCCATTACGAGTAGATTGTACCTCTCCTCTTAGCTGATTTGGAAACTACAACATCGTCATCCTCACATCATCATCGTCAACAATATCATCATTGTCATCTTCAACAACATTTTTTATCAATAATCTTTAATAACAGGATCATTAGCTGGAGCTCTCTGGAGCTCTCGCCTACCCACTGAATGCGGCATTGGATTTCTGACGTCGAGGCACGGGTTAATTCCCAACGAACGTGGACACATTGGGCGGATACGCTGAGGAAATTGTTAAGATTAGTCACACACGATTTTGTTAGCGATTTTTACTACAGTTTTGCTATTTTCTTAGCGTTTTTTAGCTTGCCCACTGGCCAATCAGCGATACGAATCATTCACCGGTATTGAGCAATCATAAGCGGGTTTTTTTTAAGTTTCCTTTTGTGCTTCTAATGATGGGTATAAACTAGCTTGTTTTTTTTTATTTTCAATGTTTTTTTCTGAATGATATTATCGATGTCTCCTAAATAAACTCCCTTTTTACCTGTTTTCAAATGTTTGGGTAAAGTCGTGATGTATGCTTCTTTCTAGTGTTTTAGTTTGTAAGTTTGTCCGTTTGTTTTGTTTGTGTTCCTATTATTTTTAAATAGTATTTTTTGTGTGTTTTGGAATGGCTCTTTTATGCTCGGGGGTTTTGGAAAGTGACTGCCCTCTATTTCGTGGATAATTCATATATATTTGTTCTTTGAAACAAGTTGTTGTTTTTTTTTATTTAGACACTGTTTTTTCTTAGGCAAATTTCCTCAAAGTGTTTTTTTTTGGGGGGGCGGGGATGGTTATTGGAATCGCATCATATTGTATTATATATCATTTTTAAGGGAATTTCGACATGGGGGGGGGGGAGAGCTTCGCTCGCATACTTCCCTTTAATCGTGGGCCACTAATCTTAACAATTACTTATGCTGATACCCCCCCGGAGGTAAGTAGTTCCACACACTTCATGACGCACATGGCCAATCACAACACCACTACTATTTCCCTTCCCGCCTTCATAGAACAATATACATACTCTTTCCTATCTCCTGGACCCCTACTCGTGTTCCCTAGGATTGTACTCATATCCACATACACATGATGCTGAACGCGCGCACGCACTCCTTCCGTGGCCTACACAAAACACCTCTCACCCACCCAACGAGGACCGGCCCACAGTGGCTTTGGGATCAAGAATGAATGTCATTCTGATCTTTATGAGCATTTCATTATTCGTTTAAGAACTCTCGCCCACGATGTGAGGACTAACGGTGCTACCCCGACCTACAACAACATTATCATCATCATTCTAAAAACCATTATTATTATCATCATCATTCATAATCTCTTTGTGTAGGCAGGTGTGAATATTTATTTATTTTAGGTTTAGCGCCCTCCTTCACCCTCTTTTGGGTTTATACAGGCGTGAAAAATATAGTCGGAGATTTAGAAGAGGTGCAAAAGATGACCCGAGAGAGAGCACCATTTTCTTTTGGGGTATTGGGGTCAGAAGGGCATGCTACTACTCCAGGATTCAGTTGTACTCTGGGTATTCATCGCCTCTCCTACATCATCACTTCCCCACTGTGGGAAAGCAGGAAAGCCGTAGGGAGGGAAAAAGGCTTAATAAATACATAGAGTAGGAATATTACCCATAACCTCCCCCCCCCCCGCTACAAACTCCCCCTTAAGGATGACATTGTCCTCCTCGAAGGCGGTATCTCCTTCCGATAGATTTCATCCTTCGAGCCATTGGTCATTTTTACACAGTTCTACTTACCGTCTCCAACCACGTCATTCACACACTCTCACCTCTCTCACGTGAGAGCAGTGACCTATCTTATAAATGTACCCCGAGTCCGCTTTTGAGTTCGTGTTATGGAGTTCGTGCCCTTCCCTCCCCATTTCTGTGTTTGTTAAGATGCTGAAATTCGTTTGGCCACGCAGTACGTAAGGTTGATCGAGGTTAGTTATCCCCATCGTTCTTAATCAGGGTCTTTTCGCACTAGTTCCCATTTTAGACTCGTTGTTACTCTTCTTTTTACAAATTTTCTATCATACTTTCTCTGTTCTTTTTTCCCATATGTTTTCCTGTTGTTAACAGAAAGTTTACTTCAACCTTTTTCGGAATAGGCCCATAAGAATGTGCTTACTAGACCCATAAAGATTTGTGGAATAGGCCCATAAGAATGCAGGTAATAGGCCCATAAAGATTGATGGAATAGGCTCATTTGAATCTGTTTAGAGATCTAAGCATAGGTTCCTTGCCTAACGAGTTAAACTGTTGAAGCAGTTTCCCAACCTATTTCTCTTAAAGCCTCTTTACAACTCTCCTGAAAAATGTATTGCCCCGCCGGTGGTTGAAAACCCCCCAAAAAAATTATAACCGTTTTTAATATTGTAATCTTGATTATTAAGTAAAAAAGAATCTAACATACTCGTATTTACTGGTCACAAAAGAATAAACAAATGAATAGACACAAGATTTCTTACTAGCCGCTCAGACACTGCAACTAAAACAGAAAATACGGTGTCAATCTCAACTTACCACAGATGCTCACGATAAGCAAGTTGAAGCGATTGAGCTAAATCAGCTAAGGAACCGATTTTTATCTCACTTGATATACTTGTTGGTTGCCAATTTACCATTTAACAAAAGGCTAAAAAAAAACATGGATGCTCATTGTCCAAAATATATTATTGGATTCTTCGTCCACGCCCACGCTCTACCACATCTTCCCCGACCTCACCGGTGGGAATCACTGCGTTAGAGGCTTCATTCGGTTAAATATAAACGTCTATCTATTTCACAGACGTTAACTATTCAGAAATTGGCTGTTTTCGGCACAAAATAATATATTCACACCGCCACCCCAGCATAACACCATAAACCTTTACTATTTTTTGACTTTATGACAAATAAACTATCGAAAGTAGCAGAAATTATGAGTATTTTGGGTGGGTGGGACCTGTAGCAGTGGCTTCTTTTAACTTACATCGCGATTTGCATTTTAGCACAGAAATTACGTTAGGTTCCTGTGGATTTGGTGAATGCACGTGCATCGCATTGAACTCTGGCTTAATGCACGCGTGTAATCATGGATTCAAGAACCTTTATAGCGCACAAGTGACCCCCATATATAAGGTAAATAATATCAATATAGTGCCTGAAGGCGGTACATAGGTTTTGTTGGGAGGAAATCGTAAATTAATTATAGAATCAAGACTAGCAAAGACCCTAAGATCCGCTTTATGTCTAATTATGACAGAGCGTTGGAAGGTAGTATAAAGAGGTCTTGCGAGGACCTTTAGAGTTAAATCTTTTTGAATAAATATTGTTTTGTTTCATGTGTTTAATATGTAAATACTGTAGGTATTTAACTAATTTATTTTTAAACATTTTTATGGATGTGCTTTGCAATACAAATAATGGCGAAGAATTCCAAGTTGCGACAAGTATATAAGTAAAAAAGCTTCCCAAGATATTCGTCAGAGAACGCTTTAATTTCATTTTATGTCCATTTGTTCGTATAATGTTTTAGAGGGTTCAAAAAGTGAATCGAAATTTATATTATTGAAACCATTGATAATTTTGAATACTCTATCAATCGGACGCAAAGGTGCATATCTTCCAGAGAGAGCAATTTCAATCTTTATGTTTGTCTTCATAGAGTCTGGTTCGCAGCTCCGGAATGAGCTTTGTCGCCCTTCGCTGTACTCTCTCCAATGCATTGATATCCTTTTGAAGATAAGAGCTATCTGTTTTAGCTGTGGACGCACGAGTGATTAAATAATGGGACTAGTATTTTTCTACTCTTAGAACTCCTTGCAATAAAACAGAGAATTTTATTTGATAATTTAGTAATTTGGACGCAGTGCATCGAAAAATGGAAATCGCTCAAAATCAATACACCGATATCACGTTCTTGTAACACATTTTCTAATTGATGCCAACCTAACGTGTACTCAAAGTTTCCATTTCGAGAGATGGTTTGAATAACTTTGCACTTATTAAGATTAAAATTTATGTCCCATGCAACCGACAAATCAAATATCTCATCTAGCTCGTGTTGTATTTCCTCTCGTTCTGAGTCTTATTTCATTACATGAACTAGTTTAGTATCATTTGCACACTTGGTAATTTTGCTTAATAGTCTTGAATCAAAGACTTTTACCAAGATAACAAATAATAAAGGACCCAAAACTGTTCCTTGAAGTACGCCACTAGTAGACATTTGCCGTATCAGACGATTCTCTATTTAGCTACTTGATCCTAAAGGTTTTTTCTTGACCTTAGGCCTAGAAAATTAGCATGGATCTAAAAAAAAAAAACAGACCAAGAGTAAATTATTAGTAGACAAGAGTAGAGGCTTCGCCACTCCTCTATACAGGAGGAGCATTCGCTTCGCAGCTGACCTTCGGTCTGTGGCTTACTGCCTATCCGGCTCTGGCAACGGACTTTTGATCTTTAAAAAATTAAAAGGTTTCCAGTACATATCTCCTGATAATCTACTCTTGATCTAGTTGGGTATTTTTTTCAGATCCATGCTTATTTTCAAGGTCTAAAGGCAAGAAAAACTTTTATCGGAATAATTTTGATATAAGGAAAGAGCAATCCTCAGAGATCTTTATTTTCCATCTAGATTTGCTTTTATATACGAAAAAGTTAAAAAATCAGCCATGCCTTAATTTGAATACATTTGCAGAACTTCATAATTCGTGACTATTTTTGTTTTAAAATATTCGGATCTTTTATTATGGCGCAATTTCGTATCATAACCAAATGGCTGAAGGACCGGTTACTCGAGTAATTAGACTGTCATCTTTAGTTTTATCATATCCTTTGGGTTTTTTTTAGAAGCATAAACATTGTTTTCACCCTTAAAAATGACAACGTACGAACTTGCTAGAGAAAGAACAATATCTGGAGGGTTTTACTAGTGCAGTGGGTTTTCAGAGGGATTTGCAGGGAAACGTGCGTGTGTTTCATGTATGCAGTTCCTGATAGATTGGCAGAAACATTATGATTCATAATTAATCCTAGGCAGAGATGCCAGAAACAGGTGCCACCCTCACAAACCAAATAGATTCGCTTTAAGCCAAGGCGAAAATGGTTCATAAAAATGAATGTGGAACCGCTCGTTCTCTGATCGACTCCTATATGTGCGATTTTTTATGGAGGCAACGAAATAAAGGAAAAGACTTAGTTGCTCAAATTTTACAAAGACATTGTAAAGTTTTATCTTTTAAATAATGTTTAGCTTTTATTTTATTTTTACTTCTCTTAGCTTTTTTTTTTAGTTTCCTCTTATTCGCCCACCAAACCCCCCCAAATAGGAATGGTCCCATCGTTTGATTCCCGCGCATGAGAAAGGCAGTTCAGCCTCTTCAGCCGGTCGTTCAGCCATCAGGCTTAGGATACGAAATTGCGCCATAATAAGAGAAAAGATCCAAATATTCAAAACATTCGATAATCATATTGCTTTTTTTTCTGAACTTTGGTAAAAGCACCAAATATATGAAAAAACAGCCCTGTGGGCTGTTAAGAAAATCTTAGAAAGAACTTAGATAAAAGTTTCGAATATACTTAGGTCACTCACAAACTCAGATTTTAACTGTTAAAAAGTTGCATTCGTTAAATACGAGTAGTGTTATGGATAAACACTGGAAACATTGTAAATTTGTTTAGACCAAAAGCCCGTTGCCACGCCCAGATATGCTGTAGGCCGCATACCGAAGCTCTGCCTGTGAAGCGCAAGCTCCTCCTGTAAGGAGTGGTACTGTAGGTTCGGTTTGTTTATATATTTATTCAAAAATATTCTCATTAAAAAGTGGTTACTTTTTCCTATTTCTATCGCTATAATCAAGTTTCCAAAGTAACGAGTGAGAAAAAATATTATTACCTGACACAGCACAGCAGCGCATGGCCTAGCGGTACCATGCAAGACTATCCGAGGATTTCTAAAACATATAAGCAACAAGGCAATGGCTTCGCTACTAAGATTAAAGTTTAAAATAAAAAAAACAGCAGCCATGGTTAAATTTTTATAAATTTTCTGAACTTCACCATTTGTAATTCTTTGGTTTTAAAAAATTCACCAAATTTCGATACCTATATTTATTTCTGAACTTCACCATTTTGTTTTTTGATATTATAAAAGAATTATTAGAAATAACTTTGATAAAAAACATGAGTCATAACCAAACTAAGATGAAATTATTATTAAAATAATAAAAAAAATTCCCCTTCTTAAATTATAGAGTTAGTGAAGACAAAAATAGAGAAAAATATTAAAATAGACCAAATTTTTACAATTGTTCCTCGAACAATGTTAATCATCAAAGAGGCTCACGTGGAATGCAAATTTCAAAGCTTTTATGGTCTATTTTGTTTAGTTTTCCGTTCCTTCCCATGAGAGCTGAGCAAAATACCCTTCCTTAAAGACGACAGAAAAATAAATACAAGCAATCAGAATGCCTTTTGGAGCGCATGTCCCTAGGCGATCATTTTATAAATTGGAAAGATACCCAGTAGAATAATAATAGTAATATCTGCTGGATACGGGGACATAGAATTTATTTGAAGAATGATAGGAAAATCAGCCCGATATTAGAGTTGGACTTATTTTCCTGGATTTAATATTGTTAACAACATATTTCAAATGTTAAATAAAGATTCTGTAATTCTACGAATCAATTCCAACTTTTAGCAGAAACTTTACTTTTAATTAAATCATTAGGCTTATCTGAATTGTCTGTTGCTATTTATTTGGCGCATAAACCACTATTTTCCATAAACATCGGGGGGAAAGAGATTGATCGCACTGATTAAAGAAATACCAATTTGTCACGAGTTGTCCCATTACCCACCTGTATGGCACTGTCAGAAATAAGGGTGTAAAAACAAATCCGGATTGAGAAGCGATACCTGGTTAGAAGGGTCAAAAATATCTATGAAAATAATCATCTTATTCGTTCATGCATGGTGTAACAACTTAAAACCTACTGTTTTTTTTAAAAGAACAATTAAAACTGTCATGCAATACTATTATGGACTGGAAGTCCGCAAATTCGTTAATCTAAAATCCTATAAATATCGGTGGAAATGGATTGACAGTAGAAATAGATGAATCCTTGTTCTCACGAAGAAAGAATAATATCGAGAAGAGCACTCGAAGAAGATTAAAGATCCAGAAACAAGTACTTACACAAAACAAAATGTTATAGATCGGCAGAAACATTATCTATAATTAAAGAATGTGTATTGCCTGGCACGATATTATTTCTGATAAGTGGCGTGCACAAAATGGAATTGAATCCTTGCCAGAGATGCAGAATAAACATTTCCCTGTTAAGCACTCAAATAACTTTAAAGATCCAGAAACAAGTACCCACACAAACCAGATAGAGTCGCTTTGGGACAAGGTGAAAATAAGGAATGAAAAAAGAATGTGGAATCGCTCGTTCTCTGATCGACTCCAATAAGTGCGAATTTTTATGGAAGCAACGAAATAAAGGAAAAGAGTCAGTTGCTCAAATTTACAAAGACGTAAAGTTTTATAAATTAAATAATAGTTGGCTTTCATTTTTTTTCACTTTCCTTAACTTTTATTGAAGCCAACACCCAAATCACAACTATGGGGATTGGAGAGGTTCCAAAAAGTACTGTTCATGAACACAATGAAACTTGGGTACATTTTCTGCTATGATGTATCGATCCCTCACAACCTTTCGGCGACAAACTGCATGGAGCGATATTCCATCTGCGACAAACTCTTAAAACGTAATGAAACTGAACCTTTAAGATGCGATTGGTGATTGGAGATGAAAAAAAGATTGCCTACCATAACTGCGGAAACCACCATTAGGTTTGCGTTAGAATTCACCAAAACAGCAACCGAAGCGGAATATTCCTGCAAAATGTTATACGCTGTCTGGTGGGATTTCAAAGGCGTTATTTATGAGCTCCTCCAATACAAACATACCATTGATTCTGATGTGATACTACCACTAGCTGAAGAAATTGACTAAAATGATTCACCTGATGAAGCCAGAACTAGCCAACATTTGTTTTAGGCTACCAGCACAAAGTTACACTAGCTTGGGTGGGATTTTTTACCCCATCCACCGTACTCTCTCGCTATTGCACCATCTGACCTTCATTTATTTAGGTCTCTGTAAAATTCCATGACCGGAAAATCGTTCAATGATTTAGATGTTGTCAAAAGCGATCTGGATAATTTCTTTTCCACCCAAGACAACCCAGTTATTCGGGTGGAATTATAAAGCTACCGAATAGAGAAACTGAAGTCATTAATAAAAATGGAGTGATGAATAAAAAGTATTGTAATGTGAATAAATTTCTTGTATTTCAATCCTTCAGAAGCGCTCAAAACTCTCTGGAGGAACTGATATATTCTATAGCATTTGAGGAGTTTCTCAAAATACAAATATATATATATAACAAAGCGCCTTCGATTGCGATGGCGTCGTTAGTTAATCTGTATATTTACCAAGGATTTGTTTGCATTATTTCAATCCATCTTTAATGTTTTTACATATATTTACACATGGTACATGCGCTTGCATGTATAGTTGTGTGTGTTTGCGTGGTACAAAAGCAGCTGGTACCTATTTTCGAGAACTAAACTAATCAAGAAGGAAATCAACCGGGTTTCATCTCTTTATGGTAATGTCTGGCAGAAAAATGACATTTAATCAGGAGAAAATCGGGTATTGGGAGGCAAATTGAATTGCATTTGAAGCCATTTTGCAATTTAAGGCATTTATCAGATATCCCAAGCTTTATTATGCTTCCATTGATGCTTTGGAAGACGCTCGTGTGTAATGACACCGATGAACCACCAAATAATAATATTAAGGATTTTTGTGTGGTGCTCTTTAATGCTATGGTTTCTATTGACTAAAAAAAAGGTATGAAGAAAAGAGCTAAGGGGAAAAGGAGTCTTCAAAATACGCTTGAAGGCCCAAAAGGAGGGGGAGGGGATGAACACATCACAGCAGGCAGATCATTCCACATTCTCGGGGCAAATAAAGAGAAAGCACAGATGATTATGAAGATCAATCAGTAGTGGAGCAGAGCCCGAACGCAAAGTGCTAGACTATTGGGATAGGGTGAGTGAGGTAGACGAGTAGAAGGAAGCAGCGGTATATAAATACTAAGATGTAAGAAGAAAGACCTTGAGGGTGATTCCCTATCGAATGGAGAGCCAGTGCAGACCATGAAGGAGGGAAATTGCTCGAGAGAGACGTCCCCGCCGGAGAAGAGCTCTATACTAGCAAATATTTGACTCCATTGAAGAGGG
Source organism: Ceratothoa steindachneri (assembly GCA_963969495.1). Taxonomy (NCBI): domain Eukaryota; kingdom Metazoa; phylum Arthropoda; class Malacostraca; order Isopoda; family Cymothoidae; genus Ceratothoa; species Ceratothoa steindachneri. The sequence continues at coordinate 107,428,521 of OZ018324.1, read as the reverse complement.
AGGGGAGTGGGAGCTGTGATGAGGTGGGTAAAGGAGTTGCCGTAGTGAAGGCAGGAGATGAGAAGAGAATAAATGGCATTCTCAAAGCTAGTGTAGTCGAAGTGTGAAAGGATGCGGCAGAAATTGCGGAGGAAGAGGGAAGAGGGGCGAGAAAAAAAGAGAGTTAAAGCTGCCTAGAGAGGACCAAGTAAGGCAGAGGTAGGGAGAACGAGCCATTTGATGTAATCGGGATTAAAATGATTTGCATTGCAGTGGACGAGAGTTGAAAGGTATTTAAAAGGGACAAAAGGAGCGACAAAAGGAAATCAGATTTAAGTCATTCACACTCTAAAGGCGTCATCAATCAGTGCCAAGTGAACGTTCAACCAAGTTCTTTCCTTTTACCCGTCCCAACCCAACGCTCACCCACACCACGAACACATTTCGACTTAACACACACCCTTCCCTCTTCTATATTCCCTCCAAAGGGGGTGGCACGCATAACAAGGAAAACCTTGCTGCAGCTGACGTGTAGAAGATGTAATGCCTTACCGGTCCCAACACCAATTGGTGGATCTGCCACATATTTTCAACTCTCCATCTTCACCACTTTCCTTGCAAATCTCTCCTTATACACCTTTTTGGAGAAGATGCCCTCGTTGGTGTGCCCTTCTTAGTTTTTAGTAAGGAACGAAGCATCGTCAATTGGGCTTTCGCTAGGACAAGAAAATTTGCAGATCTTCCTGCAAGTGTTGGGGCAGGGAGGGTACGCAACACTCTAGATGTTAGCTGTGGAATGCTGGTGCAGGGCTCACCTGACCCTCAATTGATAGGCTGTGGATTCAAATACGCCTGAGGTCAAGCTGGGTTGATGCATATCCCTGCCTCCACCCCATCACAGAATGGAGGGAGGAATTCTTTAGCACTTTTTAGCTTTACGACCGATTTGCACTTGTTCCATCGCCAATTGATTTGAGTTTGTGGCCATAAGAGCTTTACCACCGATATGTCTTTGTTTAGAGCCGTAAGAGTTTTACTACCCATTAGACTTTGTTTAGGGACATAAGATTTTGCCCACCGATTTGGTTTTGTTTAGAGACGTAAGAGCTTACCACTGATTAGACTTTGTTTAAAGACTTAAGAGTTTACCACCGATTAAACTTTGTTTAGGGACCTAAGAGTTTACCACCGATTAGACTTTGTTTAGGGACGTAAGAGTTAACCAGCGATTTGATTTTGTTAATGGACGTGAGAGTTTTTTTTTACCACGATTTAACTTTGTGTGAGGGAATTCCACGTGGAATTTTTTGTCCAGCACTGAACTTCCATGCGCTGTAGAAGGTTCTGTTAGGCTTAAATTGGTAAGCCTAACCCCTCCTTCCACAAGCGGTAGCCTCGAACCGCATCCACCACGATTCACCTTTACACGGGTTAGAATAACCTCGGCAAGAAGATTCGAGGCCATTCGAGAGTAGAGCTGTTTCCCACTACCCTCTCCCCCCTTCCCCGCGGGGAGAGCCTCGGACATATATAATGCTCGTTTCCCAAGAGACAGACACAGAGTTGAGAAGTCTGGCCCGGGCCCAAGAAGATTCCCCTAGTTCCAAGTCAGGTGCTAACAGCAAAGCAAAGTGACGGCCGAACTATTTTTTGTATTTGAATTAGCCCCAGACAGTGAGGTAATTCCATTTAACGATCGCTACCGAGCGATTTTTCCGACTTCACTCATCAGCTCCTGTCGAAGCCCTCCTCGTCCGCCCTTCGTTTCGGGTGGTCGAAATACTCTTCCCTGGACCAGACGTTACCGCCCCCCTCTCTTTTTTGGAGAACCGTCATCACTTTAACATCCCGCTCAGAAACTCCGAGCGGCCTCGCCTCACGTGCAGAAGACATCCGTGAAGACTTACCCCGACGTCTCACCCGGAATCCTCCGTAAGGCAACCCCTCTTTCCCTTCAGTAACCCATTTGAATAGTCTCCTCCCGTAAAACATTAATTTTAACTTCATAGTCTGATTCTTAACTACAATTCCCCCCCTCGTTTACCGGTGTAATTTTGCCCATTAATTCATCTGATGTAATTTTGCCCATCAATTCTCTCATTATTTTTTATGTAAATTAAATTATATTTTTGTCCATGCCTCTTTAAATAACCTTGAGCTTTGCCATTGCCGATATTTTACCCGACCTCGTTGCACTCTTATCTCGCATTTTTGCTCGTCTAAACTCGTGGTGTTCCGTCCCTTTGTCGGTTCGCCTTTAAGTTATTGGTCCCTCCCCCATAGATATAATATGGTATTGATATAATATAATGTCATACCACGACACTTTGTTTATGGATATATAAGAGTTTTACCACCGATTTGACTCTGTTTCTGGACGTAAGAGTTTTCCCACCGATTTCACTTTGTTTATGGATGTAATAGTTTTTTTTACCACCGATTTGACTTTGTTAGGGACGTAAGAGTTTTAATACAGATTGGACTTTGTTTCTGGACGTAGTAGTTTTCTCACCGATTTGATTCTGTTTAGGGACGTAAGAGTTTAACCAGCGATTTGACCTTTTTTTTAGGGATGTACGATTTTTACTACCGATTAAGTTTTGTTTAGGAAAGTTACAGTTTCACCATTTTTCAGATTTTGTTTTTGGACGTAAGATTTTCACATCGATTTTACTTTGTTTATGGACGTAAGAGTTTAACCACCGTTGACTTTATTTAGGTACGTAAGAGTTTTACCATATATTAGGCTTTGTTTAGAGACATAAGAGTTTTACCACAGATTGGACTTTGTTTATGGGCGTAAATGTTTTCCCACTGATTAGGCTTTGTTTAGGGACGTAAGAGTTTTACCGCCGATTTGACTTTGTTTTCGAGCGTAATAGTTTTCTCATCGATTTGACTTTGCTAGGGACGTAAGAGTTTTACCAACGATTTGACTTTGTTTATGGACGTGTTTTACCACTGATTTGACATTGTTTATTGAGGTAAGATTGTTAACATCTATTTAGACTTGTTTAGGGATGTAAGAGTTTACCACAGATTAGACTTTGCTTAGGGACGTAAGAATTTTCCCACCAATTTTACTTTGTTTATAGACGTAAGAGTTGGTGTATTGAATTCTTTTCCCGATTTGCCTTTGCTTAGTTTGTCGAATTTTAACCCCGATTTGCATTTACCTTATCGCCGATTCGGCACTGTTTGGTGGAATTACCTATATCACAATATGCACTTATTTTACCACTTAATTTCCCGTTGCTTGGGTGAATGGGTGAATGGTCTTTCAGGAGAGACTCTCTAAGCGATGTAAGATCAGAGAACCAACGTTAGTTCACAGTTTAGAAAGTTAAATGAAACGGGGAAGAGATGAGAAGAGAAATAATTTGAAGGACTGGGTCCGTTCTCCCGGGAATGAGAAATTGTGTATTACCTTAAGTAGCTTCGGAATTTAGTTAGACTTTATCATCGAAACCACTGGACCGTACTTTGAGGGGAAGGAAACGGAACGAGTCGGGAGTCTAGAAGATGGAGATATTTACGAGGCGAGATCAAGCACATTTGTCTTTGGGACAATCTCGAAAGCGGGAAAGGACCCAGGGTGTGGGGAAAGGAAGCTTCATTCCCCCACGTCCTAGGAAGTTTTGGGGCAACAAGGTCAGCCTTTGTGGCAAACATGTCCTCGTTAGTTTTCGCTATATTTTTTAGTAAATAATAATCCTTTTGAAGATCCTCCGTACAAAGGGGTTCGAATCCTACTATCATTTAACAGTGATTCAAGGTACCATGATTCACGGTTCAAGAAGATTGCTATTCCAGGCATTTTGTCCTTATAATTTCCCTATAGCTAGGGATATAAAGGGATGTAGGGAGGGAGAGGGAGGTGGGGGGCAGCGGGATGACAGATGTGGCTTGATTCCTAGCGTTTGGACGATATAAATCGACGGGTCACTCCGGAGGTAAAACCAATGCAGTTTGCAGTAGGTGGAGTGGGCGATGGTACCTTAATAAGTGAGATAGGGTGTGTTGTGGTATATGTTCCTATATACCATACATATATCTATTATATTTGATTTTAGAGTGCGCGAGGTTTTCTTTTTAATACCTTTGGGTCGGTGGGGTCTGATTACGAGGTCAGATTCTCGTAAGAGAGGGCTAGTCCAATAGAGCTACTTTGATTCTCAGTATTGGCTGAGTGTTTAAGTCTTACTTGGTTACACGGCTATTGCACGGCTATGATGAGCTCAAAGGGTGCAAGTAAAGGAGTCGACAAAAATAGACTTTAATACATATTAATAACTTAGGTTAAATGGTAGAACAATAAAAGACATATAATAATATAAATAGTTACAGTGGTCAACGGGCCAGTAATAAGATTAGGTATTTAAAATGCAATAAAAATGGATAGGCTGAATAGAATTAAAGTAGGGCTTTACACGGGGACATAGTAAGCACACATTGAAAATGGGGGGGAGGGGGTAGTAGGTGGCAATTACAAATTTAGGGAAGCTAGTAATATTCGTTACACTACCTTGTACAAAATCGAGGGGGAGAAGATGGTCGTTTCCTGCGAAGCGGGGATAGAGGTCGAGTCACTTTGACGGGGTCCAGGGTCAACTTGCTCGGAGTTGAAGTATTCCTCTGAGATGACGGGGATGGGGGGCAGAGCCTTTGAGAGTGGAGGCTGTGAATTACAGGAGCTGCCAAGTGTAGGCCATGAATGGTCTTTTGCAGTCTCCTTCTTTTCTTATGTTCTTATGAATTCTTCTGGTGGAATTCCTTCGAAGAAAACGGAGGGTGAGTTTCTCTGAGACGTCAGACGGGTCGTTTGAACGACTATGCGTAATTAAGGGGGTATTACGCGAAGATTAATCTTCACTGAAGCCTTTTGGGACAAGACTTGGTTCATCTTTGGAGATGGATACGTTTCACGGAGTCAGACGAGTATTCTTACGGGGAGAGGATTTTTGACTAATAAAGGGTAGATATTTGTTTTATCCAAGGAAGGATATTCGGTTTTATCCCGCAAATTTCCTTGCCTTTGGCGTATGACAACCCGAATCGAGGAGGAGTAAGATAGTCTGCTCTCGTGAGCTTTTCTCGCACAAAATGTCCACGATTCCTAGCGACACGAGTATATATCTACGCCTGGAGTGAGGGAGCTTAGCCCATAGAAGGGGGGACTATCGTCCATCGTTTGAGTAGTGCGACCGCGGCGATCCCAGCGTGGCTGGATGGGAGGAAGGGGGGGGGATATGGGGAAAACCCCTTGTCTAAATATTCGAATTGATAAGGGCTGCATTCCAACAGCCCGCTCCTGTTGTTTCTCAACGAGGTCCATCACGCGGAGGCAATGCTTAAAATCAACGTTATTTTTCCCATCACATGCTTGTTCCCTCACAGGGTGAATAGACGGAATTCACCAAGGGGAGCGAAGGGTAGAACCACGTGGCTTCATCCTGAAGGAAATAGGTTTAGTTAAAGACCCAAAAAGGATCTTGAGAGAGTGGGTAGTATTCCCCTTGTTTTCACCACGTTCTTTTACGATCTAGGTCTCAATTGATAGTGTCAGTGTATATTAACGGTGAGTTAATTAAGTTTTGTTTCTGTAATCGTGTGAATATTAAGTATTAATGTGTTGTCGTGGTGTATCCATTTATCGTGAAATATTTTTACGCTGCAGGGAACTTTGGTTCACTTGTACGTCCTTTCAAGTCATTCGAATTCCCATCAGGTTGCAACGTGCAATCTTTTTTCAATTTAATTCTTTTCATCATAAATTAACACCTTTATTTTCAAATATTCAACGAATCAACCCTTAGCTCTTCCTACAACTACCAGCTACCTCCCAAATAACGAGAACTTTGAAATCAACTCGTCATAAAGTATTTCTGGAGAAGGTATTTAATTTTTCCAAAACTATCAACCCGAATTTATACCTAGTCTAAAGCCCTTTCAAAATCAATAACAACGGCGAGGTTCGATGTCAACCGGGATAAAAAAAGAATAAAGAGAGAATAAATAATAAAGAGAAAGAAGAAATATTAGAGAAAAAGGAAATAATCAAGAAAAAAGTAAAGAATAAAGAGCGAAAGAAGAGACAATAAAGGTAGAAAGAACCAGGAATAAAGAGAAAAATAATAAGACAAGGAAGAGAAAAAAAGAGTAACAATAAAGTGGGAAATAAGTAAGAATAAAGATAGAAAGAAGAAAAATGAAGGAACAAAGAAGAAAGATCTTAAAATTTGTCATGGTTCAAAATTTGGTTGTGGTACTCGAAGAGTAGTACTTCCTGTGCGTGTACAATGGGCGCAAAACGCAATGATAACAGGTCTGCGCCCCTTTGCGACGATGCGTGCTTTGTGCGCTCACCGTCAACAACATTCATTCGGAGATCGAAAAACTATGAATTTTGAAGATTCGGCGCTTCCACGATTTGGGACGGAATTCTCGAGAGCTAACCAAAACACACACATATACACAGATACACACACCCGCACGCACATACCCAACAAGAGATATAGGATCAAATGAACCAACAAACACAAACTCTTATACATACAAGACTAATAAAACCACGCGCGCAAACATACACATATGTACATGTAACCCCCCGCCAAAAAATGGGTACACACACACAGCTAAGCATGACCCCAAAACACGTCTAAACGTATATTCATACACACGCGCATGCCCAAACTCATGGGACAAAAACACACCATGCACATATAAACTACACACACAGACAAATTGGTTCACGCTTCTTGCCTTTAATTCCCCCACTTTGGAATTTTTATTTCCCCTCCGCCTCGAAGCAGCCTCGAGCTATTTAAAGGCGAGGACGGAATTGGGAAAGGGAGGCGAAAATGAGACAATTTAGCCGAAAATTTGATCTCTACAATTACTGAATTCGAGTTGAGAATTTGAGAGAAGCGAAATGTCTTCATTCTTTCTCTTGGTGGCTATAATTCACACAAAGCGACAGAGGCACACCCACTAGACAGGTCATAAGCATTCTTTGGTTCAGGCTAAAGCTAAAACTGATATAATGATCTTTTTGAACGCGATGTTTAGTGGAGTGGCATACGCTAAAGCAACTCGTGGCTCGGATCCAGGTTAAAATGTAGCTCAACACTGAGATAGAGGTTATACAGTTTAAATTGTTGGTAGGCACCTTGCAAAAGAAACCAGTGTAATTCGCTGGTAAAACGCGTATCCTTTAAAAGGTAAATCAATGGTAAAAACTGTACTAAAACCATGACATCACTGAGAAAAAAACACCAAAAACATGAATCCCCGGTAGAACCAATTAAAAAAACAACCCAAGAGATCGTTTTAAAAACCGTCCTTTTAATAAGAGAACGTTTGTAAAAATCATACCAAAATAAACAAGGTATCACTGGTAAAAACCCTACCAAAAAGAGATCTTTGATATAAAAAGTGCTAAAACAACAAGTGATCACAGGTAAAGACAGTACCAATAAAAAAAAGAGCTTATTAGTAAAAATCAAGACATCGATGATAAATCCTTAGCAAGAAAAAAAATCTCTGGGAAAACCGTACTAAAAACAATAGATCACTGGCAAAAGCATAACAAAAAACTAGAGATCACTAGTGATAACGGTACTATAAACAATTGCCTGCAAGTAAAGAGGAGAGTTCGCTGGTAAAACTGTACCAGCAAACAAGCCATTGCTGGCACAAAAAAACCCTCCCAAAAGAGATCATTCGAAAAACCTTACCCCAAAACAAGCGATCGTTGGTAAAAACAATATTTAAATTCAAGAGATCGTTGGTCAAAACAGTGCCAGTACAAAAAAGCAACAACAAGACTTCGCAGTATATACTCTGCACAAAAACCAAGACATCTCTAAACTCGTACCAAGAAACAAGAGATCTCTGACAAAAACCCCTCCAATGACTGGGTTAATAATGAATTTTGCTAAAAAAAATTCTTAAAATATACCTATTATTATTCAACCCCACCCCAAATTCCCGTTTTTAAGATATAGTGTTATGGAAAAGAAATCGTTGATAAAAAAAGGAACAATAAACAAGAGATCGTTTGTAAAAATGTGGCCAAAAAACAATAACAATAGGTTGCTGGTAAGAACCATACCCCCTATACAAACAAAGATCACTGGTAAAATACCGTGACCCAAAACAAGAAATCGTTGGTAAAATACCGTATTTAAAGACAATTTATTGTTAGCGAAAACTCTAATCAGTAACAAGAGTTCGCAGGTATAACTGATGACAAAACAAGTCGTCAGTCTCTTCAAATGTTATTTCTGAACATCCTTCATTGAATCAACTATTGAACATTTGTTTCTTTTCACGATTTGTAAAATTTAGAGAAAAGATTGAAAAATTCATAAATTTTTCTGACGTTATAAAGTTGGACGATGGAACTTGCAAATGTTACAGTGAAATTATGTGGCTAATATTTAAATACAGTTTATTGATTTCAAGAGCAGCTCGATTTGGAGGCAGAAATTTATTGACTTCAGTGTTAACCTGGAAAATAACTAAAGTGAACGCTTAGAGGCGCGATTTGCTAAGAAAGGGCAAAAAATTGAGGTGTAAAGGATTGGGAATTAAATTCCTAAATCGTAAATATGTAAAAAAAAAAATAAATCTCTCAGCGCCTTTACTAAAGATTTCTTCATTGACATATTCTCGTCATGTCTCGTCCTATGAAGAGCCTTTCAGATGAAAGTAATAATGCATGAATAGCCTTAAAGATGACAATGCATAGCCTGATGCGAAGTCTCAATTGTGTTAAAAAAAGCAGAAAATTTTCTTTTTCTCCATTTTCGATGTTTTTTTCATGTCAAGGATTCATTTTCTGTTCAATATTATACATAGTAAAATTTTATCTTTTCTTTCACTTTCAGTGAATTGTACTTATTAAAAGAAAGATATTTTCATTTTGACTTAAATATGTAAAGTACGATTTTATGTTAAGACTTTTATTAAAGAATCATTAAAAGAATAACTTTAATTCCATTTTTTAAATTATTATTATGCATTTTGTAAAGTGAAAAGCTTATGAGAAATTTTTTTTTTGTCACTTTCAAAGCCATTTTACCCAAGGGGACGACCAGTGTAGATGGTTTCACCTGGCACCCTCCCGACGTGAGTGCCCCCAGAAGGACTCAAACTACACTACCAACTAAAATTAGAGAACGATTTTTCTTCATTAAAATATTTTCAAAAATCTTATGAGTAAGTAAATGAAATTTACAGGGAACATAAAGCCAAGCATTTAATATATTTTGTGAAGATTTCATATGATGTATTCCTATATTCAAGAAATTATACTAAATAAACTAACAAAATAAAATATCACGCAAAAAAAGAGAACGATCATTAAAAAAATTGCCTGTCAAGCAAATACAATAGACAAATGTACAACCGCCACTGTTGTCTTACTCACTTTGCAGAGATGCCACTACACGTGAAGGTGATACTTTCAGGTGATACCTTCAAGCGAACTATACTCTGACGGAGCGTCAGAGTATAGTTCGCTTGAAGAATTCTGGGAGGACTCTTTCTTCGATTTCAATAGAGGGAAGAAGGTCGAAGAGTCTGATTTCGCGCGTTCTGAAGTTATGCAATGAAAAGAAAACCTATAAATCTCCTGCAAAAGTCGGTCGACCCTGCATAACCACCGTCCGAATAGTCGCTTCTCTATGAAGGATCCATTCGAGACTGCCGCAGGAATTTCTTGAAAATTTCAGTCTAAAAGTGGCAAAGAAGTGAGCCGTTTCACAGTGTCTCGTCGGCCTAATACTTCTGGTTTAAAAGCTCGTTCACCTTCAACCAAACCAATCATCAGTAAGAAGAACAAGAAGTTGAGACACGAATGTACTGAAGCTCATGATGTTTGAAGAGATAAAGATTGGGATAGAATTCACTTCAGTGCGAAAGTATATTTAATTTATTTGGATCTGATGACAGACGCTTTGTTAGCAGCGCTACAGGAGGCAGACTTAACCCTAAATATATTAAAATATTTGCCAAACTTGGAGGAAGTGGCGGCAAAGTACGGGGAATGTTTTTGTCTGAAGGAGTTGTTCTGCTAGTGCGAATAATTGTAACGGTAAATGCGAATATGTACCAAAACCTCGTACATGTTATAACTTCATTCCGAACATCTCTTAATCTGCCAGCATTATTTATGCCGAAAAATGCACCATGCCATACTGCAAAGCAAGTAAAATACTATTTCGAGCAAAAAAAAATTTAAGTGATGAAGTGGCCTGTTCAGACCCCGGACTTGAACCCCATTGAGAACCTCTGGAAGATCATTGGAGACAAAGTTCGAGACCAGAAGCCTTCAACTGCGACGGATATATGGATATAAATTGAGCAAGAAGGGAGCAAAATAACATCAGAATTTTGGTCGTCGTTGCACCTAAGTAATAGAAAACAAAGGCTTCCACACCTCATATTAAGTGTTTGAAGTTTCGTCGATGTCGAATATTTTGTTCCTAGTGGTTTTGCTTGTTAAGCAATTCTGTGAATGATCATTCTCGAATTTTGCACGTGTCAATATTTTAGTTTGTTAGTTAATTTAGCATGATTTCTTGAATATACGAATGTATCATATGACATCTTCATAAGATATATTAAATGCATGCCTTTATGTAGCATGGAAATTTCATTGGCCTATTTATCATATTTTTGAAAAGAATGTACTAAAAGAAAATCGTTCTTATTTGCTCGGCAGTGTATGTAGTTTGAGTCTACCTTCTACACCTTGTAACTCGAACTTTACCCTTTTTTTCGTCACTCTATTAACAGCTTTTTCTCACCTAATTTCTTGGCCGGTGTCTATTATCGAAGGCTAGTCGTCAACCAGCATTCGTCCATTTACCCCCGGGTCGGGGCCAGGAGGGGGAGAGGCTGTTCGCCATTCCTCTTGGGTCAGGTTGAGTTGGAGGGGTTTGACATGCCTACATCTTCCCTCTCCCGTCTTTTTTTTGCTTTATTTATCTTTTTACACAGCTACAAGTTGATGTCCTGTGATATACGGAGGCTTGCGTGCCCTCCCTTCCCCAATGCTCGCAGTTTGCCCTCCTAGCACCATTGTCTGCAGGGGGATCTGCGACCGTATATCTCCCACACATTTTTACATCTTCCAACTTTATCACCTTCTTTACAGCTGTTTCCTTACCAACATTCCGCGTGATACGACCTCGTTGCTATTGCGTTTCAAATTCGACGAAAAAATTTAGAGCCATTTCGGGGACACATTGGTTTTCAAAAATATTCTATCATCTTTTATATTTAATTGAAAGAAATATTATAAAATTATATCATTATTATTATTACTTAATTATTGCCGTCATTTGGGACTAATTAACTTGGACACGTTCGTAGCCATCACGTGAGCGCTGGTCTCACCTCTCACCGACGCTTCTCTCATTAGGTGAAGTGATTGGAGAATCAATTTACGCCGTTGACATCCCTCAAGGTATTCCTCGAAGGGAGACCAACCAGGACGGCCACGGGGGAGCAATTGAGCCGATTCATTCCGTCAGCGAAGCTGAGCGATCCAATGACATCAACGTCCTCAGGGCATTTAAGATGAGCGGTCTTACCTGAAGCGATTCTTCCTAACCATAATCACTTTCCACCATGAGTATTCTGGTAGTAGTTATTTTTTTCCCCTTCGATTATTCTACTATTAATACTAAGGAAAGGACCTGTTGGGGCACCCTTAAGTCAAGTTAATCCTGTGGTAAGCCTAAATTTACCTCTCTCTTGTGGTTTGCACGCGAATATTTTGGTTTTGGTATTGTTTTTAGCCTTGGGAGGATATAGTTTAACATAAGATCCAAGCCACGGGTCAATGCATTATATGGTATCCATACAATGCGTCTCGGATTAAATTGACTTTATCCACTTGTATTGAAATAAAAGTGAAATAACGATGCGTAAAACTCCCCCAAAAATCCAAATTTAGATATTATACTTGTAAAAACCCGCAAATAGACACACATAGGTGAAATTATGCCACTTGTTTTTTGTTTTTTTCCATTTAAGGGAATGAAAAGAAAACATCCAAGTCGAAAGGAAACCAAAAATAATTCATTCGAGGTCGGAAATTAGTCCTAATTTTGCTTTATCCAAACAAGCTTTAATGAGGAGATTCGCCAGAGCAAAATAATCGTTTTTCATCCGAACTTGAGGTTGAGGGTCAGTTTGACTACTAGAACCATTGCTTCTTTCCTCTTTATTTTCAATTTACTTATAAATGCAATTAAATCATGGAAAGCGGGATTCAATTTTCTATATTTACCACCCATTCTAATTGTAAATATAGTCGTAGGAAATATTCCATTTATAGGTGTAATTTTCTCATTTTGATTAGATTTTTGGGGGGATTCAAAAAAGGGAAAAGTGAGGATATCAGTTATTTTCTTATATAAAACCGTTTATATAGAGAGTGGTAAAATGAATGTAAGTGCAAATGTGTATGTGAGAAGTAGATAACATAAAGATGCTGCAAATCGGAACAAAATTCCTTGGAAGCGCTTTGGTTTTGTCCTTTTTATTACAGTGAGAGAAAGTGAGGAATCCTTCGCCTGGACAATTTGGCTTCCAAATTTTCAAGATAACAGGATTTTGGTCCTGGGATTAAAGAAGAATAGAGGCATCAATCGATACCAAGATAATTTCGGGGGGCTCGGTCCCTAGGATTATTCTCGGAGAAGCGTCTTCTCTAGATTCTCAAGTAACAAGGACAGAACGGGGATTAATTCCCGCAAAATATGTAAGGGGAAATTGTGTTACTGTTCTTGAAGAATTCTAAGGTTCGTGCTCCCCTTTCCTCCTGGATACCAGCTCCTCTTGTGCAGAGGTAAGAACCTCACTCTGATCAAAGAAAGAATTAGGGATCCAATGCATTGAAGCAGTCGAGTGGTAATATGATCCATAAACGTGCAAGATAAGTGGAAATATAATCCCTAAATATGCAAAGTAAGTGGTAAAGTTATCCCTAAACGTAGAAGGTAAGTGGTGAGATGATCCCTAAACGTGCAAGGTAAGTGGTAAAATGACAAATAATGAAGATGGATCGCAAAATGCACTATAAGGATGCAATGTAACTAGAAATATGATCTATAAACGTGAATTGGCTGGTAAGATGATCCACTAACGTGAAATGTGTGGTAAGATGATCCACTAACGTGAAATGTGTGGTAAGATGATCCATAAACGTGAAATGTGTGGTGAGATGATCCGTAAATGTGCCAGCGAAGTGGACAGATCATCCACAAACGAGAGTGGGAACATGACCCATAAAAGGAGTAGTAAGTTTACCTATAAACGTGTTTGTGGTACATATTCAAAGGAGGTACAGATGAAAAATCTAAATATAATTTGTGCTGGTAGCTTGAATTTGAAAGAAAGCTCTTCGATTCCCTTCTTCGATCACACCTTTTAAAATTTCCCTCCGGGCAAGAGGGTAGATAGTTAATATCCTTGTGGTATTTTATTCCAGTAGCAATGCCTTAATGCATGATTTTTTGTGTGTCTTGGTCAGTGTTTCTATAATTTATTCTATGAGATTTACAGTGTGAAAACATGAAGTGTAGAGTGTTTATTTACAAATCCTTTTTAATATGTAAACATGCCATTAATTAACTACCTGCAGTTTTTTCAGCATGATTTTTTGTGTGTCTTGGTCAGTGTTTCTATAATTTATTCTATGAGATTTACAGTGTGAAAACATGAAGTGTAGAGTGTTTATTTACAAATCCTTTTTAATATGTAAACATGCCATTAATTAACTACCTGCAGTTTTTTCAGCATTTATTGAATTTTGTTAATAAAAGTGTAGATTCATAAAAAAACAACACCTGTTTACAAATCTGACTCGAAAATGTCAAGCAATCAAGTATAACGCGCAATATTTTCAAAATTTTGAACCCACTGCACTGTAAGCAGATCTTGGAGGAAAATCTGAGGAGGAATGCAAGACAACTTGTTTTGGAGGCTAAAGTAAGCAATGTGACAATGCAAAAATTGCTCAAAGAGGATCTGGAACTTCGTCCAATCAAGAGAGTAAAAAACATCTCTTTTTCAATCCTACCAAACAAGAGCAAAGCTACTCTTCCAATGGCTTCCTGATGGCTTGCAGCCTCCTGTTTTGTGGACGGATGAGATGTTCACCTTCCAGGCCACCCAAAGCACACATCAATCGTGTTTGGCGGTAATGGTGTGGGCAGACATAACAAAAACGGGACATAAAACACCGCATATTCATTGAAGAGTAGGTAAAGATCCATCAACTATGTTTACTTGAACCTGCTGAAGGGAAAATTCTCCTCCTGGGTAGATGCCCTCATAGGAAAAACTGGAGTAACCCTTCAACAATATGGAGTAACCTCATACACAGGCCTCCAAAATATCAAGAGTAGTGTCAGGAAAATTTTAAAGCGTTTTGGTCAAAGGAACTCTGTACTTCCAATTCGCCATATTTGAACGCCGTGCACTTTGTGTGGTAGATGCTTGAGCATAAGGCTTGTACCACAAGTTGTCGAAGCTCTGAAGTGCAAAGTGGAAAGTTTCGATCATTTGAACTACCTCATGCATAATTATAGTTCCTTTAACTTTACCACTTGTGCTAAGGTTATCCCTAGAATTTGTCGTGTAATTGATTTGAGTATAAGCATTATGTAATATTAAATTGTTTTTGGAAAATAATTGAATAAATATCAGTCTACACTTCGTGTTTTTACCTTGTAGCTACTCGTAGTTTCTTGAGGTTTTGAATAACTCTCCCTGTCTTTGTTTTTCATATTCGGGCTCCTTTCTATTCTCCCTTTATTTTTTATAGTCTGTTTACTTTAAGATTATTTCATCATTATTTCTTCAAGTGTCTATTTTTAGTTCCTTTAACATTTTACTTTCTTTATGAATCTCTTCTCAAAAACTGTTTGAGAGAGATGCTCATACTACTTTCGCCTTTTATTTTTAAATAAATAAAAATTCAATCATTTGCATGTTACCTTGTTGCCTTTTAATCAGCACAAGTCATGAAAAGAACGAACTGGTCCAAAGAAAGACGAATCGCTGTCGATTTCTAAAATTACAAATAGCGTCAAATTGAGACGACATACCGATAAATCGCCTCCACCCCATCAGAAATCTTTGACTTTGCTTAAGTGTATGACAGTTTCCTTCCAATCCATGACTAGTGTCCAATTTTTTCCCATTTGAAGTGACGGCAAATAAAGCGAAAAAAGAAATTGACAGAAAATCCTGAGATTGATGACCGGATTTACTGAAACATGGACACATTTGTGAGGCCTTCGCCCGAAAGTGTGTACTTGTATCTGTACGTATGGTTGGTTTCATCGTGCTATTGCACTCACATTTAGGAGAATTGTCATAAAACGAGTTTTAACTTAAAAAAGACCCCTCCGAAAAGCATGTCTAGCCTAGAATGGCTTCAAAGGACTATTTTATGGTAAATTTCGCGGTCTTTGATGTTTATTTTAAAGATCAAACGAATGGGAAAATACACACACACACACACACACACACCAGCAACATCACTAACAAATGTACACTAGAAACAGAAAATACCGAACAAAATAAACACACGAGATGAAAAAACAATAATCCGAGAGAGGTATCATTTAAATACTGACTGAAATAAGTATAGAAAACAGTTAATTTACGAGTCCTATCTTTCCAAAGGGGCATTATTAAATGTCATTAATGTAATAAATTAAAAACAAAATGTATTTTTTTCCCTAAAAGAGCGAGGGACGTTTAGACCGTCGATACATTCGTGCAGTTAGCAGCATCTGACAGCTTAGTCTCGGTAATGCCTAACCACCTTAACGTTCAACCATTCACAACGTAGTCGATCAGAAAAATGATACTCGTAATCTAATATTAATGCAAGGGTGATCAAAAATGTCGGGTCAAAAATGTGAAAATTAGCAGATGGATGGAGAATTTAAAGAGAGAGAAAAGTTCTAGCAGGTAGTATGAACAGTTAAAGAAGTATAATAGACGAAAAGAATTATGAATATTTTTTACCAATGGGTATCAAACCATGAGAATTATATATAGAGATGGAAACTCAAATTTACCCTTTCCAATAGACAAGGGAATATTCTTCAACAAGGCTCTTTGCAGGAGGTTTGATTGATTGGAGCTACCATAAACAAATCAAGTAGGAAATAAGGCTGCTACCACCAACACTTCCTTTGTCCATTAGTGGTCTCGTTCTTAGTCAAAGTTGTTTTTCATTGCTGATTCTATAGACACTCCCTCAGCTCTTATCGATGACACCACTTTGGCATCCTGGTATCCAAACCACAACCAGCATTAGGATTAGAAATGACCGAGAAGGAAGAGAAAGGAAAACGAACGGAGCTCCTACTCTTAGCCTGTCCATTTAAACTACTAGAACTACTAAATCACTACCCACTCAGTGGTTTGGCGGAAGATGTGACACCGATTACAGAGAAAACTTTGGCACCGAGGCCCACATCCGTCAACACGAAGAACCTCTCAAGTGTTCTCTGTTTCTGGCCTTATGGGATAAAAGGAAGTTAAAATGGAAATGAGGATAGAGGAAATAAGGTCAAAGGCAATAAATAAGAGGAGGAAAAGAAGAGGCGAAAACCAATCTGGAGAAAGATGAAAAATAACAATAAAAAAAGTCTCCAGTCCAGTTCTTGATTGTTGTCTTTTCCAAGGGAGAAAAAGTGGGCAACAAAACAAGAGCGATCCACTTCCCACGTGCCCTCAAGAGCATGTCAGTTCTTACCTGTAGGGTTGCGTGCCCCTTTTACCCCCAAACCTCGAAGTGATCAGACTTCATTGGGGACATTCGACAGATTCTCAAAATTGCGCCCTCAAGAGAATGTCCGATGAAGCACAAGTAACCTTGTACAACTTACTCCTTAAGGATTCCGTGTCCTCCATGCTGCAATGCCCATAAAGGGATCAGCTTCATTGAGGATATTTTCCCTGGCGCTCCCGAACGCTCCAACTTATCTTTTTTACATTCGCAACAAACTCATTAAATAAATAAATAAAGTTATTCACTTTTTTAAAATTCATTTATTCATTAAATAAATTGAAAAGTTATTAAATTTTTGGATTATCAATCTCATTTGATAAATTATAAAATGTTTCAGCTGTTAAATCGTATATACGAGGGAGGGTCAATAAGTTTTGCGAATCGGTAGGGCAAAACAGAGGAAGGGGGATGGCTGTTTGTGGGGGTGTTAGGCCAAGTTATGACAAGTCAGGACCTGCAGCCGCACGCTCCTGCCTCGTCTATTTAAGAAGCAGTAGCTGATCGCAGATCGTCAGTCACAAATTTTTCTACAATGAAGAAGGTTGAGCACCACGCAGTGATCAAACTTTTGACCAAGGAAGGCAAGAATGCAAAAGATATCCATGAACGCATGGTTGCAGTGTACACCGACACCGCCCCTTCCTATGAAACCATTGCTCGCTGGAATAGGTAGTTCCGCCATGGTCGTGCGGTCCTTGAAGATGACCCCCGGACGCCCGTCAGACGTGACCAACGAGGACAATGTGGCCAGTGTGGAGAGTATGATCCTCGAAAATTCTTCGGGTGAAGGTCCAAGAAATCGAGCGAGAACTTGGAATATCACATGGAAGTGTTATCAACATCATCCACAACAATTTGGCAATGACCAAGGTCTCTGCCCGTTGGGTCCCTAGAAACCTCACGCCCCATGATCGACTTCAACGTCGTCAAAGTCCACAAGGCCAGAGTTGCACAAGCTGCCGTGCGTGAGTGCGGATTCGAGGAGCTCAACCATCCCCCCTACAGTCCAGATCTTGCCCCTAGCGACTACTTTTTATTCCGCCAGCTCACGGCTGCACTGCGTGGACGCCGGTTTGGGGACGATGAAGATGTCCAGCTCGCCGTCCAGGAGTGGATTGAACAGCAGTCCGGAGATTTCTGGTTGTCGGGAATTCGAAGCCTTAGGGACAAGTGGCGCAAATGCATTGAAGTCGATGGTAGTTATATTGAAAAATAATAAAACACTTTTGCTCATATCTCGTTTCCTTTATATCCGAATTGCAAAACTTATTGACCGCCCCTCGTATATTAGGGTAATCCAAACCATTTAAATAAACGATAAAATTTAAGTTTCAATTTTTTATTGGGATAAACCTATAATAGTTATCAATTTAAAAATATACGAAAATACAAAATATTGTGTAAATTTGGTAAATATTATGTAAATCGTGCCACATCAGATATAAAATAAAGCGAAAATAATTCCATTTTCTCATCTAGTTATATTCAGCATTTGCATTTTGAAACAAAAATTCTCACAATTGCATCATGTTGTTTGTTTTACGATTGCATCATCTTGCTTCACATCATACATAATAGAATGATGAAGGGGATCATTGCGGAATAGCAGGACGTGTTTTCTTTTTATAGACCAGCTTGTGGTGGATTGTTATGTACGCTTGTATTGTGTCTGTTGAATAAAATACCGGTTTCAAATTAGAGCTACTTCTATTTTATCAACTAAAACGTTTCTATGTTATAAAAAATAATATTTTTTATTATTTGTTTATTATGGTATTTTATATATATATATATATATATATATATATATATATATATTAGGGTAGTCCTTAAAATCTTTTTATTGATAAACTATTCTCCCATAAGCTTAAAATGTTCCTTTGGGTATCAAATAATATATTACAAAATGAGAGAAACTTTGAGAAATATTTAGAGGTTGCACATTGACACTAAGGTTTCTACATTTTACACATTTTTTACAGTCGGCATTTTTCTTTCAGAATCATCTAGCTACTTTGATACAGACCTATTTCTGTTCGGACCTTACCCTATCAATATTGACCATTGGTAACACTGGTACTCTGTGTTGGTTGATGGCAATGATGCGGAGTAGTCATTGCACTTTCCTGTAAGTACTCCTCTCACATCTCAATGTGTGCTGTGTATGTACTGTATGAGGTAGAATGTGTGTTGTTCTGACCTCTACCTCTGAGTAAATCAGCTACTTGCTTCTTGAACTCTAAGAATTGACTCTTATTAGCATCACATAAGATATTAGTTTAGTGTGTTCTTTACTTTGAAAGTGTCCTCATGGCACCAAAAAGAAGAAGTGACATATTTATTGTTAGTGCTAGAGAAGAGCTCACAGGATCCAAGCTTCCATCAAAAGGGAAAGTGCTGAGCAACTTTCTCCACTACCATCAAAATAAGAAGCTAACTATTGGCGCTAGTGCAGATGTAGTAGTGAACAAAGTGACAGAGTTTTGGAAAAAGGCACGCATCCAAATCATAAGAAAAGATCATTCTATTGTTAAAGTTCAGAAATTGTATGCAAAATATCAGCAGTTGAAAAAGGGAAGGAAACGTAGATCACCTTGCCAAGTACAGAAAGAAGAGAGTTTTGAGAAGAGTTTAAAAGATTTGTTTGATATTGCTACTGCAGATGCCTTATCAACCATACAAAATACAGAAGACATAGATTTTCTTATTGCTCAAAGAGAACCAGGCAGGAGAGGAACTTTAGGTTCAAATGATGTTTCTTTAGCTATCAAAGAAAAAAGAGCAGTGAAACGAAAGAAACTAAAAGAAGAAAGGAAGCTTAGATCTGATCTGGCAGCAGCAACTACTTTTCAGACTGTTAAATTGGAGTCATCCAGTACAGGAAGTAGCCTTGAAGAAGTGTGTAGTGATTTTAAGTATACAGTAACCACTGCTGGGTCTTCTGACAATGAAAAGGACTCAAAGGCTATTGCTGAAGCCACCACTGGATTTTCTAAACGTAAAAGGACAACTAAGAATATTATAACGCCATCCCTCGCTGCAGCTCTGGATAGGGCAAAAGTATCAGACCGCAAGGCAACTTCATTACTTGTTTACTTGTTGAGGCTTCTAAAGCTTTTGGGAAGAATATTGAAAATTGAATTATTAATCGTTCCTCCATCCGGCGTCAGAGGCAGTTAGAAAGGAAAAATCTCGCTCTAAAATTAAAAGCTGAATTTTCTAGTGACATGCCACTGAGTGTACATTGACGTGGCAAGTTAATGCAGGTCTTGATATCTCATAAACATGTTGATCGCCTTCCCATCCTTTTTTCAGGCAATGAGTTACCCAACTCCTCAGAGTTCAAAAAATCCCAAATGACACTGAAAAAGAACAAGCAAAGGCAGTTGTCGATGTATTAGAAGACTGGAATCTGGTTGATAAAGTAGTTTCCATGGTATTTGATACAACAGCATCCAACACAGGTCGTATTAATGGCGCATGTACGCATATGGAAAAAATGTTAGAAAAGATCTCCTGTACTTTGCTTGCAGACATCATGTGTTGGAATTGGTAGCGAAAGCTGCGTTTACAATACTGACTAAATCAACAAGAGGTTCAGATGAGATGCTGTTTAAACGTTATCAGGCAATATGGGATACAATTGATAAAGATAAATTTGAATCTGGCGCTGATCATGAAGATGTTGCCCTAATAATTCAAAATTCTAAATCTGACGTGATTTTGTGGGCAGAAAAGTCAATGGAGGAAATGAAAGATCTGAAAGATAACTATAGGGAGTTGCTAGAGCTTTCTTTGATTTTCCTTTGTGGCACTCCACCAAGATGAGTTCATTTTAATCGTCCTGGAGCAATGCATCATGCAAGGTGGATGTCAAAGGAAGTATACTCACTGAAAATATGGATGTTCAGGGGGTAATTCAAGCTAACTCAAAAAGAGGAGCAGATCTTGTGTAAGATGTCTGTTTTTGTATCGATTGTTTTTGTCAAGGCTTCAATTCCAGTATCAGCTCACCAAAATGACTTAGAGCTTCAAAAAGCCCTGCATGATTACTGCATTATTGAGGAAAAATCTCAAAGGCCGCACCGGAGAATTTCAGCTCACACTTATGGTATTTGTTGCAATGAGCCTGTTCGATATTCTTGTTCCATCCACTAAAAAAAGTTTGATAGTGAAAGCTATTAGTGAGAGGTCTGCAATTGAAAAAACATAAAAAAAGCAGAAATCAGACTTGAGACAATCAAGAATTATGGATTGGAAGACTTCGCCAAAAAAGAAACTATGTCATTTTTCAATAAAATGAATCTTACAACTGGATATCTT
This sequence comes from Ceratothoa steindachneri, assembly GCA_963969495.1. NCBI lineage: Eukaryota > Metazoa > Arthropoda > Malacostraca > Isopoda > Cymothoidae > Ceratothoa > Ceratothoa steindachneri. The sequence continues at coordinate 107,407,388 of OZ018324.1, read as the reverse complement.
TGTGAACCCCCAGACTTGTGGAGAACAAGAGATGACTATAAAAGAGAAAAGAACATAGTTCAAGGAATTAAAGTAACTAATGACATTGAAGAGCAAGGTGTGGCTCTTATCCAAGAGTACAACGGATACCTAACCAAAAATGAGGAACAACTACAATTCCTCCTCCAGGTGGTTGCAGAACATCGTAAACAGTTTCCAGATAACCGTAAATCTACACTGCTAGGACAACAGTAAATTAAATAAATCGCATCAAAACCTTTTTCTAAAGGGTGGAAGTTGGGGAAAGAGGTTGGTGGGGTACATGAGAGTTGGGTCCGCGACCCGTTTGCTAGTAACACAGATAATAAAACAGTTAATAGAATTTAAATTAATTTGCCAAGAGGAAAAAAAATACTGTCAAATCTTGAAATTACTTTATTATCTGTGGCTAAAACTCTCATAATAATTATTGTAACGTAAAACATATGATTATAGAATTTGTAAATAGTTGAAAAATTATAACTATTAGATCAGGAGTGATCGATTACAACAGAAAATATTGATTATTTGATATAACTTTATGATTGATGTGCTACCTCTAAATATTCCTTGATCCCAAAAAGATTTGGCAGCACTGATATTAATGAAAAAAGGAACAAAACTGATGGTTGGGAGAAAATAAAAATACAAGTCTAAATTTTCACCCTATATATAAGGACCACCCTAAAATTGATATATCTATCTATATATATATATATATATATATATATATGGAAAAAATATCCAAGACAAATTGGTGCGGTTAAGGTAATGGCATTATTAGACAACTGCTCTGCTTCAGGTCCAGTGGGCGATCTTGTCCTCCTCGAACTGGAAGACTACACTTATGGATGACCCATCCACCAGCAGCCCCCCAACTGGTTTCAAAGTCACAGTTTCCTGTGACGGTAAGAAAGGCGACATAATGGGGTGACTTTGAAACCAGTTTGGGGGTTGCTGGTGGATGGGCCATCCTTAAGTGTAATCTTCCAGTTCGAGGAGGATAGGATCGCCCGTCGGACCTGAAGCAGAGCAGTTGTCTAATAATGCCATTACCTTAACCGCATATCGCTCCAGCCAAGGATAGAGCGTATGGGAAACTAATACATTTTTAAAAATCGTCACTTCGTGGTGTGGAGGTGGCATCTATTTAGGAGGTGAATGGATATTTTAGTTCAATGAAATTGCAGATAAGGTTGTTAATTTCATCCTGAAGGAAGATTGGGTCGCACGTTCTATAGGCTGGGAGAAAGATATAATGTACAAGGGTAGGATATACTATGCTAATTTAGACCATAAAATGCTATGCTAGGATATCATATAGTATGTTAGCTAGACAATATTAAGCTATGCTTGACTAGGGTATAATAGGATAGTGTAGGCTATACTTGTCTAGGATAGTTAATGCTAGGCTAAGTTATACTAGGATGGGATAAGCTATGTTAAGCTATACTAGGCTAGACATGGCTATACTATGCTATGATAAGGTAGGCTAAAGTATAATAGGCTGGGGAGGGCTATGCTCTTCTATGCTAGGCTATGCTAGGTAATACTATGTTAGCTACGATAGGTTAGCTTACCAAGGCTAAAATAGGCTAAGCTATGCAAGGTTAGTCTATTCTAGGCTATACTAGTCTATGATATACTAGGCTAGGCTATAATATGATATTATGTTAGGTGTGGTTATGCTAGGATAGTCTATACCAGGCTAGCTTATAGTGTGCTATGCTATGCTAGGCTATCGTATGCAAGGATATATTGGTTAGGCTATAGTAGCCCATTCTAGCTTGGCTATACTAGTAGTGCTACTCTAGGCGACGCTAGGTTAGACTCTGGCCTGCAATGTTAAGCCATACCTGGTTAGGCTAGGCTAAGCTATAGTATGCTAGGCTACACTAGGCAATGCACGCTAAGCAAGGCTATACTAGGCTAGGCTAAGCTAGGCTATAGTATAATATGCTTGGTTAGACTGAGTCTACTAAGCTCGGCTATACTATAATATGCTAGGTTATACTAGGGTCTATAAAGCTAGGCTAGGCTATGCTGACATACGATAGGCTAGGCTAAACTAGGCTAAGGTAGGATAAAGTAGGCTATACTATGCTAGATTATACGAGGCTTGCTAGATTATACTAAGCATGCCTGGGTTAGGCCGTGCAACAGCTGGGCTATCCTATTTTAAGCTAGGCTATCCTATGTTTGACTAGGCTTGGCTATACTAGGCTAAAACAGGGTAGGTTATACTATACTATGCTTGGCTATGATATGTTATGCTATACTAGGCAAGTTTGGGCTAGGTTATTTGTCGGGAATAGAGGTTAATACGCCATGTGACCGAGAAGCCATGAGGCTGGGCACAAGGTTGGGCGACGCGGAGAAAAGTCGTGGGAACCGTGAGAGACTCGAGCCACTTCCACTGATAAGGAAGAAGCAATAATTTCAAGCATGTGGGCACAAGAAGACGCTGCCCGCCTCTCCGGGCGTTATCAAGAAACCCTGCTGGAGCTCATCTGTTTCCCCCGGTGGAGTATTTGGTTAAGAAGATATCCCTCTTGGCTTGAGGCATTTTCGCTTCCGGCCGGCCCATATATAATGCTAGTCTCAGCCGGGAAAAGGCAGTATATGCCCGCCTTTCTGCACGAGACACGCCGTTTTATCGATTCAGCTCCATTCCCCTTCTCGAGCTCAATAGCAAGAATTCTTACCCAACGAATTTAACCCTAGTCAATTGGCTATCCTTGGATTCGGTTTTAACCTCGTCTGGCACAAATACTCCCTCGAATTCACTCCTCGAGGTTAAACTCCATCGATTACGATTTACTCGTTCGATCACCGATCCTCTGTGTCGCTTCATAAATCCTCCAACCCCAAACTAGGGTCCAGCGACTAAATTGTGTTTTCTTGACCAGTCGACCGGTAAAGTGTATGTTCGTATATTGGCCCAACAGAAGCCGCTTGTATGCTCACGTTTGAGTTTATTTAATCGCTCCCGCTATTTTTTTAATCTGATACATGTAAACACTAAGTATCCATTTGTATATATATCTTATATCTCTTGTAATTATTAAAGACTATATTGGTACCTTCCGCTTCATAGCTCCCGAGTCCCACAGCCTTCTTTATTATACTAATGTCCAATTGTACGCGATTCTTAAGATAAATCCTTCACGCGCTTGAATTGGGAAACCCCATTCCCCTATCGTCCCCCTCGTCTGCCACTGCTGGGAGACGAGCGAAGGTAACTCAATTGGCCTTGACCGCCCACTCCGTCTTAATAATATATATATATATATATTATAAAATCTGGTCTCAAGTTTAGAAGGGTCTTTAAAGGGTCTTTTAAAAGGTCTTTTAAAGTTTTTTTTTTCTTTTTTTTAAAGTGGTTATAAGGCTGAAGACCTTGGCTATTAAGAAGGTACGGCGAAATAATATTTTACATTTTATTTTCCCGTTTGCCATTCGCAAACCATTTCCTTTCTGTACCCATTTTTTACTTACCATGTATGGTTACTGTGTTTAATTTTTCGAGACTGTGCATCTCATTTATTCCCCAGCAGAATTTTATCCTTTCAGACCGTAAAACGCTCAGTAAGAATTGTTATTTGTGTTAGTTGGGCAGAGGTTAAGGCTCTCGCGTCAAGCTCAGTGAGTCATTCATTTCCGAGTGTTTATACGGAAAATAATAACCATGTCGGTATGCGTAATTTTGAGCGGGGTTTTAAGTTAGATAATACGCGACAACATGTCTTCGTTCGACCGATTCAAATCTCAAGACGAATTCCTTGGACTAATCGGTAAATCTTCTGTCATACAAACAAGAGGAAGAGAGAGCGGAAAGGAGAGACAGAGAAGATCGAGAAAGAGAAGAAAGAGAAAGAACCCGCCAACATGAATTGGAGATAAGTAGAGCGAGAATCGAGACGCTCTCCATCAACTCGCGAAATGACGTCCCGCAAACTGGGTCGGTGAAACTCTCAGTTTTTCAAGGAAGGTGAAGATTTAGGGTCTTATTTAACGCATTTCGAGAAAATATTCGTGGTTAACAACTAGGATATTGAAGCAGACGGCGTCGCCAAACTCCTGCCGTTAGTAAGTTCCAAGCTCCGAGATACTTTTATATCCCTCACGTCGTAGGCCACAATCGATTATTCGATGTTGAAAGCGGAACTGCTGATTGCGTATAATATGACCCCGGATTTTTACCGCGCAAAATTTCGCCACGCCCGTATTCAACCCAATCAAACTTTATGTCAGTTTGTGTATACGATTCAGAGGCACTTCAATTTCTGGCTTGGTTCGTCTAAAGTCCCCCATGATTATGAAGTGCTAGTCGAATTCGTCCTGAAGGACCAGCTTTTGGTCTTGCTCTCTTCCGAAATTAGATTGTTTGTGAAGGATCGGAGGTGTTGTACCTTTAAAGAATGGATCGAAGAAACCGATGTATTCACAGCTGGCTATAACTGCTACCCTAAGGAAGGAAGAAAGACTGAACTGTCGTCCCCTAAGTAAAAAAGTGGCAAACCAAAATTTCATTCCTGTGACCCAAGTAAGTTTGTGAATGTAACTGCCCCCTCGAAGCCCAGAAACCTCTTTTCTTCTAGACCTCGGGACATCAAACCTTTCCCATCAAATCCCCCAGCGTTTTCTTCCCCTAGGAGGCCTATTGTGTGCTTCTCGTGTGCTATTGGAGGTCATATGAGCACCAATTGCCCTTAGAACACTCAATTTCGTAGCAGTTCTCTCAACCAAGTACACCAAATTAGCGCTACCCCCGCGCCACCACCATCGCAATCTGAGCCGACTTCCTCTCCGTCTGCCTCTACTGCAGCTGGCTACTATGTTAATTTCTTGTTTGAAAAAAGCTCTCCTGGAGGCTTAAAGTTTGAGACCGGAGCAGTCAACGCCTGCCGAGTCTCCACCCTTGTTCGAGATACAGGGTGTACTTGTATACTGGTGTCGGACAAGCTACTTCCCCCAGTAGCTCTGAACCATGTCTACTTGGGGCGTGCAAACCGGTTCCCATGATGAAATGTTTCATCGAGTGTGCATAATTTACAGGCTGGGCTGAGGTAGTAGCAGCACCAATAAAATTCTGCGCTGCTCTGATTAGGCAGTGCCCACCGGGTTTCCTCTACCCCTGTGGATCAGCCCGTCCTCACGTGATCTCAGAAAAAGAAGGAAATATAGACGCCCGCCCCCCTTGAAGCCCCCTCCGACTCCGAGTTTAACAGCGTTATGAATGAGGAAATCGAGAAGAATCCCAAAGATTGTGATTCAATCCCTCCCCTCTGCACCAAAGTCCGTAGTAAGGTACAAGAATCCACCCGTGGAAACAAAGTCATGTCATACATCGTAAAGGACAAACTTTTGTACCGCGCTTGCTCAGAAAGTAAAAGTTCCGAGGCCTATGTATTATGCATTCCCTACTGCCATGTCCCGCTCATCTTAAAGACTGTCCATGGCAGTTTATTCTCTGGACACTTCAGCCACACTAAGACGGCTTAGATAATTTATAAATATTTTTATTTGCCCGGTACTGCCGATGACATTTCAAGTTATTGCTGATCGTGCGTTACATGTCAGAAGACAGCCGCAAAAGAACGTGTCAAACCCGCTCCGCTGCAGAAAAGACTCATCATTTCGAAACCCTTCGCCTGCGTGTCAATCGACCTGATTGCCCCCTCCCCCTTCCTCTCATCAAGTGAAGAGCACCGCTTCGTGCTTACCCTTGTTGATTGTGCTACCCGTTTCCCCGAGGCAATACTCCTGAAAAATATCGACAGAATCACCTGCGCTGAGGCGCTCATCTCTATCTTTTCCAGAGTCGGAGTGCTTAAGGAGGTATTATCCGATCGGGTCCGCCAGTTGACCTCCTAACTAATAGAGTACGTTGGTAAACTCCTAATGATGAATCCCCTTTTTATCACCCTCATTCACCCTACCTCAAACGAAATATGCGAAAGGCTTAATGCTACTCTGAAGTCAATCCTAAAAAGCTGTGCACAGACCAGCCCCAAGAGTGGCACCGTTACCTGCCCGTGGCCTTGTTCGTTTACCGGGAAATCTTGCACCGCACCTTAGGATTTGCCCCGTTTGAACTGCTGTATGGTCGAAACGTCCGAAGCCTGATGAGCATACTAAAATAAATTTTTTCAAACCATGAATTTGACTGTGAGATCCAATCATCCTACGTGTACCTTATGTAACGTCGGCAAAGGTTAGAGAAGTGTGCGAAAATCGCGTTTCAGAACTCTGACGCGAATTTGGATAAATACAAGACGTATTTTGACTACAAATCCAAGGAACGGAAATTCAAGCCCGGTGAAGAGGTTTTATTATTACTCCCCACAGAGAGTAATAAACTCCTGAGTCAATGGAAGGGCCCCTTCCAAGTCATTGAAAATCGCGGCCCCGTTGACTATTTAAAAGGAGTAAAGAGATATACGACTCTTCCCACGGACAAGGGGTTAATATAATTCCACCAGCTCCCCTTTGGCCTGGTGACGGCTTGTAATGTCGACAACCGTATGATGCGGAGAATATTAGATGGATTGTAGAACGTGGCCTTTTTCTTCAACAACATCTACGTAGCAACTCGGGATTGGAGCCAGCACTTGGTCGCTCTCTTAGTCTTGCTGCATCGACTGCGTGAGCAGGGCCTAGAGATTGGCCCCAGCGAGTGCCAATTTTGCCTTTGGCACTATCAACTATCTTGGATTTCACAACCTCTAGATATCCTCAGGCGCAAGTGTAAAATTGTTTTTTTTGCTGTGAATTTGGCTGCCCTGGTCGCATAAAACGAAACTGGAATTAATTTAAATGCCCTCTGGAGATGAAGATCTCTGTGAAGGAACTTGCATTCATTAAAGATCAGAGAGAAATGATTACTTCTTTTGGACCACATCAGGTTTGCTTTTGAGATTAACTTGAGTAAAATAGACAAGTCATTAAGTAAAAGCGACAGGAGGTAAAGGAAGAAGAGTTGCTTACTATAAGTAGGCCAATATTTCAATGCCATCAAGTGAAATAATTTTCTCCCCTGAAGAAAATGAAAAACAAATATCTGATGCTCAAGATGGAAAAGATTGAATTTATGAAGTGATATTAAAAATACTAACCACTTCTTCAAATTCCATTAAAAAGCAGCCCGGGAATTATTATATTTTGGGGGGAGGGGGCAATAACATCATAACTATTCGGCTGTTTCTAACGAAATTTGAAAATCTTATATTGTTTTATATTCTCTTTCAAATAATATACTTACCAAAGTCCTCTCAAGGTTAGCCCGGGAATTATTTTGTTTTGCCAATAACATCATAACTATTCGGCCGATTCTAACAAAATTTGAAATCCTTAAGGTGTTTACATTCTCTTTCGAATGATAGAATTGCCAAGCTCCTCCCAAAGTTAGTCCGGGAATTATTGAAAGTTTTGGATGTAGTAAGGTTATAAATTAGAATAAGTGAGAACACGCGACTTTTTAGTCAGGAGACTTTGTTATTTAGAGATCGAAAAATTAGAGCGGATGGCTGTTTTTTCCTCTATTCAAAGCTTTTATCAAAGATATTTCTAAGAATTGCTTTAGAATTTGAAAAAAAACAGGCAATAGTAATGTTTTTTCGTATATTTGAAGCTTTTATCTACATTTTACTCCCTGAATATAAGAGATTAGTAATAAAATTTTGAAAGAAAAAGATAACGATTACAAAACAAGATCAAAAGCAAATTATTACAAAAATATTGAAATTTTCTTTACTGCGAGTAGATATAGAAAAAGAAGAATGTATTAAGTATATTTATGAAAAGGTTGACAATATAGGAAAGGTAATTGCTTAATCCGATGCTGAAATGGCAACCGATACTCATATCTTGGTCGTAAGCCACAGACCGAAAGTCTGCCTTCGAAGCGTAATCTCCTTATGTAAGGAGGATTGGCGAAGCCGCTCCTCTCTTTATATATATATATATATATATATATATATATATATATATATATATATATATATATATATATATTCAGAAGAACGTCACAATAACATGACATGAATTTATTTCAAGATATTAAAAAACACACTTTAGTACAATCTTCCCCAAATAGTAAACCTCTTTTTTCGAAAAGATTTGGCAATAAAAGAAGATTTTTTAAACCTCTACGCAGAAATACAGACAAGCTTTCACTTTCTAGCAGGGACTATTACTCCTAAAGAAACACTTGCCGTAGTAAAGGACACCTTCCACGAAACGTCTGACTGACCTCTTTTCAAGTGCAGATGTCGCGTTGCAAAGAAACTTGCGAATATTCCATAACAACGGGGCTGATTAAATTCCTAAACCTGGTTCTCAACTGCTACTATATGAGCAAACCTAACCTTTTTTCCAAGATAATCGAAATAGAGATGCTTTTGGACAGTATAATGCGACTTGAACAAGCAGGAAATGTAGAAGTGAATGGCAACTTTCCCACAGAACTCAAGCCATAAAATGCAGAAAACATACCAAAACTACTCCTATGACACCTCGTCTTCAGAACCCAGGCAAACAACTAAGATAAAACACCTACATTATTATTTGCCTAGCAGATAAGTCTTCTATTTTTGTTATCCTTAACAAAGAAGATTATGTATCCAAAATGAACACAATCCTACAGGACACAAGCAAGTTTCATATCATAACTTGAAATCCTACGAGCGACTTAAAACCCAGGTTGAATAAACTCCTCTGAAAGTAAAACAGTGAAAATACTCATCTAAAAATGCAGCTAATCTAGGGAGACTCCAAACCGGAAAACACTTACGGAAATGTTAAGACCCACAAACCAGCCAGACACCTACTGCCACATATCACCTATCCAAAGTCATCAACTCGTTCATTACCTCATATGTCACATCTGATTACAGCTTATGTTAAACGGAAGACTTTCTAATCATCCTCGAAACCTCCAAACCATCCGGGTTCATGTCTTCAATTGATGTCAAATCCTTGTTTACCAACGTACATGTGAACAAAACCATCGAGCACATTCGCCAGAAAATCTACCACATCAAGGATATTACCCCCTCTCGGTTTTTGAAGAGATTATGCGACAACCCCTTAGGGCTTGTAAACAAAGGGGCGCCTTTCTACGGCCATGATGTCAGCGTGCATGAGCAGGTCTATGGAATGGCGATGGACTCTCCACTGGGTGCTCTATTCGCCAACTTATACACGAGAATCGTGGAGAATGCCATTTTCAAAAACACTACTTCCTTGAAACCACCAATATTAGTCCAATTTATTGATGGCATATTCATAAATGAAGATAACCCTAACTTTATCCGTAACCTCATTCAAACATTCAAGGAAATATTCACCTCTCAAATTCTCTTAGGAAACAGAATACTACTCCACGTTCCATTTCTCGCCGTTCTCACCCATTCTCCACAAACATATTCTATGATTGAAGTTTACGTCAAATCAACAGATCTGAGCTTTGCACGAGTGGATCGTCCGAATGTTCTGATCGATATAAAAACTCCGTCATAAAGGCCTTCATCAACAGAGCCTTCCCGCACTCTTCAAACTGGATAGAAATTGATACAGAATTAAAAAGAGTATCTCAGCTGCTCGTCAACAACGGATACCCACAAGTGTCAATTGACTATGCCGTAAAGCAGAAGATGGACTCATCCACAACCAAAGGCAGACAAATAAAAAACCAAGTACAAAAAGACCTTTATTACCAAGCATTCATGAGCACAGGATATAAGAAAGAGGAAAGGTTCTCAAACCATTATTTCCCGTAACATCACCCCAACTAGTTTTTCTTGTCAACTTCTGCCGTGAAATGCGAAAAAAGTGACTAAACTCTTAAATCATACGAATGTCGAACAACAGACCACTGACATTAATCTGAGGATGTTAATTTAAGGTAATTAACAACATCTTTTAGGATTAGTTTTAAGACATTAAGGCTACATTTAAATTGTCATTCTGAGAGATTGAAATTCTGAATGTCTTTAATGAATAATTATTTAATAATTTTCATTTTATTAAAACCGTTCCAACTGTAAATTATATGAGCACGAAATAAATCTCGAACATGGTTAGCGTTTTTTACATGACTAAACATACTTGAGGCATAACTTACTCTCCTACCATTTTCCATATGTTCAAATGCGGTTATCTAATAACCTCCCCTTCTCTCCACTGTAGAAGAAAGGACAGTTAGTGCCTTCACACAGGATTAGGTATACACCAACATCTTTTTTCTGCAGTTGGGGTTTGGTGGAGGAGAAACATTTCCTGGTTGTTAAGGGTACTTGGATGTTGTCAGGTTGCCATACACAGTCGAGTTTAATCCTTTAAGTAAGGGATAATATGATAGGGATAAATAAGTCTTTTTGCATCTAAGACTTTGTGTTGGGGCTGGTATAATATTGACCAGGGTTGAAATAAGCTTTCATCAATAAAATATAAGGGATATTTTAATTCTATAGACGTAAAGGTAATATAAGTGATTTCATCCTAAAAAAATCATTGGCTACAAATTCGAAACTCTTAAAAACAAAAATATAACGATGGATTTTTTATTTATTTTAACATGGTGACAAGAAAAAAAAATTGAATATATGAATTAGAATTAGAAGGCTTCGGCTACACAGTAAAATATGCTCTATCGTTAATTCTTAAGAATTTTAAATAAAAAAAGGTAAACAATTGTCTTTTTCCCATTCAACTTTTACTTTTATAATGGGATAAGTGTTGTTAAACTGGTTAAAAAAATTTAGCAAAAGAGTCTAAGTGATTCAATGGCCATGTTGAAATACACTATTTACATAACTTATACCATAAGAAATTAACGTTTGGTTTAATAGGAGTGAGTAGGGTGGTTTCAAAGTGTTCCACGAACAGGTTACAAAGAATAGGAGATAATGGGTTGTCTATTCTAAGGCCGTATTTTTGTCTAACAAAGCCCATTTCACTGTTGAATATATTATTAAAAACACAAAGTTTTATTAGTTTGACAATTTTTGGTTTAGAACTTTGAGTGTTTCATCAAAAGTGATATTAATAAAAATGCTTTCTATATCGAAACTAACTAGGCGACTATTTTTAATGTGGACATTTCTGAATTTCTCAATAAAATCAGAGCAATGGATTATGCCAGAACATGACGTTACTTTCACTGCATCAGAGAGACTAGACGCCAATCAATTGCAGAGCTTATATGCATCATGCTCTCCAAATGGTGTTTTTTTATTCCCCTATTATTTCGAACCCGTCTAAACGTGCCAACTTTATCTGAACTTGATTAATCTAGTTAAGTTGATCACCTTTACCAAGGAATCTCGATATATACCAAAAGATACCAGCTAATTTGAATAATTGGCTAGATTTTTTCTTCCTTTTCCCAACGTACTATGAATTCTGGAGACTTGCACATAATTAGTTATATCATAGATAACGTATACTTGATTGGTAGCTCAAAATCGGGCGATTCCATAGTCGGGCTAACCAGGAAAAAACAAAAGTCGTTCTCATTTCTTTATTTTTGAAGATATTCACCCCAAATTTGGCAAGAAGCACCCTGGGACCAATGTACCTTGAGCTGTGAAGTCAAATTTTTATTAGACAAACATATTCGGCAAGACTAACAAAAGTGTGACTCATTTAATGAAAAATAAAAACCTCATATTTATAACCAATGTTGGTTATATTCAATTAAATTTTATTTAATAAGGCTGTGTACAATGGGATTCTTAGATACTACAGGGTGTCTACTAATATCAGATTTCAAAATTTCGTAGGTTTTCCAGGTGTTTTCCAGGTACTTAAAAAAAATAAATGGCAAAATTTCTAATTAAAACTGTAATGAAAAATGGGTATATTACATTTAACTACAAACATATTTCAAGGTATATTCTAATAAATGAAATAAAGTAGGTGGCATGAATTAAATAAGAAAAGAAGAAATCCCTTCAGGGCCCACACCTGACCAATCTAGCAAACAATTATATTTCTATGAGGTATCATTTAGCTAGACCCCCCCCTCAACCCCACATTTGATTTCCTTTTTTTTAACTCTATAAATCTTTTTGATAGCCCATGGGTGAGTACCGACTATATTATTCTGAAATAGGTATAATAATTCAATAGCTAGTAAGAATCTAAGGGGTGGACACCCTGTACTAGTAACCTATTTCATGGTTAACCTGGATTCTAATACCTACCCTACAAAATTAAGATACATAACAAATGTCAGTGGCTATGCACACTTAATTTCACTTAAGACTTTTTCTCACTAGAAAATTTCTTCTTCTTGTAGTCACTTTTGCTCCTGGTAGCTTTCTCGGGTGCATCCGGATTACCTCTTTTTATGCCTCTTGTTTTGACTTTTGCACGGGCATCACTGTTAGCTTTTATAACCATATTTTTGCCCATGACATGTAAGAGGGACCTGGCGATGGCAGGAACAACGGTGGTGACCAGGCTGCAACCCTTTTCACAGTCCAGCATGTACATGCCTAAGTCATTGCTCATTATTTCCTTGTAGACACTCACGAACACTTCCTCTGAAGAGTAGGCCGCCAGGAACTTGACCCTCCTTTCACCTGGTGTTGTCATCACTTTAAAGTTTAATTTTGTAGTATTAATACAATATTCGTAGAAGTGAAAGGAAAAACAAAGTAATGGTACTGAGACACCATTAGAGAAGTATGTGCTGTATAAGCTCATATTGGAATACTTATAGGATTAGCCGATAAGCAAGCCTTTAATATATCGGCAAGATATGACCGATACCCATATATCGGCAAAGTGGCCGATATGGGCGATACCGATAACTTGCCGATATTATCGGTGCACCCCTGCCATAGATAGCGAATAGTAAAAATATATCACATAATTTATAGGCTTGTGTCACACCATATATTAGGATTGTTCATTAATACTTCACAGGGTATTTTAACTTTAACCCACTCCTGGATACTTAAACACAACATTTTAGCATAAGTACTCACGCTAAGAGGCCCTAAAACGGGAAATATTTAAGTGCAATTACCGTGGGCGGCAGCGTCCCTCCCCTTATTTAACACACATTATAACTTATTTACTTAAATAGTAGGAGTCCACATCTTCTCTACCTACAAGTACTAGAGCTAACAGGCATACAACGGCAAATAAATACAATTAACTTATGATTTCAAAATTTTCCAAGATGGTGTCAGCGTTTCACCCAGACTAAGTCGTAATAATGACTGGGATTGCCGCGGGCATAGCGGCAAACACGCGCGCTGACTGTCGCCCGACTATAGAAGAAGCTCACTCCTGAATTTGAGGAAGCTACCAATCAAGTATTCGTTATCTATGGTTATACATGTTCTAAATAATCTTGATTTATTAGTTAAAAATATTAACTTGTCCAAAATTATGGGGATCCTTTTTCCAATGTATTGTATTAACCGTAGCATTATTTGTTGACTTGTGCATGAAGAAATTGATGTAATGAGTTATGGTAATTTCCAATGAAAATCCCAACCGCAACCTTGCCAATAAGGAATAATAACATAATGCTCATTTATTGTGGCCATAAGGGGGTTGAGTAATGTAAAACTATGTTGTGAGAAGAGAATTTATCAAAGAGGGGACTGGAAGGGAGATATTGCGTTTGTGCCATGATGGATCTCAGTAGCTGCTTCTGAACATCATTTCCCGCTAGTTAAAATGAGTCATTAAATTCACATAGGAAATTTCTACATTTAACGCAAATAGTTCTCCTCTTACTTGCTCGTTACTGAGATGTCCTCCTCAACCTCTTAGTTTACCCGATGGTAAATCATGCCCTGAAGGATGACATTCTTATAATTAATGCCAGCCAGCTCCGTTTAAATCAAATTGACTTGAGTGAAAGCAATTAACGCCATATCTCACGAGGCAATTGGCCTCGAGTCTGACTCAGATAAGGATGAAAGGTCTTCATTAAAAACGTCCTTATGAACTGTTACAGAGGTTTGAAATGTGTGGGGGTAAACACAGTGGGGTACCACACTACTGAACTTCAGGTTTACTGTCATATGTTCCAAATCTTTTGTTTAAGGTAATTGTGTAGAGTATGGCTGGAGCCAAGTCCTAGCTTACTTTGCGCTATTTTTCCTAGCTACTTTGGTAATTGTGTAGACGAAGGCCGGATCCTAGGCCTAGATTTTTGGAGGCTATTTTGGGCTACTTTTCGTTGTTACTTTTTTAGAGATGAAATCGAAGAATTTTATGGCGATTTTCGTTTTTATACTGGGGGGCTGTGCCCCCCTAGCCCCCCCACAAAAAATTGAAACTCAGGGTCATCGCAGTGTTATCCCTGCGGCGAGCCGTACCCAACAACGAGCCGATGATCAAAATAATCGTTAATACTTAGGTCAGACGGGTGGGTAGAGTTTACCGGCAGCAAGCCAGAATTCGGTAAGATGTTCGTATCCTTCAGATGACAAATTTGAATAGGCTGCCCATCCGTCAGATACGACTGTCGTGCCCGGCAAAATCCACTTTTTTTCTCGCTGTGAGGAGGGTTTCTCTATTTTGATTTGCCACCGAAACAATGAAAATTCTCTGTGTTTCACGTTCGAACCCTCCAAAAAACCCCTGCCCTTCCCCTGCACGGCCCATTGGCTTCGAGAAACGCAACACATTTCTCGTTGTTGGTTAAAATAGCACCGAAACGTTGAATAGGTAACGAACAAACTTCGCACGAAAATGATATTTTGACAAATGAGCGGGAAACGGCGTGGGTGGTCGTTTAAATATGAGAGGCGTGGACGGAAAAGTAGTTCATTGTTCCCGGAAAATTCGTGACTTTTTTTTTTACTGAAATTGACCATTTGTGTTTCTTGACCATTTGTGTTTCTTGAACTACACATATATAGTAATAAAAACACTAATACTGAACGCATCCATTTGGAACAATAATCAAAATGAAGGTCGTAAAAAAACCTTTTAAAAAAATCAAAGAAGAGAAATAAATACGGAACAGAAAAAATGAAAAAGTCGTATTTTCGTCAGAATTAAGACGTGAGACTTCATTAACAACACCGAAATATGTTTTAATCAAGCATTAAACAATGGGAAATTAAGTAACAAGTAAATAAAAATATTTAAAGCTAATAGGATATCTAAAGCTAATAGGATATTGGGATTCATTAGGAGGAGTGTAAGCAATAAGAGTGCTGAAGTCATTCTAAAACTGTATCTGGCGCTAGTTAGGCCTCATCTAGACTATGCAGTACAATTTTGGTCACCATATTATAGGAAGGATATTGATTTGCTTGAGTCTGTGCAGAGAAGGATGACAAAGATGATTGGTGGGCTAAGGAACTTACCTTATGGTGAAAGGCTCAGAAAACTAAATCTACATACATTGGAAAGGAGAAGAGTCAGAGGGGAATTGATTGAAGTCTTCAAATGGGTAAAAGGATATAATAAAGGGGATCTGGGTAAGGTTCTTATACTTAGTGAACATGACAGGACACGTAGCAATGGGTTTAAGCTTGATAAGTATAGGTTTAGGAAGGAGATTGGGAGGAATTGGTTTACAAATCGTGTGGTAGATGAATGGAATAGGCTCACTAGACATGTGATAGAAGCCTCCTCTCTGGGTAGTTTTAAGAATAGATTAGATAAATATATGAATGAAGCTGCTAGATGGGACTGACTTTTTTATGTACATATGTATATATTTTTCTAAGGAGTGGGGAGATTATTTTGCGGTTGCATGAATGGACATAATCCTCTGGATGCATTTTATGTATATTGTAGATTAGATCTGACGAACTCCTGTAAAGGGTGACAATGTTGATGACTTTTCTCTGGTAAGAAATCTTTTGTGTGTTGACTGGAACAGGAGCTGCCAAGTGTAGGCCATGAATGGTCTTTTGCAGTCTCCTTCTTTTCTTATGTTCTTATGTTCTTATGTAAATACACAGCAAAGTAAAACCAATCAATGAAAATTAAACTTTTTTAAAAATCAAAAGAAAGTAAAAGACTGATTGGTAGCAGAGTAAAGAATTAGTAATAAAAAAAAGAGGTGATTAATGAATCAATAAGTACCTTTGTGACTGAATTTTATTCCACATTGAACATGAATTACAAAAGAACGAATGCTGACAAAAGTATAACCATTAACTCCCCCTTGCGGCCAATGGATCAAGTAACACCACAAATTCCTTGTGGTAAGCTTCTTGAATTGCACATTGAATTTGGTTGCTTACATTTTAGAACGAAATTTCCCAGCTAAAGTTTCCTGGAATGCGACCAATCACACGAAGTCAACAAGGAGGCGTTCCATTAAAAACTCCCATGAATCCGTGGGTTCCAACACCCAACACTTGTGGGTTTCTGGCACCACCTTTTTAACTTAATTTAACTCCAAAAAAAACGAGGTCAATGTCGGACTCAAGAGCGAATGCGAATTTTAAATGTATACTCTACTCTCTGGAAAATAAAGAAAAATATTAGTTTGTTGATTTATTTTTTATATATAGTAAATAATATTTATTAATTATGTGAGTTTAACACATGAATGAGTCACTGAAACTTGCAATTCAGGATGTCCAAATTTATCGATAGTAACAATTCGTTATAGCAAAGGTTGTGTGAATAATTTAAATACACGCGTTATTATCGGAATTCACTGATAAATTTAGTAATCAATTTCAGTGATTAAATACGATGAAGCAGTCATGTATGAAAATTATTATTTGGTTACGCGAATCTCAGGTTGAGCGCGTAGGAGTTACGCACTCGGGCCTTTACCGTCGTACTCGAAGTGGTTAAGGAGATTGGAGCAAGTCGATGAGATCGAAGGAGCCAGAAAGAAAGAAAATTGCTCTTTCTTTCTGGATGGATGGAAGATCGTCGGGAAATCTGCGTTTTAGAGAAACTTGACGAGGTTGTTCACTTTATTCGCATGAAGTTTCTAGGGCTTGTCTCTGTACCGTCGCATACGGATTAAGCTTTGTCCCTGCCCCAATTGGTGGAGCTTGACGGTTTGGAGGAACTTGTTAACATGGGAACCTGAGGTTAGAAAACGAAAGGAATCAGGTTTCTCCAGAACATCTAGCATTTCGCGTAATTTTTTTCTTAGTTGTGCAAGCGTCGATCGGGATGTGAATATAGACTGAGATATGTCTGGTTTCTGGTACCAGCAAGCGCAGATGTTCTTGTATGTGTTTACTAGTGAATAGTGAGGGCGAGCCGTATAAGACTTCGATGGCATGTACTTGGATGGAGTGCTGCCAACGCTACCCATTACAAAGAGCTCATGCTAACCGAGTGGATACGGGGTTGGCCTCCCAACGTCGCGGTACCGGGTCCGATTCCGAATCCCAGCATGAGCCGATACAAACGTCCGCGCACGTAGAGATCTGGCTACCGATTGGTGGACGCGCTGTGCTCACCCCGTTTTCCGGTGGGTAGATCTTACACTCCTTATCACACACATGGTCAATTACAACACTGCATTCTTTCATCTCCCGCTTTCACAGCACAACACACACACACACACACACACACATACACACACTCTCTGTTTCAAGGAATCCTGCCGATGGGTATCTATATCCACGTACCTCTGCCGCGGAACAGATCCCTCTCCCCCGAGGTGACGAAGGCTTCTACCTGAACGCTGTTTGGTGTCAAAACATAATACTTCCTGGCACCTCTCCCCAAAAGAGGACATGTCCCTGGGACCCTCGGGCCGACCAGCGTTTGTCATACTGCCTTCATATAGATTTTATTATCCGTTCGGGGATCCTCCCAGTATCATGGAAGGATTGGCGCTGACTAACTAATCATTACAAGGCGCAGGGCTCTGTTCTGTGCTTTTTGTAATATATTATTTGAAATTGATTTCCCCTGTCCAAGTTTACGGTTTTATTGGGGTTTTTTTAGGTTATTTAGACTTTGTGCGGGAAGTTTTATACTTTCAAATTTGGAGGCTACCTAACACCCTCGTCCTTTCCATTGGAAACCTCGGTATTTGTATAATAATAATACTAATATTTTTAGGTACCGTGATAATGAAGTAATAGTGACCCATAATTTTAAGAAAATGGTGACCGGGAAACTCATACCCGGAAAACCAAAACCCAGATACTAGAGCACCAGATACATCGACATCAACAATAATCGAAAATTTTGAAAATGGAAATACCTAGAATTAATTTTTTGAAAAAAGGTGCGGTCTGTTTTAAAGAAAACGGCATTTTCCTGCCCAGTTAGGTAAAGTAGTACTAGGCGTGGTTCTCAAACTTCCTTTATCCAGGAGGATCCCGGACCAGATAATGAAATAGACATAAAGGTTAGTATGACAATAGATGGTGATCTTAAGGGCACCAGGGACCGGTCCTCTTTAGGGAGAGATGCCAGGAGGTAATGTGTTTTGACACCAAACAGCGTTCAGGGGGAACTTTGTCTCCCCGGGACAGAAGGGCCTGTTCCGCGTCAGAGGTATGTGGATATAGATACCCATCGGCAGGATTCTTTGGAACGTGTGTGTTGTGCTGCGAAGACTGGAGAGGAAAGAAAGAAGTGTTGCATTTGGCTATGTGTGCTATGAGAAATGTAAGATCTACCCACCCGAATACAGGGGTTAGCACAGCTGGTAGCCTAATCTCGACGTGCGCTGACGTTTGTGACCACTCATGCCGGGATTCGGAATCGAACCCGGTACTACGACGTTGGGAGGCAAACGCCGTATCCACTCGGTTAGCAAGAGCTCAGTAAGGTAAAGGTCAAGTTGGCTATATTGAGTTAGGTTTGTAAGCTTTGTCATTGTATGACATGATCAAGACACCAGATTTGATTGATATAAATTGTCCAGGTCTGAAGTTTCTAGATCCAAAGAAAATGTATGCAACAATTTAAAGCCTTATCATAAATTATACTCCTTTTTTTTCAAACTTGTAATTTCTACCCTAAAAAATTCCTAGAAGCCAAAATTTCCAAGAGGACGGATTGCTGCTAACTCTGGAGTGGATTGTTACAGGGACAAATCGTTAGGAATCCTTGAATATTCGATTCAATTATTGAGAAAATAAGAGACCAATATAAAAAAAAGAGCACACATAAGTTCATCTACGGTATTGTGGCCCAAACCTTGGGGTTGCTCGAAGGTCTATTGACAATAGCCCTCGTTAATTCAAGAAATCAATCTATTGACAACCGAAAACAAGCTTCATCTATTAGATATTTATCATCATCATCATCATCATCCTCACTAACTCTATAATTTAAGAAGGGGATTTTTTTGAGTATTTGAATAATAATTTCATCTTAGTTTGGTTATGACTTATGTTTTTAATCAAAGTTATTTCTAATAATTCTTTTATAATATCAAAAAACAAAATGGTGAAGTTTAGAAATAAGTATAAGTATCGAAATTTTGTGAAATTTCTAAAACCAAAAAAATTACAAATGGTGAAGTTCAGAAAATTTATTTTTATATATCTTCTCTAACTATATTTTAGCAACGTGATATTTTGAAAGGGGGGAAATTTAGTGTCTTTTTAAAATTATTATAATTGGCGAAGTTCAGAAAATTTATAAAAATTTAACCATGGCTGCTTTTTTTAGATTTTAAATTTTAATCTTAGTAGCGAAGCGCAAGCTTCCCCCGTAGGGAGGAGTGGCGAAGCCATTGCGTGGTGAACATATGGGAAAAAGACTTGAGTTTCAGAATACTGATGAGATAATTAAAGGTCTCGCCGGAAGAAGGTTTTATCGTCCAACTTAAATTCACAATTGCCTTGTATCACAAAACCCTCCTTTGTCTCCTTTCAACCAATCATTTATACATCTCTCCCATCGCTTTCTGCATATTGATATCATTGTTGTTTTAAATACGCCTTATCATTTTACTACCTTCTTGTAAAAACTTCACCATTTAATCTGGGTATTGTATATTCAATCAAATATCAATCAAATACTGTAATTATCCAAAGTACACATATTTCACCCATGAAAAGAATAAGTGTGCGTTCCAAACATCAAACTAATGAACGTAATTATAACATACAGTTTCCTATATGTAAACATGCCTACCTTTGATCATGTCGTCTAATGGAAAACCGTCCTTTCCATTGCAAAATGTATCAAAACTGCCTTAACATTGCAGAATGTTTTGTTCTGAATTTCATCGATAAGTTTGATATAAATTCAGGTCTATTCCTTCCTCGATCCTCACCTCCTGCATTTACTGATGGACGTAAACAAAACTCTTTTTAGCTCTTCTCTCACCCTCGACTCTTCAATTCTGATAAGGGATCTACATTTGTATCTAAAAGACGCTCGATCTGTTCCTGCAGCCACAACGTTGTTCGCTCATGACTAACGGTCGTTCGCACATGCGCGTAAACTGCCGGGCGCGCGCGTTAAAACGTTTATTCAATGTAAATAATTTATATGATATTATATGATAGGGAGAGGGCGCAAGGCTCCTGAATTTACTTTCACACCACCAGTAGTATTAATCGATAATTAAAGATATATTGTGCCACAATATAAGAATTTCCAACAATATGCATTTCTATATCATGAAAAGACTTATTAAATTCTTTTCATGGGGCAAAGAAGTTGGGTGTTCAAGAAGGATGAAGCTTCATGGTCAATTGCAACAAAGAATGAGGAAAGAACAATAGTAGTGGACCATATTCCAGACGTTGTAACAATCAGCAGCCCTAGACTCACTTTGTAAAGATCTGCAGATCCCGCCTACACCCTTAAATAAGCTGGTAAAGATGAGCTACCCAGAGAGATATCTATACCTGCAGGAGATAAACAAAATTTAATTATACTGGGTGACAGCCAAAAATGTCCCGTTTTTTATAATGCTCTAATTTGTTAGCCAATAAAGCTTGAAGGTAGAAATTAGTATCATTATAAAGAACAAAATTTTAAGAAAAAAAATTATTAACTAGCCGAGGTAACCTAGGCTTGCGGTGGATAGTCTATCTCAGCCTATGATAGCCTATCTATGCAGATATTAAACCGTTCTGTTTTAGGCTCTCAAACATGGCACAATTAATTCTTGAACAGCGCAGGTTTGTCATGGAATTAATGATTCAACATGGCTCCATGATCACATCATTCGTCATTTTCAAGCTAGACATGGTATAAGATTGTATATAAACCAACCGGGAGAAATTACGCCAAGTGGATTGCACACAGCACAATTCGTAATTTAAATAGAGGAAACTTCGTTGGTAAGAAAAGTGCAAGAATGGAAACGATTAATTGATTGTAATGAAACAAAGTCAGTGAGAAAATTGGCTGCTGAGACACATTTGAATAGAGAAGCTGAGCGAATTATTCTCAAAAAAGATTTTAATTTAAAGCCATACCAAAGTCAAGGTCATCAAGAAAGCTTAATGCAGGATAACCAACGAAGGTTATCATTTTGCCTCAGGGATAAAGAAATGTGCGATGATAAACAATTAGTATTGAATAACATAATTTTCAGTGATGAATGTCACGCTTAGCTAAAAGGCAAGCCAAATAAACAGAATTATCGGACGTGGTCACTAACTAAGCTAAATAATCACTTTCCAAACATAACAGTATGTTGTGGACTAAGTGGGAATAAGTTTTATGAGCCGAATTTCTTTGAGTACCACGAAACAGGACAAGCTCAGTCAATTAATGCTGTCAGATATTTTGACATGGTCCAAAACATTTTCGCCAATATCACGTATCCTGACGAATGGTTTCAGCATGATGGCGCTACAGCCCATACTGCATGAGGCTCTATGACATGGTTGAAGGCTCGATTTCCTCAACGAATAATGTCGCATAGGACAAATTTCCCCTGGCCGGTCAGGTCACCTGACTTGTGACCTTTAGACTACTTTCTATGGAGTTTTGTAAAAGAAAGACTATTTCGATCTGCACCATTTAATAGCGCAGACCTGAAGCGTAGAGTCCGGTGGTGGTCATTTCGGATGTTAAAAAGCAAGCTAATAAAATTTCAAATTTTGTTCTTTGTAATGATACTTATTTCTATCTTCAAACTGTAATGGCTAACAAATTACAGCATAATAAAAAAGAGGACATTTTTTTACTGTCACCCTGTAGAATATAGTATTTATTTAAACAAACAAATATAACAACATAAAAAATAACGCCATTAGAATAGCGCTATTAAAATAAATAATATGATAAAAAAATAATTAAATTCATATTATATATTAATTGTCTCACAGAAAACCTGAAAAGTCTCCTGTTTATTTTGTACTCCCCAAACCTAACCTGAATCAGCTTGTAAAGGCAAATAATCATAAAAATAAGGTATTAAAGTTGAGCTGCCTTCTGGTAGTCTGTGATTCCTAGGACCATTGATAATTATTTTACATAAAATCTCTCTAAGAATGAAGATAAGAAGTAGAATAAAAGTAATAACATGATTAGAATGTTTGAATCTTATCCTACAAAAAAAGTTCAAAGCACTTCAAATTATATCCATCAGGCCTATTAAATCTATATTTAGGCAAGTGGTAACTCTTAAACAGTTCTAGAAAGCCAACAAAGTATTTCTAACTAATCTTCCTTTTATATATATATATATATATATATATATATATATATATATATATATATATATATATATATATATATATATACAATGTTAGAAGAAAGCACCAACATTATTGACCATGCACCAGACCACCGGCAATTACTTTTTTACTTTTTTTCTAGAAGCCATTCACATACAAGAAAAACAGCCAAGCTTACTTAACATTCAATTAAATTCAAATGGAATACTACCAAACGGCAAAATTAGGAGCCGAACTACAAGAGATACAAAATTCCCCACCTCCCCATCAAGACCCTTCATCTCCTTAAATGTGACCAAGAATTTGACCTGCTTTTCTCAGCCTATCCTCCCGGACCCTCTCCTAACATGCTCATAAGTTCGTCAGTTTGTTTACACTAGCAGATCTCCCCGTTCGTTTGTACATTTGTTATAATTCATTGATATATAAATCACTGTTTTCTCTTTTTACTTGTATTTTTATTTTAATCTCTGAACATGGTACAAGTGTATCGAAACGCTTAAGATAAATAGTGTTTTACTAAACGAATCCCTTTCTAAGTTTAAAAACTGACTTTTAATGAATTTCGGAGAACTTATCCACGAGCTCAACCCAGACATAAAAGCAAATATAAATATATATATATATATATATATATATATATATATATATATATATATATATATATATATATATATATATATATATATATATATATATATATATATATCAGTAAATACAACAAAGCGCACAAGAAAAATAAAATGATGAGGCCTTTGACAACAAATGGAGAGGGATAATAAGAGAAACCACAAGACGTACAGGTTCTTTATTATTGACGTTTCGCTCCTTTTGAGCTTCCTCAGAGTAACAAGACACTGAGAAATGATACGATGCGATGGGAATAAAAAGAACAGAGAGGGATCACTCTGAGAACCATAGAAAGGTCCCCCAGTCGTAGATCAAAGGGTTCGGAAATAAATTTAAGAGGGGATGGGTAGAGTTAATAACTCGGTGGTTAGACATCGATGCGTGGTATTTTGTCCGTGTAGTTTATGGTATTAATACGTCTGAGTCGTTGGAGGATGGGGGATGGAAAGAGAGGCCTACATGCCTACATGGAACCGCGCCATTAATGATACTTTTAACATATGTGTGAATTGGTATTGGTTGTGGTTGGTCGTGGGATTCGGGGTTTCTTATGCCATCACAGCGAATTGTCTTATGTGTAATGTTGTGTATGTATGGTCTCTAACGAATTTCCCCAGCTATCTCGTTAGGCAGGTGTGGGCGTATGTTTTGAGTGGTTTTAGTTGTTGTTTTTTTGTGTAGTGTGGCCGTTTATGTGTAAAGAAGAGAGCGACCTGCGTGTCTCAGAGGGAAGTTGTGAGTGCGCTGTGCTTTCCTCCGTCATGTATAACTCGCAGCTACGAGTGTTATTGGGGCCTATGTGAGGAGTGGTCTGAATAGTATTTGTAGATTCTTGCTGGCAGGGTAGAATCTACGCACCATCTTGTTTCTGTTTTGGCCTTTGCCTTTATTATGTGTTAGTGTATCTGATCTGATCTGATGGAATAAGTGAGGAAGTATGTAGTAGATATGATAGGTGTGAAAATGATTAATAGATATGCCCTGATGAAAAGGGCTTCACTATCTTTCTTTAACTTTCTGTATACATATTTTACTTGTCCTTTAGAACCACTAGTGTTATCCACCTCTGGCTGAGGTGACCGACCAGGTGGGCCATCTTCTTACTTTACTAAATATGTTAAATATATATATATATATATATATATATATATATATATATATATATATATATATATATATATATATATATATATATATATATATATATATATATATATATATATATATATATATGAATAACGTTACAGTCACGAGGAAAATGAAACAACGGAGAACTGCGAGGCCTTTCGACTAATGGTCCTTTAATGAGCAGACTGCTCAGTAAAGGACCATTAGTCGAAAGGCCTCGCAGTTCTCCGTTGTTTCATTTTCCTCGTGGCTGTAACGTTATTTATAAATTCCTCACGTTCCTTATTTTCGTGATTCAGTTATATATATATATATATATATATATATATATATATATATATATATATATATATATATTCCTCCGTCGTGGCTTCAAGCCTTTCAAGTACTCTTTTGCTAACATATCATTTCATTTAGTATCCATTTGTTTGTTTTTTACTTTTAGAAATTAGTTTTGGAACTTCGCCTCTTTAACTATTTGTGAATAGAATTTTGCTCCTTTTCGGGTTTTGACTGTAAATCAGGTTAGTTTGGGGGCACTTCGCCCCTCTTTTATTATTATTGGTATTTTTGTTAGTTTTCCTCTATCTTAAATTGGAACTTTATTCTTCTTTGAGTTTAGGTATAAATAGGGTTAATTTGTTCCTTTGCGCAAAATTTTCGCTTGGAAATAGAGTTCCTCTTGCAACGACGTCACCTTTGCTGTGGAATGGTCACATCGTTGCTTTTTAAGTGTAGGGAGAATTTCTCCATCACCTTTTCCAATGTTCTTTTCTCTACCTTTTGCATCTCCATATTAATCGGCCTCGGCACCGCTCTTTCGTTCTGAACTGTTTGTCTATTATGGTAGATCCTTCTCGCCCCAGCTATTAGAAAAGTGGCTTTTTTATGCACTCTCCGCATCGTCGTAAAAAATGTGCAGCTAGCGGTCTGCGTTACCATTGCCTGGTACACTACACTGGTACACTAGCGGGGCATAGTATAGTTTGTTCTTGTTCTGCCTGTTGAGGCTTCGGAACCTATAAAGTTAACTCAGTTCTCTTTTAGCTAGGAAGACTCTGGTGTTAATATGTGCTCTATGCCCAGTCTTGATGATACGTAAACCCAGGACTTTTCCATCCGAGTGCGAATAGAGGTCGTCGTCGATGATGAAGTCCTCAAGTTTGAGGTGGTTTTATTAGGAAGATCTTGAATTTCTGGCGGTTGTTCTTTTATTCCACTTTCTCTTGTATCTAATGATATTGTCGATCTCAGCATCTGTCTCCCTTGCGTCATCTCCAGCATTCCTATAGGAAGTGGGACGATTTTTTTGTGATGTCATCTGCAAACTGCAGCTACATCAAATCATCCCATATTCGAGCAGGTAGAGGCAGTGTGTACGCGGGGTACAGCGGTGGACTTAGACAGCTACCTTGTAGAACTCCCGTATCGGGTTCGAATTCGGTTCCTGTATAGCCCTCGTTCATAATTTGTGCTTTTCTACCTGTCGTGGTATGACATTACATTATATCAATACCATATTATATCTATCAGGGAGGGACCAATAACTTGCAAGCGAACCGACAAAAGGGACGGAAAACCACGAGTTTAGACGGACTGAGTAGCGAGAGAGTGCAACGAGGTCAGGTAAATTATAAACAATGGCAAAGCTCAAGGTTATTTAAAGAGGCATGTATAAAAATATAATTTTATTTACACAAAGTTAATGAGAGAATTGATAAGTAAAATTACCTCAGAGAATTAACGGGCAAAACCACATCAGTAAATGAAAGGGGGAATTAACTCAATTGGGTTACTGAAGGGGGTGGGGGCAAGAGGGGTTGGCTTACGGATGTCTTCTGTACGTGAGGTGTGGCCGTTGGGAACTTCTGAGCAGGAGATTGGAGTGATGACGGTTCTCCAAAAACAAGGGGAGGGGGGTAACTTCCGGTCCAGGAGATAGTATTTCGGCTACCCGAAATAAGGAGGGCTTCGACAGGAGTTGATGAAAGAAGTCGGGAAAATCACTCGGGGCGATCGTTCAGTGGAATTACCTCCTGGCTGGGGCAAATTCTAAATACACAAAATAGTCCAGCTGTCACTTTGCTTTGTTGCTAGCACTTTACTTGGAACCATGGGGAATCTTCTGGGGTCTGGGAAGACTTCTCAACTCTGTGTCTCTTCCGGGGAGTCGAGCATTATTTATGCCCGAGGCTCTCCCCGGAGTTGGGGGTTAGCGGGAAACAGCTCTACTCTTGAAGGGCCTCGAATCTTCTTGCAGAGCTATTTTAGCCCGCATAAAGGTGAATCGTGGGGGGACTTGATTCGAGGCTACCGCTTGTGGAAGATGGGGGGGTAGGCTTACCACTTTAGGCCTAGCCTGGCCTTCTGCTGCACATGGGAGTTCCTTTCTGCTAAAGATCTTCAACTTGGGGATTCCCTCACACTACCCATGGTATAATCACAGACTACCCTATCTAGGACTGGGTTTAGCTAGAGGTTCAAGATCTTGTATTGAAGTCTTCTCAGTCAAACCTTATCGAAGGCCTTTTGTAAATCTTGCAGTAACACGTCTACGTAGTTGGTTTCAATTCTGCAGTATGCGAGTTTTTTCATTAGGAGAGCAAGAGCGGTTTTCGTACCTTATTTTCCGTCGGAACCCGTGGGGCTAAGAGTTGTGGGCTCCCAGCACGGCTAACTGATTCTTCATGAGCACTCTCTAGTCCGTATCTTTATTTGGCCAGATCTTGTGTCAATACTGTGCTTAGTTAACAAAATGATGTCCGGGTCTAGCATCTGGAATATGTTTCAATATGCCATTGCTTTCCCTTCCCAGCCATCACCGTTAAATAAGATAATCCCAAGTCGATTGTTTTCGTTCTCCATGTTGACCTTCTTTTAGTATTTTTGGGTGGAGTTCGTTTTCTTTCCCTTTCTTCCTTTCATAAAGTCGGCGATTGAGACTTGTTCGCAGGTGTCCTCGTAAAGAGTCACATTTTGCCAGCGCAAGGCCTCCTCGACTATTTTCGCATCCACTGTAGCGTCGAATTCCCACTTATATGTCTTAGTTTTGATTCCATGGAATATTTTCATTAGATCCATATCTTTGAAGAAGGGGATCTGCTCGGATGAGTAGATGGGGAGATTTATTTCGTCAGCATCGAGCGGTTTATTGGTGATCCGCTTCTCTTGATATGTCTTTTATTTTGGAGAGCAACTTTTGAATCCCAGGAGTTAGATGAGTCTGAGGATTGCGTCGTTACCGACCCTCTTCTCTCCGCCTTCTTTATGGCCTTAGTTACAGTAGTTTTCCCATCTACTGCCTCATATTTCTTCTCTGCCGCTGCTCTTGGTTCTTATCTCTTGTTTTGGGGTGCACATTTTATTTCTTCCTTTTTACTGTTGTCCTGTTCTTATGATTGTTGATTTGGAACTGTCGTGGTGTTGCAAGGGCTGAGTTGTTGTATATACGTACGTAGGTTTTGTTACGTACTTAAATAAATTCTTGGTTACGTTTTCTCTAAGAGTGCTATATCATTATTACATTATTTTAATCTTTGAGAATTTCTAGTGCCATGCTCAGCGTTTCAAGGATTGAATTAAATACTTCTCAAAAAGAATATATCTTTAATTACAACATAAAAACGTAAGAATAAAAAACAACAACTATACAGCTATGAATTTAACGAGTTTATGTGAAACTTACTAATTTAAGCCAAATGAATATAAAGTAATGGTTGAACCAAAGCTCACTTTAATATTGAACGCTAATTAACCTTCAAAAATAATGGAATTTCTTTACCTTTAAAACAACTACACGTGAATCCGGCTGAAGACTAACCTTGGCCTTAAATTTTTATATAGACGCAAGAATGTTTTTGCGGCCAGGTGCGTGGACGTGTTCACATACACCCCAGCTGTTTGGCTAGCGAAGAGATTGGCTTGAAGCAATAGGTGATTTCGGTGCGGGCGACGGGGGGTAAGTAATCGGGTTACGCTGCCCAGTGCCAGGACGTTGCGGTGACCGAACAGGGCCTCTGTTTTTAGGGTGGGATATCGATTTCTCTACAGGAACTATTTGCAGCTGTACGGCATCCCCTGATGGGAGAGTTGCCCAGGATCTACATTTGTTTGTGTTAGGTTTTAGACGTGGGCCTAGAGTAAACAGGTTAAAATTTTTGTCTAAAATTCATTTTGTATTCTTAGATAGGATTTCTTTGATTCTGCTTCGTTATATGCTGCCTTGGCTACTTGAGCATAGATGGTATTCGACCTACGCGTCTCCTCTTGTCTTCATTCTTGTTTTTATTATTAATGGTCTCTTTCTTTACTTGACACGCCATGGCCATTAATCTGAGGCTTTGCCTACAGTTTACGCACTACTCGTAGTTGTTTTGCACTTCTTCCAGTGGACTACCGTTTAGCTGCACTTGGAACACGTTTCCTTGAGCTATTTGCAGTCCTTGCTCGCGTGTTGCTCCATTCTGTAGCCACGTAAGTAAAACTGGATAGGAGTGAATTCCTCTCGTTCAATTTGTTCACCGCTAAATTTAGCGTTGAACATGAGAAGTTCTTGTTCTTTAGCCTTCTGCGCCATCATTGAGATCTCTGCGAAGACGACCTAGAAACACATGGGAGTAGTCGTTATTATTTATTCTATTTCTGAATTTGATAACATGTGTGACAGCCCCATTTCTTTCTCAGCCCGATTTATTCATTAACTTTTCTGATATGTTCACCGATCCATAGATAGAGGCTCCAGTATACCACACTCCTATGGGCAAGGATCTCTGAGGAAATGGCAGGCTATAGACTGATTGCTGCTCGTAGTGTCTCTACTGCTTCGGATTTGGTTATGGATTCTACGTCCTTTTTCTTTTCGAATATGGCAACATATCCGGAGGACACGCCTAGAAGACTTATTATGACGATGTTTAGTTTGCCAAATTACACTGGTATTTTTATATGTAAAGGTTAAATATAAATAAACAAAATTTGCATTTTGATAGTTGATATATTTTCGATTATTAGAGCAGAACTATTGTCTGAACACGTTGCGGCTTGCACACCATTTCTGTACAATTTTGCAGTGTTACATGGGACCGAGACCTGTTGAAAAGTCCATAGCCTGTTGCCATACCATTCTCTTATTTACCGTAGTAGACGGGTTTGTAGTCTCCTATTCACTTTATTGTTCATTGTTCCCTCTATAATGTGAGGGCGATTTGTTCCGTGAGGAGATATTGCCGCCCTAACCATAATCTTTTTCAGAGATTCCACCGTCGTCTGAAGAAATTAAGGTTTAAATTCTTTACCAGGCCTTTTCCTCACGCTATGCACAAGATCATCAAGCACTACATTTGTTGATTCTTAATAAAACACTATCTACAGTAGTAAAAAACTGTGTTTACAATTTCGAGATTAATTAAGCAACTGTACATATGTAGTTTCATGAGGTCGGGCGACGAGAAAGGAAAAATAAATTGTTCCTCTGGAGTTTTATTTCATCATGTAGGTCTTGGGTATATTCATTCCAATCTTTAAATGTAAGGTGTCCCCAATGTGCATATATCTAAACAGGGGTACTGTTTTTAGCTGTACAATTTTAATCCTTATCATTTTAGTAACATTTTAATTGATTTTTAAAATTTTAGCTTCTTTGTAACAATTTTAAATATTCTGTACAATCCCACCGCATTTTTGCAAGTTTAGTTTTATTTGCCTTTTGTTATTAATTATCATTGCTCATCTGTATTTATAATCTAATTTTGCCTTCTTCGTTTATCTGCATCAGAGACCGAAAAAAATGATATAATAAAAATAATGGTTTGAATATATTTTCTTGGAATGTCTTCTATCCAGAAAATATATATATATATATATAAATATATATATATATATATATATATATATATATATATATATATATATATACAGTACCCGTGAAAAGTATCCGATAACACTCGAAATTTGTATTTTTAACATAAAAAAAACATGTTTAATATTAACTAACCTTATATTAATATTTTGTCATCTTTCCTTTGGATTTGATGATTTATTGTAGACGCTTCGAAATGGATTTGATCAAGTTTTGACAAACTTCCACTGATATTTCGTTGCATCATACCTTTACGATGGACTCTATTAATTTTTCTACGGAGCCAGTGTCTTGGCCTTCAACCTTATTTTTTATTATTAGCCACAGGTTTCTATGGTTCTATGGGATTCAGATCTGGGCTATTAATAGCCAAGCCAATCCAAAATACTAAATGTATTGTCAGCAAGCCATTTTGTCACAACTTTAGCCTTGTAACAAGGAGCCTCATCATGCATGGATGTTTCTGTCTCATGGATTGTCATTACCCCTGGAAGTTTCTCCTGTAGCATTGCTTAATACCGCGCACCATTCATAGTTGTGTTCTTAGTAAGGAAATATATGCTTCTTCTCCTTGGAAAATGAAACAACCTCAAATTATCACACTTGGAAGGTGTTTCATTGTCTTTGGGGTGTATTTAGGGTCCATTCAATTTGAGCCAATGGGCTGACGAACCTTTTTAGGTCAGTTTCTGAATGTTAAAAATGTTGACTAATCGCTGAATAAAACTTTTTCCACTCCTCAACAGTCCAATGAATGTATTTTTCACAAAATGAGACATGTTTGTTACGCATTTTTTCATTAATAAATGGTTTCTTTGCAACATGGCGAGATGGTAATCCAAGTTCTTTTTGTAGCCGCTCCTGGGTAGTTCGTTCAGAAACATCTGATAATAAACTATTCTAATAAAAATTTTGTTCTTTTGCAGTTATTGTTGGATTATTCACTACTAAACTTTTCAATAAGCATGTCTGTTCGCAAATTTGTTTTTCTCGGTCTGCCAGATCGTTTTTTATGTACTGGCGTAGATAGGCTAACTTGATTTAGCACGTGAAACACATAAATTATCAGTACTACGGGCTATTTTTAATTCATTAACTATCTGTGTCTGAGATTTCCCATATTAATGAACAACAACAATAGCACCTCGACAATCACTCTCGAGTTGTTTCTTAGCACACATTAGAAAGAAATTTTACTTTGACCACTTTCTGTTAAAAAACAAAATAATAACGAAAGGGCAAAAGACATGAAATCGGACAAATTTGATGCACGCCCACACGCAACGAACGCTACCACAATACTAACTTAGGATTGCATTGGAAAGGTGTCATATCAGAGCTTTATATGAAAGCTACCAGATGTCGATAGAAGAAATAGAAAATGAATTATGCGTCTGTAAATATCATTGAAATTGAAAATAATACAAATTTTGAGGGTGATTGGATACTTTTCGCGGGCACTGTATATACACATATTAGAAGAGAAAGAGACATTGGAAAATATAAAACTTAAAAAGAGCTAAAGACAGCTCAATTAAGGTAATCTAAACTGAGAGGACAGGAATAACGCTAGGAAGGAAAAAATATACCCTCCCCCTCCTCACAAGAGTCTAACAAAGGTTTTCATGAGATTCAAGTTTTTTTCCTCAAGCCTTATTTCTGACTTATCTGTATGAATTGTCATAATTGAGTTGTCCTTAGTTCTCCTTCATTTTTGTCTCTTCTAATGTCCATTGTCCTTGCCAGTAAAAATCTGATTTCTTGTCTCATGCGTTCATTCGCGTCCAATTTCTCTCCTTCTCTCTCGTACTTTTATTTATCCATCTTTCTTTTTGCCTTCAAAATATTGTTGAAAGAAAAATTCAAATATGGCGAAAGCTCTTTGATGGTTGTTAATATCAGCAGAAGCTGCATTTGATTTATATATAACCCCATAATTATAATTGCGCCATTGCAAGTAATCGAGAATTATTTGCAATTGTGCAATCATAATTATGCGGTTAAGAAGGCAAT
The DNA here is from genome assembly GCA_963969495.1 of Ceratothoa steindachneri. Classification (NCBI taxonomy): domain Eukaryota; kingdom Metazoa; phylum Arthropoda; class Malacostraca; order Isopoda; family Cymothoidae; genus Ceratothoa; species Ceratothoa steindachneri. The sequence continues at coordinate 107,375,168 of OZ018324.1, read as the reverse complement.
TTTGTAGCTAAATTAGCTCATCATCAAGCCTTTGGAAGGAGCTCTTCTTACAGTCACGTGAAGAGTGGCTTATGTGTTATCTTCTCGTGACTGAGAATAGCTCCTTCCGAGGGCTTGAGGAAGAGCTAAATTAGCTACAAAATTGCTCTCTTACCGCATATATATATATATATATATATATATATATATATATATATATATATATATATATATATATATCATCATTACTAACTCTATAATTTAAGAAGGGGATTTTTTGAGTATTTGAATAATAATTTCCTCTTAGTTTGGTTATGACTTATGTTTTTTTAACAAAATTATTTCTAATAATTCTTTTATAATATTAAAAAACAAAATGGTGAAGTTCAGAAATAAATATAACTATCGAAATTTTGTGATTTTTTAAAAACCCAAAGAATTACAAATGGTAAAATTATTATAATTGGAGAAGTTCAGAAAATGTATTAAAATTTAACCATGGCTGCTTTTTTTAGATTTTAAATTTTAATCTTAGTAGCGAAGCCATTGCCTGGTTTATATTGAAACTCATCATCTAGAACGAGATGGGCGCAACTTATCTGATTTGAAGAAATATGTTTTGAGGAAAAGAACAAAATCTGCCCTGTAGAAAGATCATAGGAGACTCTTCAAAAGAACTGCAAACGGTATTTGACAAGGATTATACAACCACGTGCTAAACCATATTTATTTGAAAGTGTTGTAAACCTGGCGTTGTCAAGTTTCACTCTTTCCCTCATAGTATTTATTTCCTGTTCATCATTTTGCTTTTTTTATCGTTGCATTGTATTTATTACATAAAGTTCAACATGCCTTAAATAAAATTGTGACTTTGCATTTTTAAGTGTGTTGCAAATTCAAAATTGCACTGAGGGTATTAATTAAATAGTATTGAAAGCTCTACCCTCAGTGCAGTTTTCATTTTAGTCCTATTAATAATTTAACTATTATGTCACTCTTCAATCCCAGAAAACCTACTCGAAAAAATAGATCCTCTTTGGTGTATCAATTTTTTAGGTGGAGGCAACCGAGTCAGCTACGTGGGTAAAGCCACTCATCAACTCCAATTGATGATCAGCAAACATCGCGGCTCCTCTCACTAAACAAATAGGCTTCTAGAAAACCCCAAATATTCATCGATACCCAAAACAATAGTCTGTATCTTGTTAGTCGTCTATTTTTGAATTCGTGTTCCACAATCATGATTTAGATACTTTGGTTTCTTTACATATTCAGAAGCTCTATCCAAAACTTAAGTAACAACAATCCTCAATACTTATATTAATTGCATAACATCTGACCAACTAAATCTCGTATTTATACAACCAAACAACCTCTCAGACACAGTAATTTAAGCTCCAATTTCTTAACACTGACATAGTCATATCTCCAACACCCGTTTAATTCAGTGATATCCAACTGGTAACAGAATATGCCTTCATTTATTGGCTTTTAACACACACTCATGCATATATATATATATATATATATATATATATATATATGAATGCAATAAACCACATTGAAAGAGAAAACCGAATAAATTTTTCTTACAGTAATATTTTCGAAAAAATCCGTGCAGGGAAGCGATTCGAACTATGGACACTGAGGCAGCGAGCACCGCTTTGACCACAGTTAAAAGTATGCCGTTAGTACACTATGCGTAGCATAGTGTACTAACGGCATACTTTTTTCGAAAAAAGGTAATAAATATTACTGTAAGAAAAAAAAATATTCCGTTTTCTCTTTCAATGTGGTTCATTGCATTTATCTTCATCATTCTCTCGCGCTACTTTGAGAGATATTATATATATATATATATATATATATATATATATATATATAATTAAAGACCAGTTGAATTTAGCCTTAACTAGCTCGACCTTTCTTTTTCCAATTCGACAGATGCAATTCTAATTTATGGCTGGAAAATGGTAAGTTAAGTGTGGTAAAATCATTTTAATTTAATAAATATTTATATTAAATAAATAGTTTTATATTTTTGGCAGTTATCTAATATAAATATATGAGAAGTCTCCTTGTGCTGTTATTGCAAACGAAGGTTACGCCGATAAATGACTGAAATTATTATTGGTTGAATACTTTTGTCACCTACTAAATTTGTTTATTAAAGATTTATAATATAGATTTTCTTTGTCCAGCCTTCAATCGCTTTGCTTCCTTTATCAGGCGCATGGCGACAATCCAAATTTTTTGAGGAATGATGTCTGGGATTGGGATATCATAAGTGGTGAAAAAGTATCAGGGGTGAAGTTATTATACAGAAAATGTGTGTAATGGAAATGTGAATAGAAATGGATTGAAACTGAATGAGAGGATAAATGTGTTGCTGCTGATGATGAAAATGAGGTGAATTTGTGATGTGCCAGGTTGCCTGACTAACTCACATTTTGCTGTTTTTACCTCGGGCGAAGCACCAGGTCAAAGGCGTCGCTCTTTTTTCAAAAGGAGTAAAGTTCAATTGTACCCATTTAGAACCATGAAATGACCCATATGACCATGGGACATATGGTTATCAACTCTGGAGATTTTAAATCTGCCATCGGATTTGGCTGGGGTGGCACCATCTAGTGACAGAACCCTCATTTAGCCATTCAAAGGCACATGCAAGTGATTTGAACCATGGGAAACCATCGATGCAATAACCATTTATCATCTAGTCACAAAACGCCGCTGGTCATTGGAGGGACTTTCCGTCTTGTTGCCTCCTAATCTGAATTGAATTTGTTTTTACTTTGTTCTTATCTTTCCTTTGCTTTTTTGCCTTTAGTTTAGTAGTCTCCTTATTTTTTTCGATTGTTATGTATTCAATTTTTGCTTTCGTGTTTAGCTTTCGAGCTTTAATTTTAGGTGCAGATTTGAGCGCTTTTTTTTACTTTTTTGAGATTTATTTTCAGATTTTCTTTTTGTTTATGTTTCTTTCTTTCGTCTCAGTTTTTTGGGGGGTTTCTCTTACCTTGTTTGTTTTTATTTATTTGTTTTTCAAACTATTTCTCCTTTTCTACAGTGTGGATTAGCAGAATATCAGCTCGATATCCCTTAGTACTTTTATTCTGCCGCCATTAAAACTTTATTTGTAACTTATTTGATAGGTTTCTTCTTTTGTTTAGCAATATTTTGTTTATCTCATTATCGGGGAGTGTGTCCATGATTTTGAGCCAGATTTGAGCTGCACTTTCGTGCCTTACCTAGTTTCTGGTTTCCAACTGCACTTTCGTGCCTTACCTAGTTTCTGGTTTCCAGCTGCACTTTCGTGCCTTACCTAGTTTCTGGTTTCCAACTGCACTTTCGTGCCTTACCTAGTTTGTGGTTTCCAGCTGCACTTTCGTGCCTTAGCTAGTTTCTGGTTTCCAGCTGCACTTTCGTGCCTTAGCTAGTTTCTGGTTTCCAACTGCACTTTCGTGCCTTACCTAGTTTCTGGTTTCCAGCTGCACTTTCGTGCCTTACCTAGTTTCTGGTTTCCAACTGCACTTTCGTGCCTTACCTAGTTTCTGGTTTCCAGCTGCACTTTCGTGCCTTAGCTAGTTTGTGGTTTCCAACTGCACTTTCGTGCCTTACCTAGTTTCTGGTTTCCAGCTGCACTTTCGTGCCTTAGCTAGTTTGTGATTTCCAGCTGCACTTTCGTGCCTTACCTAGTTTCTGGTTTCTAGCTGCACTTTCGTGCCTTACCTAGTTTCTGGTTTCTAGCTGCACTTTCGTGCTTTACCTAGTTTGTGGTTTCCAGCTGCACTTTCGTGCCTTACCTAGTTTGTGGTTTCCAGCTGCACTTTCGTGCCTTACCTAGTTTGTGGTTTCCAGCTGCACTTTCGTGCCTTACCTAGTTTGTGGTTTCCAGCTGCACTTTCGTGCATAACCTAGTTTGTGGTTTCCAGCTGCACTTTCGTGCTTTACCTAGTTTATGGTTTCCAGCTGCACTTTCGTGCCATAGCTAGTTTGTGATTTCCAGCTGCACTTTCGTGCCTTACCTAGTTTCTGGTTTCTAGCTGCACTTTCGTGCCTTACCAAGTTTCTGGTTTCCAGCTAAATTTTCGTGCCTTACCTAGTTTCTGGTTTCTAGCTGCACGTTCGCACCTTACCTAGCTTCTGGTTTCTAGCTGCACTTTCGTGCCTTACCTAGTTTATGGTTTCCAGCTGCACTTTCGTGCCATAGCTAGTTTGTGATTTCCAGCTGCACTTTCGTGCCTTACCTAGTTTCTGGTTTCTAGCTGCACTTTCGTGCCTTACCAAGTTTCTGGTTTCCAGCTAAATTTTCGTGCCTTACCTAGTTTCTGGTTTCTAGCTGCACGTTTGCACCTTACCTAGCTTCTGGTTTCTAGCTGCACTTTCGTGCCTTACCTAGTTTCTGGTTTCCAGCTGCACTTTCGCGCCTTACCTAGTATCACCTTTTTGTATCATCTCTCGAAATTCTCCTTTCTCTTATTGACATATTCGTAATGAACCTCGTAACCAAGTTATTTATCATTTGGCCTTTAATCATTTGGGGTTTACTCAGTAAATGGGAAGAAATGATAGGGTTTGTTATTATGGGGCGAAAGAGGGTGAGTTAAAGCTTTCGTTTGTTATCTTCTGATAGATATTTGTATCTATAGATGCAGATGAGGTTTGTCTCGCCTGGGTTCCTGTGAGTTGTATCCGTTTTTCTTTAGATTGAGTACGATGACCACTCTCTTCCCTTTCAAACGGATACTCTTCTCCATTACCACTTATATTGCATAGTTTCTTACGGTTTAGAGGTATAATTTTGAATGTGTTTGTTTGTCTTTATTTATCTTGTTTCTTCTTCTAATTAATGTTTTTATTACTTTCGCTGGCAAATCTGTGAGCTATGCCTCTCGGATTTTTCCTGTTACCCAAAAAAGCTAGCATAAGATAGAGAAAAGTGATTGAAAACACATTATCAGTTATATATATATATAGAGAGAGAGATAGATAGATAGATAGATAGATATATTCAAAAGTGTTGCTACCAGGTTGAAGAATCTTCATTTGGACAAGGAAAGCAAGGACTTAAAATGTATAAATATTCATCTTGATTTAATACTTATTAACTCCGTGACACATTTAGAACAATTAATATGAGACACAAAATGTGAGTAAAATAAAAACTTGATTAAAACTTAAGTATGATACTACAATTTAAGACGGCGAACATTAAGGAAGTGAAGTTTTTTTTAAAATTCTTTTATAGAAAGGAGTAAAAAAAAATATATATATATTATATATATATATATATATATATATATATATATATATATATATATATATATATATATATATATATATATTGTATAAAATTTTGTTGGTAAAAATAAAAATGTTGGAAAGAAACAAAGCTGAAATGTACACAAAACTAAACTTTGTAGATCCGACTTCAGAAAGAAGTTAAGTCAGGGAAGTGAAGGACTTCGAAGTAAAATTGGGTTAGTTGTTATTGTTAGATGCTAGACAAGGGGGCAATAGAGAAGTCATAATTAAGAGAAGGGGAACGAGTTTTAATGTGAAGGGCCTCACGAATTCTCAAACTAAATTCATTGCTGTGGCGACCAATTTGTTTCAAAGCCATTAATTTTGATATCAGCTTTGCAATTGATTATGATTAAGAAGATTGCCAGTCCAGAGACTAATGCCAATGTATGAGGAAAACCCGCCTCCTCTCTTGAAAGGAATCGTGTTGTCTATATAACTTCTTTGGAGAGACCGAGGACAAGTAAATTCATACACAACCCGATGGCACATCTCAAGGGAAGGCTTATCCGTCTGACTAAAGTAATTGCTAGTTTCAAATTTATTTCCAAATACGAATTTAAAATTTATGTGACCAAAATTGGGTTTTAATAATTTAGAAAACTTTCTTCGGAACTCACTCATGGTTGGTCTATTCGTCACTCATGGTTGGTCTATTCGCATTCAATTTGAAGCGAATGTTGCACATGGAAAGGGCGGAGAAATGGTTGCTTAAAATGACGAGATAAAAAAATAGAAAATTATCACCCCTCCCCCTCTTACTCACTTACTCAAAGATATAATTGAGAATTGAGTCCTCTGGAGGCTCTGCTTGATATGGCTGAGCAATCACATCAAGATTGTCACTTTCCTTCTCGTCTAACCTCAATGATTGTTTTTGAAACACTCAAACCAACACATTTTCTACCCCCTCCACACCGAATAGTGTGCCCCCTTTTTTCCTCTCCAATATGAGTCATTCATTGATACGTCAGCGGGGAGGGCTGGGATAGGACGGGGGGGGGGGAGGAGCAACGGATCAAATGCTAAAATATTCGACTGGAAAATCAAGATGCCGATTCCGTGGCCTTCCTAGATTGTTCATCAATATCTCGGGCAGAGAACAAATTTTCCCTTTTCATATATGCCTTATTTTTAGTATTTCTGATAAAAGAGAAAATCTCGGAATCATAGTTTTTATTTATTTACTTTACATTTTTACAACATTAAAAGAGACACTCATAAAGAAACGCACACAACCCAGTGCCAGAATGGTAAAGATAAAACGGAAAATGACCAAAACAAACTTGTTTAACCGCAAGAACCCCCTCATCATTTCAATTTTGTTTCTTCTTCTTCTTCTATTATTATTATTCTTATCATTATTATTATTATTATTATTAATCTATCAGACTTTTTCCCCATGGAGGGAACTCTTCTTCGTTCAATTGCACATCTTATTAAATCTCAGTTGATCATCTTATATACATACATACTTATGGAATTTTTAAATGTTACTTTTTCCTTGTAGTGAATATTATTACTATCAGGTGGCCGAAAAAGTTAACGCGTTTTATTGTACCCTTTCAGTTAATACTTGTAAGTGCATTAAACATTTCAAGTGGCAACGATTGGTAATCGTTTACTGCAATTTTAAACCTACGAAGATCGTTCTCTATCAGATAACTTCAACAAGAAGGGCTTGAGAGGAGAAACAATTTTAAACAAGATGATAAATTTTGATGTGAGAACGTCCGAGTTTTAATACTGGAATCAAAGAAGCACAAAGGAGCCGCAGAGCTCAAGTGCCTGGTGTGGAGGAACTTAGAGTCCGCATTAACCAAAAGGGCGGTAGAAGATTTTCAAATGGAAATTGAAGAACCTTTTGCAAAACGGCAGCAAAGAATTAAAAAGAATCGATTTTATTATTAAATTAAATCTATTCCCAAAGTGTCAGATTATATTAAAAGTTAACACGATGAATCAAACTGTCTGCTCCACTCCTAACGCCATGTTAGAAAAACATACTCGTCCTTCACACACGCCAATTTTTTAATTTTATATATTTTTTTTATATTTTCCTTTCTATTTTTGTCTGCATGTTCAACCCTCATATCTTCCCTCGGCGAGGAGCAGGAGTTTCTTTTAAATAATTTGTAAATCACTCTCTGTCATTGTCTTTACGAGTTCTACGTCTTTCATAGTTATAATTTTTCATATTTTGGTTGAATGCCATTTGTAATCATTTTGTGACCAATGAACATCATTTTTCGCTATCTCATGGTTCCATTTGACCGAGTGCAAATGGAATCCATTTGATGCTTACGGTGGGCGGCTACCATTACGGCATAACGCTTGCTCCAAGGATGTAAATTTGATTCACTGCGGACAATTTGCGAAGTGAACGAATCCTATTCTGGGTTAAAGCATTTGCGCGGAGGATTTCTCAGATTCGTCTATTCTTGAGGTTTTAGAGCTCTACTTGGACTAGATAGTCCTCCAGCAAAATACGTTGACTCTTTTACAGCTTTTGGCGTCACCAAATATGATGGCCATCTGAACAGAGTAGTCGCAAGGTGGTAAATACGTGTTGGGAGATCGACTCTGGCTGCTTTCACATTATTTTTGAATGGATTAATTAAGGCACAGGAAATGATCTTCTAATCATAAATATTTTCAAAATAGAGCTAAAAATTAGTCTAATACAACTTCACTCGTAGGAAAGATCAAGAGGATAGAAAAGGCAGAAAAAATTTCACAATGGAAATGGCAAAGTATATTGATAAGTGAGTAAAACAATAATGATATAGCAAATTTTACCCCAAATGTTGGAACACTTTTTAAAACTTGTAGGAATAAGTTAGTAGAAAGAAAACAAGAATCTTCATATAATAACTCGAACCTTATTAGGCGTAATAAATGAACCGTTTCCATGGTTACCTCTCTCACCTGTTTCGTACTAATCCATAACACTATCTTTTAACTTTGAGGAAATTTCGGGATATCCCCTAGGATTTTTTTTTCAAATTTGAGAATGACCATGTTTGTTACTTATTCAAATTTTTAAATAAAATGAACCTTTTGGAAAATAAATATGATTATCGAATGTTTTGTATTTGTTTTAACAAAAAGCTTAATCGGTGAAATATATTCAAATTAATGCTGTTTTTGTGTGTTTTTCCGTATATTTGAAGGTCTCATCGGAGTTCCTTCTAAAATATATTTTTCATTTTAAATCTTTACCTCGAAGAAATAACTCGTGGCCCCCAAAACCCAGTAAACCGAAATGCAATTATTAGAGCAAATTTAGATCGCAAATACAGCCCTGTTTTGTTTGTTTTTTTTCAAAATAATTTGCATACACATTTTGTTTCTTCTCTTTAAGCCTAGAAAATAAGCATGGAATTAAAAAGTACCAATGGTATTCCAAAAGTCTTGTCACACTCGTTACAACGCTATCAACAAACGCCTCAATAATAGTTTAGGTCTAAAAGAAATGAAATGTTTTCCCGATCATATTCAGAACACTATACTTTAAATTGAGAAAAAAGTCCCGTAAGAGAGGGAAACTCTTGCAGAAACAAACCAAAATAGAGAAAGAAACAGCAGAAACACAGACCAACTAAATCCCGAGGAGGCAGTCAAGGCAAGTCCGACAAGGGGAATGAAGTTAGTGAATACAAGGCAACTTGATCCTCCCAAATGAACGCAATGAATTACGGAGGATTGAGGAAGCTTACGTAAATATAGGAAACTGAGCATAATGTGCACATTTATCTGCAAATAGAGGAGTGTTAAGAGTTGTAGTGTGCAGATGTCTCTTAAGAGTTGTAGTGTGTAGATGTCTTTTAAGAGTTGTAGTGTGCAGATGTCTTTTAAGAGTTGTAGTGTGCAATTGTCTTTTAAGAGTTGTAGTGTGCAGATGTCTTTTAAGAGTTGTAGTGTGCAGATGTCTTTTAAGAGTTGTAGTGTGTAGATGTCTTTTAAGAGTTGTAGTGTGCAGATGTCTTTTAAGAGTTGAAGTGTGTAGTATTATTGGTATATATAAACCTACCTCACAATTATTTTATACTATTTAAATCAGGTGTTCTAAAGTAGTGCCTCAGTACCCCCAGGGGGTATCGAAACTGGTTTTTGGAGGTACCCTAAAAGGTATCCTAGGCAGGGTTTGTCCTAGAATTGAGGCTTTGGTTGGTTCGAAAACAGAGGAGCACAAGGCTCATGCAGATCAGGGTCGAAACAAGTCTTGCTGAATGAGTACAAATAGTGTTGTAGCAATAATGTAATGTGGAAAAATGAAAAATAATGTAATGTGTACAATAATGGATGTGTACTGTTTTATTCATTTATTTACTGAAAAAAAGACAAGAGAATTCAGCTGTTTCCTCACAGCCGTCCTGATTTCTCTTTTTTACAGGGAATTAAAAGTTAAAAATTGGGAGTAGTAAGCTAATATTGGTGAAGGGGTATCAGGCTGACATGGAGTTGAACTTTGGGGTATGCGGTTGACTTAGAGTTGAATTTGAGGGTATCAGCTTGACTTAAAGTTGAATTTGAGGGTATCGAGTTGACATGGAGCTGAACTTTGGGGTATCAGGTTGACTTAGAGTTGAACTTGAGGGTATCATGTTGACTTAAAGTTGAATTTTAGGGTATCAGTTTCACATAGAGTTGAATTTGAGGATATCGGATTAACATGAAGTTGAACTTTGGGGTATCAGGTTGGCCTGGAGAGTATCGGGTTGACTTGGAGTTAAATTTAAGGGTATCGGGTTGAATTTGAGTTGAACTTTGGGGTATCGGGGCTGAAAAACTTTAAGAACCACTGATTTAAATCCTGTACACACTTATGTAAATCCTTATGTAAAGTTTTAACTGATAAGGATGAGTGTTTGGCTAGGTGGGACCGATCACTGGCATCGTTGTCTCATTTTCCGATCTGCCTTTAAAGGCTCGCTGAGGAAATGTTCTCAATGGGATTTTTATTAATGACACTTCACCCTTTAGCAAATGTTCTTTGCCTCTATTTTATTTTACCCTCTTTTGTTTTGGTCGCATAAACCTGCGCCCGGTGGGGTGGGGAGCCTCTTCTAGTGGTGCTTTGTACCTCCGCTCCTTTATCGAGCATTATAGCTTATTTATCTCCGCTGATCAGTTCTAGTGGTGCTTTGTACCTTCGCTCCTTTATCAAGCATTGTAGCTTATTTATCTTCGCTGATCAGTTCTAGTGGTACCACGTATTCATGCAGTTTAGGGACCAAGTACTGTATAGCGCACTCTTGGTCAGAGTGGATGAAGGATTCTTACTGAGACAAAAGTATTAACGATATGTTTTAAGCAACATTTACATGTTTGAGCATCCTGTGGCCTCTCTATAGGATGAACTACATGGTTTCGCTATTCTAATATCAGATCAAGACTCCAGAATCATTTCTAAACTAAACCACTTCAGATTAGGTCCGTTCATTTGATAATCCGGTTTTGATTTGCAACTTTAAAAAATTTATTTACCCTTTTAATCACTATCATTTTTACACGCTGAAACGAAACAGTCCTCTATTCTAAGCATATTCTACCATATTCAAGAAGTTTAGACTTCAATAACAAATGTTGATGTTGAATAATATACTGTATTGTGGTCATTGTAGGCTGTAACAATTTTGTCAAAATGTTCTAATGGATTAGACAGGAATATTTTGGCAGAAATCTTGAACTGTAGAATATCAAGGGTTCTCAGATAAATTCCAAGGTTAGCCCTTCCTGAAAATAACTACAGAAATAACCTTAAATTATGAAAAGAATTCTATGTTTTATATCCAACCACACCAGTGTTGATAAATCTAAACGTGCATTGCAATATAATACCTATATAATAAGCTTCAGCTCAGTTTCTATATCGGACATTTTACTTTTAATTCTTTATATTTTGCTGATGGTTAGTAAAATGGAGTACTAATGAAAGCTACGTCAAAGCCACTGACACACTTTTATCTCCAGAATACAGACACTTTTTGTTTTTCATCCTGAGCTACTGGTACGCACTTGACTACACGTGTACCAAAGAGTCAGGCAGTTTATGTTAACAAAGGAATTCAAGTGATCGTTCTGTCCACTCAAGGCTAGTTGCATTGGTTAATACCAGTCAATCATAACCTCGAAAAAGCACAAAAGTTTTTGTTCACAGGCCATCTGCTGATTTTGATGCATAAAATGTGTTGAAAGGAAAGTGAGAGAGGAATAAAAAACACCCATATTTATGCACATGCTTCATAAAGTTATTTATCTAAGCACTCTAAACAACGTTTCGCAGAAACTGCTTCCAGGCAGCCGTTATTTTATAAAAGAAGAATTTGCCCGCAATGTTAGACCGAAAACGTATATTATTTGGTTTAAATCTTTTTAATATGGTTGAACTCTTCCTCGAAAACACAGAAAGAAGGTCTGGAGTTTGTTTAATGAAAGCATTGAGAATTTTATATAATTTAATGTTACCAAGAGACCCACCAAGATTCCCCAAATAAAGATGACTTTAAAGTCCTTTCCATGTTTAGGCTCTGTCCTTGGTTTTTAACTAATTTTGTGGCTCGTTCTGAATTTATTGTTTAAGAAATAAGGGAAACACTAGTCTCAAGATATACATGCTTCAGTTGTAAGTGAACAAATGATTCATAGAACGGAAGAAGAGGTCCTTAGATTTATAATCAAAGTTGTGAGCGATTAGATCAAGGTTTTATGTCATCAACACCATACGTATAAAACAAGACCATCAGAAATGACATCCCAGATCTTTGCAGCCTAATTGGCGTTATGTATAACTTTGTATTCGTAACATTAAGTGTTAGTTTTAATTTAACAGACCTCTCAGCATAAAAGGTGTAAACAAAGCTTTCAGTTTGTCATTCACTGTAGCTGTATGTGTTCTTTCTAACATTGCTTCAACTTCTATTCACATCAACCGAGAAAACAAGTGTTATGGTTTCTTTTTATGATTAGAATTATTATTACAGTCAGAAGAAAAGGTAGTGGGAAAATTGACAAAAAATGTGTAATAATTTTAAAAATCCTGTTGCGAGTTTTCATTATGTAATCAAATTATCGCTTTTTGTCCAGTTATTAGGCCATCCGCAAATCCAGTAATTCTACATAATTAAACACCCTCAATTTCTTTTTTTCAAATAAAATAACTAGGAAAGAACATAACACTGAACCTTTGAGGAAAACACTGGAGAGGGTAGCATATTCAGCGTTCTCTCCTTCCAAATCTATTCTTTGATTACTTTCGCTTAACTAAAATTCTTCCACACGGTACTTAATCAAATGTCTTTTTAAATTTCCACAATTTTGTGATCTTAAATTCATTCTTGTCCAGATCTTTTATTTTTATTGATACATTGGACATCGGGAACAACTCCGATGTTTATTTTGGTTTGAATTCCAACGGTCTGTAAGGTGCGCTAAGTCCACTTCACGACGAGTTCTTCTAAATTGAGTTTCCTTGAAATCCTTTGCATAAGCCATTACTCTTATTTTATAAAATCTCGAAAGAAACAACTATTCCAAATATTTGATGCGGCGGTTTATTCGCGATAGATCTCACATTTGTCATTTTGTAATGCTCTCATTCTCTCTCGCGGTGGTTTTCTGCTGCTAACGTATGCAAAAAGCTTTTCAGGATTGGTAGAAATATTTAATTCAAATTGACGCTTGGCACAGTCCATTTGTTCGCTACAACGTGCCTCGAGATAAGAGTGTCTTATCACTGTGTCAATCCAAGGCCGATTGTCTCTCCCGTTTGCTGTTTGAAAACGGTGACAGCAGAAATTGATATATATGTGCAAATATCGACAAGCAAGCATCACAAAGACTCATGCAACTAGAACATGCTTATTAATATGTTACTTCTTAAGCAAATAGCTCTTAGGATAAAGATAAATGTACAGTTGCCACAATTATTTTTGTCACAGTTTACGCTGACGTTCGTTCAGAGAGTGACAATTTAATATAATATAATTTGATAAAAAATAGAAGGTTTGAGATGTATTTAGTTATACATATACTAGATAGGACTTTACCATTAAAATAAATTAAATTTAGCTTAATATTCTACGTTATTGCCGTATTTTATGCATTACTGTAGAAACTATTTGAAAGAGGGTTTTGTTTAAAAACAAAGGGGTACCCAATTTCCGAAGGGTGGCCTTTTCCATAGCTTATTTGGCTTTATTTATTTATATGTATATTTAATTTATATTCATGGATATCACAAAACTATCTGCATTAATAACTGTTATTTATTCTTTTTATCGCTATAATTAATTTGTCAATCAAACGCGTGAGAAAAAATATTACTACTTGGCACCACATAATAGCAAAACCTAGCAGCACTATGTAAGTCTATCTGTGGACTTATGAAACATATATAAATAATTACATAGTAGTTAACTTATTTTTGTCCGAAACATTTTGTAAAATGTGGCAAGACGATTTTGTGCGTGTCCATATCTAAGAAAATGAAACACAGCTGTTCCGTAAAACATCATTCGGGAAAACTAGTTTGTAAAATGACTCGCTTCCATCCTCAGTTGAAAAACAAGGATAGAAAAGTCAGCCCCACCCCGTTTTGCCTTTGTTATCATTGTTCTTGGAGTGAAGATTGAAGATGGATTTTATACTTAGAAACCTTTACTAAATGAAAGCTAGAAATAATTTAAAAAGGTAATGTTACTACTACATGATTAAGCCTGATGATTGTTACCTACTCTTAGATTGAGGCAAAGATGGAGGTAAAGCTAAAAAGGAAAGAGGAGGAGGAAGAAGTAAGGAAGAGGAAAATTCATCAGATACTCGACAAAAGAACTTCCCTACTTCAAACTAGTCACCATTCAATCTCATTTTTGGTGTGCCATTTGCAGATATGAAATATAATGTCAACATGATGTCAGGACAGACACCGAGAGCTTAGGTCAAAAGAGAGACCCATATTGTAAAGCAAAAAAATGCTGGTCTATTCCCACAACATAGACAGTTTCTTTGGTCCAAATGGAGAAATGTCCGAACTTGACAATCAGGTGATTAGTAAGATGCAGATTAATACATATCTTCAAAGTATAAAGTAATATGCTACCTTAGTTGTAAACTCATTAATTAGATTGCTTATATTTTACAGACTAGAAAGGCAAGACGTGAAAATGGCAGTCACCATGGTTAATCATAATATTCCATTGTCCTTTGCTGACCACATTTGTCCTTTTTTCAAAGAGCGCTTCCCTGACCTTAAAGGTGGTATCCCTCTGCAAGGACAAACGCAACCGCGATCATCAACGGGACGGTCAGTCCATATTTGCTGAATGAGCTTGTTCAGAACATGAACAACAAACTATTCAGTCGGTCTAAAGATGGCTCCAATGGCACAGGCAACATTTTATTCATTAACTCAGTATGTTTGCATGGACTGAGGCATGATTTCAATCCAACATGACATTGCCATAAAAAATGCGAAGTCATGATTTGAAGTCTAAATAATGTGCATTCTATATCTAATATATATTGACCTATAATTTGACCAATATTGCCTATGCATTTTCTATTAGGACTTGCTTGCAAAATCTTACTTAATATGCGAATGTTGACTAAAATAATTTTAATTCAGATCTGAATCATTCATACACACTATGATGTCTTCTGTAGGAAAGAAGATGAATATTATAACGATAAAGACACTGATTGGGCGATTGCACTGCTCCTAGGCTCTTTAATGTGGGAGTAACCACAAGGCATGACTATTTCACTGAAATAAAATCACAATAGTTGTGAAAGTTGCCGTTGCGTACCGATAAAGCTAACGGTATGGCTAACAATAAAAGAAAAGACAAACCACACTAGGACACAGAAGAGGAAAATGAAGAGTGTCGAAAGTATAAGAAAGAAGTAAAAGAAAACCAAAGAGGGCTACTCTGTGAAGAATGCAAAATATGGTTCCACAACGGCTGCATGAACATATCAAATGAGGAATATGAAGCACTGGAGAAACTAAAAAAGAAGGTACACTGGTTCTGTCCAACCTGTGAAGGTCAATACAAAAACATAAAAAGGGATAATAAGAAGCTAAGAGATGAAAAAACAGAATGGAAGAACCAGCAAGATCTCATGATGGCAAGGATTGAGGCATTAGAGAAACAAGTAAAGAACTAACAAATGGAGAGGGGCTGGTATCTAACATAAGTAAAATAGTAATTGAAGAAATGAAAGAGAATGAAGAAAGGGTAAGAAAGGAGAAAAATCTCTGATATTTAATCTACCTGAACCAATGACTAATGATAGATAAGAGCACACGAACATGGAAAGGGCAGTAGGCCTAGACATATTGGATAATGAAATTAAAATACCAGACATAATGGTAGAAGAAACAGAAAAACTAGGGAGGCCTAAAAGAGAGGGGGAAAATGAACCGGTAAGGCCTAGACCATTACTAGTCAAACTAAAAACAGCCCCACAAATATTAAAATGGGCAAAAAACATAAAGAATACTGGGAATGAAAAATACAAAAGAATGAGTAAAGTACCAGACCAAACCATGAAGCAAAGGGAAGCAGACAAAAAACTTAGGTAAGAATTAAAACAAAAATGAGATGCAGGAGAAATAAGCTGCTACATGAGAAAAGGTAAACTGTACAGACAAAACAAACAGGTTTTTTAAGGAACAATGGAATAAAACAAAAGCAGGAAATATTAAAAATGGAGGAGAAAGCAAAATAAAGCTAATAAATATTCAAGGATTAACAGACACAAAGGTTTTGGAAATAGAAAAAATCATAGATAAGAATACAATAATGTGCATAACTGAAAGGCAAATGGAATATGACAAGATAAATATAAATACAGACTTGAAATATAAACATGGGATGAGAGACCTGAAAGACAAAAAGGGAGGAGGATTAACAATAATACACCAAAAGAACACCTGCGAATCAGAACAAGAAACTTCAAAACATGACGACATTCTACAAGGGAGGAGGATTGACAATAATACACCAAAAGAACACCTGCGAATCAGAACAAGAAACTTCAAAACACGACGACATTCTACAAGGGAGGAGGATTAACAATAATACACCAAAAGAACACCTGCGAATCAGAACAAGAAACTTCAAAACATGACGACATTCTACAAGGGAGGAGGATTGACAATAATACACCAAAAGAACACCTGCGAATCAGAACAAGAAACTTCAAAACATGACGACATTCTACAAGGGAGGAGGATTGACAATAATACACCAAAAAAACACCTGCGAATCAGAACAAGAAACTTCAAAACACGACGACATTCTACAAGGGAGGAGGATTAACAATAATACACCAAAAGAACACCTGCAAATCAGAACAAGAAACTTCAAAGCACGACGACATTCTACAAGGGAGGAGGATTAACAATAATACACCAAAAGAACACCTGCGAATCAGAACAAGAAACTTCAAAGCACGACGACATTCTACAAGGGAGGAGGATTGACAATAACACACCAAAAGAACACCTGCGAATCAGAACAAGAAACTTCAAAGCACGACGACATTCTACAAGGGAGGAGGATTAACAATAATACACCAAAAGAACACCTGCGAATCAGAACAAGAAACTTCAAAGCACGACGACATTCTACAAGGGAGGAGGATTGACAATAATACACCAAAAGAACACCTGCGAATCAGAACAAGAAACTTCAAAGCACGACGACATTCTACAAGGGAGGAGGATTGACAATAATACACCAAAAGAACACCTGCGAATCAGAACAAGAAACTTCAAAACACGACGACATTCTACAAGGGAGGAGGATTAACAATAATACACCAAAAGAACACCTGCGAATCAGAACAAGAAACTTCAAAGCACGACGACATTCTACAAGGGAGGAGGATTGACAATAATACACCAAAAGAACACCTGCGAATCAGAACAAGAAACTTCAAAGCACGACGACATTCTACAAGGGAGGAGGATTGACAATAACACACCAAAAGAACACCTGCGAATCAGAACAAGAAACTTCAAAGCACGACGACATTCTACAAGGGAGGAGGATTGACAATAACACACCAAAAGAACACCTGCGAATCAGAACAAGAAACTTCAAAGCACGACGACATTCTACAAGGGAGGAGGATTGACAATAATACACCAAAAGAACACCTGCGAATCAGAACAAGAAACTTCAAAGCACGACGACATTCTACAAGGGAGGAGGATTGACAATAATACACCAAAAGAACACCTGAGAATCAGAACAAGAAACTTCAAAGCACGACGACATTCTACAAGGGAGGAGGATTAACAATAATACACCAAAAGAACACCTGCGAATCAGAACAAGAAACTTCAAAACACGATGACATTCTACAAGGGAGGAGGATTGACAATAATACACCAAAAGAACCCCTGCGAATCAGAACAAGAAACTTAAAAACACGACGACATTCTACTAGGGAGGAGGACTGACAATAACACACCAAAAGAACACCTGCGAATCAGAACAAGAAACTTCAAAACATGACGACATTCTACAAGGGAGGAGGATTGACAATAATACACCAAAAGAACACCTGCGAATCAGAACAAGAAACTTCAAAACACGACGACATTCTACAAGGGAGGAGGATTAACAATAATACACCAAAAGAACACCTGCGAATCAGAACAAGAAACTTCAAAGCACGACGACATTCTACAAGGGAGAAGGATTAACAATAATACACCAAAAGAACACCTGCGAATCAGAACAAGAAACTTCAAAGCACGACGACATTCTACAAGGGAGGAGGATTAACAATAATACACCAAAAGAACACCTGCGAATCAGAACAAGAAACTTCAAAACACGACGACATTCTACAAGGGAGGAGGATTAACAATAATACACCAAAAGAACACCTGCGAATCAGAACAAGAAACTTCAAAGCACGACGACATTCTACAAGGGAGGAGGATTGACAATAATACACCAAAAGAACACCTGCGAATCAGAACAAGAAACTTCAAAGCACGACGACATTCTACAAGGGAGGAGGATTGACAATAATACACCAAAAGAACACCTGCGAATCAGAACAAGAAACTTCAAAGCACGACGACATTCTACAAGGGAGGAGGATTAACAATAATACACCAAAAGAACACCTGCGAATCAGAACAAGAAACTTCAAAGCACGACGACATTCTACAAGGGAGGAGGATTGACAATAATACACCAAAAGAACACCTGCGAATCAGAACAAGAAACTTCAAAACACGATGACATTCTACAAGGGAGGAGGATTAACAATAATACACCAAAAGAACACCTGCGAATCAGAACAAGAAACTTCAAAGCACGACGACATTCTACAAGGGAGGAGGATTAACAATAATACACCAAAAGAACACCTGCGAATCAGAACAAGAAACTTCAAAGCACGACGACATTCTACAAGGGAGGAGGATTGACAATAATACACCAAAAGAACACCTGCGAATCAGAACAAGAAACTTCAAAGCACGACGACATTCTACAAGGGAGGAGGATTGACAATAATACACCAAAAGAACACCTGCGAATCAGAACAAGAAACTTCAAAGCACGACGACATTCTACAAGGGAGGAGGATTGACAATAATACACCAAAAGAACACCTGCGAATCAGAACAAGAAACTTCAAAGCACGACGACATTCTACAAGGGAGGAGGATTGACAATAATACACCAAAAGAACACCTGCGAATCAGAACAAGAAACTTCAAAGCACGACGACATTCTACAAGGGAGGAGGATTGACAATAATACACCAAAAGAACACCTGCGAATCAGAACAAGAAACTTCAAAACACGATGACATTCTACAAGGGAGGAGGATTAAAAATAATACACCAAAAGAACACCTGCGAATCAGAACAAGAAACTTCAAAGCACGACGACATTCTACAAGGGAGGAGGATTGACAATAATACACCAAAATAACACCTGCGAATCAGAACAAGAAACTTCAAAGCACGACGACATTCTACAAGGGAGGAGGATTGACAATAATACACCAAAAAAACACCTGCGAATCAGAACAAGAAACTTCAAAACACGATGACATTCTACAAGGGAGGAAGATTAACAATAATACACCAAAAGAACACCTGCGAATCAGAACAAGAAACTTCAAAGCACGACGACATTCTACAAGGGAGGAGGATTGACAATAATACACCAAAAGAACACCTGCGAATCAGAACAAGAAACTTCAAAGCACGACGACATTCTACAAGGGAGGAGGATTAACAATAATACACCAAAAGAACACCTGCGAATCAGAACAAGAAACTTCAAAACACGATGACATTTTACAAGGGAGGAGGATTAACAATAATACACCAAAAGAACACCTGCGAATCAGAACAAGAAACTTCAAAGCACGACGACATTCTACAAGGGAGGAGGATTGACAATAATACACCAAAAGAACACCTGCGAATCAGAACAAGAAACTTCAAAGCACGACGACATTCTACAAGGGAGGAGGATTGACAATAATACACCAAAAGAACACCTGCGAATCAGAACAAGAAACTTCAAAGCACGACGACATTCTACAAGGGAGGAGGATTGACAATAATACACCAAAAGAACACCTGCGAATCAGAACAAGAAACTTCAAAGCACGACGACATTCTACAAGGGAGGAGGATTAACAATAATACACCAAAAGAACACCTGCGAATCAGAACAAGAAACTTCAAAGCACGACGACATTCTACAAGGGAGGAGGATTAACAATAATACACCAAAAGAACACCTGCGAATCAGAACAAGAAACTTCAAAGCACGACGACATTCTACAAGGGAGGAGGATTGACAATAATACACCAAAAGAACACCTGCGAATCAGAACAAGAAACTTCAAAACACGACGACATTCTACAAGGGAGGAAGATTAACAATAATACACCAAAAGAACACCTGCGAATCAGAACAAGAAACTTCAAAGCACGACGACATTCTACAAGGGAGGAGGATTGACAATAATACACCAAAAGAACACCTGCGAATCAGAACAAGAAACTTCAAAGCACGACGACATTCTACAAGGGAGGAGGATTAACAATAATACACCAAAAGAACACCTGCGAATCAGAACAAGAAACTTCAAAGCACGACGACATTCTACAAGGGAGGAGGATTGACAATAATACACCAAAAGAACACCTGCGAATCAGAACAAGAAACTTCAAAGCACGACGACATTCTACAAGGGAGGAGGATTAACAATAATACACCAAAAAGAACACCTGCGAATCAGAACAAGAAACTTCAAAACACGATGACATTCTACAAGGGAGGAGCATTAACAATAATACACCAAAAGAACACCTGCGAATCAGAACAAGAAACTTCAAAACACGATGACATTCTACAAGGGAGGAGGATTAACAATAATACACCAAAAGAACACCTGCGAATCAGAACAAGAAACTTCAAAACACGATGACATTCTACAAGGGAGGAGGATTGACAATAATACACCAAAAGAACACCTGCGAATCAGAACAAGAAACTTCAAAACACGTCGACATTCTACTAGGGAGGAGGACTGACAATAACACCCTAAAAGAACACCTGCGAATCAGAACAAGAAACTTCAAAACATGACGACATTTTACAAGGTAGGAGGATTGACAATAATACACCAAAAGAACACCTGCGAATCAGAACAAGAAACTTCAAAACACGACGACATTCTACTAGGGAGGAGGACTGACAATAATACACCAAAAGAACACCTGCGAATCAGAACAAGAAACTTCAAAGCACGACGACATTCTACAACTGAAATGCACAATAGGAAACTTAAGATATAAAATTACTTTAGTATACATGCCAACTGGGAGTATGATGGCGAATATCCAAAGAAGGAAAAAGATAAATAAAGAAATAGAGAATATACTTGAAGACAATATAAATGAACCAGTGATACTGTTAGGAGACTTTAACGGACATCTATGATTCCTAGGCAACCAAGAAGAAGATGAGGCAGGAAGTTTGGTGATTAAATGGATGGCAGACTATAACCTCATAGACAAAAAATGTTCAGAGGTAACAACATGGGAGAGAAATAATCAAAAGAGTACAATAGACTTTGTAATAGTAAATAATAAGATGTATGATAAATTTATAAAAATGGAAATAGATGAAAATAAGGAAATATATGACCTATCAGATCATAATTTAATAGAAATGGGGTTCACCATATGAAGGACGACAAATTTTACAAAACACTGGACCCAGAAAACGTATTACAAAACAGATGATGAATCACTAAATGAGTTTTGAAAAGAGGTGGAAAAAGAAATAAACTATGAAGTATCAGATATTATATCACTGGAAAAGATTAGAAAAAGGAAAGAAGACAAGATACTCAAAAAAACATACCGAAAAAAAGCCGAGAGTAATACAAAAATCCAAGAACCTCCCTATATCAATCAAATGATAAGCATAGAAATAAAGGAAAGAAGAAGACTCAATAGAAAGAAGAGGAAGACTACAGAGAGAAAGAGAGACTAAATAATTCATATAACATACAAAAACACAAATTCCCAAAACTAGTAAAAGAGGAAAAACTAAAACATGAGAAGAAGCTAACCAAGGAAATACAAGAAAATCCACAGAGAGGAGAACTATGGAAATATATACACACACTGAAAGGAAAAACCCAACAAGAGGAAAATCAGATAACCCTATATGACGAAAATGAGCAACCATTAAATACCAAAAATGCAGAAATAACGCTAGAAACCTACTGGACTCAAATGTACCAGAAACACCACAACAACATTAGCCCATACGTAACACACAAGAAAGAGAACAGTATGATACCAGATTAAAGAAGAATAAAAGAACGAGGTATAGAAAGGAATATGGGAACACCTGGATCTAGCTATGCCAATTATAAAAGAGTTACTACCGATGACAGACGGAAAAATTGAAAAACAAGAAGTGATGGAACAACTAAAAATAATGAAGAATAGGGAAGCAGCTGGACCAGACACAATAAAACCTGATTTTTTCAAAAAAATTGAAAAAGAGTGAAATTTGAATCACAAAGATAACAGAATGCTATAATAAAATCTTAGAAGAAAACCTTATCCCAGAAAGAGGAATAACATCAAATACACTGCTAATACCAAAGGTAACGAAGCCAACATATAAAGACATACGACCAATTGCACTAACATCGATTTCATACAAAATATTCATGGCCATCATGAAGGACAAAATAAAAAAAAACATTAGACTGAACAATGAAGACAAAGAACAGAAATCAGGATTCACTTCAGGATGAGAATAGAGGACAACCTCTTAATACTAAACCACTGCATAGAAACCAGTTACAAAGAAAAACCACCGCTAACAGTCACAGCCATTGATTTCTCAAAACAAGTACTAACTGGCATAGCCAAAATATACCAAGACGACAAAACAACAATAAAACTAAATGAGGAAATAGAAAAAGAAATCATCATAACTAGCTGCATACGACAGCATAAACAACATTATTCAAACTAATTACATATGAAATAATTGAAAAATTAAAAATGCAGATGGAGGATACAAAGATCAAAAGTTCAAATTTAACACAAGCGAATGATGGAGTACAGATATCCAGATCAATAGAGGAGGCGAGACAAAGAATACAAGAACTAAAGGAAATAAGCCAAGAATATGAACTGGACATAAATATAAATAAAAGTAAAGTTTTAATTTTCAACATGAAAGAAAAACCAACACATAGAAAACATAAAAGTAGTTAAAGTCATAAAGTACTTGGGAATAACCATAATGGACAAGAGAGATTGCTACAAGGAACACAGGAATAACATGATAAAGAAAGCCCAGAAACTAGCAAACTTAACATATAGAATAATATCGAGAAGCTGCAACAAACTATTGATTGGTAAGACCTATTGGAAAAGCGTTACACTCCCCAGCATCTGTATGGAACAAATATAATAAATATAAACAAAGCAGAAATAAAACAACTACAAACAATAGAAAACTCTTTATAAAGGACAAGGCTAAGAGCAACAAAAACAAGCCCTAATGGCATCAAAAATTATGAGAGGGAAAACTAAAATTTATAAAAAGTTTAATGGAAGGAAAAGCAAACCAATTATTAAGGGAAATATTACACATAAAAAGAGAAGGTAGAATAAACAAATGTATGATAGAATTCAAAGAATACCTAAAAGAACTAAATATAAATATAGAACCATTAGAACAAAACAAATGAAAAAGGAACAACTAGCAAATAGAATTTATGATTGGGATACAAAAAAAATGGAAAGAAGATTTGGAGAAGAAAACCAGTGTAAAAATATACAATAAATGGAGAACTACACTAGGACAAGGAAATGAAGTTTATGACAATACATCTGCATCAGAGACACTTTTCAGATGCAGAACGAACACATTAAAACTAAATGATAGAAAAATATTCGAAAACGGTGAGACAAAATGCCCATTACTCGTATGTGAGACTGAAAGAGAAGATTTAGAACACTTCATGCTAGACTGTAGTAAATATCAAGAAGAAAGACAGAGGGTGAAAGAACTACAACAGCCATACAAAGAAAACAAAGAAGAATTATTAGGAGAAATACTTTTCATGGAGGAAAATATAGAAAACAAAAAAAAAGGTAAGACATAAATTTTAGATTAAAAGAGCAAAGTTCATAAAACAGGCGACTTGATTTCTAAGATACTCGTATATAGGCAGATATTCTGCGCTAAATAAAAAAAATATATATTATCCCCTATTCAAGCGCTTGTAATACCTTGTTTGGAATATGCGATGCAATTCTGGTTTCTTTAGATGTAAAAAGACGTAATATTTGAACACATCCTACGTCGAGCAACCAAATGAATTCTGGAGCTTAGAAATAGAACTTACGAAGAAAGAAAACCATCTCAATTTACTTTCAGACAAAGATCGGCATTTGCGTGGTTAGCTTGTTTAACTATTAAAAATAATAAACGGGTTTATTAATGTAAATTATGAATCATTATTTGATCTAGATAACTGATTAGGAACTATGGATAACGATTCCAAACTAGTGAACAAAAGATTTAACACAACGAAGCACAAAATTCCTTTTCTTATAAAATACCACAAACTTAGACTGACTCGTCTAAGAATATTTATGAAAAGAATCGATCAACTTTACTTTAAAATATGACCTTAGGGAAATAAAAGTTATGAAGATAACTCTTTAGACATAATTCTCTCCTACACTTTTATTTATCTTTCGCATCTCATTTCCACCTCTTTCGTATTCTTTATTTAACTTCGAGTGGATCTTTGATTATTTAGTAATTCTGAAAAATGGGTTAATTTTGAAGTCGGGATATTTATTTCTACTGGGAAATTAACTGAGTGGGGTGCCATTACATTAATATACGCCCCCGCCCCCTCTCTCCTTACTCATGGAAACTTGAATTAGGCTGCGTATTCAAGGTGAGGTCTGTCGAGTAGTATATAAGCGAATATGGTGGGGGGAGAGAGGGAAGAGGTAGAGGGGGGAGGGAAAGAGTGAGAGGAAGAAGAGAGAGGGAGAGGGGGGAAGAGAGAGAGAAAGGAGGGTGATAGGGAGAGGGAGAGGGGGGCAGGGGGTATAGAGTTGGGGGATAGGGATGGGGGATGGGGGGAGAGAGAGCGCAGGGGTAGATGAGGAAGGGGAAGGGGGAAGGGAAAGAGGAGGAGAGAGAGAAGAGGGAGGGGAGAGAGTTGGGGGAGAGGATGAGAGAGGGAGAGAGAAGAGGAAATGGGCGCGGGGAGAGGGAGGGGGAAGAAGGAGGAGGGGGGCTAGAAGGATGGGGTGTAAAGAATGCAGTTTACTTGTCCACTTAAAAAAATATATATTAAAAAATCACAATCTAAATATATATATATATATATATATATAATTATATATATATATATATATATATATATATATATATATATATATATATATATATATATATTTCGCCATGGATTTGCATATTGCAAAAGCTGATAAATCCAACATGTGTGTAATAATGAATAAAACATTGTATTTAGAAAAAAATTCCACTTTGTTATCTGATACTACGACAGACCTACCATTAAGAAGCGATCCCTTAGTTGATGTAATTAAGAATTTTAATAGAGACATAAAAAATATTTATAAAAAAACACAAATCAATTATTGAGTCAGTTTCTTCTAGTGGTTCATCATTACCTTATTTGTATGGCCTAATAAAAACCCATAAACCAGGCAATCCCTAAGACCATCATCAGTGCAATTGGGTCAATCCGATATAAACTCTCAAAATATTTAGATAAATTTACTTTCTCGGATCTTCGGATCCATATCACCCTCAAATATAAAAAAAATCAGTTGACCTTTGCAATATGTTAGACACTATGAATGTAACATCAGACCTGAGATTAGTCAGTTTTGAGGTTACCTCATTCTTCACTAAAGTGACCGTTGATGCCTTATTGGTTTTCCTAGCTGGTATTCTAAACTCCTGTGATTTGCCTTTACCGTCCAATTTGAACATTCAACTCCTTTGTTTATGCATTAAAAAATGTAAATTTAGTTTCAATGGAAAGTTATACGAACAAGTGTTTGGTCATGGCTAAGGGTAATCCCTTATCTCCCTTATTGTCAAATATATATATGGAATATTTTGAAACTAGGCTGACTTCCACCGGTTTGCTCCACTCAAATTGTTTGATACAACTATGTAGACGATGTCCTAGGAATTCTAAAGGAAGATTTTAACCTCGATGGTTTTCTTTTATTTATTAATTGATTGGTTCCGTCAATTAAATTTAATTTAGAAACGAAGAAAATAGTAGCCTTGCTATGGAGGGATATGGCTTCACCTTTTTGAATGTATTTTATACATTCATTCATCACATGTATTATTTCTGTTTAATATTAATGGATTTTTCCATTATTTATTTTCAGGGCTGAGGCGAATAATCAGCTAGAACATCAACAAGACACTGGCTTTTGTTCCGCACTTCCAGAACTTTCTCATTGAGCTAAAAACAAAAGAAAAGGTTTGGAAGATATATTTATTATCTAAAAGACAGTATTCCAGTTCAACCAATCAAAAATGTTAGAACCAAATTACTCTGATTGGTAGAAGAAGCATCTGTGGTATCAAAACAAGGAATGAATACCACTGAGAGTAAGAAGTTTATCTCAATATTGGGTCAACGGTTTGATAGCAGGTAGCCAGTGTCCGAATCTCTTGGATTGCAAGTGTGAAAACAACATGAAAGTGCCACATTTGAGAGTATGGATTTCCTATTGACCAAAGAACTGGGCGTCACGTGAAAATTGGAGGAGTAGATGTAAAAATAAGTCAAATGATTAGAAAAAGAAAAATCAGAGAAGATCGAAATCAGGAAAGAAGAGTCACAAAAAGAGAAGAAGGAAGAGAAAACTACAATTTCAGACGAAGCTTTGGATGAAGAAACCTCATCTTCTGATATTTCTGATGATGAATGGAAGAAAGTCTTTGCGAGAGCAGCATACAACATCATGCCCAATACCAACAATTGCCATGGAAGCAAATTGGCATTCTGTGTCAAATGGAGCTGCTGCTGCTATTAGTAGTGCAGCCGTATTCGACTATGGTATTATAAATTCACAAGACCGCTCCCATATAATTGACCATCACAAAGTCCGGAGGGCTCGACAGAAGTTAAGGAGGAATTCCACCGAATCTGAATCTTTGGGAGATAGGAAAATTACTACTTTGTTTTTGATGGGAGGAGAGACACAAGACCACTAACTAAAAAAAAGAAAGGGAACAAAGGGTACGGGAAAAAAAATCATTACTTGCTTGTAGGAGAACCTGGTACTGTCTATTTAGGTCATCTAACTATTGACGAGTAGCAGGTGCAGGTATTGCAGACGGACTGATGAAATGGCATGTTGAAAATGATATTAAAGATGAGATAAAGGCAGTAGGCGCTTACGACATGGCAACTAATACTGGCTACATGAATGGAGGGCTAAATGATCTTCCTTTTGGGCACATGTGCAGGAAATATATTGGTCCAACAGAAAGTGGAAATCAATGGAAAGGTTAGATTTTTTATTTTTATTTTAGGAGCCCATCTGGCGATGGCCTCCTCGGGCAAGGGTCGACGAACTCGACATAGCCTAATACTAAGCTGTATTAAAAAAAAAACAGAACAAATAAAAAAATATGTAAATAACAAATAACCGATAAAAACGGAGAAAGGCTTAAAAAAATAACAAAAAAACAAAGAAAAAAGGCAAGAAGGAAACGCGCTCCAGCCTCGGGGGTAGGCCACCCCCCGGCTCAAAAACATGCGACCTAAAAAAAAGAGGCCAGCCTCTTCCAAAAAGTCGTATAGACCACAAGTCTGTGTGCATGAATCCGTTCGGAGTACAAGAACAAGTGGTAGCGACCCCTCTCGTCCCGGTACCGGAACATATAATGGGCGCGAAGGTCACAAAGACTTGGAGATTCAAAATGAAGGTGCCGAACAGTCGGATGGACAACACAGTCGTCGCAATAAGGAGCAGGCGAGCGCTCCATCAAATGGCGGTGCGTCCCGCGAGTGTGTCCAATTCGGAGACGACAGAAAGCAACCTGAAGCCCTTGTGGCATTGGGGGGTGGGTTCATGGGAACACTCACGGCACAATGGAACGTAACTTTGAAGTTCCTTCGACCGTATCCCTATTCTCTGACAAGCCGCCCGGAGGGCAGCCCGTAATCCTGCTATGTAGTTGGTGTGAGGAAGAGGGAAACGATTGTCCGGTCGCCCAGTCCTAGCTTACTCTTTGGCTCTCTCATCGGCGCGCTCATTCCCCGCAGTTCCTACATCTACAGGAACCCAGCACAATATAATCTCGCTTTCGAGGACTTTTCTGGAGAGGTTGGGCTCGCCATACGCGTCTTTTCCTCCCTCTGCCTCGAAACTTTAGGCGGAGGGGGGGGGGGCTTTTTTAGAGGATCCACCGCATTCGAGTAACTCAGCCTAGAACTCTGTGTAGACATAGGAGCCGAGCTCCTTTAGTGCTGGCCTCCTTTCGTGAGGCAGCTTTAGAAGCAACGAAAGATGGCCTCACGACCAACTTCAGGATTGTTGCCTCCTGTGAGTCTAACGACTCGGTGGAGCTGCGAAACCGTTTCGCCTTACGGGAAATGGTAACGCTAGGGAAAGGAGGGGGAGCCCTAGATTTAGCCGGGGATAGGCCTGAAACCCTCTGTGCTGCTAGATCTAGAAGGGGGCACCTAGGGTGATTAGAACCCGCACAAGGGTTCCAAATGGGCGTGAAAAGGACCGTGCTCGTAGTCCTGGATGGGCCAGGAGCAGAGGGTGTCTTTCTTAACGTTGAGAGATAGGACGCCCAAGGCAGCGCCGGCGCGAAGAACCCAAGTCCTTAGCTTCGTGAAATGAAAGATGATCCTGGGGGCATGAATGGTAAGCATTTCCTTCTCAAGGAGATACGCACCACATTGCTTCGAAAAAGTGGGGTGTGGGTCTTCGCAATTGACACACTTGGCTACACACGAGTTGTACTTATCATGTGCAGCCTTGGAGCAACTTAACAGACTTCGAGGAACCCTGACTCTACATGTCTACAGGAGCGATTTGTATGGCCGAAGCGGTAGCAGTAGTAGCACCTCCGCGGAAGTGGCACGAATGCTTTCATACGGTAGCGATACCAACCGGCACGCACCGACTTAGGGAGCTTGTCACAGTCAAACGTGATGAAGAGCCTAGGGTTGGGTCTCGAAGCATAAACTACTCTTTTCACGAACTTCATGGTAGAGTGCGGCCTCAAACTCACCGGCGTGCCATCAAGTGTCCGAAGGGCTTAATTATGGCCTCCTTGGAGGGATTCGATGCATTTCCCAGAAGGCTCCCGTCCGAGAAACGGGTCACGTCGGCTCTGTACCAATCATGCTAGCTAAAGCTCTCCTTTGATAGATCATGTTTGCCTTAGCCAACATGCTGCCATCAAAGGAGCGAATAACGAGGGAGCATTTGAAACCAGGAGGCTCGAAAACACCCGGTAACCTCTGAATGAGAGGCCCCAACGTAATCGAGACTTTGCTCTGCTTACTTTTTCTATTAGTCAAAGACTCTACACTCGGGAAAGCACCGGAGCCGGATGTGCCGATCTTGGCTCGGTTGCATACCGAAAAGACAAGCAGCCCCGTCCGTCCCCGTGGATCCCGCAGAGGGAGAAGAGCCCCGAGTCTGTTTTTTATGAGAGGAGGGCATGGAATGAACCCGCTTCTTCCCATCCGGCGGTAGGAGCTCCTAGGCCAGATGGACCGGCCTCAGCAAGATCCTTCTCTGAAATGGAGAAGGTCTTGGCTGTCACAGGGGAGGAGATCCCTTCTCTCCTTGTAAGGCCTCAGGGACCCGAGCCGTTTGAAGAGAAGCCTTCACAGCCGTGGACCTGGATTCTGTGCTTGGCACTGAGACTGTGTTAAACCCCTCGAAAGATTCTACCGGCTGGGGCTGGGTCAGCTCAAGGACCATTTACATCTCAGGGGGGACCTCCATGTGGCTATTTCCCCCAAACATCACAGGTCCCCTTCGATATACCTTTCATCCTATCCTGCGCCGGCGAACAGGCATTCGTCGGGGAAGAGAGGCGACCCATACAGTGACCCCCTGTAAGCTCGATATGACCGCCAGCAGGACTTTGGAGGGCACGGGCCCACTGCTCCTGTCATCCCTCGTCCCTAAGGAGGATCGCCTTTAGGGGCCCTTATTGGCTGCTGGCGTGCTTTCTTGGTAGTCCTTTGATGAAGTAAAGGGGGGACTGCAACTATAAAGAGGGAGTGGCCCAAAGGTCACTCCAAAGAAGGGGGTGAGGAAGAGTCGCCTGCACCCGTAGTCATTGGAGAGGAGTAAGCCTCCTTTCCGATAAAAGAAGTTTGGAGGGTCCCCTGAGAACTTACAGGGGGGGGGAGGGAACCATATTTTCTGCAGTAGAATTACCCCAGGGTGGTTCAGATGATGGTAGAGGGAAAGTAGTTTTTATATTCTCATCATTCGGCATGGTGAGCCTTTTTGTAGCACGGGGCACATATGCTAATCACCCCACGCAGTAGCCCGCTCTGCGTGGGGTGAATACGGGGCCGGCAGAAGCAGCTGCCGCCATTTGAGGCCATTCCTCCCGCCTAGTGGCCTGGCAGCCCATCGGCATGGCGTCTCCACCTTAGGCTCGGCGTAAAATCGATAAGCATTGAAA
Source organism: Ceratothoa steindachneri (assembly GCA_963969495.1). Taxonomy (NCBI): domain Eukaryota; kingdom Metazoa; phylum Arthropoda; class Malacostraca; order Isopoda; family Cymothoidae; genus Ceratothoa; species Ceratothoa steindachneri. The sequence goes on along the minus strand of OZ018324.1, from coordinate 107,344,602 downwards.
GGAGGAAGAAAGGGTAAGTGAGGGGGGAGTGGGTGGGAATGAAACAGTTGTAGTAGAGGTTTTATGGAAATTATGAAGCAGGGTAAGAAGAAAAGGTATCAGAAAGAAGGATAGGAGGCTAAGCTGGGGTGGATGGGGCGAAGAGTTCCGTCAGCACGGCGGCCAGGAAAGCAAATTGCCCTGCCCCTTAAGGGGCTCAATGGAAAGGACCACTTAGTAAAGCCTTAACCACCTGTGAAACTCTACCAGTATCACCAAATGACTTTCAATGTATTGCTAAAGGAGTTCGTCTTCCAGATGTATATGTGAATGATCTTAGTCGGGTCCAAGCTTACATGTACAGAATTATCACTGCTATTAGAGGTGGTGTAATTGACGATATGATCTTCATATGAAATCAGGGACAATATCTCATGCAAGATGGCTCACCACTGCCGGTAGAATATGTCTACGTTATTTGTCAACAGTAAAACTTAATACTGACTTGTATTTCCTCTCAGAGTTTGTCGTGCGTCATTATAGGCCCATCTTGTTTCGTATCAAATTCTCTCCAAAATGCACGGAGAGTTCTAAACATCTCCTGCAACAGACCATTCTTCTGCAAATACTCCAACCTGCCACTGAAGTGGTAAACAATCCAAAGGAATTCCTACTTAGCCCATCCTGAGAACGTCCTTTTAGCAATGCTGCCAGACGTTGATAAGAAGAACAGGATATAAGCTATTGACAGAATCAAGAAGATAAGACTGCTATTGTTAAAGCGACATCTGGCAACCTCTCTGTGAACTGTTCAGTAGTATTTGGCAAGTCAAGATGGAAGGTTATAGCGTTGAACAACGTGTGCAAATCCTCAAATTTTATTATTAAAATCAGTGCTCCTTTCGACAAACTTTCCGCGCATTACGTGATTTCTATCATCGCGACAGCGACGAGGCCCATTTTTGGATGAATGGATTTGTGAACAAGCAAAATTGTCGGATTTGGGACGAAAACAATCCACATGAGATACACCAGCACCAATTGCATCCCAACAAAGTCGCTGTTTGGTGCGGACTTTCGTCTAACGGAATCATCGGTCCATATTTTTTGGAGAACGAAGATGGGATTGCCATAACCGCCAACGGCGAGACCTACAGATCGATGATAATCAACTTCTTGTGGCCTCAACTGGATTATATGAATACTGACGACATGTGGTTCCAACAGGACGGCGCTACGTACCACACAGCGCACGCCACGATAGACATTTTGCACCAGTGATTTCAGGGCAGGGTCATCTCGCGCAGTGGCGACGTCAACTGGCCACCGAGATCATGTGATTTAACGCCATTAGACTACTTTCTTTGGGACTACCTTAAATCGCAGGTTTATGCAAATAATCCGCAAACAGTTGATGTCCTCAAAGTCAACATAACGAACATCATCCAGCAATTCAGCCAGATTTATGCGACAAAGTCATCGAAAATTGGGCCTCTCGAATACGTTTTACCAAGCGAAGCCGCGGCGGACATTTGAATGGCGTTATATTCCACACTTAATGCTATAAAATGTACTTTCAAATTTAAAATAAATTGAGTGCATATATCACACACAACTTGTTTTATTTACATTTAAAAATCGAGTGACCTTATTGAAAGACCCTTTATATTATATATATATATATATATATATATATATATATATATATATATATATATTTATATATATATATATATATTCATTATAGCATGTTTTATTAAAAGCGACGGCAAGGTTCGAATTAATAATTCTTTTTTCAATCTTTTCGATTTGTCTTATATTCGTCTTTTCTTCATTGTTTAACCTGTGGATAAGCGTACCGAAGGTCATCGCTTTACCCATTCTAGTCCGGCCTTATAAATCAAGAATTATATTTGCAATAACGCAATTGTAATTATACGGCAATGTTATGGCTAATTAAGCCCTTGGTCAAGGTCTCGAAAGAAGCTCTTCTCTCAATCAAGAGAGGAGAAAGTATAAGTTGGACTATACTTTCTCCTCTCGACATTGCCTTCAATAACCACCTATATATATATATATATATATATATATATATATATATATATATATATATATATATATATATATATATATGTTTGAATTAGTATCTGAGATAGGCAAGGAGGTTCAGATGAACAGTCAGCCAAAAAACGGAGAGCGCTCCTCAACATCTCCACTGCTTATACTCATTCTCGAGAGCGTCAAGTTAGTGATTATGTCCTCTACTGTGTCTTTTTTATGTATATAGTTTCCAAGTTTAGGATTCGTTTGTCCAACTTACGTTTTTTCTTATAGCAATATTTCTTGCCCTTCTAAAGAATGTTAAGTGACCGAATAGCTAACTCCCTTGCCTTCAGATGACAGGTTCACCAAATTTTTCTTACTTTCCATCTACCCTAAATAAATTATATTTCAGGATTTTTCCTGTGTTTTCTGTATGACTAATGCAAGGTGTACTATCTTCCTTATATGTTGTAACATCTTTATCTATGTAACTCATGAACCGATGCCTATAGAAAGTCTAAATCTCTTCTCAGGATAATTTAAGTGTAATTATGGGAGGTAAGCAGCTGTTTATCATTTTTAACTTTTATCACCATTGCATCTCCCTGGAATCGACAAGTAGGCTCTCAATGTGGAACATGCGGAAGGCACCTGTCGCCAGAAGGAGACAGGTATTGTGGATTGAGTATACCTTCCGCAATACACGCTCGGCTGCGGATGCGTAATACTCGAATGAATAAAGGAGCAATAGAAAAGTAAGGCAGAAGCCTTATGAGCACCTCGAGTGCTCAACGTTATAGAACAAAGAATGTCTATGGCGCGGGTACAAGATATCCTAATTTTGCGAATATAAACATCCCAGCTGAAGCGTAGTTTGAAAACTATACCAAGGAAACGATTCGAATCCCCCACTTCAAGGCGGCCTCGTTAAGGAACAAGTCCGGGTCGGGTTGGAGCAGTTGATGGCGGCAGAAATGCACCGCCTTAGTATTGGCCAAAGAAAACCGAAACCTGTGCGCTTCGGCATAGCGAAAGATATGATTCCATACTTACTGGAGTCGACGCTCTAAAGTTGGCATTTGGGTCGCAGAAAAAAAGAGATTAAAAGGTCGTCCACGTAGAGCCTAGCAGGGAACATTTTCCAGTAGCACCGAAGTGATAGAGTTGATGCTCAGCAGAAAAGGTGTGGAAGTGAAGACACTTTTTTGCGGGGCGTTCTTTTCCTGCCCGTTGGGCTGGAGAGAGCTCTCCTCACCCGTATGCGGAATCAACAATCTCTCAGAAATTCAGATAAAAATTGAGAGGCATCCCCTATGCACCATCGTGTGGATGGTCTCCATGATACCATATCGCCATAAACTATCACATGCCTTCTCCAGATTGAAAAATACTTACTGTGTTGTAGTGTTGTCTACGAAGGAAGGCCTAATAGGTGTACGGGGTTACCAATTATAGCGGTGTTAAAATTGCGTTAGCTCTTATGGGTGTATTATGTTACCCCTTAGAGATGATTAAGGACAAGTTATAGAGTAATAGTTTCTTCAATGCAATGTAGCGCCTTTTGCGGTAATTGGTTACTGAGCTCTAACTTTGGGCTGACTCTATTTGGAGATGACTATTTTCCAAGAGGATCATTTGATTACCCGTTGAAAAAAAGAAATCTCGAAAGGCGAATTCTCGAAATCTTTATTGGAAGAGAGAGTCGGTAGGCCTAAGCGCAATTAATTCGTTTTGTTTATGTCGGGTTTTTGAGGCTGGACTACAAATGCCGGGGTCTACTTTTGGCCTACACTTCCTCTTCTCGAGCTGAGAGTTGATCTTGTTACTTATGACAGAACTTCTTACTGATCTCGGGGTCTACTTTTGGATGTTATTTATCGTGTAGAAAATGTAGGCGTGGCCCACTGTTGGTTAATCATTCGGTTTGGGCGGAGATTAGTTGAATGAAAAGTTCATTACGGTGTACAAGAGGATAGAAATAAATTAAGCAGGTCGTTTTAATTCAAGCCTTTGCTAGATAATCTTATCTCGAGAACAGAGATAATTTTAAGAAATAAGATTTCGTGTTTCACGGCTCTGTGACTATAAACAAATGCCCAGCGTCTTCCCCCTATCTCAGCTTGGTGTCATGATAAATATATCTGCACATCTGTTAGTGCCTTTACTCGAGTGAGTGTGTATGCATATATTATTTGCATATATTATTTACATGGTTCCATGACAAAATGTTATAAAATTTCAGTAGATTAATTACACGTGCATCATTATGTGCGGCCTATTTCAAAACTTCATACCACTCACATGACACTCATTTGTGAGGTTTCTTCGTTGATCCGAATCCACCTTCCAATGGCGGACTACAGCCTGACAGATGGCAATTTCTAACTGGATCAGAGCATCCTAAGTGGAGTGAAACTTGCGGAAGCCGGGCTGTGGGTGAAGTCAGGTGGCCTCCGATGTTCAGGAAAAAGGCTAATTTTATATTTAGCAATTTTTCCATCAACTTACACAATAGTCATTTGCCAGGAGTTTGGGAGGATATCCTCTGTCCATAATCTTTTTAAAAAACTCTAACAGAATTGCCATACTCCGTTGACCTAGGTGTCTCAGCATGGAATACGGAACGCAAATCAATTAACGTAAAGCTGTCGTTGAAAGGTTCTCCTACCCTTGAGGTAACGTACAGTTGAAGGACACAGCATCTTGGCTATGGGATGTAGAGAAAGCGGTCGAAAAAAGACTCCGACACAATCGCGAGGTCCGAGATTGTGGTCCCGTTCTCGTAGAGAAGAAGAATTGGTTCTGTGAGAACTTGCCCTGAATCCTTTTGACTCGCTTCCACATATATGTAACAGGGGTCTTCCATTTATATGAAAACACGTATGCATGCCAGCAAGAGCGGCGGGCGTGCTTCGATACATACTGGAATCTAGCCCTAGCTAGACGAAATTCATCGAAAATGAAATCGTTTAGGTAACCTTTACAACGCATATAGGTATATCTCTTGTGTCTAAGGGCCGTCTTACACTATGCCGACCACCAATTAAGCGGAAATCGTTCAAAATGACTATACCCTTTAGAAGTAGTAGTTAGGACCACCACTATAAGGTTGCCGGAGAAGAACTCAACAACCTAATCCAGCGACTTGATCTTCTCGACTGGGACGCAGAAATCACTCAATTCCGGAAAGGCTAAAGACTTCGCCCTCTCCAAGCACTACCCATACGGGTTTTCAAATGACAATTACACATAAAATGATAGTTAAATGGTAGTAAGGTGATCACTACCAAGAAGGTCATGGATTATCTCCTACTCAAAATCATACTTTAAATTCGTAGATCACAGGGAAAGTTCAAGGCAGGAAAATGAATCAATTCTCTAGCAATGCTGCACAAACCCATCCACATTTAGAACACCTTTTTTCAGCTCGTCGATCAGATCGACATGGATCTGACCGCTGAGATTGATCCTTGACAACCGTGCCATGACGTAGCGGAAATCTCCCACGCAGAAGTCAGCTGAGGGTGGAATGTACACATAAATTGCAGTATACTTCATATCCAGGCGTATTTGCACCTTCACTGCCTGAAAGAAGATATTTATAGAAAATAAGGGAACAAAAACATCATACCTGGTGTATATCTTGTATCCTCCTGCCTGGCCCTATTCCGTGGTGGTAGGGTCGCAAAGTCATTATATCCCTGTATGGTGTCTGGGGAAATACGCATAACATGGTCTCCTGTAAAAAAATAGCTAAAGGGTAACGGGAGGAAACCAGTATCCACAGCTCCTCCCAGCTGGCCCGGAGTCCACGGCAATTCCATTCAAAGAATATGCTCTCCATTTCTTGCTTAGAGGAGATGCGGGTCCATACGCTTCCCAAAGACAGAACCCGGACGTTTTTGTCCAAACCAGGCACTGTCGCCTTCCAAGACTTATCAGGACGGGTTTGGGCTCGCGATACAAATCCTTATCTCCTGCCACCTCAAAACCATTGGTAGGTGGCGCGGCTTTGAGGCGGCAGTCCCTATTTAGGAGGCACCCAATCTAACCTTGGGTGGGAGTATAGGAGGAGCCGAAACTCCTTTAGTGCTGTCCTCCTTTTGGGGAAAAGCTTTAGGAGCCCCGGAAAATGGCCTTACGCATACCTTTAGGGGATTTGCCTTATGTGAGTTTAACGATTCACTGGATGTGCGTGGCCGTTTCGCCTTACGGGAAACGGTCACACTGGGAGGGTAGAGGGCTGCTTTTAGTCGAGGCTCGGTGTTAACCCATTCTGCCGTCAGATCTACCAGGAAAACGCCCAGGGAGGAGAACCAGCAAAAGGGTTCCGAAGTGGTGCGGAAGCGCCGTGCTCATAAGCATGGAGGGGCTAGGAGTATGCGGTGCCTAATTGAGCTATAAGACATCATAGGCACCAAGTCCTTAGCCTCGCGAAAGAAGAGACGATCTGCAGCCTGAATGGCCATGATTTCCTTCTCTAGGAAATATGTATCACATTGTTTCAAGGAACCAGGTTGAAGCTCTGCCCAATTGACACTCTTAGCCATACACGATAAGGACTTATAGTGTACAGATTAGAGCAACTTACATAGGCTTTAAGTAGTTTTGCCTTTATCAGCAATGGCTTGGGTATGCAAGGGTATGTGATCTCCTTGGATTATGGACCAACGTCGTTTCGTGGTGTCGGTATCCTTGCCACCAGTACAAACCGTTTGGATAGTTGTTTGTCGAGAACACCAACCTCAGATGTCCCTCTTTTTCAGGACGTAATTGGATATTGCTGCAGTGCATTCTAGTCCTATTGAACAGTCTAGGGGCCATACTATGTGTGTGTGACCGTGTGAAAACTGTGAAGATCCAAAATTGGTCTGTGCCAATTTTTTTTACTGTATATTGCTGCCTATGCTGTAATGTGCCATTTGTGTCTCACATAACCAAACTATTCAAGAAAGGTAATTTGGCTTTGGCATTTTGTTCCACCTCCATTATAAATTGTATCTCAAGAAAGATGCTATTGATTTGATTATGAAAGTCTGGTACCATTTCTTTCTGAGGAATCACAAATGTGTCGTTGACGCACCTCAGCCAGATGAGCCTCTCAAAAAATATGCATGCAGGGTATCGCGATCACGACATAAATGAGAGATCCCATAGGCCTGTCCTTTTTCTGCTGGTAAATTATATCATTATGCAGGTACACAGTTGAATTAAGGCAGAAATCGAGGAGACACATATTGTTATTAGAGAGGCTTTATTCATAAAGGAAGTGTTAGTAATCTTCCATGGTAAGTGAGACAGATTTTTTTTGCAAAATTTAGTGGAATGGATGTGAACAGGGAGGTGACGTCAAAAGAGAGAAAGATTTCTTCCTCCAGCAATGTTAGCCCTTTATTCTGTTTTTGAAAGCAGCAGCGATTTTCAATCTGTGTACGATAGACAAGGTCATTGGCTCAAGTTCTTGGACTAGCCACTTGGACAACCTGTAAGTGGATAACCCCCTAAAGGAGACGACAGGCCTCAATGTGACGTTGTTTTTATGATCTTCGGCAATTCGTAGAAACTCGGAATCGTATATCCTTGAGGTTTTATCATTTGTAAATAGTGTTTCGGAGAGTAGTTTGCGTCAGTGAAGGTCACTAACAGTTCTCGTAATTTGTCCTTCTCTTCCGGTTACACACTGTAAGGGAAGATATGATTGAGCTTTTTAAAATCTGTTCTGGGATAGATAATTTGGATTTTGGCATGTTATTTGAGTTGGGAGGTAGTAATAGGACTAGACGTCACCAGTATATTTTTTTTAAAAAGTGCCAGTTAGATTGTTAGAATTTTTTTTTCCAGCAACAAAGTGGTAGATTACTGGAATAGTTTGCCACCTGACACAGTAGATATTCCAAACTTAAATGTTTTCAAACGCAGATTAGATGATTATATGGGGAGGGAGGGTTAAATTTGATGGGGGGGGGGTAGTAGTGGTGGGGAGGAGTTGTATTCTGGACTTATTTATGTGGATGAAGTTTTTTTATTATTGTATATTATGGGTGGTTTTGATTTTGACCAGCCTTGATGGTGATGCCTTTTGTTTTTGACGCATTCTTGTCGATGCTTTAAATTGTATATTGTAGATGCATGATCGGCGGGATGGTTTCGACGGATGCGGATGACCCTTGATAATCCCTTGCATCTAAGTGATTCTTAAAGATGTTTATGCTTGTTGATTTAACAACGATCTCTGGCAACTCGTTCCACGAGGAAACTACCTTGTTGAGAAAAAGTTCTTTGCTATATTTGTTTCAAATCTTCGTTTCTTAAGTTTGAATCCATGGCTTCGGGTTCTTGAGGAAGAATCCAACTCGAAAAGGGTTTCAATTTTTACTTTATCAAAATTGTTTAGGATCTTAAAGACTTGTATGAGTTCTCCTCTTAACCTTCTTGTCTCAAGCGATTGCAGGTTGAGTGCTTTAAGTCTGTCTTCGTAGGACTTTTGACGTAGTCTAGGTATCATTTTTGTAGCACGATGTTGCACTCTCTCCAACATTTCATATCTTTCCGCAAGTACGGATTCCAAAACTGGACTGCGTACTCCAAATGAGGTCGAACCAAAGATTTGTACAAAGGATTTACCATATTTTCCGATTTGTAGGCAAAATTTCTATATATGAAACCGAGGACTCTGTTTGCTCTCTTGCATGCCCCCGCGCACTGTCTTCCAACTTTCAAATCGTTGCAGACTATAACACCAAGATCTTTTTCTTCTGATACCTTTTTCAGTGGCAGGCCTTTTATTGTATAGTTAAATTCTTCGTTTCTTGCTCCAATGTGTAGTACTTGCATTTATTAATGTTCAGTTTCATCTGCCAATTTTCTGACCATTCGACAATGCTGTTTAAGTCTCTCTGGATTTTATGTTGATCGGCAAGTGATATTGATTTACCACCCAGCTTTGTATGGTCAGTAAATTTTGAGAATAGGCTCGCTATGCCTTCATCTAAGTAGTTTACATATATTAGAAAAAGCAATGGACCCAGCACAGACCCCTGAGGCACTCCGCTTGTTACGTCTCGCCATCTTGATTGGTGACCATTTATGACTGTACGTTGTTTCCTTCCGTTGAGCCAGTCTTCGATCCACTTCAATAAGTTTCTACATCTGCTGCTCTATTCGTGTCATACTCTTCGATTATGGTTTGAAAAAATTCTAGCAGATTTGTTAAATATGATTTGTTTTTCGTAAAACTGTGAGCTGTGATTCGCGGATGATACCCAATTTGTCTAAATGTTCGACTATTTTCTCTTTTATAATAGATTCGAGCAATTTTCCGATTAGAGATGTCAGGCTTATTGGCCTGTAGTTGCTTGGGTTTTGTCGGTCACCCCTTTTAAAGATCGGATTAATGTTTGCATTTTTAAAGTCTTCTGGAACGAAACCTCTTTGAGTGATTTGTTGAATATTGTGATGAGTGGTTTGGTTATCGTTTCTTCCAACTCTGTCAGGTGCATTGAATAAATATCAAGTTAGGAGCTGAAGAAGAGGGACACCTGAAGTCGGTGTTCTCGAAAAACGAGAATCCTAATCGCTTTGTACAGTTGGCAAGGGGACCACAACAACGAAACGACGATGGGACATAACGCATGAGGGTCACAATTCCTACCATAAACAAAGATTCGGAGCTGTATCGGCAAGACTACACAGCTCACACAACATTAACCTGGCTCATAAATCAACAACTCTCTACGAATCCAACGACTCAAAGGGAAGGACAAGCATAACGACCAAGAAAAAGCTGGCGTTGTGTATTGCCAGGCGAAGTACATTGGACAGACGGGGATACATTTGAACACCAGAATTGAAGAGCACCAACGAGCCACCCGGAGAAGCAACCTACTCTCAGCAATCCCATCACATCAGAACTGTGAAACGCATCAGATGAATTGAGTAGACGCCATTATTTTGGGACGATCGCCAAATAAGAAGTGCCAAGAGTTCCTTAAAGACTGGTAGACAGGTTTTCAGACGATGACTGTAGCAAGTCACTTCGATACTTCCGGCTGATACAACAATCTTAAATATCACAAATTTCTTTATTTCGATTTAAAACCTCTGTTTTTTGTATTTTTACTCTATAATTGGTTCTTTTCACCTAGAGTTTCTCATTTAAACGTTTGTTGCAACATTCCTGGACTATTGCATGCTTTAGCTCCCAATCGTTTGCAATGAATGTCTATGAAAGAGTATTCCCTAAAAGGCTAACCTTAGGGTTTATAAGTAAAAAAAGGCTAAGTTGGGATCTCTGAAGAATTGATGAGCAGGGTTTAGTGACATCACGAAACAAGATGCTGTTTTTGTGAATACTTCTGACGAATGTTTGTCGCTTTGCGCTTGTCCCCAAAAAGATAGATTAAAAACTTTCTGTTATTGTCCCATTTGGGCCATCTCAGGAGGTAGCTGTTTCAGATGTTTTCTTTGGAAGCGGGAAGCTTCGGTGATTGCGTTAGTATAGTGCTGCCGGAAGGGTGGGTGAATGAAGAAGAGCGCCATAGTGTCTCATAGTACTATTGAGCCAGGGGAATAAAAAAAAAACTATTTATATATAGATATATATATATATATATATATATATATATATATGCAATGTCCCGCAGGAAGAATGAAATGGTGCTTCCAAGTACTTTCGGACTTTATTCAGTTCATTCTCAAGGACGTAGTTATCCTTGAGGATGAACTGAATAAAGTTCGAAAGTACTTGGAAGCACCTTTTCATTTTTCCTGCGGGACATTGCCTTCATTGCGAACCTCACGTGCTACTTTGTGAGTTATTCATTTCATATATATATATATATATATATATATATATATATATATATATATATATATATATATATATATATATATATATATATAAAGAGTGGGAGAGGAGAGAGAAGAGAGGGTATGAGAGAGAGAGAGAGAGAGAGAGAGAGAGCAAGAGAAAGATAGAGAGAGTGTGTATGAGTGTTTTCTCGATAGATTGCGTAAGTTTCCAAATTCTTTGGCAAAAAGAATTTGGAAACAAAACCAAACTATTTCAACAAATCAAATTTTCTGATGTGAATAGAATATGTAGAAAAAAAGATAAGAAAATAATAAATAAATAGAACGGAAAAGAATCGGAAATGCGTTTTTAAGCATACCAACAACAAACTAATAAATTTTGAATTCGCCCTTAACGCAAAGAGAAAAAAAGAGGTATAAAATAAACAAAAAAACAAATAAAAAAAATTCATTGAAACAAAACAAAAAATCAAGAAATTAGAAATGAAGTAAAAACTCGATAAAAGAAAAAGTGAGGAAAAAGAAACTTAAAATGAGAACAGAAGAAACCCAATAAAAAAAGAATAGTTCCATCTCAAAGAAGTGGGACTTCGCAAGCCATCGATCCAGGGAGGAAGTGGAGGGGAAGGGGGCGCCCCCTTCCCCGATAGATCTTCCTGCCCTTCACTCTGAGTGGCAGACAACCCGGCGCCGGTCACTGAGGTTGGGCTACCCAGACGGACGCTGATAAGGACCAATACGGCGAAGAATGCCAATACACGGAATTTTCAACGAATGCGCCGCGACTCAGTCGCCGCGGCACAGCACCAGACGGACAAAGAGGGAACACGAGAAGACCAAAAACGTCTCATAAAATATAGGTGATTGGAAACGGCAGTTTTGATCCCAAAAGCTCTGGAAACAATGTCCATGAACAGGCACCCGTTTCAAACCGCACCCTACCCCCTTCAAAACACGCGAATTAGAAGACAATGAAAATCTACAGAAACAAGTATGAACTAAATTAAAAAAAAAAAAACATGCGTCAGCTGAGGCATGAAAACTAGGGCAACGCAGCGTAGGACGAGCAGGCCACGAATACAGAAAGAGCGGGAGATCACGAAGCGAAAATCAATATTGACTCTCCCGAAAATCACAATGAACTCATATTTGACTCAATGGGCAGAGTTGGCTGCTTGATTAACACTGTACTCTGGGTTATCAAGACCTATCTCTTCAACCCCTTGATTAGGCTAATCAATGTGGAGCCTTGAACTAATCACAGGTTAAGTGATTGGTACATCGATACATGCCCTACCCCTGCCTCTCGTAGGGAAGGAGAGATCAGTGATTGCCATTAATCAGAGAAAGAGAATATGGGATAAAAAGACAAGGAGATAGAAAAGAGGAAGAGGAGGCAAGTCATTCGAAGAATAAATTAACAGAATGGATAAAAAATGGTTAAAGTATAAAAATACGGTTTGTTCTACCAACTTTCTTATTGTAGTAGAGTGAAAAAGGAGTAGGTTAACCAAAGAGAGCATTTTCACTCATTGCAAAAAGGTACGGTAATGTGAATGGCAGTCGGAATTCGTACGGTAAACTCACCATATGCCCCTCAAATATATCCTTTAATAGCAGATCGTCGAGAAAACCCCCCAACATTTTAAGCCTTTTTTCTTTTCACTAACCATTACAAGAAAATCGTCCTTAACCGTAACATCTGCTCTTTTCCTCTTCATACGTGATTCCCACTTTCCTTTCGCCCCTTTACTCACGCATTAATGCCCTCTCTTCACGTACGGAGGATTAATCAACCATCAAGATGTAGAAAGCAACTTGCCCTGAGCCTTTGCAGACGTCGTGAAAAGCGGGAATTGGCGAGATGGTCCGAGGCGTCGGACCCATTTCATGGCTGCAGTAAGTTAGCGCTGCCGTATTGCAAGGTTCATGATACGTGCTGCAGTTATCTATTGGTGTATAACGTAGAATTTCAGAAGATCGTAGTACTTAAAGATGGCATGGTGTGTGAATAGTGCGGAAATGTAAATGCGTTTGGCGAGGGTTCAAGACTTTAAGAATCATTGTAGAATATCGTGCACGGATGAGATGGATAACAATGTAGCACTTATGTAATGCTCTTACCGCAAGACGCTTGAGAAGGTTTATTTAAGTTTTCTCAATGGAAATATTACAAATGCTGCAGTGGGAGATGAGGCTTACTTTAATTTATTATGGGATACTTTGTTTGTTTGTTTGTTTAAAAAAAACTGGAGGCACGCAGAGATAGTGTGTTATTATGCCTGTAAAATCACATCAAATAGAGGTAGTTTTTTTTCCTCTCTGGTGTTATCCCGCATTTTTTTAAATTCCTAGAATATCTGTTTAATTTTACTATTTCTCTGAATAATTCTACTATATTATAATAGAAGCGTTTGAATTAGAGCTTTTCTCACGAATTGAAACTGCATTGACCGATAATTTGTTTATACGACTTACAAAAGAGAGTGCTAATGATGGGTTTAAAATAACGCTTTAAAAATGCACTTTGAGGGCTAATTTAATCACGCTAAGCGAGACCACAACGTGAGAATAAACCAACATTTTACAGATTATAGGAAACCACCTCCAACTAACAGCCCTGGTTAGGTTAGGTTAGGTTAGAAAGGAATGCTTTAGAGGAATGGAGTAAACAAACAGGAGAAAAACTAACCAACAGACACGAACGCAAAAGAATCCATCCAAACTCTTTCACTACCACGGTTTATCGATTCCTCGCGTACTCACACGAATACCAACGTTCATACGCCACCGCTCTATACAAGAATAAATCCTCTGTACGCAAGGATCCATTGAGTGAAAGAGACATTGGCCGAAAATGCGTAAAAATGTATTTCACTTTAACTCCAATTGCGTTTCGTCAATTTATAATTGTCGTAAAATTAAATGGGTGGAGACCAACGAGAGAACGTTCATACAGGGTTGAAAGAACGAGAAGAAGAACACAGAAAGAGAGAGGGAGAGAAAGAGAGAGAGAGAGAGAGAGAGAGAGAGAGAGAGAGAGAGAGAGAGAATGAATATAAAAGACAAGTAGAAGAATCAATGATAAAGAGTTTAATGGGAAATCACAGCAACCATTATGTCGGGTTAGGCCTGGAGGCCGACCTCAAAATTACAGGCAGGCCAAAATCCATACAAAAATCGCCATTTTAAAGAACTCAAATCTCACGTCGGGTTTAGCGAAGGTAATAAAAATACCAGAAGAAAATTCAGTTTCGCTCACTACTCAATTCAACCATAACGAGACTTTTCCTTTAATTTAAAAATAGGGTGGATATCAACGAATTCATCGCCGCCATGAAGTTTCTGAAGATCCTTTAGTATATTGGTGAGGTTAGGGGAATGAAATGAAATAGAAGGTACATGGACATAATAGCCAAATCTTATACCATACGCTACCGCTCGCAGCTAGCAGAGCTCCTTTAGCACTTCTAAACAGGCTCCCCAGTTCTGCAACGATACGTGAAGCCACATCGTGGGAATGAGCCAACATTCCACACTTCACAGCAACTACATCCCACCCAACCAGTCCTGAGCGACAAACAGACAGAGATACTTATTCGGTAATATAAGAATGTAGTAGCGACAGGCAGAGAATGATCAAGTGGTCTAAAAATTATCTGAACACTTTCAATCTAACATAAAAAGTCAACTTAATGGCGTGAACAGAAAATTTGCGAACATTTGTAGAATACAAGTTTAGAAATTTTTTGTTTCTCTCATTTTAGATCACACCTCTTCGGTGAAAATGATAGTCTCACACTCGAAATCTCATTTGAAACGTATATACGTTCTATAACAACCCATACAAATTGCCCCCCCCCCTCCAAATCCAAGAGCAAAGAGTACGATCTAGTACGTGTTAATCTTCAATGTCCATCGAATTAGGCTCATATCTAACTTTTCAAGAGCATCTACGTCATTTTGTCAAGAACCTATAAAAGAAAACGTATAATTAGGATAATTATGATTGCTGTTAGGAATAAAACAAGGTCTGCTGACCAAAGTCGCTTGCCCTTACTTATTCTGATTTATGACCTTACGACCTTCAAAACTTTCAATAATTTCCTGACTAACCTAAGAAGACCTTGGCAATTATATAATTCGAAAGAGAATGTAAAACAACAAATTTTGTTAGAATCAGCCGAATAGTTATGATGTTATTGCTAAATAATTCCCAGGCTAACCTTGGGAGGATCTTGACAATTATAACATTAAAAATAGAAGGTATAACAACATAAAGGTTTCAAATTTCGTTAAAATCGGCCAAACAGTTATGATGTTATTGCTAAAACAAAATTATTCCAGGGCTAACCTCGGGAAGACCTTGTTAATTTTATCAGAAATAGGAGGAGGAGGAGGAGGAGAGGGTAAATGCAGAGAGAGCGCCGCTCACCCGCTGCCTCGAGCAACGGTGAGAGCCACAAGAATCTGCATGAACGAACGAAACCGAGGTCGCGGACACAACCCGAACGACGAGATCTTACGAAATAAACAATATACTTTCCCTGAAGCAATATTATTATTATTCTTCTTCTTCTTCTTCTTCTTCTTCTTATTATTATTATTATTATTATTATTATTATTATTATTATTATTATTATTATTATTATTATTATTATTATTATCCAATTACATCGCCTAATGTATAATTCATATACATTTTTATTCGTTTTCATCTCTATGATAATAAATTTATTAATAGATGTACTTCATATGGCGGTACGTAATAAAATTCTTAGTTATATATATTTTAAAGTTATTCTTTAGTTATATACAGGGGCGGATCCCAGAAGGAAGAGGGTGAGAGGGTTGAAGCCCAACCCCCCAAATTTCAGAACTGTATATGTTTATAATTTTTTTTTAAGCCAAACTTGTATTCCTCTATTCAGAAAGAGATATGTAATAATATAGATTATATATAAAAAAAGGTTTTAAATCATTGTGATCGAATGCAACTATTATGATACATATATAAAATAAAGGTCAATCTCAAAAATAAGATTAAATTCAGTATCATACCTTCGCTGACGTCCAAAACCTAAAGTAAACTACAATTCATAATTTTCCGATGTTTAGAAAATAATCGGATCTGAGAGAGTTAGTGAAATATTAATATTACTTATCAATGCTGGTGTTATGTATATATATATATATATATATATATATATATATATATATATATATATATATATATAAAGTTACGATATAAATAGTATAGAAATCTATCTTAGTTCCCCGTGAGAATAAAAAAAAGCAAAGTTTTTCCGATTTTCTATAAATTGAGCCGTAAAACTAAACGCGCTTAAAAGACCTCCAACCTCTCACGCTCTATATCGTAGTTAAATTTGGTCTCACACAAGGAATGCAACTTATAGGCCTGGTCTCACACACGGAGGGCTTCCAAATGGGGTGGTCTCACAGAAGGTTTGGATCCAATTTGGGTTGTCTCACTCAAGTAAGTCAGCCAAATGGGGTAGCATCATACAAGGATGGCATCCAAATGGGATGATCTCACAAAAGGATGCAACCAAATGGGGTGGTCTCACACAAGGATTGAATCCAAATGGGGTGGTCTCACAAAAGGATGCAACCAAATGGTGTGGTCTCACACAAGGATTGCATCCAAATGAGGTGGTCTCACACAAGGTTTGGATCCAGGTAGGGTGGTCTCAATCCAGGATTGCATCCAAATTATGTGGTCTTACACAAGGATTGTATCCAAATGGGCTGATCTAACACATAAATTGCATCTTAATGTGGGGTCTCAATCCAGGATTGCATCCAAATGATGTGGTCTCACGCAAGGATTGTATCCAAATGGGCTGATCTAACACATAAATTGCATCTTAATGTGGGGTCTCATACATGGATTGCATCCAAATGCGGTGGGCTCACTAAGGGATTACGTGCAAATGGGGTGGTATCACACAAGGATTGCATCCCAATGGGATGTACTCACACAACGATTGCATCCAAATGGGGTGGCCTCACACAAGAACTACATATAAATCGGGTTGTCTCACACAAGGATTGCATCCAAATGGGTCCTCTCACATAAGGATTGTATTAAAATGGGGTCCTCTGACACAAGGATTGTATCCAAATAGGTTGGCCTCAAACAAGGATTGCAATCAAATGGGGTTATCACAAACAAAGAATGCATCTTATTGGGGTGGTCTCACACAAGTATTGCATCCAAATGTGGTGGTCTCATACAAGGTTTGGATCCAGGGAGGGTGGTCTCAATCCACGATTGCATGCAAATTGGCTTGTCTAACATAGGGATTGCATATGAATGTGGGGGTCTCGCACACGGATTGCATCCAAAGGGGGGTGGACTCACACAAGGATTGCATCCAAATAGGGTGGGTTCACACAAAGACTGTATCCAAATCGTGTGGTCTAACACAAGGATTGCATCCAAATGGGTTCCTCTCACATAAGGATTGCGTCCATGTAGGCTGGTTCAAACCAGGATTGCATGCAAATGGGGTTATCTCACAAAAGGCTTACAACAAATGAGGTGGTCTCACACAAGGTTTGGATCCAGGGAGGGTGGTCTCAATCCAGGATTGCATGAAATTATGTGGTCTCACACAAGGATTGCATCCAAATGAGCTGGTCTAATACAGGGATTGCATCTGAATGGGGGGGTCTCACACATGTATTGCATCCAAATGAGGTGGGCTCACACAAGGATTGCATGGAAATGGGCTGGTATATCACAAGGATTGCGTCCAAATGGAGAGGTCTCACACAAGAATAACTTAAAAATGGGCAGGTCTCACACAGGGATTGCATCAAAATAGGTGGTCACACAGAAGGATTGCATCTTAGATGGGTGGTATCAAACAAAGATTCCATCCATATGTGGGGGTCTCACACAAGGATTGAAACAAAATTGGGAGGTCTCATACAAGGATTGCATCCGAATGGTGTGGTCGCACACAAGGTTTGGATCCATGTCAGGTGATCTCACAAAAGGATATTATGCAGGTAAGGTGGTCTCAATCCAGGATTGAATCCAAATGATCTGGCCTCACACAAGGATCGCATCTTAATGAGCTAGTCCCACACACGGATTGCATCCAAATGGGTTTATCAGACACAAGAATTGCATCCAGATGGGGTGAAATCAGACAAGAATTGCATGCAAATGGGGTGGTCTCACAAAAGGATTGAATTTAAATTGTGTGAACTCACAAAAGAATTTCTTCCAAATGGGGGGGTCTCGCACAGGACTGCATCCAAATAGGGTGGTGTTAAACAATGATATTATCAATATGGGGTGGTATCACCCAAGGATTGCATCCAAATGTGATCGTCTCACACAAGAATGACATCTAAATGGGGTGATCTCAGACAAGGATCTCATATAAATGGTGTTGTCTCAGTCAAGGAATGTATCCAAATGGGATGGTCTCACTAGAGAATTGCATCCAAATTAGGTGGTCTCACACAAAGATTGCATCCAAATGGGATGGTCTCAAACAAGGATTACATCCAAATTGAATGGTCTCATGAATGATTGCATCTTATTGCGGTGGTCTCCCACAGGGATTGCATCCAAATGTGGTTGTCTCATTCAAGGTTTGCATCTAAATGATGTGATCTCATAAAAGGATTGCATCCAAATAGGGGGGATTTAAACAAGCATACTATCAATATAGGGTGGTCTCACACAAGGACCGTTTCCAAATAGCGTGGTCTCACACAGGATTGCATCTAAATGGGGTGCTATCTCACAAGGATTGACTCCAAATGGGGTGATCTCACACAAGGAATCATGCAAAATGAGGTGGTCTCAGACAGGGAAGGTATCTAAATGAGGTAGTCTCCCAAAAGGATTGCATCCAAATGTGGTGGCCTCATACCAGAATTGCATCTAAAAGGGGTGTCTCACACAAGGATTACTTTCAAATGAAGTGGTCTTACACAAGGATTGCATCCAAATTGGGCGGTCTCAAACCAAAAGTGAATCCAAATGAGGTGAACTTACACAAGGATTGCATACAAATGAAGTGGTCGCACACAAGGTTTGGATCCATGTCAGGTGATCTCACAAAAATATATCATGCAGGTAGGATGGTCTCAATCCAGGATTGCATTCAAATGAACTGGCCTCACACAAGCATTGCATCCAAATGAGCTAGTCCACCACAAGGATTGCATTCAAATGGGTTTGTCAGACACAAGGATTTCATCCAAATGGGGGGAGCTCACACAAGGATTGCATGCAAATGGGTTGTTTTCACAGGAGGATTGCTCTCAAATTGTTTGGGCTGACAAAAGAATCGCATGTAAATGGAGTGTTCTTGCACAAGGACTGCATCAAAATGGAGTGTTCTTGCACAAGGACTGCATCAAAATGGAGTGGCCTCACATAAAGATTGCATCCAAATAGGGTGGTGTTAAACAATGATATTATCAATAGGGAGGGGTCACGCAAGGATTGCATCCAAATGGGGTCGTATCACACAAGGATGACATCTAAATGGGGTGGTCTCAGACAAAGATTGAATCTATATGGGGTGTTTTCACAGCTAATTTGCATCCAAATCGGGTGTTCTTAAACAAGGATTGCATCCAAATGGTGTGGTCCCACACAAGGATTACATCTCAATCGGGTGGTCTCACACGGATTGCGTACAAATTGGGTGGTCTCACAAAAGATTGCTTCCAAAGGGTGTGGTATTACAATAAGGTATCATTCAAATGGGGTGGTCTCCTACAAGGATTGCATCCAAATAAGGGTTCTCTCCCCAGAAGTGAATACAATTGAGGTGATCTCACCCAAGGATTGCATCCAAATGAGGTGGTTTCACACAAAGATTTTATCCAAATGGGGGTTCTCACACCAGAAGTGAATCCAAATGAGGTTATCTCCCCCCAACGATTGCATGCAAATGGGGTTTTCTCACATAAAGATTGCATCCAAATGGGTTGGTCTCACACCAGAATTGCTTCCAAATGAGGTGATCTCACACCAGGATTTCCGCCAAATGGGGTGATTTCACACTAGGATTGCATCTAAATGGGGTGGTCTTACACCAGAATTGCATTCAAATGAGGTGGTCTCACACGAGGATTTCCCCCAAATGGGGGGATTTGACCTACCCCTTTTTTTCTTTTTCCCTCCAGGGTGTCTAGAATTTAAGAAACACAGCCCTGTCTTCTGTGCTATGAATTATTGCATGTACATTTATGCATCCACGGAATACTCTTTCCTGATTTGTTGGAGCACATTTTCTGCAGAAACAATTGAATAATCGAGACCACGCCCATTTTGTGCCTTGTATTAGCGCAGCCCGTATTCGAACCCCTGAATACGACTCGTAGGCTGAATACCTCATCGTAAGCCGTTCCATTTACCTGAGAGTATTGGCGACCATCAAGGAGTACACAGGTATCCTCCTGTCCACTTACCACTCTGGTGAAACCCCCTTCTGTGCGAAGAGTAGGTTGCGGAGAGTTGCGCGCACTCCCATGTTTAAGTGCGCCAACTAATACCCTTTTTGACTACTCCAAATATGTACATTTCTACCTCCCCTAACTTCACCCTCTTCCTTACAAATTTCTGAAAAACTTTAATGGGGAGATATCGCAATTTTACCTAAGTAATAAGCTAAGAGTTCGTATTATTTAGTTCTTTTCAAACTTTTCTACCAGCTTGATCAGGTTGAAACGTAAATGCCGACGTTAAATGACACTATATGTAGAAGCATATGTCAATGTGAGTCTTGTTGCTGCATTTCCTTTAGAACTGAATCAATGTTCACTCGTTCATTTTTTGCTGTCTGCAAATTAGAACTTACTTAGTAGAATTTGCATAATGACCAATTCCTTTCCTTATGGTTTCTTTCTTCCAAACGAGACAAAACAGAGGATTGAAAATAAAGAAAAAAAAATGAAATCGACTTCACTTTATGCGCAAGAATGTTTTTATTTAGGAAATATTAGTTAGCAGCTCTTTAAACACAGCTGCCACAGATTACTTGGAAGCCAGTTAAAAGTCTGTCTAAACTAAAATAGAACCAAAATCATGAGTACAGAATTACAAAACTTTAACCTCCAAAGCAAAACAATAATCATTCAAACTTCATTACCAAATAAGTATAGCGATCTTAATTATAGTAACACAATAATAATTAGAAAAGTAATACAACAAATATAACAGAAAAATTATTTTACTCTGGGAGCTTAGTAAACATCATCAAGGCAAGGGTTATTTAATTAAAAAGCGAAGATGATGAAAGAATTTAAAAGGGGTGGATGAGACAGGATGGAACAGGGAGAGAGAGAGAGCGAGAAAGAGAGAGAGAGAAAGAGAGAGAATGTAATATACTCGGATCAGAAGGTTCAATAAGAAACTATCATACTTCTGGACAATAACAGAACATATACCGCTCAAAAATATGTATGAGACAAAACGGTCAGTACTTCGAACAAACACAATAGACTTCAGCTTTCGCAATGGTGCGTGATCTGCGGGTCACCCTGTATTACAAATGCATAGAATAATATCGCTAGAAACAACAAACCACTGACAAAGATAAAACAAGACAATAATTGTCAGGATGTAAATTCCAACACTAAAGGAAAAGGAAGGAAATAAAATCGCAGAGAAATGATTTTTTGAGAAATTGAAAATTCCAATACGTGATCTACCAACTTTTTTTTAACTAAACTTTTACCATAAGTGGTTTATATTGAGATAATAATGATTTCTAAGTTTATTAGAAAAAGATAAATGTTAAAACTAAAAAATAAGCACACAATAAAACATAATTTCTAGTATTTATGAGAAAACAACTTTAAGATGATTCAAGCCTAGATTAGGTTAGGTCCAAAATTAACCGAACGACAGCGGAAACAAACTTCTATTGGACTTAAAGATTAAATTATCAGTAGAAAATAAGTAACTAGTCGTTAGTGTGGAAGCCTTTTTCTCATTGTTGCTTTAACAACTCATGGCACAGAAACAAACCAACTGTTGACACTCTTGCGCCCTAATCTTGGTCCATTCATCTTGAAGAATTTCACAGAGTTCTTGAACTGTTTTCGGAGTCCTTGTTTTAGACCAGACTCTGAGTGTCTCCGAAACATTTTCAATATAATTCAGGTCTGGACCCTGTGAAGTTCAGTTCATAACAGTGATGTGCTCGTAGTCCGGGAAGGTCTTCACTGACTTGGCTGCGTGGCAGGGGGTGTTAGCCTGCATGGAAATTGAAGGTTCGGCTTCGGACGCTTGCCGATGGAGCAAAACATGTTGTCACCGCAATTTCTTTTACGCTTTTGCATCCACTGCACCTCGTAAGGCTACAAGTAGCTCATTGGCTTCTACCGAAATACCGCCTTAGACCATGGGACTTCCTCCTCCAAACTTCACACTCTTTTTGGTGGATTTGCCAGCCAATCTTTCGTTTGCTCAGCGGCGAACGAACCTCCAGCAATCGGATTCGAGCAAATTGAACATAGATTCGTCACTGAAGTACACTTGGATCCACTGGTCATATAGTCTGAAAAAAGATAGTGATGACCAAAATCTCAATAATCTCTCGAGAAAATACTGCAACTGTCTTGAAACGGTTCTTCTTTACCAATTTCTTTACTGTCTCTGTCTTCTATTGTTGAGGTGTTCTTTGGCCTTCCGGTTGATCTACTAGCCTTACATAAAACTGTGTTCTCATAGGTTGGCAAAATATTATGGACTACACTCTTAGATCCCTTGTTAGTCTTTGCAAAGGCTCCAATTTAAAGACCATCTTATTATCTCAGCTTTACTATCTGCTCGCGGACAGAGAGAAGTGAGACATTTATTGGGTATGTTACCTGTACTGAAGTTAGTTGCTATGCAAATAATGCTGGTTCTCGCTACAAGAATCCTAAGCATTCGGATCCTTTTGGCCTCTTCACTATTTATAGTAGTGTATTGATCTGCTGATAACTTTCGCTGTTTTTCATCCAAATTTTCATGATCTTAACCAATATGAAGTTTATACCTGTATGTTATCGTACACCAATTTTGTAAACCTTTGATTCTCTCTGGCAAAAGTTATGCGAGATGTTGTGATAGAAATACAGGTATACTGATCTTTTTGGTCATGAGTTTCGTGAACCCGACAATTGTTCGCTCCGTTTCCTCCCGAGCTTATTTGTCCTCTGAAATAGGGGTCCGTTCGGCCCTAGGGAATAAGGACCGTATTTTGCAGTATGGATGTAATGGACCAAGAAATTCACCGCTTGACCCATTTCAACCCGTGAAAAAGTTGGTCTGTGGTTCAAATTGGAAAAAAGAAACGGAGATGGAAGATAACCAATACTCCACCCCCGATGGTCTACTTTGGTGGGCGTGCATTGTTTTGGTATGGTATCACTACCACCTCGAACCGGATGGGAGTCGGGGAAGCAGTTTAAGAACTCCCACTCGGTAAATAATCATACTTAATATAGCTTAACTTTTCTAGACGTAGGAATGGTAATAATACTCGCCTAAGTCCTAGTTCATACATACGTACATACATAAAATACATGTATGCATCCATGGACAACGGCATAGCCGAGTAGTAGAGGTGTTTTACAACCGATATGAGCCTTTATTTCTAATAACAGTTTGAGGGGAGATCCGAACCACGGGCCTTCCATGCCAGCCGACGCTCCATGGCCCGTCCGAATCAAGGCGCCATCCGTACACTTAACACACCCGATGTGGTTTAACTTTGCTGAACTCGGAATGGGTGTTTCAGTTCTGCTGGAACCATCCCATTTATTCTTTCCTCTTCGTCGCAAGGGATTCCGTACTTTTCAGTCCCACATCTCGTTGAACGAACTTGTTCGTAGCTTTGAGCATCGGTGTTATATGTACGAACTGCTCATCCTCATTATTTACCAAAAACGCGTTTCCTTCATTTCTCATTTCACTCTATTCAACCCAACCACTGTCCTTCCCATTCAGACATTTCAACTTGTGTTTGTCTAATGCATACTTTTCACACTTAGCGGACATGCTCTCATTGGATTACACACTTTTTATATATTTTCGACAATCACCCTTTTTTTCCTCTGACCTCCCATGATTGACCACGCTCAGGTTGGATTGACACTCTGTTTTACTCGTTCGTGTATATAAAGAGAGGCCTTCAATCAAAACACTCCACTCTCAGTTCCTCATTAATGAAGTGACGAAGACAATCACTCGGAACCCAACCAGCACAAAAGGTCAATCACCCTATTAATCAATGGCATTGGCTGACCTACATCGACTGCTGCGCCATGATGTCTGTCAATGTGGCACATCATGTTGGTATTTCTGAAACACCTCAGAAACAGGATTCCCTACGTATGTGTGTACGTGAGTATAGATGTGAGTATGATGTCGGTCGATGTAACACATCATGTTCGTAATTGTGGACTCCTCAGAAAATCGTTTCTCTAAGATTTGGATTTGTGTTTGCGAGAATATGGATGTGAATATGATGTAACATGTCATGTTCGTATTTTGGGAATTCTCAGAAAGAGGTTTTTACAAGATGTGTATCTCGGTGTGTGCGGAAGTATGGATGTGAATATGATGTGTGTACGTTTTCCAAGGGAAAATCACCCGTGACAAGGAAAGAACACGGCAGGAGAAGCGAGATGAAAGTGAAAATTAGAATGAATAAACGAGAGTGAACCTGAATAAGATTTACTGAAAATAGTCCGTAATATCGGCACGAAGCATCCATCGTGACTGGGTCGATTGGTGAATGTATGAGTGGTTGTGGGTGGATACGAAGAGTAGGCACGCCCCCTTCCATTACGACCATCCTGTCTCTTATTCCAGCTGATTCGATCTAAACGTGCCTTCAAATAGGCACAGAATTAATTAAAGCAGAAAACTAAATATGGATTTATAAAATCATCTCCAAGCAAGAAAACCCCTTATGGGCGTTTACCTCCCTGTAAAATAGCAGGTCTTTCCCGGCTTCAGCCTCCAAGAGTCCATCCCAAGTAATACCTCGAAACGATTGGAAATAATTTTCTCGATGACGGGATTTCTAAAGGGTAAAAAGAGCGATTACGGCATTATTGTTTCCGTTGGAGAAAATCGCCCCCCGGTCTAACATTCAGGGTCACATTGGTGCACAAATGACGTAACCCGCAGATACTGCATTCATTCATCTCTTATCGGTCGTAATCGCGCAGGGAGCAAGAAAGGGAAGGATTACGAGGATTTTGCGTGAGTACTATTACATCACTGCGTTCGTTAACTTTGTATCCAACGATTAAATTCGAACTCGAAATGATGTCACAAAAAGGCATTTAAATTAGGATCCTGACATCTGCATCTTGCAGACTACAGTTCGCTCCCAGGGCTCTGTCATAACGGATTTGCGGAAAGGGGACTGTCCACACTTACCTTGTTTTCGTACCGGCATGGTTCCCTCGGTATCCAGGCTTCAATACATAATTTCCCTCAGGGCACAGATACACTAATTCCTTTAGTCACTCGTGAAAACGGTATATTTAGAGGTTAATAACACTAAAAAACACACTGAATATCCACTCGATACTAAATAACCTCTTTAAAAAAACCTTACACGCTTCTACCACCAAAAAGATCCGAATACTGCATCTTTAAAGGGGAAATCACTAAGAGGCGGATCACACAACAATGGCCAAACAGAATACGCGATAAGTAGGCTCAATAATGCTCTTTCTAACAATCCACAGAGAAGCAATTCACTCCATGACGCTACCGCGCGCCAGCACTCTCCAACTTCGACAAGTCGGCGGTCGGGATATTATGGCCGATTCAGACAGCGAATGCGCTGTGAGCAACTCCACGCTCCTGGAGTGTGACGTCACGGAACACACCATGTGCTAGTGTGTTCAGTGAACCAACTATTGATTTCTGCGTGTGTATGGGGATGGGCGGGTGTGTGGGGAAGATATAGGAGTGTTTGGGGGTAGTGGAGAAGCGGGAGTGGGTCTTCGACGTTGTCAAGCACCTCTATTCGTATCGTTGCATCAATTTCTCCCCTCTGCGAAAGGGCGGCTGGAAGATCGCAGGAGCAAAATAATCACGGAGTAGAACTGTATACCAAAAAAATCTGTGTATGTGCGCGCGCATTTTGATGGTCTCGGTAGAAGGAGAAGAGAGCTAGATGGAAGTGAATGCAGTTATTAATTGATACAAAACAGCTAATATAAGTTACATTGAAGTAATCACATTTTTTATCTAAGGAATGGTGTGGGAGGGATGCGAAAAAAATATGGTTTATCATTTCGTTCTTAAATGATGTTATCGGAGCCGCATCTCGCAAGCCAAAAGGCAGTTGCCAATTGTTTCTGGATTTTCGCGACGGAGGATAATAAGCGATGCCTGCCAGGGAGAAAGATTCGCTGTTTTCTTCTTCGAGGTTTCGCCTAGGAAAGACATACTCCGACTCCCAATCATCTACCATCTATATATATATATATATATATATATATATATATATATATATATATATATATATATATGTGTGTGGGGGTTGAAAACTCACAAAATATCGCGTGAGTAAGCAATAAATGCAACAAAGCCCACAGGAAAAATTAATACGAGGATTCGAAGTACTTTCGAACTTTATTTCGAGTTCTTTATCAAGGAATAACAGAAGTATTGAAAATTGTAATATTTATAAGGATGATACAGAGGAGAGGGAACGGCCACAAAAAAGAAAAAAAAACAATCAATAAAATGAATTAATATGAAATGGAAACCTTAGGTCGAGCGAAGATAAATACAAAAAAAAGATCATTAAATCAGGTAAATTCAAAAGACTAAAGGTTGACAAGACGATTAAAATACCGCCTAAGCAATTAAGGAGGGAGAAAATCTTAACGAGAGATTAACCTCAAGGTAGAATATGTAAAAATGTTCTAAAGACTTGACTAAAATGGAAATAAATACAGACAAAAACATAAGTCTACATAGATGCATACAAAATAAAATAAAATTATTATTAAGATTAATATAAATATTTAGTCTCAAATTAAAAGTTTCGACAGTACATTGTGAATATAATTTTAAAAATAACCATCAAGTTTATATAAGCCAGGACTTAAATTTAAATTTGGGAATTTACTAATAAAGGTCGATTCAATGATATTTCGGGAAATTGCATCGTTATTATGACAGATGATTTTAGCAGAATTCCAATCAATATTGTGATTAAGATATGACATATGAACATAAAATGAGCTGCTTTCTTAGCCACGACGGACATTATATTTATGTTAAGAAATTCCTTTTTTTAAACATTTACTTGATTGGCCAAAGTAATATTTAGAGCAATCGATACATTTTACGCAATATACATTACCAATAGGGTAAGGGGCGTTCTTGACTAATAGTTTAGAGATAGTATTATTATAGTTAAATACTACACCAATGCCTAGAGATTTTAAAATATGAGGGAGAGAAGCAAAGGATGAATTAAAAGGAAGTTTGTTGCATATATATATATATATATATATATATATATATATATATATATATATATATACAAAGAAGAAGGAACAAATGCAAGTTCTGCGGGTGATAACAACCACCACAGGGCTTTCGCCATATTTATTTTCTGCCTTTCAAAACAATTTTGAAGACAGAAAGAAAGGTGCAGAAACATTGCATTACAGACTATATACAATATAGTACAAGAAAGAGAAATTGGACGCGAATGAGCAACGAGACAAGAAACAGGAGTTTTTTAGATTTAAGAGAAAGGGACATTAGCTCCTTCTTCTTTGTATGTGACTTGGGGATGAGCCTTTAAATTGTGAGCGGGTAAGAAGATGTGGTATAAAAATTCCTTGGAGGTTCTTAGCTTAGAGAGATACTGGGTTTGATGGGGTAACGCTTTGAGCGAAGTAGAGTCCGTGTGCCTGGTAGCTCAGCGATAGAGCATCTGACCGGCTATCAGCAGACCCGGGTTCGAGACCCGGCTAGGAATTTCAAACTTTTTTTTCCCTGGCGTTATCTCTGTCTACTCGGTAAAGGATTGCCTTCATTGTGTGCCGCCCTCTGCTCTCTTTGATTCTAGTCTTCTTCTAATGTCCCTTTCTCTTACCTCTAAAAATCTCCTGTTTCTTGTCTCGTTGCTCATTCGCGTCCAATTTCTCTTTCTTATATATATATATATATATATATATATATATATATATATATATATATATATATATATATATATATATATATATATATATATATATATATATATATATCCAAAAAAGTACAGTAGCGTACCTGTAATTATAAGGATAAAACCACAGTAATAGGACTAATTTTATATGTGAAACCAGGTTTCGACGGAAACATCCGTCATCGTCAGTCACTTGTGTACAGGTCAAATACAGAAGTTGCTTAACGTACAAACACACAAATCAGTGGCGCTAAGGTTGAAAATGCGAGAATATAGCGGCATTTTTGAGAAACGGGAGTATGAATTTCTTGCTTATTAGGGTATTAGTAAGGAATTGGCCGTCGGAAGTATTAAAGTTGGGAATTTCTTTTATAAGTGTCGATTCAATTAAGCGCCGATGTATATAATTGTGAGACTTATAAACTATTTTAGCATTATCAATATCAATTTGATGATTTTCATTGGCATATGTAGAAATAAACTCGGGGAGAGGGCACCACGTCGCATATCGCATTTATCTTCATTCATTCGCTTGGAAAATCTGCTGCTTTCACTGATATATACTTCATTACATGATTTGCATCGAATAAAATAAACTCCCTGTTCTCTATCGATCGATCTATTTTTGGATAAGCTATTTCTAGTCGGATTCTCATATTGAAAGGCAACATTGATGTTGTTGGTCCGTGCAACTTTTTGAAATTGATTAACTGGGACAGTATGGAAAGGTAACATAATATTTGTCACATCTATTTTCCTTATAATTAGCTGTGGATGAATAGATGGTTCTGGCTTTATAGTGACACTCTTCTATGAACAAAAGGGGATATTGCAGTTCAATGAATGTTGGATGATTGTATTAATTTCGTCTTGCAAGAAACAAGGATCACAAATGCGATATGGTCTCAGGAACATGGAAGAAACTAAAGACCTTTTAACGGATACATCGTGGCACGAGAAATAATGAATATAAGCATTAGAATTAGTTGGTTTTTAGTTTATGGAACAATATGCTTTGTCGGTTATTTTAGATATTTTTAAAGCCAGAAAGGGCAATGAGTTCCCATTCTACTTTAAATGTAATAGTTGGGTGGATCTTATTCAATATTTCAAAGAAAGAATCAAATCTGTTATCATTGATAGGCCATGTGGCACACATATCTTCTACATAGCGGAACCACGTTATGGGATTGTGTAAAATGGGGGAAGGAGGTGCTTTTTAAATCCTCCATAAAAGGGGATTACCCATACTCAGGCCATATTTCTGCCTGTAAAAACAATCTTCAGCTCTGAACACATTGTCCGTCACACAAAAACGAACTAACTTTACAATTATATATAACTTAGACCAATTTTAAATTTGAGTTAAGTTTAAGCGTCTAATGATTTTTTTTCTGTCTTTTAGATTTAACAACTTCAGTCTTTGGCAATTTCAACCATGGAAAGACTAACAATCAAACAACGTGTTAAAATTATCGAAGCCTATTACGAAAATGGACGTTCAAACAGAAACGCATTTCGGGCACTTCGCGATTTTGTTGGTCAACATAATCGACCAACCGAGAGTGCAATTGGGAAAATTGTTCGTAAATTCAAACAAACGGGGTTGGTGGCAGATGTGAAAACGCCATTGCGTGCTCGTTTACGCCGTTCAGCTGAAAACATTGTTACAGTGCGCGAGAATGTGGCCGAAGATCCAGACACCTCTATTCGTCATCACGCGCAGGAATTGAACCTCTCCACAACAACGTTACATCGAATTTTGACAAAAGATTTGTCTCTACATGCTTACAAAATTCAATTGACACAAGAACTGAAGACTGCTGACCATTTGAAGCGCCGCACATTCGTCAATTGGGTGCACGAGCAAAGACAAGCCGATGAGGATTTTTCGCAAAAAAATCATCTTTAGTGATGAAGCCCATTTTCATCATTGTCGCATTTGGGCTGATGAAAATCCCAGAAAGATTTTTGAAAAGTCACTGCATCCACAAAAGGTCATTGTTTGGTGTGCATTTTTTGCTAGCGGAATCATTGGGCCATATTTCTTCGAAAATGATACAGGTAATTCTGTTACGGTAACAGGCGAGCGATACCGTGCCATGATAACCAACTATTTATGAGCTGAATTGAATTCTATGGATGTCGAAGATTTGTGGTTTCAACATGACGGCGCCACATGCGACACAGCCAATGCAATGATGGCTTTATTGAAGGAGAAGTTCCCAGGTCGCATCATCTCTCGAAACAGCGAGGTCAATTGGCCACCACGATCGTGTTGACTTGACTCCTTTAGATTTCTTCCTTTGGGGTCGTCTCAAAAGTAAGGTATATGCCAACAAGCCAACAACAATTCAACAGCTGAAGGATGAGATAATAAGGCATATTAGTGAGATCGAGGAGCAACTATGCAGAGACGTCATCAAAAATTTTGACCATCGAGTGGAGGTGTGCCGCTGAAGCCTTGGCAGACATTTAGGCGATATTATTTTTTACACATAATTGCCATGACTCAAATAACATGATACGATAGTTAAATCAATAAATTTTCACCAATAACATTGTTTTATTTACCGGTAACTTCGATCCGTCTTAATGGAACACCCTTTATATATATAAATATATATATATATATATATATATATATATATATATATATATATATATATATATATATATATATATATATATCATTGTGCTTTTGTTTATGCTTAAATATAAGCATAAACACATATATAAACATAAACATCTTATAATGATGATCTTAGTGTGTGTGTGTGTGTGTGTCTATCTGTCTGTGCATTATTTAAAAAAAAATGTTGTGAAATGATTACTTTTTTTGAACACCAATTTTGAATGTGTCGTGAAAAAAACAAACAAAACCTTTTTCTCTCGTACACTTTATTAATTTTGTGAGCGAAGCTAACAAGCGCTTCAGGCCAAGCAAAAAACGCGCGCAGGGCGGATTTTTGCTTGTAAACATAAACATAAACATTGTCACCGTTGTCAATTATGAATTCCACGCATATGCCCCAACTGGCGTCAGTTCTCTCTTCTTCCTATCTTAGTAAACTCAATTGTGTATCATCTGTGAAGAAATTAATTCCATGGCTGAATTCAATCCTCTGAAAAATTGGAAAAGGCAAACTGTGTTCCTTGGGATTCAAACCGAGATTAATTTCCGATCGTTTGATGCTTTTTTTCCATCGTCCATCATCAAACGCCAAATTAATACGTTGTTTACTTCCTCACTGCGGGGATATTGAACTACCATAAGCACAAAAGCCATCATCGTTTGGGGGCACCATTGACCCTTGAAAACAATGTGGTGCTATGTATTATAGAGGGTGACCTCCCCAAAGAGCCCCCAATTTTCTTTAGGCTTCATTTCTTAATTCGACAAAACATTAACAAATAAAGCCTATCTAGTATTGAGTCATAGTTCATCGTCGGGAAAAATGCCTCAAGCACTGCTGCCCTTTACGAGCATCCTTCAATCATACACATGCACAATATACACAAGCATACAGAATATCATTCCCAATGTGTCAGCTCCCCTTCTCCTCCAAACACTCATTTACATATTCATTCTATCTGAGCATTTTTCTAACCTTTTGGAGACCAGCAAAATCTCGCTACTATATTCTCTTTATACGCCTCTTCTCTTCCATTCCCAGACAACACCAAACATTTACTTATATGTAGACTGCCCAAACCTCACACAAAGACGCACTACATACACTAGCTCGTTTTTTAGGGACTCGTGGAACCCTCAAGGGTCGTAGTGCCCGTTCTAGGGGCCGTCCACTTCGCAGAAGACAGGTAGGGGGCCGGCAAGTAACTAAGTTCCCATCCATTCTTCTTACATTCCCGCACTACATCAGACCATTCTCGGCACAAACTCTTTCACACCTTCCCTCACACTATATAATACCGCTTACATATTCTTCATGTGCTATGCTTCTCACATACAGCATCACTCTCAAACTCTCTATTTACAATGTTTTCAGTCTCATACACTAACTTTACTAACAACATAATCTTATAATTCTTTCTTGCGCAGTCGATACGTAAACCCATAAGCTTCACAAACGTTCTGAGCAGAGATTTGGAATCAACGCATCAAAATTAGTTAGTTACAACAACATTTACCCAAGTAGCAGAGACAAAGGTAAAATTTGTTGGCTAGTTAATGGTTGACTAGTAAGCCCTGACTCACTTAGGAAGCTTGTTTCTAGTTTGTTTTTATTCAAATCAAGCTTACTGGTATTTGGGACAGATTCGGATGCTGGCTGATCGCTGGAAGAAGAGCGGAGAGGACGATGGACTATACTTTGAAGAATAAATGTTGATTTTGCTCCATAAAATTTGTTTTCTTTCCGCTTCCTAAGTAAGTCACGACTTTGTGGCCGACCTAATAAATAAAAAAAAAACATACTTACTCAATGGGCACACCACATTTTCGGGTCGATAAAATAATATAAGCAACATTTTTTATGATTAATATAAATATTATGTTCATTTCTCAGCAATACCAGCTTCTTTGGATGAAGGAAAAGTGGTCAGGTTTTATTTATCTCCTCATTGCTTAGATTCCTTTTATACTCATTTGGGCATCCCCTCTACTTTTGTTTTTGAACATCCATTCCCCGCCCCCTCCAAGTTTTCATTGAGTAAACAATATTTTATTTAACATTATTGTCGTAGGATGCCCCCCCCCCTTTTCTGATCACTCCACACCAGATACCACTTTTATGTAGGAGAATGCCCCTTTTTAATCTCTCTACACACAAACCGCTGTTGTAGTGGTATTCTTTGTGGTTGTGATATACTTCTTTGATGAAGTAGGCTTTGTTCTCAGAGTGCTAAGAGTGCTAATATTGTTATTTTAAAGAAGAGCCGTTGGAAACACGTAAGGATTTAGAGAAACGCACAATAATTCCTAAAATAAACTTGTATTTTAACTTTAACAATTTAATACACAAAAAATAACCATTAACCACAGAAATACTCCGAATATTATAATATACAATAATTATTTTAATTAGCTTGCCCCTCTAAACATTGGTTAAATTCGCTACACACTTCAATATATAAGATTTAGGCTTATGGACTCTACTAGAGTTTAAATACCTTAGGAATGTTATTGGCTCCAAGAGACGTGCCGACCGGCCAGATGGAGGTGGTCGAGATCACGAGGTACTTTTGGCGAGGGTAGCAGATGGGGGTCCACATGGTATTCAGGGGGGGTTCTTCAAGGACGAGAACAATCACGGGGCTTTAGGCGGCACCAAAGTAGGCGTGGTCTCTCTGGCGAGAGTAAGTCGAACTTGGTTCTTAAACAAAGTTATATTAGAGTTCGGTGTGACCACCGAGTAACGGGCTCGAGGGGGAGCTTTTCTCCTTCGTTACTTAATTCTTCATGAGCGAGGACTGTACTTGTGGAGGGTCTCCTTCCAAGGCAAGGATCGATGAGGGGGGTTTCTCTGACGAGAATAAGTTAAACTTGAATAAGTTAACTTAAAGGTCAGTTTGGTAACCAGAAAATAGCTCGAGGATGAGCTTCTTCTTAGTTCCAGTCTTCCTAAAGGGCGAGGATAGAGGAGGGGGATTTCTCTGACGAGAATAAGTTGAACTTGATTCCTCAACCAAGTCAACTTATGAGTTTGGTGTGGGCACCGAGTAACGGGCTCGAGGGGGAGCCTTTTCCTACTTCTTTTCTTAATCCGTCAAGGGCGAGGAATACCCCTGGTGTTTAAGATGCACCAGGATATGAGGAGTCTCTCTGACGAGAGTAAGTTAAACTTGAACAAGTTAACTTAACGTTCGGTTTTATAACCAGGTACTAGCTCGAGGATGAGCTGCTTCTTAGCCCCTTAAAGTAGCCCTGTCTCTCTTGCAGGTGACTTCGTAGTCTGGCGACTAAAGTAATCTACCTGTCCAGTCTCGGTAGCCCAATCCTAATCCGGGTACTTCGTCACCTGGAGACTGACATATTCTACCTATCCAGTCTCGGTAGCCCGGGGTCTTAATCCGGGGACTTCGTCACCTGGAGACTGACGTATTCTACCAATCCAGTCTCGGTAGCCCGGGGTCTTAATCCGGGGACTTCGTCACCTGGAGACTGACGTATTCTACCTATCCAGTCTCGGTAGCCCGATCTTAATCCGGGGACTTCGTCACCTGGAGACTGAAGTATTCTACCTCGATTTTCCCCAGTGTTTCTTATTTATACTTCGTCACCCCACTGGGGGAGGGGTAAGAGGGAGGGGGGGCTTAAGGACGGGCCCAGGAGGGTTTCTTATTCCAAAAGGTTTTTCTCACCAAGTCTTACCTCGGCTCCTCGTTAGCCTTCGAGCTTGGGAGAAACGCGTCTCCAATTTCTTACTTGAGGTGACATTGAATCTCACTCTCGTAGGAGAGATCTTGCATTTTAACCTTTAGGCCTTTCATAGCGACGAGTGGCGCGGTGCTGTTGTTATGCGCTTGGCCCGAGTTACCTGGCCGGATGCTCTTGTGGTTAACATCTCGGGTCTCCACTGAGAGAGAACGGGTGGGTGGCGATTCTCCTACAATTATTATTAATTATTGATTATGCCATTAAATTCTTTAACTTAGAAAATGTTAGTGGGGTCGGTGTTATTAACAAAAACGGTGTTTCTTTTTCGGTAAGGTTAAGAACATAACTTAACCTAGGTTAAGTTCTGGGATTTTGTAATGATGGTACATCCAAAGTATTTTTTTTCGACCATAATATAATCTAACCAAACTAAACCTAACATAACCCAGTCTAACTAACCTAATCTAGAATAGGCCAGGTTAAGTTTGGTTTAGGGTAGAAAAAAATTCGAGATCCCTCATCTTCACAAGATCCAAGTTATGTTGTACACTGAAGAGTGAATGTGTGTGTCTACCGCTAGGTTTGTGCCATTATACCTCCACACTCCGTAAGTTTAGGTTGTTGAGCAGAAAACTTTATTTAATCATAAATTATTAGTATCGTGGTCGGGAGTTGCAAGATACGAGCAAAATTACTACATGTTGCATAATCTAATGTTATGAGATGTACTCAGGCATTTCTGGATGTCTTGCCTTTAGGCTAAGAGGCTTAATAGACAGCCTGTTATCTTGCAGAAGTTCGATGTTATCTGCTGCATAGACATTGGAATTCACCAAGCAGAAACGGGCTTGGTACTTCTTCCCCTATAAATTTTCCGAATGGGAAGGCTAGAATCGGAGAAAGACAAATACATCGATCTGATAGTTTGTAATCAAACTCCAGATATAATTTACGGTCAAGGAAAAATTTCCCACACGGTTAGTCTAATTTAATTCTCCGCCAGATCTTTCCTAACCATTG
Organism: Ceratothoa steindachneri; assembly: GCA_963969495.1. Lineage (NCBI taxonomy): Eukaryota > Metazoa > Arthropoda > Malacostraca > Isopoda > Cymothoidae > Ceratothoa > Ceratothoa steindachneri. The sequence continues at coordinate 107,309,205 of OZ018324.1, read as the reverse complement.
TAGCATAAGGGATTAGTGCAGTATTGTGCTAGAAGACTGTATCCTTATTGGAAACTAATGCTTGCACGTTGTAGCTGACTTGGTCAATCGAAATAAAACAAATATTTGCAGGATCGAAACAAGGCGACGACAAAATGATGCATCAGGGACTTTAAAAAAAATGTGTCTCGTAGAGCGGCTACCAATGAGGGTATAGCACCCGAAAACACACAGAAAACCCTATCTTTAAGAATTAAAACAACAAAAACAATAAATAATAATATTATCAGCAACAAATAAAAACTAATACTATTCAAGGTCAATAAAAAAAAGGTGGCATTGGTCAATTACCCCTGTAGAAGTTCGCTTACAATTTAAAAACTGAGATTGTATGGAGGAATTCCGCTTTCTCGAAAACCTTGATCAAAACGCATCTTGTGTGCAGGAGACCTCATCAGGCAAAAGGGACAAGAGTTAGAGACCAGGCTCGTCAAGTTACCGGTGCAGGTATGGCACACGAAGCCCCCTCACACTAGGCCATTCAATTTTAATGTGGCCTACATTTTTTTTCGTCCCATTCAGTCTTTGTAGGAATGTTCAAGGTTCAAGGACCTGAAAATGATTTGATACCTTCGAAGCTATTAGGATAGGTCCACGGAAAAAGTTCTGGTGCAATGGTACGCCACTTTAAATTCGCTAGCGCTCTTTACCATAGTCTTTGTCATGCTGCACGGAGGGCTTAATTGATCCATGCGATGTTTTTAGAGTTGGAAAGAGAAAAGCGTAGCTCCGGTTGCTTGTGTGTACAGACGCCCTAGCACTTTTATCAGTGCGCTCGTTCCCAGCAGCATTTACGTGTAAAGAAACTAAGCAGAAGACAATCTCGGCGCCCTCCAGACCCACAGCAGCCATGTCATCAAGGATACTGCGAACCATAAGATGAGGATATTCCAATGTCTCGCGAGAACAAAGCTCGATATGGAAGTCGCTATAGATTACAAAACAGTGTATGTGTTGGGCACGGTGCGTAATCTCCCGTACTGAGCTGTATATTGAAATCAGTTCGGCCGTGAAGACAGAGGCAACGTCAGAAGAGGCCTGCACCTTTTCAAACAATTAGGTGGCAACATGAAATTTAACCCCTACTTTGAAGTTTGAACTATCTTTGCTTTCTCTTTCAGCCTTAGTTTGACAATATACATACCTCACTTACTAAAAATGCAAAACTCCAGTAGGTGTAGAAGCTTTGGTAGAAGAAGCGAGACGGCAAACGTTCAGAGATCGTATCTTTTAGGCATTGTCCATGTTAACTGTAGACAAAATGGAAGTATTTGGTGACAGAAAGGGGCGTTCATCCTTCATGTTAAAGCAAGTAGCATCTTGTCTGTATCGACAAGAAGGTTATCTACAGGTGACGTATGAAAAGCACCAGTCACCAATCAGAGATTGGCGTGGGGATCGAATCGATCGTTGGTAAAAAAAGTTTCGTTTGAATAGTTGTAAATCTTGGACACGTAGTTAAGTTTTGAAGGAGGTAAAGAGCGATAAAATAAAACGTCAAAAAGTGAAGAATGACTATGGGCGCGGGTAAAAGAGACAATAAGGCTGCAAATGTATTTCTCAGGTGAGGCGTCAGTCGAATTCAAAACTAAGGAATAGGCGCGGGTCTACCAATTCTAGACGAGTCCCATTTAGAGAGAGGCCAATGTCAGGGTGATGCCGTGACGATGGAAGTAGCACACTACTTTATTCTCAAGCAAAGAAATGAAACCTGTACGTCTAGGCATAGCTAGTGACACGATTCAGAGTATTTGAACATTTGAACCGCGCCAAAAGAGATCGAAATGTTGTCTATATGGAGCGTATCGAAAAAGCCTTCTGGCAGCTTCATGGTAACACCGCTGACGAGCAAAGCAAAGAGGGTGAGGGTGAGGGGTGGACACTGAGGAGACTTGCTGCCAAAATACCTTCTTCTTGCCCTACAAGATCCGAGAAATTGCTCTACCTTACACGGTACCTAGAATCGATGATTTCGTAAGAATTCAGAGAGAAAAAGTGAGAGGTGTCCTCTCCCCAACATATAACGCAGGGTGTCCATGATACCATATTGTTCCTCGTATGCATAAACCTTCTTCAAATTAAAAATTACTGTTGTCAAGTGCGACCTGTAATTGAAAGCATCACAGATAGCGCTCTCTAGCCAGAGTGGTTCATTTCTCGTAAAGTGAAACTTACTGAAGAAACCCTATGCTGAAGACAGGTTCCCCCCGACGGCTAGAAAATAAGATGAACTAACATTAGCACTTTTTCCATCAACTTGCTTCCCATTAGTTTGGAGAAAGTGAGATAAAACTAGACGTGGTAGAATAATTTCCCTCCAGATGAAAAAGCTCAATCACTGTAGCCATTCCTCTGTATTCTGGGAATATGCCCTCGGACCGGATCCCGTTGAACAAAGCTAACCAAAAGGGTAAGCTTCACTCACTTATGTACCAAAGCATGTCGTACAAGGAATCGTTTGAAACGGGGTGGTATCCGCTAAGAAGCGAGAGCAGAACGCAACTCGATCAGCCGAAGAGGTCATTGAAAGCTTCCCTACCTCTGAAGATGAAATCCAGTTGGTGGCTTTCAGCGACGGTGAGAAATGCATGAAATGCTGGTGGGCAGCCTTTCGGGTAGAGAGTATAATAATAATAATAATAATAATAATAATAATAATAATAAGTCTTTTGTAATGCGCTCTTCAAGGCCTGAGGCCTTCCCAGAGCGCACGTTGTGCTGAGATGAGAATGGAAATTCAATTGAAATTCAAGAGGGGGGAGAAGGCAATAATAAAAAGATGCGTTTTCAGGAGACGCTTAAATGTGGTAAGAGAAGAAGAAGACCTGATTTCAGCAGGAAGAGCATTCCACAACTTAGGGGCGCAGATTGAGAAGGAGCAGTCCCCCATTGAGCAGAGGGATGAACGAGGAATATTCAAAAGAGGTGCATGTGATGACCGAAGGGCCTGAGGGACATGGTGTGGCGAGAGGGCAGAAGAGAGGTAAGACGGGGCCTTGTTGTTTAGGGCCTTAAATGTGAATAGAAGTATCTTGAAGTGAGTACGGGATCTGACAGAGAGCAAGTGCAGTTCATGCAGCAAGGGTTTCGAGGGAGAGAAGCGAGGGCGACGGAGGAGAAGCCGGGCGGCATAGTTCTGTACAAGTTGAAGGGGGCGGAGAGAGGAGGATGGCAAATTCACAAGCAGAGAGTTACAGTAGTCAAGGCGTGAGGTGATGAAGGCATGAACAGCAGTCTCAAGACTTTGGCGATCAAAGTGAGAGCGAATGCGAGAGAAGTTACGAAGGAGAGGATTTGCTGGCATTGCGGATATGAGGCTTAAAGGAGAGATGCTCATCAAAAATAACACCCAGATTCCTAACGCAGTCAGAGAAAATGATAGTATTACCGCCCAGAGTAAGCGAGGAAAAGAGAGATTTTGATTTTTTGACAAAAGCAGGGGTGCTGACGAGAGGGACTTCAGTTTTGGAGTGATTAAGAAAGAGGAATTTGGTAGAGAGCCAGTCAGAAATGGAGGAGTAGGCAGCCAGGAGGTCAGTGATAGAGTAGGCAAGAGACGTGGGGGATGAGGAAACGAAAATTTGAGTGTCATCAGCATATTGGTGGAAGGATAGACCGAGATTACGGAGAAGGGAACTAAGAGGGAGAAGGTAGATACGAAATAGTAGAGGACCAAGGACAGAGCCTTGTGGCACTCCAAAGCGAATGGGGGTAGAGTCGGATGAAGCGTCGTCAATCACAACGGATTGGGTACGAGACGAGAGGTAAGAGCGGAACCAGTCAAGCACGGTGCCTGATATGCCGAGGAAAGAGTGGAGACGATCAAGTAGGACGGTATGGTCAATAGTATCGAAGGCAGAGGAGAAACCGAGTAGAACGAGGATGGGGGCACAACCCCTGTCCGCGGCTCTTCGTAAGCAATCGGACACATTGAGAAGGGCGGTTTCTGTGGAGTGACCTGAATTGAAACCAGATTGATAGGTTTCATCAATGTTACAGGCCACCATGTGACTGTTGATGCGTGAAGCAACCACTCTTTCCAGAACCTTAGAGAGGAAAGGAAGTTGCGAAATCGGATGATAATTGGAAGGGTCAGTGGGGTTAAGTTGAGGCTTTTTAAGAATCGGACGGATGTGGGCACGTTTGAAGGAAGAGGGAACAAGACCAGAGTATGAAGAAAGCTGTCGCGAAGAATTACACAAAGAATACATTGTACGAAATGGTGGTGCCACATTGCTGGAAATGGGAGAGAGGGGGGCATGAGTGAAATTACATCTGTAAGATGGATCTTCCCATTGAATGAAAACTCGTATGCCTGCTAGGAAGAATGACCAGCGTGATTTGAGACTAAACCAAATACGACTCACGCCAGACGAAATTGCTATCTAGTAAAAATCGCGCTGACGGCCCTATAGGAATATCGCTTCTCTTAGAAAGCCAACTCACACTCGGTTGACCAATAAATAAGCGGTCATTGTGCAAAACCTCTAGACGTTAGAGGGATATAACTCAAACTCCATAGCGATGAGAGTGCAGGAAAATAATAATAACTTTAATTCTTCTGTGACGCCCTTCAAGGCCATGCACTCTAACAGATTTCCCGTCTATCGACTAAGGAAAAGCTAGAGAGAAAAGGAGGGATGTCTTGAAGGCATGCTTAAAGGCACCATGGTAGGCATATCGAACCAGACAGATCCTTCTACATTCTAATGGCAAATATAGATAAAGCGCGATCACGCGTACAACATAAAGGACTACTAAGAACAAGGAAGAACTAGGAGGAATGGGATAGAGTCAGTGAGGATGACTGATAGGAGGAAGAAGAGGTATATATAGACTTGTATGTAAGCAGAAAAGCACGAGTTGCTAACATTTGAATCTGTTGAAAGGGTTGAAGAGTGGAAAGTCCTGAACAAGCAAGAAGGGAGTTGCAGTTGTTAAAGCCGGAGAGGACAAAAGTTCTGATCAAAGTATGAAAGGATGCGGTAGCGATTACGGAGAAAGCAGAAAGAGGATTTACAATCTTAGAGATAACTGACTATAAACAAGGTCTGCTGACCGAAAAGTCGCGTGCTCTCACTTATTCTGATCTATGACCTTACGACGTTGCAAACTTTCAATAATTCCCGGAGTAACCTTGGCACGACCTTGGCAATTCTATAATTTGAAAGAGAATGTTAAGTCCTTAAGGGTTTCAAATTTCGTTAGAATCGGCCGAATAGTTATGATGCTATTGCCAAAACAAAATAATTCCCGAGCTAACTTTGAGAGGACTTTGGCAATTATATTATTTGGAAGAGAATGTAAAACAATATATGATTTTTAATTTTCGTTAAAATCACCTCAATAGTTATGAAGTGCCCCCCCCCCAAAAAAAAAATAACTCCCGGGTTGCTTTTTAATGGAATTTGAAGATGTGTTTAGTATTTTTAATGTCCTCTCCGGCTTTGACAACTGCAACTCCCTTCATAAAGTTAATCCTTTTTATCTTGAGCATCAGCTATTTGTTCTTAATTTTCTTCAGGAGAGAAAATTATTTCCCTTGATGGCATTGAAACATTGGCCTACTTATAGTAAGCAACTCTTCTTCCTTCACTTTCTTGTCGCTTTTACTTATTGACTTGTCTATTTTAGTCAAGTTAATCTCGAAAGCAAACCTAATGTGGTCCAAAAGAAGTAATCGTTTCTCTCTGACCTATAATGAAATCAAGTTCCTTCACAGAGATCTTTATCTCCATAGGGGATTTAAATTAATTTGAGTTTCGTTTTTGCAACCAGGTCAGCCAAATTCACAGCAAAAAATAATTTTACACTTGCGCCTGAGGATATCAACAGGTTGTCTAGTTTTGTAATTAAAGTGTCTTTGCGTGTAGCTCTCCTTCCCCAAGGGATATGTTTTTGGCCTGCTCCCAGATCTTTGGGATCTGTTTAAGATTGTGACCTTCGAATTTACAACGGGGGCTAGAAAAGAACTGTTCCCTCGTTCCCACTTTTGAAGCACTTTAGGGAAAATATCCTTTGCAAGATTGGCTGCTGGGTAGTGTCTTACATCCACATTTCAGAACCTCATCCAGAGTTTAGAATTGAGTGGCAACAACTCTGCTATTTTCAATTTAGGTGTTCAAATGTGTGAATCTAGCCAGTCTTGTCCTAATTTTAAAAGCAATTGTAGTTCAAATCCTACTGGTAGGATGGTACTCGTAGTACTGAAGGTCACGTAATTTCCAGCACACTAATGAATAAGTTTCAAACGGTGGAATAAGAAAAAAAAAGTGAAATGGATATAATTATTAATAGAATAATAGTCATTTAATTCCCTAAGATGACAAAAATAAGTCAAATCTTTGAAGTAGCTAACGAAATAGAACTAAAATTATATTCCAATAAAAAAAACTAGAATTCATAAGTAGGGCTGCAAATTTTCAGCGCCCATCATTTATGTAATTAGAACGTTGAAAAGATTGACACACACTAATAGCACATTATTCCATAGTATAGCATAATATACAATAGCAGAATAGAGTTACAAGGAGTTACAAGGAAAGAAAGTACCCTAGGAGACCTTACGGTCCATTCAAAGAGGGTACCTTTGGACTAGCAATCGAGCAGGCACATGGCTGCTCAATTGTTTTGCGTCCCTAAACGGCCACTTTTCAAGAATTTGTCTAGTCTTGATTTGAACTGGTCAACAGATTCACTGTTGACAACTTCCACTGGAAGTGCGTTCCACTTACCGCAAATACTGTAGGTGAAAAAATTTCCACACAGATTGCGGTTGTAACGCTTCAGTTCAAGTTTGAAGCCGTGGTTGCGCGTTCTGTTCTCACTCAGTGAGAAAATATCCCGGTAGTCAACATTGTCGAACCCTCGAAGTATTTTGAAAACTTCGATGAGCTGACCACGCAGTCTACGGGTTTCCAGCGAGAACAGATCTAATTCCCTTAGTCTATCCTCATAACTTTTATGTCGGATAGAGGGAATCAGCTCGGTTGCCCTAGCTTGTACGCGTTCCAATCTCGCGATGTCCTTTCGCATTGAAGGACTCCCAAATTGTACGGCATACTCCAAGTGTGGTCGGACAAGTGAGTTGTACAAGCACAGTACAATCTCCTGGTTCCGATAACCAAACTGGCGCTTAATATAGCCTAGCATCCTTCGGGCCTTTTTCTCCGCCTCAATGCACTGTTTCGAGAACTTGAGTCACTAGTGATTGTTACACCCAAGTCCTTCTCAGTGTCGGTGGATTCAATATCAGTGCCCTTAAGGATATATTGAGATTTGGGGTTTCTGTGGCCGATATGCATCACTTTGCATTTGTTCACGTTAAAAGGCATTTGCCACGTGTCCGACCACTCCCTAATCTTCCCAAGATCTTCCTGCAGGCGGGCAGTATTTCCATCCTTTGCAACGTTCATACCAAGCTTGGTATCGTCGGAAAATTTGGAAATCTTGCCAACCATGTCACCGTCCATGTCGTTGACGTAGATGATGAATAGTAGTGGTCCCAGGACAGAACCTTGAGCCACCCCGCTAGTAACGGGCACCCACTCAGAAGACTGTCCATTCACCACCACCCGTTGCCGTCTGCCACTTAGTCAGTTCTCGATCCAGCTGGCTACTTTTCCGTCTATGCCCAGCGCTCACACTTTGCGGAGAAGGCGGCGGTGTGGTACCTTATCAAAGGCTTTGTGAAAGTCTAAGTACACCACATCCACCGCCTTGTCCCGATCGTGCTCACTGAAAATGAAGTGGAAGAATTCCACAAGGTTCGTTAGGCATGACCGTTGCCTTCGGAAGCCGTGCTGGGAACTCCTCAGGAGCAGGTTTGACTCTAAATACGACGTCATTTTATCCACCATGATGCTTTCCATGAGTTTACCGACTATCCAAGTCAGACTGATAGGTCGGTAGTTCGACGGTTGGCTACGGTCTCCTTTCTTGAAGATAGGAGTCACCTCCGCCTAATGCCAGTCTCTAGGAACGCATTCGGTCCGGATTGACATGTGGAAGATTGCACTCAGGTGTCGTGACACTTGATTGCCTACTTCTTTCAACACTTTAGCTAGAAACCCATCCGGTCCAGGTGACTTATTCGTCTTTAGGTCACTGATCTTCTTTTTTATTTTCCCTACGGAGTTGAAATATTCCTTTGAGATGACAGGGGGGCGAGGGGGGGGGGGCTTCGAGAGTGGAGGCTTTCTGTGAATTCTTCCAGTGGAATTCCTTCGAAGAAAACGGAGGGTGAGTTTCTTTTGAGACGTTAAACGGGTTATTTGGACGACTATGCGTAATTAAGGGGTATTACGCGAAGATCAATCTTCACTGAAGCCTTTTGAGACAAGACTTGGGTTCTTCTTTGGAGATGGAGAAGTTGCACAGAGTCAGACGGGTGTTCTTACGGAGAGAGGATTCTTGACTAATCCAAGGTGGATATTTGTTTTATTCAGGAGGGATATTCGATTTATCCCGCAGAGTCCTTGCCTTCGACGTACGACAACCCAAATCGAGGAGGAGTAAGATAGTCTGCTCGGCCTGAGCTTTTCTCGCACAATCTCCTTGGTTCCTGGCAACCAACACGGGTAAATATGCACGCATGGAGTGAGGGAGCTTACTCCATAGAAGGGGGGAGGACTATCGTCCATCGTTTGAGAAAGGCGAACGCGGATTCGGCTGTTGTTTGCCTCAGGCGATCCCTGCGTGGCTTGAAAGGGGGAAGGATGTGGGGAAGACTCCTTTGGTAAATACCCACGTTGATAAGGGCTGCATTCCTCAGCCTGCTCCTGTTGTTTCTCACGCTTTTGAGCTTGTAAAAATGTTTCTAAGCGGCAACGAGGTCCATCACGTGGAAGCAATGCTTAAAAGCAACGTTATTTTTCCCATCACGTGCTTGTTCCCTCACATCACCTATTACTCGATTCCTTTGTTTGTTCGGGGAAGAACTACGATAGCCCAGAATAATAATTGGAATTGAATTTCGTTGAGTGCGCGTTTTTTTGTTTTTTTTTGTTATTCGAATACTTTAAATATGGTTGGCCAAGATTGGTTATATTTAATTAGGCTTTGGTGGTTGGAAGACTTGAACAAGAATTGCATAAATAATCTTTAATTCCAGAACGAAACATATAATACCAATAATTACACTCTCTAGTTATTAATTAATTCAGCAATGGGAAAATTATCAATAATTACAAATAATTACTCATGCCGCAAGGGCTCAATACTCCGAGTACTAACCCGATAGGGTTTAGGAAGAAACTACGAATGGAATCCTAGCCTTAGGGGCACAATAATTCAATTTAGTTATCCGGATGACTTGGGAGGAGACTACTTGTCGAATCTTAGTCGGAGGGCGTCGCACTGCCTTGAGCGTCTCCAAGTAGACGATCAAAAGGTAAAGATTCTCCTGTAGACGCTTGAAGGGAAAACTCCAGCGGGGCTGAGACTGTGCACCTCTTCTGGACGGGTCCTTCGATCCTGACGCCGTCGTTCCAAATAAACTCCTAGCTGCGGGCCGGTATGACACCGTGTTCTATAGCTCGAGGATATGCGCCGTCAGTGGATGATTCCACAGGCGTCTTAAACGAGGACGCCGAATACCTTATGTATTTTCTGTGCTTGACTTACTCGGGAGCAACGTAGAGACAGCTCACCACCACGACCTGGGGTATTCTCCAAGGGGAGGGGGGTACGTCTTTGGCATTCTTCCTTGGGCGGATTCTGACGGAATACTTCTACGATTAATTTTGTGACTGGGAATATATAGGCCTTCGCCGAAACTCCAATATTTGCTAACGGAAGCAATTAAGTCCTGAATCACCACTTCGGCGTTTATAGCTCGGCGGCGGGGTTTTGATGGTTCAACTGAACCGAAGAAATTCTCAGCTAAGCTCGCCGAAAGTTTTCCGACGGGCGTAGGGAATTGCTCTTTGCGATAACTTTCGTTTCACACGACTCCTTTAAACAAAATCTTACTCGATCTCTCTTTCTTCGACGCATATATAGTATATTATAGCCTAGTCTAGTCTAGCAGAGTATCGGCCGAATATTTATGATGTTATTGCCAAAACAAAATAATTCCGGGACTTACCTTGGAAGCACCTTGTCAATCATATCATTTGGAAGAGAATGTAAAACAACATAAGAGTTTCGAATTTCGTTAGAATGGGCTAAATAGTTATGATGTTATTGCCAAAACAAATAATTCCCTGGCTAACCTTGGAAGCACTTTGGCAATTATAGCATTTGAAAGAGAATGTAAAACAACATAAGGTTTTCAAATTTCGTTAGAATCGGCCGAATAGTTATGATCTTATTACAAAAACAAAACAAAAAGCAAGCTGGAGACCGTTTGACTTACATAGTGAGATGTAGAGTCACTCGCGACTAGACTCGCATTCGACTGAAAATCAATGCCAGGTTTTTGACGATATGAGAAAAGGGTGCAAGGGAGTCGCCAAGGTTTAGATAGTGAGCAATAGTTTGCAGTTAGGCACATAACTAGAAGTTCTTACCAGTACTACCTCATTTTTGTCATGGTTGAGTTTCAGAAAGTTGTTCGTGAGCCATTCAATGATCATGTTAGAGGCAGATTTAAATTTATAAGAGTTTTAGGACGAAACTGGAGCAAAGAAGAGATAGTTTTGCGTGTAATGATCATATAGATGAAAGTGTTAGCTAAGACGACGTGTAAGAATACCAATAAGGAAAAGAAGTGAACTAAGAAATCATCCCCAGAAAAGACCAAGCCTCACTTCCGCCAGCCAAGAAACATTATTACTAATGTAGAAAATTGAGTGCGAGATCAAAGATAAAAGGAAAACGCGTTGAGTGCAGTTCCAGAGACACCCATGAATTCACAGAGGTGATGAAGAAGAAGAGTGTGGTCCATATTTAGTGTTACATGCCTCAGAGACGCTCAGAAATACTATAATGGAAGGCTGACCAACGTCGACCGCAGTGCGGAGGTGGTCCATTACAATGAGGAGATCTGGATTTTTGTGTGCTGGTCCTGCTTTGAAAACAGACTGAAAGATTTTATCGACGTTAAAGGAGTACAGGTGATCTAAAGTTCTTGCTGACAACAGCGTTATGATGACTTTAAAAATGAAAAGGTGTCAAATGTTTGGGCGGTTGCTTGCTGGGACATTTAGGTTTAGTTTCGGTTTCTTTAGGATAGGGCGAACAGAAGCGTTTTTGAAGTCAGTTGATATTGAAGTTTCCAATCAGGTAAAGGATAAAAACAAGAAGGAAATGTGGTGGAATGAGTCGTAGAGAGAAGTCTTTTCTGTTTCTGCACCACAAAACGGGCAGCCTGAAGCCGTCTCTCGCATGGACGTCTGTGTTTCATAGCGTTCAAAATAGTGGATGATAACCATGGGGCACGCTGTCCTCCAGTAGTAGTGGAGAGCAGGGTGGATGGGAATTTAAGCAAGAGAAGAGGATCTGTTAGAAATAACCGTAAGCTATGTAGAGGTCATCAGAGCTGATGGCAGAATCTAACGGGGAGAAGGAGAGAGACTAAGTCTTTGTTATCTGTTATTGGCTAATTGAAGAGCATCCATGATGATATGGCTTCGTGGCATAGAGTGTTGGAACATTGTGCTCAGGGAGAAAAGAGAAACAAAGCTTAATGAGGAAGTTCTCAGAAATAGCTTTTAAGGGGGTCAGTAATGGTTAGGAAATGAAACGGGAAGGAAGAGCCGACTAGGTTGTTTCCATATGTATGAGTGGGGGGATGAGACAGGTTAAGAGGGGGAATATAGTGTAAATATGTCTAGAAGTCACAAATATGAAGGGAAATTCAATTGGCTATTAAAATCTCCCAAAATGTTTAAAGCTGATGAGGGGTTGGAGCCATGTCCAAAAATTCACCAAACTCATCGAAGAATCTGGTCGCCGGATGAGCAGTGAAGATAAACGATGGCAATCGTAAGAGTGGGATTCAGAGGCAAAATTGCTAGCAGATTTTCAAAAGTGTTAGGGCAGTCAATTTAAAAAAGAGAGTTAGAGGTATTGGACAAGGATTAAAGAAAGCCTCCCTCCACGTCCAGTGCGTCTAATAACGTGGATAAAAAAAATTACCATCGCGGGGTCACAGCAGCAGGAGTAACTGTATTTTTCTTATGTAACCACGTTCCTGCTAAGCCAAAAATTGCAAGCTTCTCAGAAGAGATCACAGATGACGTTCACTTTCCCCAACGTCAAGCTTCCACAATTCAAAAAGCCAGCATATAGATGGAGTGGGTTTTGAGGAGATTCGTATAAGGGGGAGGAGCAGTGTTTTAGCAACTGGGTTGCGGCGTGTTGTAATTGTGTTTAAGAACCCAGTTTAAGTCTCGACGGATGGCTTGAAAATTCCTAGATGCTTAATTTTATGGTAGGTTACCGCAGTGATTCTGTTATAAAAGAACTTAACGGTCTCATATACCGACCTAAACTCTTCAAATTAGTTAGAAATGTCAGTATTATCCTCGAATGCCGTCCACCGTGTTCGATCCAAGCACTACCATGGTGGCCTTTCGAGAGGCTAAAAGATTCGAATGGCAAATTAATCGCTTCCAATAGGGTCATCGATCCCCACCCATCCAAAGTCCACATATAACATCAGAAAAGTACAAAGACACACCAAGACAAAAAAAAAACGAAGCAGTTCTAAAACTTTTTGTAAATGTGTGAATTCTTCTATATTAAGAACACCTAAATTCAGCTCTTTGTCCAGTTCCGCTATGCCGCATCCTCTAGGTCTGATGGAATAATTTTTAAGAAGGGTTTTCTACCGCTCAGGCTATTAATTTTGTATTATTATTGCCAATTTAATCTGCTTTATCGTTAAATTATAAATATTATAAAACTGTCAAAAGAGCACATTCGAAACATACTTTGGGAGTTTAAAAAAAAAGCAACAATGTTAAGTTGACAGCAGAAAGTTTGTGTCATGAATTTAGTGAAGGAATAATTTATGTAATGGTTTCAGAATTTTCGCTCGGGAAAGGTTAGTGTCAAAGATGAACCGAGTTCAGGAAGAACAGTGAAAGTTGATCAAAATATTTTTAGAAAATAACATTAGAAGAAAATATGATCTGCATAGTGAACAATTTGCTGAAAAACTACTACATTCAACCCATTCCACTGTGTATCTTCATTTTAAGGAGATGGCAAGATTTTACGATTGGGACAATGGATTCCACACGGCCTATCAGAGGTACAATTGCAACAAAGAATCAACTTTTGTTCAACTCTGCTTTTTCAACTGAAAAATGAATCATTTTTTGTAGGATTGTTACAAAAGACGAAAATTTAGTTATGCAAAATAATATTAAAACTTCCACATAATGGATTAGTCTTAGGAAAAATCAATACCCCAGTCGAAACATTCTGCTTCATCTACCGAAGTTAATTATATTTAAATCAGGCAATGGCTTCGCCACTCCCCTCTACGGGGGAAGCTTGCGCCATGCTACTAAGATTAAAATTTAAAATCTAAAAAAAAGCAGCCATGGATAAATTTTTATAAATTTTCTGAACTTCGCCAATTATAATAATTTTAAAAAGAAACTCTAAACTAAATTTCCCTCCTTTCAAAATATCACGTTGCTAAAATATAGAGTTATAGAAGATATATACAAATAAATTTTCTGAACTTCACCATTTGTAATTCTTTGGGTTTTAAAAAATTCACAAAATTTCGATACTTATATTTATTTCTGAACTTCACCATTTTATTTTTTGATATTAAAAAAGAATTATAAGAAAATAACTTTGATAAAAAACATAAGTCATAACCAAACTAAGATGAAATTATTATTCAAATACTCAAAATAAACCCCTTCTTAAATTATAGAGTTAGTGATGATGATAAGTTTGTATTTAGTTATTAATTAACTACTCATCAGCATGTTTATAAAATAGCTTGACTTTGATTTAAAAAGCTTTTTAAGGTTGTTTCAACCTCTTCTGTTGCTGACATTTTCATTCTCATCAGGTGATTCACTAAACGCCTTGATGAGGCTAAATCGGGTGAGTATGAAGCTTAATTTTTAACTCAAATCATACCCTAGAGGATCATTCTTATATGAAGATTTAGTGGGATTCAAAGACAATTACATAGAAGAAAATCGTTTTGATACAGCAATTAAAGATAAAAGGTTACCATTATTAAAAAAAAGAAGTCTTTTTCACCCAAACAACGCGCAATCTCCTATCACATAAGATACCATAAAAAGGCTTAACAATTTCGATCGGGAACTAATCAGCCATCCTTCCTACACACCCGATTTAGCCTCATCAGATTACTATCTGATGAGGCGTTAGCGAATCACCTGATGAGAATGAAAATGTCAGCAACAGAAGAGGTTAAAACAACCTTAAAAAGCTTTTTAAATCAAACTCAAGCTATTTTACAAACATGCTGATTAATAGTTAATTAATAAATAAATACGGACTTATTTAAATATAAATAACTTCATATACGTGATTGATTTATATCAATAAAATAATGTTAGACATTACTTCTAGAATGACCTAATAGTAGTATCAGTAGAATTAATTTCATTCTAATGTTGCTATGTTAAAATCTATGATAAGTCCCATAATAAATCATAATTCGAACCCTTAGTTTAAAAATTCAACGTTTGAAAGATTTTAAGAATTTGAATCCAAATATTCATATTATTCTATTTATTATAGTTTAGGTTAAAACAAGTTATTTTTCGATCTTGTCTATTCCCAAACATATTTTACAACTTCTTACTATAACCTATGTATGGGTTCGACGACCTTACATCAGGTTATTCTCTTGCTTTACCTTCGTCTCCATTCGCGCTTTCGGCCAGTCTCAGAATCTCTTCGTCACAGTAGCGGTGTATTTATAAATCGTGTCCTCGGTCAAATTCAGAATCTCTTTACTTGCTCCCTCAAATAAACTCTGCCACTCTGAGAATATAATTTCAATTTCTCTTGCTTTTATATTCATTTTTATTGATATTCTCCTTACTCCTATTTTATCTGGTTTACATCTTTTTTCCCTATGTACGTTTATGTGCTAATCTATTCACCCTGGTTATGAAAAGATTTATTTGCTAGTCGGAAAGATTGTCATCAACATTTTTTGCATTGGCGACCTAAACAATTGCTTTTTCATTATTTTATGTTCTTTTCCATACGTGTTTAACACATTTTCATTTCTGTTTCTTTTTGTCTTCCCTCAGTTTATTTCAACCATCTATGCCCTGCCTCCATTTATAGCTAACCTTGTCTCTCCTCATTATGTTAATTTTAGTAATTCATTTCAATATACAATTACTTTTAAGATACAATTAATTGCGTGTAAAACTTTACTTCTGCACTTGTTTCGTTTTTTCGTATATAAATACGCCTATGTGTGAGCGTGTGCACCCAAAAAACTCTTCATCTGCTGCATTTTCCGTTGTTGGGCGAAAACAATTTGTGTCAATTAAACTTTCCATGTTTTTCTGTCTGCGAAGCAATTTGTTTTACTATTTCGTTGTACTTGAGTAACCTACGTTTCTCTTTCGCAGAGTTTATTATATCATTTTTATTTGTTGTCATTTTCATTCTACCCTCTTCCATTATTTTTTCTTTCCTCATCTCAATGTTCTTTAGGTCAAACGATATAAGATTTTCGATATATTTTTGTATTTTCCCTTTCATGTCTTTAATTTTTTATTTCTTTAGAAGAACTAGTATTGAGTTTTCTTTCCACCGTGAGGTAGATCATCATTTATTTGTTAAAAAGATTATGACTGAATACTATACTCTTCCAATTGCAGTTAATTTCTATTCATCTGTCTCTTCCTGCTCACTATAAACGCCATTCATTTTTATTAGTCGATTTAATCTCTCCTTTCTCTCTTCTTTTTGTCATCAGTTCTAGAATATGAGCCATGATTTTTTTTCGTTGTTTTTTAATCGAATCAGTATCTTCAAATTTAGCTTCTTTAGTATCCTCATGAACACGGTTGTTATTAATTCATCCTTGACCCTAAAAAAAGAATCCCCTTTTAATACGCATTTTTTACATATCTATAATTAATTTTTTTCACTTTCATTTTATTTTATTTCAACCACCGAATCAATATGTCATTTGGATACACTGTTTATCTTACATCGTAAATGTGTGCGCCTGTTAGACTCGGTTTCATCTTTTTGGCATTCAGCATTTTCACAACCTGGATTCGCCCTGTCGATTTCACATTGACAATGTCTCTCTGTTACACCTTGTTTTTATTTTTTAATTTAGCATTTTATGCGAAATTAATTTTATTTTCCTTTTGTTTTATTTCTCATTCATTTTTATATCATATCGTTTCCTTCTTGCTTACTGTATCATCATTTACTAAAAACCATAATTTACTGTAAATTTACTCTCTATGTTTGCCAAAAAATGAAATGCTATGAAAAAATAGCATGAAATTGTTGATTTCAACATTTTATTTCTAAGGGAACTTAATAAATAGAATGTCAATGGATATATTATTTTGTTGTTTTTAAACTAGCGTTAAAATAGCCCGTCAAATAGGTCCTAACTTTTCTCAGCTCTCATCTAATCAAATCCACGCAATAGCCGTTCCTAGCCCCAAATTATCGGCATAAATCTAAGAAATCACTCTGATTTCCCTTCAGGCATTTTAAATCTATAGTTAGATGCGATGTTAGGAATATATTAAAATAAAGGTGTAGAATCGGAATTACATTTCTACATGCTAAAATATACTTTAAAAAATTAAGGTTATTGTAGCAGAATAAGGTCGAAGGGCGACCACGTGCCCTTCTGTAACCACGTGGTCTTGGAGCTTTAAAAGCATTGGTGAACCAGGGTGAGGGTGCAGCCTACGCTGTTATCACACCCCAGCTGTATTTGCTTAGGAACCGATTTCATCGTCTCCCATGGCCGCCTTTCAGCCAACATTCCAGCCTTCCGTCATAAGATCGAAGTTCGTCGAACATTCCGCGCAAACGTTATCAAAATCCCCCCCCCACATCCCACACACACACCACCACCAACGCAGGAGTCCCGACTTTTCTCCAAAATCGCACGTGTGTGTGGAGGCGGCCGCCAAGCAACCAAAAGCCACATCACCCTGCGTCTATATAATCCTTCGACTCAGTTTAGTAACCAGTGCTAATACTCGTAGACTTCCCACCTACCACCGCGAACGAGCTGAAGGACGCTAAACTGACATCCGTGAACTCTTCTATAGTCAATTGGCGAGTATATGACGATGATTCCCATCTCTGAAGGCCATCTTTGAGTGCTCTCTCATCTGAAGCGAGAGGTAACCCGACTTCCTCCTTCACAGTCATCGTATCCCAACTGGCCCCTTTCCTGCAACGAGCACGTAAGCAATTGTAACCGTTGCCGCCTGCAGATTGATCTAGAATCTGGCTTACCCAATCGATCCATTCTTTGTGTGTGCGCCCTGGTTTAAAACCCCCCTTTAAATCACCGACCTG
Organism: Ceratothoa steindachneri; assembly: GCA_963969495.1. Taxonomy (NCBI): domain Eukaryota; kingdom Metazoa; phylum Arthropoda; class Malacostraca; order Isopoda; family Cymothoidae; genus Ceratothoa; species Ceratothoa steindachneri. The sequence continues at coordinate 107,291,694 of OZ018324.1, read as the reverse complement.
AATCCGACCTCCTTAATCCCTAATAAACCCACCTGCATCTCGCGTAGACATTTAACTCCGTTTGTGCGACCGTTTCCTTTAAACCCAATATTTGTGCATATTTAAATATTATTTTGTTGCTAGTAAAGATATATTTTTTTCATTGTCTTTCTTTTGTAATCCCAACGCGTACCAGCTACCTGTTAATCTTTGGTCAACTTGCACTCTGTGATGATTGTTTTAAAAAGGACCACACAGAGTTAATAATAAACCATCCCTACTGGACTCATAACTATTTCCCCATTTACTAACAGTCTACAACCAACTTTGTCCCAAAGCCCCAAAAGTACCTACGTATATATATATATATATATATAAACACAAAGAAAGAGCAACTACAGGGTCTGCGGGTGATAATACAACCACTACAGGGCTATGCCATTTTTATTTTCTGTCTTTCAAATAAATTTGAAGACAGAAAGAAAGATGCAGAAACCTTGTATAGCTGACTATAAATACATATAGGTCAAGAGGAAGAAGAATTAAACGCGAATGAGCAAATGAGACAAGAACCAGGAGTTTTTTAAAGGCAAGAGAGAGGGACATTAGAAGAATCCAGAATCAAAGGGAGCAGAGGGCGGCACAGTGAAGGCGATCCTTTACCGAGAAGACAACGCCAGGGAAAAAAAGTTTTGAAAATTCCTGGCCGGGACTCGAACCCGGATCTGCTGATTGCCGGTCATATGCTTTGTATATATATATATATATATATATATATATATATATATATATATATATATATATATATAGTCTGGCCATTCCACGACGTATACATTTTGTGAATTCTAAATTACTTCCCACGTAAACACTTATTTTAAATTTAATCATCAATTTATTGTTATTTCATTTGTTAATAAAGTGATTCCTTATAATGAATACTCTATACCGGTCTCCTCAAATTTGTTGGCTACCCAACAAAAGAATTACTATGCAAATTATTAAGCGGAATTTGTGGCCATTATTCTTTTGTTCATTGAAAAAGTCGATGCAAGGAGATAAGTTTAATTTTAAAACTGCAAATTCATTTTCAGGGATCTGAATTCTTTCACTAAAATGAAATAAAAATGTAAATTTTAGCAATGAATAAATTTAATAGTTGGTCAATTGCAGGTTTCTCGATGTGTAGTACAGTAAAGCTCCTTGCATCTTTAAATATCTGATGCAAATACAAAATCAGGATGTATACCATCATAGGAGGAGCAAAGGAGAATAACAGAAGACTAAGAAGATAAGAGGAGGTTAACAAGATAATAAAAAACATCGTCTTTGCTTGATCACCATCCGACTTCCCCTCACTTCATCAAAAGAAGAAAACAAAAATAATTAAGATAAGTCCTTGGTCACACTTTACCTAGATTTAATGATTGAGGGGCTTCATTTTTACACAGTTATAATTGAGAGGTATTCTTAGGTACCCTAAGTAGACTCGCTTCCCCTAGGGACCACAGGGTGGGGTCAGTAATTTAAAAAAGCTCAAATACCATGGGGGAGATAGATCTATCCCTAAAACTATATCACACCACATTCTAGCACGTAAGATCCTGCCCCTGGTAAGAGGAACACCTGGTATTGACCCCGCTGGACCAGGTACCAACAATCGTACTGTGTAAGAAGCTCCCACAGTTGGAACTTTTAACGAAATTATCGAGTAGAGTTTTGAGTACCAAAAATCTTGGCATCAGGATTCAAGCGAGCAACCACCCGATGTCAGTGCGTTCCCCTAGTGTGTCCGATTCATGGGGGGGGGGGAGAATATACCATAACTAGCCTGCAATCATGTTCACATTCTAGCAAACAAATACCTCTCTGCCATCACTTGGATATCTTGATGGAAATGCTTTTCTTGCTCATCGCTATAATGACGCAATTGTCTCAAGAGAAGATTAAGGTCATGGCTAAAAGTTTGGAGAGAATTATATTTTTCGAAAAGAAATTTAATAGAAGTAATCAAATGTTGTATTTTGTTGTAGTATAATTGTATCCTAATTGAAGGTAAAGTGTAACAAGAAGGAAAGTCCCTGCAATGACTGGCGGCATTTTGTGATAAAATGATGGATGGTTTCCTATGGTTCAAATCACTTACAAGTGCCTTTGAATGGATAATGAGTCTTCTGCCAGTAGATGGCGCCACCCAGCGCCAAATCCGATGGCAGATTTGAAATCTCCAGGGTGAATAACCATATGTCCTATGGTCATATGGGTCATTTCATGGCTCTAAATAGGTACAATTGAACTTTACTCCTTTTGAAAAAAGCGACGCCTTAGCCTGGCGCTTAGCCGTAGGTAAAAAAACAAGGTCTGCTTACCAAAAAGTGGCGTGCTCTCACTTATTCTGATTTATGACTTTACGACCTTCAAAACTTACAATAATTCCCGGACTAACATTGGGAGGACCTTAACAATCTATCATTCAGAACGGAATGAAAAAGAACATAAGGGATTCAAATTTCGTTAGAATCAGCCGAATAGTTATGATATTATAGCCAAAACAAAATAATCCCCGGGCTAACCTTGGAAAGACCTTGCCAATTATATCATTTGAAAGAAAATGTAGAATGGCGTAAGCGTCTCAAATTTCGTGAGAATCGGCCGAAGAATTATGATTTTTTTGCCAAATAACTCCTCGGCTAACCTTGGAATGAGTATGATAATTATATAATTCGAAAATGAATGTAAAACAACATAAGGGTTTTAAATTTCATTAGAACGGCCGAACAGTTCTTATGTTGTTGCCAAATAATTCCTCTGCTAACCTTAGGAGGACTTTGGTAATTATATCATACGTCAGAGAATGTAAAACAACATAAGTGTTTCAATTTTCGTTAGAATGGAACAAATAGTTATGATGTTATTGCCAAAAGACAATAATTCCCGGGTTAAGCTTGGGAAAACCTTGTCAATTATTTAGGGTCACTCCCCCAAAACGGGCCCCAACTTTGGAGATATTTAGTTTATTGTATTTAAAAACATCATATCAAAACATGATAGTATTTGGACTTTCTTCTTTATTCTAGAGCACGTGTTCGAGATGACCTTCATTTAGCCCTGTGCATTTCTTTTGGCGCTGCACAAAGTTGTCCATGACGTCCTTAAAAACCGACCAACTAATGGCTCTGATCTCCTCCCTGATGGTTTCCTTGAGTTCTGTGATGGTTTGGGGTCTCCCTACGTACACTCTAGCTTTAAAGTAGCCCCAGAGAAAGAAATCTGGGGGGCTAAGGTCTGGGCTGTGAGGTGCCCACTCAAAATCAGTATTGAGACTGATCACACGGCCACCAAAGTTCTCTTTCAGCCAATCTCGGGACAGGTTTTAGGTGTAAGAGCTTGCTTCATTTTACTGGAACCAGAACCTCCACATAAGCGGCTGGAACAGGGTCTGCAGCTCCTTCTTGAAGGTTTTGAGGACCTCAACTTACCGCTCCTTGGTGACTGTCACTGTCACGCCAGATTCCTCGAAGAAGAATGGTCCAATGATGCCTCTGGCTGAGATTGCAGTCCATACCCTGCACTTAAGTCTGGAGGTCTCCCAAAAGACATTTGTCTTCGAGTTTACCTTTCCTTCAAGATGGGAGTGAGCTTCATCTGAGGTCCAAATGAGGTTAAGGAAAGTTGGGGTCTCCTGAATCTTCTCCAGTATCTTGACTGCCATAGCCTTTCTCTGCTCCTTGTCTGATGCTGTAAGGGTCTGTTTCGTCTGTCTTCTGTATGGGTAGGCCTTTACATCCATTACTAGCACTCTCCTGCAAGTCTCACAGGATATACCGAGGGACTGACTTCGCTTGCGCACAGAGCGCTTTGTACTCTGCTGAACTGACTCTCTCACGCTCTCGACCAGCTCATCTGTACGCTTCCTGGGGCGTCCTAAATGGCTTGGAGGTTGTCACTGGCTGCATTGAGGTTCTGCACTGTCCCATAGTTCTCGAAGTGGTCCACCCAGTTCTGAATTCTCCACGAAAGTGTCCTGCACCTTTTTGAACGATTTGACGCAGTATATTCTTTGCTGGAGATCCCATTGAGATCTAGTTATGTTCACAGGCGTTGCTTCTGCCATGTTCTGCAAAGTAAGGGTGATTAGTGAATGAATAAATGAATGATATTTCACAAAAACTGTGTTCAGGCGCTTTTTTGGGGGGGGGGGTGACTCTGTATCCTTCTAAAGAGAATGTAAAACAAGACAAGGATTGCATCAAATTTCGTTAAAATGGGCCTCGAAGTTATTATGTTATTGCTAAAACGAAATAATACCCGGGCTAACCTGCGGAGTACTTTGAAAATTATATTATTCGAAAGAGAATGTAAAACAACATGAGGGTTTCCAAACTTCATTAAAATCGGCCAAATAGCTCTGATGTTATTGCCAAATAATTCCCCGGCTGTCCTAGTGAAGACTTTGACAATTATATCATTCAAAAGAGAATATAAAACAACATAAGGGTTTCAAACTTCATTAGATTCAGCTGAATAGTTCTGTTGCTTTTGCCAAATAATTCTACGTATATCCTTGGAAGGACATTGTCAATTATATAATTTTAAAGGGAATGTAAGACAACATAAGGGTTCCAAATCTCGTTAGAATCGGCCGAATAGTTATGATGTTATAGCCAAAACAAAATAATTCCCGGGCTAAACTTGCGAGGACTTTAGCAATTATATCATTCGAAAGAGAATATAAAACAACATAAAGGTTTAAAATTTACTTAGAATTGGCCGAATAGTTATGATGTTATTGCCAAAACAAAATAATTCCCTGGCTAACCCTGGGAGGACTTTGTCCATTATATCATTCGAAAGAGAATGAAAAACAACATAAGGGTTTCAAATTTCGTTCGAATACCTGAAAAGTTATGATGTTATTGCCAAAACAAAATAATTTCCTGGGTATCCTTGGGAGGAGTTTGACAATTATACCATTCGAAATAGAATGTAAAGCAAAATAAGGGTTTCAATTTCCTTAGAATCGGCCAAATAGTTACGATGTTATTACAAAAACAAAAAAAGCAAAATGGGAAAAAGCTAATGGGGAACCCCCCGACCGACATATAATAATAATAATAATAATAATAATAATAATAATAATAATAATAATAATAATAATAATAATAATAATAATAATAATAAGTATTTATAATGCGCCCTTCAGGGCTGTTAGCCCTCCCAGAGCGCAAGTTGTGTAGCGAGCGAGCGTAGAGAAGGTTTACAGGGGAGAGAAGGCAATTCTGAACAGATGAGTCTTCAAGAGACGTTTAAAGGTAGCAAGGGAGGGAGAGGATCGGACTTCGGCAGGAAGAGCATTTCAGCGTCTAGGAGCACAAACTGAGAAGTAACGGTCACCCATCGAGCAGAGGAGCGAACGAGGAGTGTTCAGGAGGGGAGCGAAGTTAGACCGGAGTGCCCGAGGAATTTGACGACGGGAGAAGGCAGACGAGAGATAAGGTGAAGCCTCGAGGTTTAGGGCCTTTTAGCTGATGAGATGAATTTTATGGTGGGTATGGAAGCGAATAGGTAACCAGTGTAGCTCCTGTAATAGAGGCATCGAAGGAGAGAACCGGGGGCGGCGAAGAAGGAGCCGGGCAGCATAGTTTTGAACTAGTTGTAGGAGGCGAAATGACGAAGAAGGGAGATTCACTAGAAGAGAATTGCAGTAGTCTAAGCGTGAGATGACGAAGGCATGAATAGCAGTCTCAAGGATTCTTCGATCAAAATTGGATCGAACACGTGAGAAGTTGCGGAGAAAACCGAGGGAAGACATACAGATTACCGACGGTATCAGAGAAGGCGACATTTGTTTCCCAAAGGTTAAGGGAGGGAAAGAGAGCTTTAGATTTCTCTACCATCGAAGCGGTACTAACAAGGAGAACTTCAGTTTTATCGTGGTTAAGTTTGAGAAAGTTGGCAGACAGCCATTCGTTTATGGAGGTGTAGGCTGAAAGGAGGTTGGTAATTGAGTAAGAGAATGACACAGTGGGTGAGGAAAGGTATATTTGAGTGTCATCAGCTTAGAGGTGGAAGGACAGGCCCAAATCGCGAAGAAGGGAGCCAAGAGGAAGTTAGTAGATGCGAAACAGGAGGAAACCAAGGACTGAGCCCTGAGGCACCCCAAAATGAATGGGCCCGGGCTCGGAGGAGAGGTTAACGAGTGCGACCAACTGAGTGCGGGAGGAGAGGTATGAGCGGAACCAATCAAGTGCAGTGCCTAAGAGACCAAGGAAAGGGTGAAGACGATCAAGGATGCCAGTGTGGTTGATGGTGTCGAAAGCAGAGGAAAGGTTTAGTAGGACTAGAATGGACGTACAACCCCTATCGGCGGATCAGCGTAAGCCGTCTGAAACATTAAGAAGAGCGGTTTCAGCAGAGTGCTTCGCTTTGAACCCCGATTGGGACATTTCATCAATATTACAGTTATAAATATGGTCATAAAATAATATCTCTCAAATTTGAATAAGGAAATAAGAATGTATAGATTAATTTGCATCTATGAATTTGAATACAAAAAAAATAAGGAATGTAAATATATTTGTTAATGCATATATATAAAAGGCAAGCCCAGCCAAAATAAGAACGCAGTGAAGAAATCATCTTTGAATACTTAATTTCCCTTCACTTTCCTATAAACCAATAACAAGGAATCCCGCTATAAATTGGTAATTCACCATATACTGGTCACCCCTATAAACTTGTGCCGTTATAAACCTCCTACACCCCTTTAGACATTTGCATTTACAAGTACCTTTCCAATTATTCGTGGTAGTAGACCAACTCGTTCAGACGAGAACATCCCCCAAGCCATGACACTGCCTTCCCCTATGCTTGGCAGACTTTTTAACACATTCTGGGTTAAGTTTGTCACCTGCATTGCGTCAAATAAAGCGCTGCCATCAGATCCAACTGAATTAAATTTACTTTCGTCGCTAAAATGAATGCTTTCCCAATCATTATCTTTTCAAACAACATGAGCTTCAGCATATTCAAGCCTCGCCTTCTGGTTGCTGGAGAACAAGTTTTTGAATCAGATGCAATTGGGCGACGGAACAATGTGATAAGAGTCACTTTTTTTGCCATTATTGCTTTAATTTTTCTTTAAATTCCTGCTGTAGTATCTAAGAGATCCTTCATAGCGAAGCGCCCAATAGTACGACTGCGTGATAAACTTTGGCCAGGACGTCTCCGAGGTCCGCTACATGTCCACGATCAATTTAACATATTTATATATTGAAACAATATGAACGTGTCTAACTACATCAAAACTATCATTGTGTTATTTGTTGAGAGCATCGTAACGAGTGTAAAAAGACGTTTGTAATACCCGGTAGTACCGTAACTTTGAAAGCGAGAGGGGCAGTACTTGAAGGAAAGGCGCCTTCTCTCGACTCCTAACTCCCTGTCCCACCTCTTTGACTAAGTCACTATGAACCCAAGGCGATGGAATGTGATGTGATAGTGCGTGCTGTCTCTTTTTCCCCCTCTCTCACACAAACACACACACATACACTGGTTGTAATATGGATAAGCAACGTAGAAAGAGCAGTAAGACTCTAGGTGTTTATCCCCTACAAATCGCCAGGCCCAAACAGTTTCGTGCCGTGCATCATGCATGAGGTCACACAAAATGAGTCTCTGGATTTTGAGGAAGGGACTTCAGACTGGCGAAAGGTAAACTTGACTCTCATCTACAAGAAGAGTGAAGTAGGAAAGGTAATAGAAAGTATTATAGCAGACACTATTACAGAACACTTAGAAAAAAATGAGATGCTAAAAGACACAATACGGGTTCCTTAGAAAAATGACAAACTTGCTTGAGTGAGTATGATAGTGAGTAAGTATGATAAAAGCTGAGAGGTAGACATACTATACTTGTACTTCTAAAATTCCTTCCACAATGTACTCCATCCAAGACTCATGGCCACGGTTAGAGGGTTAGAAATTGACTGAAAGTAATCCATTGGATCAATAAGTGGTTGTCTAGAAGACAATAAGGCAACAGACTGTTGTATTCAGCGGTTAGGCGTCTCGCTGGTCACCAATGATGAGCGGAGTCCCTCATGAGCCCGTCCTGGCCCCTATGTTGTTTATCATCTACATAAACGATATTAATGATGAACTCCTTAGAAAAATAGCTAAGTTTGCAGACGACAAAATTAGGTGGGAGTATAGCATCAGCCGAAAGTGTCAGATGTTGATGGCTGGCTGACCAGGATCTGATAAGAGCGTGATCAGATACATGGCAGATTCCTTTTAACATAGATATGTGTGCGGTAATTCACATTGGGCAAAGGGAACCCCAAGTCGGACTAAATGCCACAATTGCAGATTCTAAGGGACACCGAAGTGGAAAATAACTAAGGTGTGGTGATTAGCAGTGACTTGAAGTTCTCCAAACAAAGTGTTTAGAAGAGAAAAGGGCTTAGCGACTGTTGAGTTTCTTAAATGGCAGTTCAGTTTTCAAAACTAGGAAATTGTGCAGCTCTTGTATACTTCGTTGGTGCGACCTCATTTAGAGTATGCTGTTCAGTTCTGGTCACCAATCATTTGGAAATATATCGGACAGCTGAAAAGAATGCAGGCCAGGGTCATGTTAGTGATACAGTACCTAAGGCAGAGAAAATATCAGACGCGCCTGCCGGAGCTCTGTCTCTTCACTAGAGGTTGTTTAGCTTTAACCGGAGTAGGACCAATAACCACAGTTGGAAACTTGAATTTCCGTGGTCCAGGAGTATTCTGGTGTGTAACTCCTTCAGGAATAGGATATGCAAGACATGGAACAGGTTACATACATAGATAGTCAATGGTAACAGCGTTAAACAATTAGAAAAGAAAATTGAGAGACTTGTTGATAGTAAGCAAAATGTTCGCTAGCAAATGCTATACCAAAAACTAAGGAGGGTAGCTCAAAATATAAATAGACCTTAAAATATTCGTGGAAAGTTTTCAGCTTTAATATTAAATTCCTAGGTGTGATGTTTCTAACCACAACCAAGTTTCCCTCTCTATCATGCTCAAACACACACTCATTTTCATAGGTGGGCGTTATCGCGATAACGATATCGGGTTATCGGTTATCTAATTTTTACCCCCGCGTTATCGATTCATCGGTATAGCCGATACTTTGGGTTCTAAACTAGCGATAATCGATAATTTCAGTTTTTGGTTCCAGTTTAGCACAGGGGCGAGCCGCGCGTGCCTTGGAGGCAGAAATAGGTAGGTCTGAGCTGGAAGGAGGATCCTCAAAACCTATGAGGAGATGAAGGAGAGCCTCACATGGTAAGAAACAGTATTCAAATATTCTTACTATTGTATTATAAAATAACGCTATATATAGTCAATAATCAATATTGTATTATAATTTTGGATGTATCGATTTATCGGTTATCACCTTATCAGGCGATAAATTTATCGCCAGTTATCGATTATCGGTTATCGCTGATAAGGTTATCCTTATCGATTTATCGGTTATCGTGATACATTTTTCGTTATCACGCCCACCTATGCTCACTCTCTCTCTCTGTCACATAGAAACACACACTCTCATTCTCTCTATCACCTCTCACACACAAAAATATTCATAAACGCGAATACACTCTCACAGACACTCTCTCAAAAACAGACATATTCTCTCTGATTCTCTTTCTAACACACATACATACATTTTCTTTCCCACACACTCTTACACTCTCTCTATTACACACTATAACTCTATCTGTCTCTCTAACTTTCTCTCAAAACCACTCTATATCATTCTAACTCTCTCTCTCTCTCTCTCTCTAACTAACTTTTTTCGAACTGTACTGTTTTCTCTATCTAAATCTCTTAAACTCTATAACCTTATGTAACTCTATAACCTTACTAGTCTACGACTAGTAAATCGAGGAAACTTGATTTGAGAAGAGCAGACTTTGCAGGTTTTCATGCTGGATTGACTAACCCGAAGCTAGAAGTGTGCCAGGCTGTTGAAGACTCGTGGAACAGTTTCAAAACCACCTTCATGAGTCTTCAATCGTGGTTCATCCCTCTGAAATGATCCGGTCAGTCTTCTGTTCAAACAAAGTGGTTTAATCGAGAAATCGGCCAGAAGAGTGAAGTCCAACATAAGGGAAGCTAAGCGGTGTGAGGAACTCCGAGTGGCGAGACTTTGTAAAGAGAATCCCAAGGAGTTCTTTCGATATGTAAACAACCGTAAACCAATCCGTCGAACGGTTGGCCCTTTGGGGAATGAGGAGGGCACATTAAAGCACTCAGCTGCAGAAAATGCTAACCTCCTCAAAGACTACTTCTCTTCAGTGTTTACTGAAGAGTGTGGTCCCCTCACCTAGCCAACGGATTCCTACTCGGGGGAAAAGCTGGAGGATATGGACTTCGCCGAAGGAGAAATAAAAAAGAAGATCACTGACCTAATGACGAATAAATCACCTGGTCCGGATGGGTTTCTACCTAAAGTGTTGAAAGAAGTGCGCGATTAAGTATCACGACACCTGAGCGCAATCTTCAACATGTCAATCCGGACCGAATGCGTTCCTAGAGACTGGGGTGAAGCAGAGGTGAGTCCTATCTTCAAGTAAGGAGACCCTAGCCAACCGTCGAACTACCGACCTATCAGTCTGACTTCGATAGTCGGTAAACTCATGGAAAGCATGTTGGTAGACAAAATGACGTCGCATTTAGAGTCAAACCTGCTACTGAAGAGTTTCCAGGATGGCTTCGAAGGCAAGGGTCATGCCTGTCGAACCTTGTGGAATTCTTCCACTTCGTCTTCAGTGAGTACGATCGGGACAAGGCGGTAGATGTGGTCTACTTAGACTTTCAGAAAGCCTTTGATAAGGTACCACACCGCCGCCTTCTCCGGAAAGTGCGAGCGCTGGGCATAGACGGAAAAGTAGCAGGCTGGATAGAGAACTGGCTAAATGGCAGACGGCAACGGGTGGTGGTGAATGGACAGGCTTCTGAGTGGGTGTCCGTTACTAGCGGGGTGCCTCATGGTTCTGTCCTGGGACCACTACTATTCTTCATCTACGTCAACGACATGGACGGTGACATGGTTGCCAAGATTTCTAAACTTGCGGAGGATACCAAGCTTGGTATGAACGTTGCAAAGGATAGAAATACTGCCCGCCTGCAAGATTATCTTCGGAAGATTGGAGAGTGGTCTTATACGTGGCAAATGCCTTTCAACGTAAACAAATGCAAAGTGATGCATATCGGCCACCGAATTCCCCAATCACCCTATATCCTTAAGGGCACTGCTCTTGAATCCACCGAGAAGGACTTGGGTGTAACTATTACGAGTGAACTCAAGTTCTCGAAACAGTGTATTGGGGTGGAGAAGAAAGCCCAAAGGATGCTTGGGTATATATAGCGTCAGTTTGGATATCGAAACAAGGAGATAGTAGTGTCTATACAACTCCCTCATCCGACCGCACCTGGAGTATGCCGTACAATTTTGAAGTCCTTCGTTTCGAAAGGACATCGCGAGATTGGAACGCGTCCAAGCCAGGGCAACCAAACTGATTCCCTCTATCAGACATAAAAGTTATGAAGATAGATTAAGGGAATTAGATCTGTTCTCGTTGGAAACCCGTAGACTGCGTGGTCAGCTCATCGAAGTTTTCAAAATACTTCGAGGGTTTGACAATGTTGACTACAAGGATATTTTTAGCCTTAATGAGAGCAGAACAAGAAATCACCGCTTCAAACCTGAGCTGAAGCGTTACAACCGTGACCTGTGTGGGAGATTTTTCACGTAAAGTATCTGTGGTAGCTGGAACGCACTTCCGATGGAGGTTGTCAACAGCAATTTTGTTGACCAGGTCAAGACAAGATTGGGACAGTCTTGAAAAGCGGCCGTTTAGGAGGACGTAAGGCAATTGAGTGGGGATGTGCACGTTCGACAGCTAGTCCAAAGGTACCCTCATTGAATGGACCTTAAGGTCTTCTGGGGTACTTATTTTCCTTGTTACTCCTTGTTACTCTCTCTAACTCTCTGGCTAAGCGGAGATTAATCACGCGGTCAGAGAAATCTAAAATCTGAACAGACAGTGCGAAGACCGCGCTATCCTTACCCTCGTTAGTGGAAACGACATACACCGATTCGACACAACCTCAACTGAAATTGTTCAGCGAGCGAGGGAACTAATTATATCTGCCAAAGCAAATACGAATAAAGTAGGGGTAATTGGAATAATTCCGAGATTAAAATCGACTCTGAGAATGCAGTCAAGGTCAACTTTCACTAATGAATGCCTTAAACGTTTATGTCAGGAATTGGGGGTTAAGTTTTTCAATTTCTGGAATGATTTTCAGGACCAACCGTCACATTTTCATAATGAGGATATACCTTTGAACTCAATCGTGAATTCGAGGCTGGGCAGAATAATTCATAAAAGCTTACGAGATCTTTATGTTCCGGAGGTTATTACCCTCTAAGTCATAGACGCGCCGGGCCGGATTTCACGCGAAGAGTTAAAAAACTTGGGTGGGCTGGGAAACGACCCATGCCTACGAGAGAGGGACGCTGTTATTTAGAAAAAAATTAAAATGCATTTACGAAAATGTTCGGAGTTTAAGGAACAAACTACCTGAATTTAAAGCCATGATCCAAGCGGGCGATTGCGATATCGTATGTATTATTGAAACCTCGTTGGATACAGATTCAAGAGCCTGCATTGCGGAATTTACTATAGAAGGTACAAAATCCATAAAAAGACCGTGTAACTGGGATAGGCGGTGGTGTGTTAGCTTACGTAAAAGAGGGATTAATGCAAGAACGATGGGCTTGACGACCGTAAATATGAAAAGTGAGATTCTGTTAATAGAGCTCGAGTGTGCTAAATATAATAAAATTAACTTAGCTGTTACTTATCGCCCCCTATCCCAAATAGAAGCAGATGACATACTACCTTTTGAGTGCCTTTCATCTATGGTGAGAAAGGAAAAACAATAATTTGGGAGGATTTCAATTACCCTAACGTTAACGATACCACCTATACTTCGGGTAAAGTATGGGAGAGATTGGTTAATTTGATGCAAGATAATTTTCATATTCAAAAAGTAGAGGAACATAGGCAGGATCGAAATATACCTGATTTAATTATCACAACAGAGGAGACTTTAGTAGAAAACATTTGCGTGGGTGAGCTTTTGGCGACGAGTGACCATAATGTAATTAGGTTCGAGATTAATACAAACGTAGAGGTAAATGAGATTATACAACTAATCCCACGATTTGGGAGCTGCGGATTAAAAGGACAGTACAGGGCATGTACTCGGAGCTACAGCAAAGTGTGCTTACTGTTGATTCAGACTTGGTTAAATACGTTCGCAGTATGAATAGAAAAATTAAAGAGCACCGTGGGTTAGCCCTTTAATAATAAACTTAATTCAGGAGCGAAATAAAGACTATCAAAGTTAAAAAAAAAGAAAGGTAGCAAATGGGAGAGATACGTACACTCTCGAAGGCTAGTAAAGCGGGCCGTTAGGGAATCTAAGCTGAAATATGAAAAAGATCTTGCCTTAAATTCGAAGCGAGAACCGAAACGGTTTTATAGTTACGTAAACAGTAGAAAGCCCCTAAAGGGTTCAATAGGGCCGATCAAAAGTAAAGATGGTGTTAAGACAGACGACCCAGAACAAATTGCTAAAATATTAATGAGCACTTCGCAAGCGTTTGTACTGTGAAGGAAGCGACACAATTAGCAACACTAGTCGGGGAAATAAATCTTGAAAGACAAAAGGGGATATTATCATATACATTAATAAAATGAAAAAAATCGAAGGCACCCGGGCCGATAGGGTGTACCCAACCATCTTAAATAACTAAAGAATGAATTAGAAAGACGCTCTGCACAATTTTCAATCGATCAATCGAGTAAGGCCTAGTTCCAATAGAGTTCAAACTTGCAAATGTTACGCCGATATTAAAAAAAATGAAAGAAATCTGAGCCTATTAATTTCCGTCCCATCAGCCTAACTTCTGTAATTGGGAAGCTCTTAGAGTCGATAATTAGAGATAGATTGGTGAGTCATCTTGAGGCAAATAATTTAATCACAGACACCCAGCATGGATTCAGACTTAATCAATTCACTCGATTTTAGAGTCGCATGCGAGTCTAGTCACTGGCGACTCTACATCTCACTATATCGGTCGGTCAGTCCCTCATTTTGCTTTTGGTATTTTTTGTAATAACATTGTAAATATTCGGCCGATTATAACGAAATTTGAAACCCTTATGTTGTTTTACATTTTCTTTCGAATAATATAATAATTGCCAAGGTCCTCCCATTGTAAGCCGGGGAGTTATTGGCAATAACATCATAACTATTCGGCCGATTCTAACAAAATTTGTTGTTTTACAATCTTATTCGAATAATATAATTGCCAAGGTCCTCCTAAGGTTAGTCCGGGAATTATTGAAAGTTTTGAAGGTCGTAAGGTCATAAATCAAAATAAGTAAGAACAAGTGACTTTGGTCACCACACCTTGTTTTATTCCTAATAGCAATCATAATTGTCATAATTATATGTGTTTGCACGGGAATTATCTTGTTTTGGCAATAACATCATAACTATTCGCCGATTATATTGTTTTAAATTTTTTTTCGAATAATATAATTCCCAAAGTCCTCATAAAGTTAGCCCAGGAATTATTCTGTTTTTGCAATAACATCATAACTATTCGGCCGATTCTAACGAAATCTGAAACCCTTATATTATTTTACATTATCTTTCAAATAATATAATTATCAAAGTCCTTCCAAGGTTAGCCCGGGAATTATTTTGTTTTGGCAATAACATCATAACTATCCGCCGTTTATATTGTTTTAAATTCTCTTTCGAATAATATAATTTCCAAAGTCGTCCCAAGGTTAGCCCAGGAATTATTATATTTTGGCAATAACATCATAACTATTCGGCCGATTTTAACGAAAGTTAAATCCTCTATGTTGTTTTACATTTTATTTCCGGGAATTATTGAAAATTTTGAAGTTCGTAAGGTCATAGTTCAGAATAAGTGACGGCACGCAACTTTTTGGACAGCAGACCTTGTTTCATAACATGATTTGTAACTACGATGAAACTAAAGCGGCGGATATAATTTACCTTGACTTTATATAGTCCCACACGAAAGGCTATTGATGAAAATTAGAGCAATTGGAGTGGGGGGGAAACATACTTAAATGGATTAAAAACTGTCTCTCAAATCGTTCACAGCGCGTTGCGGTAAATGGGGTGTACTCAGAGTGGGCCCCAGTCACCAGCGGGATTCCACAGGGGTCATTCCTGGGCCCATTAATTATTATTTATTGCTTACATTAACGACCTCGATAATGGAGCGATTAGTAGGATCTCTAAATTTGCCAACGACACGAAGATAGGAAGTCGTGCCCTTTCTAGATCCGATGTAGAGCAAATGCAGAGAGACGTTGATAAAATTGTCTAATGGGGGGACAAATGACAGGTGGTCTTCCACATAGGTAAATGAAAAGTCATGCATTTAGGATGCCATAATTTAAAAGTAGAATACCATATGGAAGGCCAAATCCTCGACTCCATTATCTTAGAAAAAAGCCTGGAGATTTAATCTGAGAGGACCTTAAAGTATCGAAACAATTTGCAGAAGCTTGCAAAAAAGCAAACTAAATGCTAGGATATATCGTTCGGAAATTTACTTTTAAATCAAAACATATAATCCTGCCACTATACAAAGCGCTCGTGCTCCCACACCTCGAATATGCGGTTCAATTCTGGGCTCCCAACCTAAACAAAGATATGGCGCAGTTAAAAAGAGTGCAACGTAGGGCTACTAAATTAGTTCCTGGAATTCGAAGCAAACCGTACGAAGAGAGACTCTTCTCATTAAACCTACTATCCCTCGAAAGTAGATGATTACGTAGGCAATTAATCGAGGTATTCCAAATCTAAAAAGGATTTACTAATATTAATTACAGAATATTGTCCAAGATGGACGAAAGGGCCAATACACGCTAAAATGGTTCCAAATTAGTAAAAAGGGCTTTAACTCTACTAAAATTCAAAATTAATTTACTTTTGAGATTACACAAACGTGGAATTGCCTTCTCCATCGTGTAGTAGAAAGCCCGTCAGTAAATATGTTCAAAATGACTTGATGAGTACTTCAATAGTGTAAATATAATATATAAGAGCATAGATGAAAACTTCATACATAATAAGGAGTTAAGGAATAAAATGAAATGAAAAAAAGATGCCAGTGACGTCCCCCTGCAAGACATGGAGTGAATGTGAATTTCAACTTTCCTTTTCTTTCTGTCTTATACGTATATTATTTTCATCACTAGTAGGCGAAACCCGCGGGAGAAGAGAGTACTGTCCTATAACCAGCCTCCCCCGTTCGAAGGAGCTTGCACATCACTTGTACTCTCACTCTAACACTCTCTCTCTCTCTCTTGAAGTCTCTCTATTTTTTCTAAATCTCTCTCCAACTCGTACTCTATCTCTCTCTCTAAATATCTAACGTTACCTATCTCTCTCTCTAAGTATCTCACTCTACCTAACTCTTTCTAACTCAACTCTTTCTAACTCTTTCTCTCTCTCTCTCTCTCTATCTCTAACTCGACCTAACTCTTTCTGTTTCTCTGACGCTCCATTTAACTTTCTCTAACTCTATCTATAACTATAACTCTTTCTCTCTCTAATTCTATATATTTATCTAAATCCCTTGGACTCTTTAACTCTCTCTCTCTATCTCCATCTAATTTTCTCATATCTTCTCTAACTCTCTCTATATATCTCTCTAACTATCTCTAACTATCTATCTATCTTTCTCTCTCTAGCTCTCTCTAATTCTATTTCTACCACTTTTGTTCTAACAAAAGGCGAGTACTACCCCCAATAGAGGAGGAGGTTAATTCTTATGGAAAGTCGATCGAGGATAGGAGTGCACGAGTCAGGGGCGCTGTATTAGATAGGGAAAGAGGGATTAGGCCCACTGGTTCTAAGCCAGAAGGGGTTGGTACCGAGGGTCTTCAGGAGAATATAAACGGTGGTAAGGCTTCTGGAGGGAGGGGGCTTTGGGAGACAGAGTAGAGGTAAAAATGGGCTAAGGTGCCAGCCCCAACGAATAAGATCTGATAGTCTCGACTCTGGCTGCATTTCGTACTGAAGGTTTAACTATGAGCTGCGAGGGGGACGGAGGAAAATGCTGAAGTGCAAAGCGTAGCTATGCTATCGCTATGACGTCATTACTTGATCCCGAAGTGAACTCCGCGCCGTCGGGCCTAGTCCAAACGGGTTCTCACCCAGATGGAGGCGGGGACTTTCCCGAAGTCTTGGGTGCAGTTGCCGGCAGCCGTGCGGAAATATCTGGCGAAACTCTCGAAGCCAATGAGATGAAGAAGAGGAAAAGGAATGGGCGGATAGCACTTGTCTGCATATTTTAGTTTTTATTTTTATTCATGGATGTGATCGTACATATTCTTGGGTTACTGATTTTAGATATCTAAACCATTTCTTTCTATCACGTAGGGATTTTGAATAAGATGCAAATTAATGATAACAATAAATGTGCATTTTTAATATATTGTTACTTATTTAAAATTAATAAGTAATCATGGAAAAGCACACTATTTTAGTTTTAAGAACATATGTATACCAAATCAACATGAAATAAATTACGGTTATCATGAAATGAATCAAAATCATCAACATCAAATCAAATGAATGTAAAAAAAACATGCTCTCATAGTTAGCCTACGTACCGATTCAAAGGAAGGCCTACCGCTGTGATTTCCGCTTGTGCTGTGCATCGCGACCATCACGTTTCAATGACCATCAGTAATCCACCATCATGCTGACATTCCATTTGCCCTGGTATCGAGTTTCCATGGTGCAAATATACTAATGGAAACGCTTCCCTTGTTCCTCACTGTAGTTCCCACAATTCGTGTGGAAATAGTCAGGATGTGAGTACAAAAAGTGCACCTTCAATCACATTCATTCTAGACCCAAGTTGCTAGAAACTTGAAATCAGATATTGTATCATTTTTTTCATATTCTGGGGAGCGAGTGTTTCCCAAGAAGTTATGGACAATCTGCTTGAAGGGAAATCAGGCATTCACCTCGACACCTGCTAATGCTTCCTCAAAATGCTTGTCCTTCATCAATTCCCGAATTTGAGGGCCAACAAAGATTCCTGCCTTTAAGCTTGCTTTCATTTACACGAGAAAACTTTGACTCCAGGTAATTGAAAGCAGCTCCATTCTGGTTCAAGGACTTCACAAAATATTTCATAACCCCTAATTTGATGTGGAGTGGTGGTAGTAGAATTTTATTGGGGTCAACTAGTGGCATAAGTCTCACGTTGTGATTTCCGGGTAAAAAGCTGGTTCTTGGTGGCTGGTCCTTTTTGTCATAGTGCTGGCTGTCAGCCATACTATCTCAGAGACACAAAATACAGGGATACTTGGTGTATCCCCCTTAAAGACCTAGTAGGAGAGCAATAACTTTTAAATCACCACAAATGAGGAAATTGTGCTAATGGTACTTGATTGCAGTTATTAGTGTTTTTAAATTTCGTAGGTTTCGGACATTTGGATACTATGGGGTGAGGAGAAGAATGCGGCCTCCGAAGTCCCAAAAGAAGCAGGAACGCCCCTAAATCATTTTGCCCTCCTCTCAACGATGAGGTGCAATTTATATCGATGGGAAATTCCCAGGTAGTTCTGAGGCCTGCAGCGCCACTTCGGCAACGGCCATGGCCACTTTGGGAGGTCCGATGTTTTAGGAGCTAGGGCAATGAAACACTTGGGAAAGAGGTCGAGAAGGTGGGGATTTTCTTCAGGAACTCTGTACTGAAAGCACCCTGATGAAGGCAATGACAACTGCGGATGATCGCATGCAGACCGATAAGGGCTTGCTAGTAGGCGAGTTACCACGTAAGTTCACTAGTGTGATTTATACTAGTGTATGAACACTAGTAGTAAAAAGCTTACCTAGAGCAATTGGAAAGCCAGCGTAGAGGCGAATACATTGCCTAGTACAAAGAGAGTTGTAGGAAAGTTAAAAACTTAGTGTGGCATGCTAAATGCGGTAAGGAACGTTGGGTCACCTCCCTCTGCTAAGGGAACCCGAAAGAATTCTTCCTGCACGTCAACAGCTAAAGGCCGGTTCGCCATCACATGGGGTTCAGGAGAGACGAAGAGGAGGAGTGTTGCGGGATTCGGACCCTTACATTGCCAACGTTTAATGACTACTTTGCCTCCGTGTCTACGAGGAAAGTACACGGTCTCTCGCTATAACTCTCTCTTTCTCTACCTGTCTATCTAACTCTATATCTAGCACTGTCTCTCTCTCACTTTTTCTAACTCTCTATCTGTAACTCTCTAACTCTATCTCTAACCTTTTCTGGCTAACGTATTCTCTCTCTAACTCTATCTCTAAACTTTTCTCGCTAACGTATTCTCTATCTGTAACTCTCTAACTCTATCTCTAACCTTTTCTCGCTAACGTATTCTCTCTCTAACTCTATCTCTAACCTTTTCTCGCTAACGTATTCTCTCTCTAACTCTTTCTCCAAATTTTCTGTAACACTCCATTTAACTCTCTCTCTCTCTCTCTCTCTCTCTCTCTCTCTAACTTTTTCTAACACTCTATTCTAGAAATCTCTCTAACTCTCACTCTCCTTAAATATCTCTCTAACTATCTCTCACTAACTCAACTCTCTCCAGTTCTCTTTAAATCTCTCTCTCTCTCTAACTTTCTCTCTAAACATACATCTCTCTCTAATTGCTACAATTGCTATTTGCTACAAACTAACCTACGAAATTTAATGAAAAATAAAGCACCAAGTCAAGAACCACAGGGAAACGATCGAAGCCCCAATTCAGAAGAAATCAGATAAACACATTAAAAACTCTATTCTTTAACGCAAGATCAATTAGAAACAAATTTACGGAGTTCAGAGCGCTGGTATTGACCAAAAAGTACGACATCATAGGAATAACTGAGACATGGATACATACAGAGTCACGTGATATTATTTCAGAATTCCAGTTAAAAGGATACAAGTTATTTCATAAAGATAGATTACAAAGAGAAGGTGGAGGTGTTCTTTTATATGTACGCGAAGATTTGCACCCTGTAGAATGTAACACTGACTCTGTTTTTGAAATGGTAACGGTTAAAATAAACCAAAAAAAGAACCTATATGTTATTTTAGTTTATAGGAGTCCACATCAGCTCCGGGAGACAGATGACCAATTTTATGAATACTTAACGAACATTTGTAAAGACAAGTTATCAGTGATCATTGGAGATTTTAATTGTGCTAAAATATACTGGCCTAACAAAACTGCAGACTCAGAAGGACAAAGATTGATAAAATTTATTGAGGATAATTTCCTGACTCAGTGGGTGAAAGAACCAGCAAGAGATGAAAACATATTGGATTTAGTGTTAACATCAGACGATGAATTGATTTCAAATTTAAATGTTGGAGACAGAATAGGAAATAGTGATCATAACGCAGTAGATTTTGAAATTAATATACCACGTGTCCTACAAAATGACACCACCGCTAAACTTAATTTCAAAAGGGCAAATTATGCTGAACTAAGAAAGAGTTTGAGCACTTTTAGGATAAATAATGAAGAAATAAACGTAGCATGGCATGAATTTAAAAACAATCTTCTCAACAAACAGTTTCAATTCATACCACTGGCTGTTATTAAAGATAAAAATGTTAATAAACCGAAATGGCTATCTCAAGAAATTATGAAACTCATTAGAAACAGAGATAAAACATATAAAAGGCTAAAATACAACCATAATATAGAAAACAGGAATCATTATTTGGAATTGAGAAGAAAAGTTAAAGCCGAGATTACAAGAGCAAAACGAAATGAAGAAATAAGAGCAGCTCAAAATTGCAAAAATAATCCTAAAGAGTTCTTTGCCTTAGTAAACAGCAGAAAACCCATAAAGAACAATATTGGCCCAATAAGAGATAAGTACAATAATTTGCAGTTCGATGATATTGGAATAGCAAACACTCTCAACGAATATTTTGTATCTGTTTTCACAAAAGAGTGTAACTCGTATGACTATACAGAAACACGTGAAATGGCTAATATTATACCACTCGAATCGGTTCGATGCAGTGTCGACAACACAAAGAAACTAATAGAGAAGATGAATAAATTTAAATCCCCGGGACCGGATAAAATATACCCAAGAGTTTTAAAAGAAGTCATAAATCAAGTAGCAGAACATCTTACGCAAATTTTCAATTTATCCCTAGAGAGTGGAATTGCTCCTCAAGACTGGAAGATGGCAAATGTAACGCCAATATTTAAAAATGGATGTAAAGAGACTGCCAGCAATTTTCGCCCTATAAGTTTAACTTCCGTAGTTGGGAAACTCCTTGAAACTCACATTTCCAATACAATTGTAGAGCATTTAGAAAAGAATAAACTCCTAAATGATTCTCAGCATGGCTTCAGGAGAAAGAGATCTTGCCTCACAAATTTACTAGAGTTTTTTCACTATATAAATACCTTGTACGACAATAATAGATCGGTTGACATCTTGTATCTAGACTTCCGAAAGGCATTTGATAAAGTTCGACATAAGAAGTTGATGTGTAAAGTAAGAGCCTTTGGAATAAAAGGCGAAATTGCAAAATGGATAGAAAATTGGCTTACGGATAGAAAACAGCGAGTAGTTATAAACGGACAAGCGTCAGAATGGGTTTCCGTTTGTAGTGGCGTCCCGCAAGGCTCTGTCCTTGGCCCGTTGCTATTCATTATGTACGTTAATGATATAGATGATGGCCTACTATCGAAAATTTCTAAGTTTGCTGATGATTGTAAATTAGGAAAAGGGATAATTACTGAACAGGACGTTCAAGAATTTCAAAATGATATTGATAAAATAGTAAGATGGACGGAAAAATGGGAATTGCCCTTAAATCTTGAAAAGTGCAAAATAATGCATATTGGTTATAATAATCCAAGGAGAGAATACAAAATGTTCGACAATGAGATCAAAGAAACTGAAAATGAAAAAGACCTAGGTGTCTACATTACAAACGATCTAAAGTTTTCACGGCAGTGCATCGAAGTCGAAAAGAAAGCGCAAAGGATTCTTGGATATATAAAACGCCAAATCACTTTCAAAAATAAGATTACAATTCTGAATATGTACAATGCACTAGTAAGGCCACAATTAGAATATTGTTCCCAAGCCTGGTCTCCTTACTTAAGAAAAGATATTGAGAAGTTAGAAAAAGTACAAACCAGAGCCACGAAATTGATTCCCGAACTAAGGAATTTTAATTATGAAACAAGATTAGAAAGATTAAATTTATTCAGCCTTGAAACAAGAAGATTGAGAGGTCAATTAATAGAAATGTTTAAAATACTAAAAGGAATAGAAAATGTCGACTCTAATATTTGGTTTCAGTTTAGCACATCTACTACGCGATCAAACGGAATGAAAATAAAACCCAAGAATTTTCGCACAAATATATGTGGGAACTCATTTGCGTATAAAATTGTGAACAAGTGGAATCAATTACCAGAGGATGTAGTGAAATGAAGTACAGTAGAAAATTTTAAAAAGAAATTAGACAAAATTTTAAGAAATCTAACATAATATGTGACGTGACTAATAAGTTAAAATAAAATTTGTATGCTAATTTTAAGATTTACAAAATATTAATTGTATTTATTATAAAATATATTTAAGGTATGCAATCATAATAAAATGCTTTTTGACATTAAAAATATGTTGTAAATATTCCTTATAGCTCAGAATCATTAACCAAAGACAAAGAACGAGTTTATGTTCTAATATTGGACGAGAAACCCTAATCTAAGTTGAATGTATATATATATATATATATATATATATATATATATATATATATATATATATATATATATATATATATTAGCATGTAAAATATTATATAGAATAAGTAAGTTATGAGAGAACAGCAAATTGACAAAAAAGAGTTAACTCTTGCATAATGTAGCACAAGTAGCATAATAAAAAGTTTGGATGTAGCAAATAGATACAAAAAAATAAGTACCTCCATTGAAATGGAACGAATGTTCTTTTGAGGTACTTACTATCCTTGTAACTCCTTGTAACTCTCTTTTAACTCTTTATCTAATACTTTTCTCTAACTCTTTCTATAGCTGAAGCGTTACCACCGTGATCTGTATGGGGAATTTTTCACATACATCATCTGTGGTACATGGAACGCACTTCAGTGGAAGTTGTCAAGGGTAATTATTTTGAGCAATTCAAGTCGCGTCTAGACAAAGTCTTGATATGTAGCCGTTTGGGCACATAACCGGTGTGCGAGTGTTCTTCGACGGCTGCTAAGAACGTGTAATGCATGTTATAGCTTGTCGCAACTTGTATGACACAAACGGTTCATTGCGTGAGACAGTGAGGGAAGATTGCTTGCATCAGTTCAAATTCAGTTAACAAATTGTCACAGTTGTGTTCGGTTGTATAGTAAGAGCGCTCAGCGTTATTTCAAATGCTGCATGGCAACTTCAGCTTCTTCGAAAGGGTGTGAAATGGAGGGATTAGACAATAATAAAAACGTAGAATATAATGGTTAATGTAATTATAGTCATCCTTTACTAGATGGTAAATTTTTTAGAGTGAAATCTTCCGACGGAAAAAAAAATGAAGTGAGTATGTATATCATGCAATGGCGAAATCTTTGCGGCGAGCAATGCTACTTCCAATCTACGCATTCATTTGAAGGTAAGAATTTATTAAAGCTAATTATATGATACTTAATTGAATTGAAAAGTTTCACTATTTTTTATTTTTAAAAAATGACAAAATTGCTATTGGCTAACGATAATGTTAAGTAGCGTAGGTTTAACATGCACGAACCCACCTGCTTCCTTTTGCAACACCTTTATTTATAGTATATACTGTTGAATTTAACGTGAATTATGGCAACGTGAAACAAAAGTCCTTCAATGGTACTTGCACTAAAGCAGGATGCTTCGGTGCAAAAAGTGGATAACTACGTGACAGCTCAAAGAAAAGATTCAAAAAGAAAATGTTCAGTATTAGACGATTGTCCTTCATGCAGTGCTGTTAAATTAAATACATTACCGGAGTGTTATGCAGTGAATACTAAGAAGGTCAAAAAATCTGTTGCAGATAAGCTGATTGCAGATTTTATTATACAAGGTGTGCATCCCCTATCAACCATAGACCAACCAGCTTTTGTGAGATTAATTAAAGGTGAATTCTGAGTTACAAATGTTGTTTACAATTATAGTATTAGTACTACAGATTAAGCTCTTATAACGACTGAATACTAAAGCGTTTGGATCATTAGTCACTACGCAGGATATATAACGAAGTTAAATAATTTAAAACATATACAAACAAGAGAGGTTAATATATTGCAATAATTTCATGAGAATTCACATACATATATTCTTAAAGCGCGCTATCATTTACTTGAAGATATTATTGAACAAAAATTGTTCATGAATAATTAGTACAATTATTGATCGATTATATGTAGTTATTAGATGAATTCCTATAAGATGTATTTCGTTATAGTAGCAATACCTGTATATCATTATGTCAAAACTAACACGCCCGCCTGTCAAAAATGTAGGAAATAAAGCTTGATAATGTATATATTCTTAACAATACTGAAAGTCAATATTTTACTATGTAATTCTGAATATGAAGGACTAATAATATATTTATGAATTAATGTACCAGTCCTATATAGCACCTCTTATTTATGTCGTACTGCAGATCTTTGGTCAACTCGTCACCGTAGTTTTTTAGGCGCTACAGTTCATTGGGTATGTTAAGATTTTGCTCTTTATGAAATATGAAATTGAAAATGTCTTTACAGTTGGGGAGTTAGTTATCAGCTCTTGGCTAAAAGCAGACCTATTTGTTGGTGGAATTTATCTCGATTATATTAATATGTAAAATTTATGAAAACATTTATGAGGCAAACATTGGACTGTTATTTCATTTTTTTCTTTCAGCTTGAGGAAGCTGCTCTTGTCCGTCACAGTGGAGTATTGGCATACTGTCACTTCAAAAGAGAACATAACTATATCAAAATTGCTGAACATATGGAGAATATCATCAATGAATACGATATTCTCCTACATAAAATCACGAGCACCATCACTGATAGCGGCTCTAATTTTTTAAAGCGTTTAGAGAATTTGCAGTCACTGTTTCAAATGTGTCCACAGATTCAGAAGATGAAATCCAGGTAGGTGAAGAAGATCATGGTAAGCACGAGCTGGAGGATCGTTTCTTAATGAGAAGTGCCTTATATCAGAAAAAAAGACCTTTCGTCTGACCCATGCAGCTTCAGCCTACCTAAGCATGTGCACTGTGCTTCACACACACTCAGTCTCGTCACCAAAACAGATGCGAAACAGGCACTGAAAATATCTTGTTTTTCAAATATCAATCATGCTGCGATGGGGAAATGCTCAGCACTACGGAACAAAAGCAGTCGTCCAAAATCAGCAGAGATTATCAAAACCGTTATCAACTGCTCATTAAAGGTGCCTTGCATTACAAGGTGGAACTCTCTGTTTGATTCATTGTCATTACTTTTAAAACACAAGGACAAATTACATCAACTCATGACGTCCGTTGAACTTCTATTGTTCAGAAGTCACGAAATTGAATTTCTTGGTAGTATGTCTCAGTTTTGGTTCCTATTGCAGTGGCAATTGATCGCCTACAGGGAGAACAAAACTGTTTTTTATGGAGAATTGCTCGCTACCTTGCTCATTGTGGAGAAAAAGCTGAAGAGACTTCAGTCACGTTCATTGAAATTTTTCTAACCTCTTCTAAGTGCAGTCACTAAGGGCTTTGTAAAGGGCTACCAATCTTATTTGACCTTGGCAAATGAAGCCAGCGTTACAGATGCCATTATTGCATCAACGAGCCACCCATTCTTCAAACTCCGCTGGTTAGATATCAGTATTTCATGGGACAGTTCAAGCCACCAACACTCTGTTAAAAATATTATGATTCAAGTGATTGAGAATTTAGCAGAGGGATCCGAAGCTGAATCATCCAGTGGTGTATCGGACAGTGACGATTATTTTGGATTTATAAAACCCACTCAAACACGATCAACCGCAGATTTAGAATTGTTCACTTACCTTCAGGATTCAAATAAAACACTTCAAAGTTTAGATAGATATCCAAACATAAAAAAGTTATTTTTGAAAACAACACCACCCTTCCGTCGTCAGCTCCTGTGGAATGGCTCTTCTCTTTAGGAGGATTGACCTTATCTACAAAACGGAGTTCTTTATCTGACAAAACATTTCAGCAACTGATATTACTTAAATGCAATGCTGATACTCGTATAAATAGATAACTGAAATTTCCTTCTATGGAACTTTCTATTTTTTTTTAGTACCTAAGTCCAATTGTCATCAAATCCTACATTAGTAATTATTATATACAATTTAATTTTAATGGATATCTTTTTGTTGTGATACCGATGGTCCTTATCGATTGTCATTATATATCTTGTATTTGAAATATATTTAAAAATGTATCTAAATACATTTAATGTAGTTAGTATTCAAATACTAAATACATTTTTCTCATGTACTTAATATTTAGTATTTAAATACTTTAAATGTATTTAGTGCCCACCTCTGTAGAGAGCATAATCGCAGATAAAATAGTAAAGCAACTAGAAACAAACAACTTGATCTTGGATTCCCAACACGGATATCGCAGGAAGTGATCGTGTGTCAGAAATTACTGGATTTCTTTCACGGCATTCTGGATGAGTACGATCGTAGTCGGGCTGTGGTCATCTTATACCTGGACTTTCTAAAGGCCTTTGATAAGATGCCACACCTCAAGTTGATGTGCAAAGTCCGCGCGGTTGGCATCGCAGGTGGCCGACTGGATTGAGAACTGGTTGTCAGGCAGGTGACAAAGAGTGAGAATAAACGGGGTAGCCTCGATATTTGCTCCTGTGAGTAGTGGGGTGCCCCAGGCTTTCGTGCTCGGTCCTCTCTCGTTCATCATCTATATAAATTATATACACGATGGGTGGCTTTGCTTGATATCCAAGTTCGCGGACGATACAAAATCAGGATGCGTCGTGACCTGACGCGAAGGAGTGGAAAGCCTACAAAACAACACCCTTCAAAGGTTACGAGAGTGATCCGAGACTCCGCAGCTGCCATTCAACTGTCAGAAGTGCAAGGTGATGCACATTGGCCATGCCAATCATAGAAAAGTCTACTACTTATTAGATAAAGTTCTGGAGGTGATTAGCCTGGAAAAGGACTTGGGTATGCAAATCAGCAGCGACCTAAAGTTTTCCGGGCAGTGTGTCGATGTAGAAAAAAAAGGTACAAAGACTATTGGGTTAGATAAAAGGCAATGTTCCTTCCAAAACAAAGAGATTATCCTCAAATTGTACAACTCTCTAGTCAGACCTCACCTGGAATACGCCGTTCAATTCTAGTCCCCTACCTTGCGTAAGGACATATATAGATACGAACAGGTTCCAGGCTAGGGCCATCAAGCTAATTCCCTCACTTAGGCACAAAGGTTATTAGCGTCGGCTTCAAGAATTGGAAGTTTTCTCTTTGAATAGACGCCGATTACGAGGCCAGCTAATGGAGACCTTTAAAATTTTAAGGGGTGTCTAAAACGTGGACTACAGAATGATGTTCAGGTTGAACAAAAATCAGACTCGTAACCATGGTTACAAGCCGGATTTTGCCCCATTCCAACCTAGTATTTGCGGGAAATACTTCTCGTATAAGATCTGCGATACATGAAATCCTCGAGGTGGTGAATAGTTCGCCTCTAAAACAGTTCAAATCTAGACTGGATGATGTAATCCATGAATATGTATAGAACGTACTGTCGAGTAGATTATAGAAGTAAATTAGATTTTCAGCTTTTCTATTAAAATTCCTAATTGTGTCCTTTTTCACAGCACAATGGGTATCTTTACCGCTTTCTGTGCCCGCAAAATTGGGTGGGAGAGGTGGTAGGGGAGAGCTTTCACCTGTGCTATGCTTTATCTCATGCTACATGTTAGGACTTTCCCAAAATAGTACCTCCTCAGTATGGTCCGCAATTTCTTTATCTCTCTTTTTGTAGAGCTTTCACCTTTACTATCTAGGTTTACTCTAATTTGTGCATCCTCGGCATGGAAAGCGTTGTCTTTTAAAGTCTCCTTATTTTTTAGGACTCATTGTGATACACATCAGTACACATGTCTACCTTTCCAGGCTGTTCAGATTTGTTTTCTCCTTGCTCCTCACGACAGAGGATTTAATTTAACTCGAGACAGCCACTCTTGGCTCTCTCATTTCAGTCCCCCTTGAAATGTTTGAGCTTCAAATGTTTGTGCGATTTCTTTCAATTATTGGGTAGAAAAAGAAACCTCACTTAATCTAATGCCAGAAGATTTTCACAGTAGAAAAAGAAAGAGGAGAGGAAAAGCCATAAAGAAAACAAGTGATTAAATAAGGAACGGATAATATAGAAAAAGAGAATTAAGAGGAGAGCAAATTCTTTTTCTCTGAGGTTTCGTTTATCTCCTGACCTTCCCGTCTCTTGTCGGCCACGTTTTTTTTCCATGGCTACTTTTCAATGATTTATTTACTCAATAATAATTTGAGGGGCTCATGAAATCTACGGGCTAAGTTATCAGTAGACACATCAAGTATTTAAACATTTTATCTCACTACATCACCCCACACACCTTTTTGAATCTCTTCGCCACCAGTAACTGTGTTAAAGCCCTAATCTGCTGTCTAAAAATTAGCCCATACTTAATGAACCATTTATTGTGCTTACATCCCTCTATACCTACATACCTTTTTTAATCTCCTCGTCACCAGTAACTGTGCTATATCCTTAATACGTTGCCTACGAATTTGTTTATGATTCACAAATAGTTTGGAATAATTTATTCTTATTTGTTTTGAGATAACGCGATCAAGTGTTAAAACATGGGCGTTGTTGAGGATTTGGTACAGGAAGATTTTGCTTTTACTCCTGTGTGAGCATCATAGGCAATGTTGACTTCGTGTAAAATATAGCCTATTTTACTTAAAGAATGAATTAAATTAATTTATATGTAAAATCAAAGGAGAGACCAAAGAGTTCCGTCTTATCTAACAGCTTTGATTTCCCGAGAATTTCAGATTCTGGCATCAAAATTGAATATTAGAGGGTTTCTAGGAAGTCTCTTAGTATTTACCACAGACTTCGATCATTGGTCCATCTTGTCTTTGTAGTGATTCTTTTGTGCTTCCACTATGTAAATTAATTAAAGACATCTGTCAACTCAGTTCAAGTTGTGAGAGGGTGGCTTCAAGCATTTTAGAGGAAGAGTCGTGCTTCAGAAAAAGATCTCACGGTTGAGCGGAGTTACAAAGTTATATAAGGAGTTACTGGAGATGATAAGGACCCCAAAGTTTGTATGATTCATAATATATGGTTAATTTAATTGCAATGTTTTTATTTTTCCGATTCTAAGGAATAAGATTGTGAAATTTGAAAAGGTTTGCTCTAACAATAAAGGACCCCTATTAGAGGGGCTTTAGAGGATAAGTGAACTTAATAATTCAATAAGATATGTACATCAGTGATAAATGAACTAAAAGGAAGAATCTAACCTTTAAAGGTGAAGTGTTAGGACAGTTTTCTCTTAACCTATTCAGAATGGAGCGTTCCCTCAGGCTTTCATTATAGGAAGAGTGAAAATTCTTGCCCGAGTTTCCGTATCGAGAATTGATTTCTCGCGATGGCGTCTTCTAATATATACATATCTGAGCAATCGATGTAGTTTCAACTGTATTTCCAGGTTCCATAGATTAAATAGAGGCAAAAAAAAAGAAATAAATTTTTGCGTGAGCTTGGTGCTATTATCAGCTAGCCAAATTTTTAAAGTCAATAGGAATTTTAACATTCTAATTTTAAAATTCCAAATTATGGCCTGTTTCGGGCTTTTAACGTACCCGGTTTTGTCGATGTCTGCTTTTCCTTTTAGTTTGTTAGTTTTAAAGCAGGTACTTCTAGTATTAGACTGGTGTGCTCAGATATATGTAGATAAAAACTAATGTCCTCTCTAGGAGAGGATTTATGTGTTGAATTTTGTGAGTGGAATGTAGATATATGTAATCCGATGCAGAGGTGTTTCACTTACTAAGAAAAGCTCACGCTAGCTGAGTGGATACGGCGTTGGCCTCCCAACGTCGCGGTACCGGGTTCGATTCCGAATCTCGGCATGAGCGGACACAAACGTCAGCGCACGTAGAGATCTGGCTACCGATTAGTGGACGCGCGGTGCTCACCCCATTATCGGGTGAGTAGATCTTACACCTCTCACCTCACACAAAGCCAATCACAACACTGCTTTCTTTCCTCTCCCGCCTTCACAGCACAACACACACACTCTCTCTGTTCCAAGGAAACCTGCCGATGAGTATCTATATTCACGTACCTCTGACGCGGAACAGGTCCCTCTCCCTCGAGGTGACGAGGGCTTCCACCTGAACGCTGTTTGGTGTCAAAACATAATACTTCCTGGCACCTCTTCCCAAAAGAGGACCGGCCCCTGGGGCCCTCAGGCCGACCAGCGATTGTCATTTTGACCTTAAATAAAAAAAAATCATTATCTGGTTGGGGATCCTCCCAGTATCATGGAAGGATTGGCGCTAACTAACTTACTAAGAAGTCGGTTTATATAATAAGTGTGAAAAATGGTAGAATCAACGAGAGCCTTTTTCTGATAGGACAATCGAGGGGAGGGGGATAAATAGAAGAGACACGAAGAGTGCAGAAGATTCGGAATAACAAGGATTCCGATAGAAAATCTCATCAACCCTTGCTAGAGCAGTGCAGGAACAAGTTTTAAAGTTGCGTTGGGTAATTATTATATTAATTTATTGAAATTATTAAATTAACTTATATATTAGTAGAGCTTTTAATAAACATACCTCCTTTTAAGAACAGGTGCAGCAAACTCGAAATATTGTATTGACTTTCATCACTTGGCTCTGCAATAATAAGTGAGATATGTTGTGTGTATGATCATATTACAGATATTCCTTGGTATAACTCCAAGCATAAAACCATTAGACATGCTATCTAGTTCGTTTCAGAAGATAGACGAGTTTCTTCAAACTCCTAGAATGCTCAGTGGTAGGTATGTCTCTCTTCAGAGTAAAACAGTACTCAGCCATCATGACTGCATCCCATCATCCGTAATACCTGATCTCCATTTCTTTCATGTCCTGTTGGAATCTCTCTCCCTGTTCGTCGATCATTGATCCTAGGTTCTCAGGAAACGGATCCAAATGTGATAATAAGTAATGCATCTTGATGCTCATGTTGCATCCGTGGTTTCTGAAAACAGTCAGCATAATGGTGATAAGTTTTGTGTCGTTCCTGTCCTTGATTCCGAGAAAGTTCTTCACAAGCAGAACAAAAACTTTTCCCACTTCTAGTTTCACTTTGTTCACTGAGTTTTTAAATTCTGGATCTTTGATGAGCTGACGGAGTTGACGACCGTCAAAGATGCCAGCTTTCAACTTCTCCATGATCAATCATGAAAAAGTGTGGCACAAGTAAGTGAAGCAGCAACCTATCTTGTCCAGAGCTTTAGTGAACTGTTTTATCAAACCGAACTTGCTGTGCAGCAGTCTGGAGAGTATCCTGGTCTTCGTGTAATATTGAGCTCGCTCCCTATTATTTCACATGCAAACAAAAAGTTCACCATCTTCAGGTCAACACAAATCAACCAATCATGCTGAACCTAAATATTCTCGAGCACGTAATTCAACGCTTCATACTTCTCCTTCAATGCAGTCGAGAGAACGAGAGGTACAGAGTCAGATTTCTTACCTGTCCAGCTACACCATGCCCTCATTTTCCTAGGACAATCCTCTCCTTTACCAATCCGTATTTCATCTTTTATCTAGGTTAGAGGACCTGATCAGCTACATCATGCCTGCTTTATTTCCTAATACTCTCCACTAATTTACTAGTCCTTATTTCTTCCTATATCTAGGTTGAAGTACCTGACCGGCTACATAGGGCCATTTATGGTTCTAGGACTATCACCTCCTTTACCAGTCATTATTTTTTCCTAAATCAGGTTACAACACCTGAAAAGCTATATCATGCCCTCTTTTTTCCAAAGATTATGCTCCTACTTTACCACTACTTATTTCTTACTCTATCTGGGTATAATTATCTGAGCTGCTACATCATGCCCTCTTTTTTCCTAGGACCCTCTCTCATTTATCCGTGTTTATTTCTTCCTCTATCTAGGTTTAATACCTGACCAACTCCATCCTGCCCTATTTTTTCCAAGAAATATCGCCTCCTTTACCAGTCCCTATTTCTTCCTCTCTTGGGCCTTCAGGACCTGAACGGCTTCAGCATGCCGTGTCAGGAGACAGCCTTTAAAACCTATATAAACAACCCCCTTTAACCCTTCCACGACTAATGAAACAATATTTCTCACGAAATATCACTTTTTTAACAAATGGGGCTGGAATTGGGATGCTATGTGTTGAAAGGTGTTTGGAGTACGAGAAATATAGTTAGAAATATTGTGTAATAGATTAAGGTAAATTGTAGGGATGAAGGTGAAGATGATAAGTTGTGCCAGCTTGCCTGGCAAACACTATTTTTTAGCTTTTATTTTTATGTCTATGTTCTATTTTCGAGCTTTGTTAGAATACATGAATAATCCATTTGTTTTCATTTATATTCTTGTTTTATTTTTGCTTTAGATATTTGCATGCTTTTTAGTTTTTGAAAAATGCTCTATTTTATTTTCCTGTCGCATTTATCTGTATATCGGTTCGGTGCCTTCTTCAATCTATATTCTGTTACTTTTGTTGGTATTATATTGCTTAAAATTTCGTTTGAGAAATTTTCTTCATCATATTTTGCTCCATAGTTTTTGGCATGTTCTTATGATATTTGGTTTATTGGTTTTAGATTAGTTCTAATATGAAGTTCTCGGGACAAAATTCATATTGATCTAGGTACCAGGTTTAACAAAAGTTCTGGTACCCTTGTTTTTTATAATCTTTCGAGAGGTTTATGTGTGTGATAAAAAAGTTCAGTAAACAAACTTAAAGTTTTACTTTTCCAGCATGTGTTATTAAAACGTCTAATCCAATGTGTGCAGGTGTGTTGTGATAGAAGTGAAAAGAATAGAGAAATATATTCTTCTGCGCGCTGGCCACAAGTCTAACATCGCCAAGCGGCTCAACGTCAGCCGGATGACTGTCCACAAAATCGCAGAGAGGCTGAAGAACGGGAAAGACCTCAAAAATGGAACTGGTTCAAAAATGGAACTGGTTTAGGCAGACCTCATGTTGTCAACCATTTGGCTGTGACAAACGCCTTTGAAAGTGTTCCGAAGCTCAAAATGACTACGCTCGTGAAGAACAAGAACATCTTGGGGTACACTATGTCCAAAGGTATCAAGGAGGAGGGTGGCAAGAGCTTGAGGTGCTTGGAAAGGCCTCTGATCACAGACCGTATGCGAGAACAACGTCAGGACGTTGTCTTCGCCTTATAAACGACTTGAAGAGTCATAGGAGTCTAATTCTCATTTTTTTCAAAAGAAAAAACTTTCACGGTCGATCCGGTCATCAACAAGCAAAACGACTGCATGCTAAGCTTCGGCCAGGATGTCTCTGAGGTCCGATACGTGTTCACGACCAAACATCTGGATTCCTTCATGATGCTCGGTGTTGTGGCTTCGAATGGCGAGAAGATGTCACTGGTGTGGACAACTTTCCAACGAAAGTCATGCCCTGTGTGAGAAAGCTCATAAAGAAGGTGAAGTACGTCTTTTAGCAGGAGGGTTCCCTGGCCCTCATGGCCAAAACCATGCAAGAGTGGTTGGGGTCAAATATGACCTTCTGGTCGAAGGACTTTTGGCAGCCGCAGTTGCCTTGACTACAGTGTGTGGCTGCATGTCGAGCCCAAGGCTTACAAGGTCTAAAAACAGCAACGTCCACGAGCTGAAATTCTTCGCGCACCACCTGTGGGCCAGAATGAGTAAGGATTTCGTCCACATCATCTGCGCGGCCTTTATGTTTCTCTAGAGCACGTGCTCGCCGCCGAGGGCGACTATATTGATTCTTATTGCAATTTAAACACATGTTAAAATAATAAAAAAATTTCCTAACTTCATCAACATTATCATTCATTCCTTTAATGAGAGGGTTAAAACGAGTGTAACATGACTTACAATACCGGTATGTTAGTTATAAAACGGGTCGCTTGGTTTTATATTCTTTGCATTTTGGTTGTTTCGGTCTCGGATAGTGATAGTAACTTGTCGGAATTATCAGTTAGGTTAAGATTGGTCACATGGGAGAGAAGTATAGTTTTCTTTTGTTGCTCTAGGAGATGCCTCTACACATGAGTATAGAGGGCTCTTTTTGCTTGAGTATTTCTTTCAACGCTAAGTGTAGTGTATACATTCTTAATAATTTCAAGAGCGAGGACTTCTCCTACTTTGCCTTAAGGGTACTCAACCCTATCTGTAGTTATTTGTCATTTTCTTTTTAATGGGATGATTTTATTTTTTTCTTGTTTGTTGGGATTTTTTTTTAAGCTATTGATGTTTTTTTTACGCTCACGTGCCTTTCGTTGGGCTATCTCTGGTTTTGTATTCGCTTGAGACAAACTGAGAGATGTCGTCCGCTAGTTGGACGTACATAGAATAGTTTTTAGTTTTTTGTAGAAGGTACCCCGTGTACATGGTATAGAGGGTGGGGCTAAGGCACGTTCTTGGAGAACCATAACCTCTAAAGTGAATGAATGACCGGTGTACGGGTTAATGGTGATTTTGGCTTTTCTTTCTTTTAAGTATAATAATATCCTAAGATTCGAGTAAGGTTGGCAACATCGCGGAGTGTCAAGTTCACTCTGTTTCCTCTTTCCAATTTGACTGGGAATTTTTCGGTAATGAGGGCCAGTGCTGTTTCTGTTCTTCGTTTTCTGAACTCATATTGCCTTGGGTTTCTTAGTGTTTTAGTAGTCTTTCGTTAAAATGGTTTATTAATAAGTTTTTCAATAAACTCCAATCAAGAGAGGGCGGAAGTTTTCGATGTGATTTTGGGGTTTGACGGGTTTGGGGAGGAAATTTATTCTTTCTGTCTTCAACGCGCACGGGAATTATCCTATATTTAAACATGCGTTGAAAGTATTTATTATTGCTGTGTGTATATTGCTTGGTGTGTTTTGTAGGTGGAGATTCTTAAATTTGCTTATTCCTGGATTCTTCTGCCTGAATGCTCGTCTACACGGTATAGAGATTGGGGCTAAGGCACCTTCCTTGGGGAACCATAGATTTTAAAGTGAACGAATGACCGGTGTACTGTTAACTGCGGTGAATTCTTGTAGTGTAAAGATCTTTCCTTTAATCACGGCCTTCTTCATCAATCCGTTAGTAAGATGTAAGAACGGGTCTTTCTCTTCTAGCGCTGTGTGATTTGTTGTTCAATACTTCCTCGATTCTCTTCTTTGGTTCGGAACCTCTTTGTTTCCTATATTGGTTCTATAATATCTTGTGCTCTTTGTTGATTTCATTTTTTTTAATTAGTTCATTCTATGTTCTGTTCGTTTTGGTTTTGATTAAATTACTTAATGCTTATTTGGGTTCTCAAATTTCTTAGACGTATTTATCTTTTCCTGTTGTTTCCTTGCTTTTGAATTTTCACGACGGCTTTATTATCTAGTATTCTAATTTTACTGTAAATTCAGTAATTTAAGACGAAGATAGCGCCGTCATTTCCAAGGTTTTAGACCCTTCTAATCAAAAAGAGTCATACATAGAAGCACTGTTATTCAGCTCATCGAATTACATAGGAATACCTACCTATTTATGTATGCAATTCTGAAGAAATTTATTTTTCACAAATTTTGTTAGTTTTTCTGGTAAAGCTGAAGATCCGTGGTCATGGTCGCATAATATTTCGTACATGTTCCAATATGTTTCACCTTTTTTGACTAATTTTGAGGGGTGGCTCGTGGGAGGGGGGGGGCTCGTGGGGGGGGGGGCGGCTCGTGGGGGAGGGGCTAGTGGCGGGGACGGCTCGTGGGGGTTATCACCCTGCGATGACCCTGAGATTTCAATCATTTGGGAGTGTCTGGGGGCAGCCCCCCAGTATATAATCGGATTTTTAAAAAATAACGTAACTAACGTTAATTATAACTTCTTTTTTTTTTTTACCAAATCGCTTCTGCGACTCATGGGGGGAGGGCCTGACGTGATCAATGAATGAATAATGATTTATTTTTTTTATTTCATTCAAGATCACTTTTAATCACCGTATATATATTTTTTTCAGCCATGATTTTTTTCCACTTTTTTGACTATTTTTATCATTTTCATATATTTCAAAATACTTAGCTAGATCTTTTAGAGGAACTAGTTTTGAGGGCAAGAGACGATCCTGTATGCAGGAGTTTCAGTTTTAACATGGATTCCTTGTGTGCAACTTGCCTTCAAAATATTCTCGAACATTCCGATGTTTTTTTTTGCGATCGTGAAAAATGAATAACATTTTTAGCCGATCATAAATTAATTAAGGTTCAAATTAATTGTGAAGAGTGTGGTCAAGCGTTAGCGATCCAATATAGTTTTTCTCTTAAATGTGCTAAAACAAAACGTGATTTTGAGACCGACGAGACCAATCGCCATTATTTCAAACGTTCGGCTCTAAATGAGACTTTTATTTCAAAATCACTTCCTAGACGCTATTTCCGAGCTATTCCCCCTACAATGAAGTAAGTGAAAAGCATTTTCCATTTTTGTTGCATTTTAAAAATTTGTTGTTAATTTCTGGGATTTTTTAAGTGAATCCAAAAGTGGCGCCTTGTATATTTGAACTAGGACTCAAACGTGCATAAATTTGCGCGTTTGAACGAAACAAACTTCGTCCCAATAGATTTCGGCTGAAAAACATAAACATTGTAGGCTTAAAAATTTTAAAGTAGGCGGCGCTATCGTCGTCTTAAATTACCGTAAATTCCTCGTCCCATGTTTTTTATGAGATTTCTCTGTAGATTATATTAATTGTATAAAGGGTATCTGCTTCTATTATTAGTTTTGTTATGTTTTCGAGGTTCTACCTCTAATTCTTATTTGGGCTGTTGTCAAGAGTTTCTATGCTGTAGTTTGCGAGATGCTCTTTATATGCTTCCCAATTAATTTTGTGCAGTGATTTTCTTTGTGGTGAATCCGATGTGGTATGAAGGGGTTCTGGGTTCTGGGACTAGGAGTAATGTGGTGATTAAAGATAAAGTTCGGGATTGCCAGGATAATAGCTGCTGTGATTGAAGACTTCTTGGTTAAATATATTGAGAAGTTAAGGTTTTCCCTCTGCCCTATTTTTTCATGAGAAGATATTAGTGCTTTTCTAGTGCTGTAAGAGAATGTTAAGGCCATGCTTCTTTACATCTTGCGTTTAGGTCCCCAAGAAGGATTGCTTATGATAGGCTGTGTGAAGATACGAGCGCCTGTAGGGTTGATATGCTCAGCTATTACTAAATATCCTGTGGTTATTTTCAACTTAATAGCTATGTATGATTTTTCAATATCTCTTATTTCAGAAAACATTACTACTTATCTAATTTAGATCGACCTTCCATCGTATCGTGCTTGGGTTCAATTCGAGGCAATTATTGTATAATTTGAAATTGCTATGTAGTCTTCTTTCAAATTAACTCTAGTCTGTAATTATTACTATGTTTGAGTCTATATTCCTTAAATGCAAAATAACCTCTTTTTTTCAATCCTCTTCTTTTAGAGTAAAGATTTGGATGTTGTTTTGATAACGTACGACTTGATCAATATTGTTTACCTGTTTTTGGCCTTACCAGCAGGGGGTTACCCTGTGTAGCTTGATACTTTTGGTACCTGGAGGAACTCAAGTACTCCCGGCTTGAGTGCAAATTAAGGAAGTCTGTCACTGGGTTGAATTGAACTCCCTAACGGGACCTAGTGAAATTGGTGCGCTTCCTCCTCGCTCCCTCTCAGTATTACATTATTTTTTTTCTCTACCACTATCACCTCAACCCTTTGTCTACCTGCTGTTGGTATCCGGGGAATGTTTTCTACGAATATCCCCTCACCCATAAGGACTTATCGTGTACGACCATGGGTGTGAATTGCGGAAGGCCAGGTCTTGCATCATTGAAGCAATGTGTCATGTATCTCCTGGAGAAAGATATTATGGCCTTTCAGGCTGCAGACCGACTTCT
The DNA here is from genome assembly GCA_963969495.1 of Ceratothoa steindachneri. NCBI lineage: Eukaryota > Metazoa > Arthropoda > Malacostraca > Isopoda > Cymothoidae > Ceratothoa > Ceratothoa steindachneri. The sequence continues at coordinate 107,253,360 of OZ018324.1, read as the reverse complement.
TTGCAAGGCTAAAGGCTTGGTCCTGTCGTTTCCAACGAGTCTTGAGACGTCCTTTACCTCAATAGTTAAGCAAAGCTGGTGGCTCTAAATGTTCACAAAATGCCTCGGCTAAAACGAGGACTCCTCTTTTATGGTAAGGCAAAACAGCAGAGCGACACCACCAAGTAGTTAGAATTACTGGAAACAAACCCCTGAAGGCCGTCGGGAGACCGACTTCGGCAACCTTAAGATGGCGCCCGAGAGAAGGACAGCAGCCAGAAAACCGTAGCTCCCACGCCCATATCCAATGCTAAACTGGGCAAGTTGAAGACGCGGGACCCTCGAAAAAGGGACCACGTCCTTCGAAGCGGCCCCACGCGCCAAAGCTTGCGAGGCGGAGGGAGGAAAAGACTCGCATGGACCTTGTTCGGTCCATAGTTCGTAGTTTTGCCTCTGAGAAGCGTACGAACATTCACATGAAGGTATTATCTTCAAAGAGGACATCTGCATCTCCTGAGAGCAAGTTCTGGTGGGCATATTAATTCAATGAAAAGGTTGTGTACTCTGGATCACCTGCGGCTAGCTGATGATGCTCGTCTCCTCCCGTTCCCCGTTAGCTATATTGTATTGAGAACATCATGCTGCATGCGTACCCCACCCCCTTCCTACTCACTCGAAGTATAATGGTTTTTACGACCCCACCCCCACGGGATAGGGATTAGGCATGAGGATGCTCCATATACACCTGACATGATATTTCCTTTCTTCCACTTTCTATAAATACCTTTTTTTCTGTCAGTGACAGTACAGCTGCCCTTGGATAGGACGTATACTGCTATTTCTGAGTACATTCCACCGTCAGACGACTTTGACGCTGGGTATTTCGCCGCGTCGTAACACAGTTGCCGAGGGATATGAGCAGTAGGCACCATCTTTCAGGGGTTTACACGATCAATTCTAGGGGCTCAAGTCCTTGCCAATTTAATTGACAACCTGGAGATAGGTGTCCTAAATATCGATGAATTTATCACTGGCGGAAATTTTCTTCACTTCCCTGTCTCGATATGTCGGTGTTCTCCGGATGCACAGTCTGATTTTGGGTGGGAGGTGTTTGCTGACTCTCAAAGTATTGACCATTCTCACATTCAACTATGATTTTCTGGGCTGATGCACGATGGTCTGTATTTCAGTCAATGACTGATATAAATTTCCCAGTCGAGTAGTTTAGATTGGTGGATGCAGTTTTTGATTTATTCCCTGGAAAACCTATCGCAGCGAGCTTAACTATTATTCCTAGAACATGTGGCCGTTTGCACTCTTTTCGCTTCCTTGGTGGTAGGCCGAGAGTGAGATGGCCCTCAGGCAGAGGCGATAGGCCTACATGCATTATAAGCACCGTTTATATCCGTTCTTCTTATACCTATCTTCATTTAACGGGAAGTCCCCTATTGCAGAGGAGTGGAAGCGACTCAAAAGGATTATGAGCAAGTTCCCGCAGGATCCTTGCACCTCACTTTCTACAGAAGAACAGGGCCGCAATCTCGGCCACCGCACCCGTCGCGGAATCTTTCGCGATAGCTTTTTCCACATTCAAAAGCCGGCTAAACTTTACCTCCGCAGGCGAAGAAAGCTTCGACGACAGGTGTACACTAAGTGAGTTGCCTTCCGCTCTAGCTTCATGCGCGGACACCGGCATGGTTCGTACGATGTTCAATGGTAATCGAGACATAGTCATTAGCTAGATTTGTTCAAAGGATTTAGACAGAGCGTATCCTTCCAGACTCATGGTGTATGGTTACTTCGCTTGCTTTTCACAAACTGCGGATAGATCACTCAACACAGGCCGGTTTCCGCTCAATTTCTCTAACCTTCTGTGTGTGCAAGTTGATGAGGAAATCGGTAAATGTTAGATTAAATTTTTTTTAACAGCCGAGTACACCTGTATTCTGCACAGTGCTGCTTCCGCAAGTTCCCATCCACTTTGGATGTCCTTCTCCGGCTGTAAAATGCTATCAGCAAGGCCTTCGTTAGTAGACAGCATTACGCCACCGTGGTCTTTGATCTGGAATTTGATCTGGAAAAGGCCTATGATACCACATGGTAATACAGTATCATGAAGACTCACCACTCGATTGTAGTGAGGGGACGCCTCCTAATTTTCACATCTGAATTCCTACGAAATGTCCATTCGGCGTACGAATAGGGGTAGCCCTCTCCTGCCCAAAAGGGCAGGAAAATTGGATTCCACAGTGAGGTAAGTGTCTTCTCTGCAACACCCTTTGCCCTGAGCATTAACGGCATCATTTCATTATTGCCGGGAGATGATCTCGCTACGGTCTACGTCAGTGGTTCTTAAGGTTTTTCAACCCCAAGACCCTAAAGTTCAACTCCAAGTTAACCTGATACCAAAAAGTTCAACTCTAAGTCAACCGGATACCCCAAAGTTCAACTTCATGTCAACTCGATACCCCTTCTCCAATATTAGCTTACTAGTCCCAACATTTAACTTTTAATTTCCTGTAAAAAAGAGAAAACAGGACGGCTATGAAGAAACAGCTGAATTCTCTGAACTCTTTTTTTTCAGTAAATAAATGAATAAAACAGCACACATTCATTATTGTACATTTTTACACATTACATTATTGTAAACAACACTATTAGTGCTCATTCAGCAGGACTTTTTGCTACCTTGAGCTACATGGGCCTTGTGCTCTTTTTTCGAACCAACAAAGCCTCAATTTTAGGAGTAACCCGACCCGGGGTTCCTTTGTGGATACCCAAAGAACCGGTTTCGATATCTCCTGTGGGTATTGAGGCACTACTTTAAGAACACCTGGTCTACGTAGATGAACTTTCGATCTCTTTTGGGGTGGCCCAGACGCCAACTCTGGAGCGTCTACTCCAACTGCCATTGGATCGCATCTCTCGCTATACCGAAGCGCATGAAGTTGGAATTACTTTGGGAAAGACTAAGGTAGTGCATTTTTGTTGCCAATTATATTTTCACCCCAGCCAGGACTTGTTCCTAAACGGAGTTAGTGGCGGATTTGCAACTTCTCCTTAGATTTGTTTTTGACCGACGCCTGAGCTTGGAGGCCTATAATCGCAACCTTATGGTCTCTTATACCCCCACTATAGAATTTCTTCGTCACATGACGTTCAGCAATTAAAGACGATGAAATGACTACTGCTCTACTGTTTTATCGTCCTTTTGTTCGTTTAAGACCAAAGCTTGACTACGCATGCTAGTTTAACGCACCAGCAGCCACGAGTCAATTGCGTATGGTAGATGCGAACCACCAGATTTGTCAACGTCTGGTGACCGATGCCTTCCGCACGTCCCTTAATGTCCAACTGCTTATCGATGCCGTGGGAGATGGCACTATCTCTGAGTCGTACAAATGCATTATGCGCTTGTACGCGCGTGCAATGTGTCTCCTTCCGTTACTAACAGTTCTCATTATGTTCTTCAGTGTGTTTTTTTTGTTGTTTTTATTTTTTAATATAGCCTATTTATTACGGCGAATTATACCCTAGTGGCACTCGCCAAATAGGCGCCTTAAAGAATGCGTCGGCATTTTCTTTCTTTATCGGGCTGAGCATTTTTTTCATATAAATTGCTCATTGGTAAAGGTAAAGAATGATTCTGAAAATATATATATCAATAAGCCCTTGTTTCACTGCATTTTGACGTCGATTTTGTCTATTAGGGTCGTAGTCTCATTCGTATTTTCCTTTGAGTATACCTTCGATTATTTCTCTTTTGGGGGATAGTCTCGGCAGTGGGGGAGTTTCGGATCCGTAATTGTTGATTTTAAAATGCTGTTTTGTTTTTTTATTTGTTTGCAATTTTCTTTGCCATTTGTTCGTGAATATCTTGCTTGTGTCGAAGACTTCATTTCCATTGTTTCTGGACATTGCGTCGATTTCCGTTTGCTCTTGTATTATCGTTTTATTCTATGTCGAGGTTTCTTGATTTCCTTTATGTGGTATTTTATTCTCTTGTTCGGGAGTCATTGCAATGTCGTATGTACAGTTCACTGGACGGCGGGTTTACGAGGAACCATATTGTTTTAATGCCGTTTTTGTTAACATCTTATTCAATTCCTACTGTGTATTGTGTTTGGAAAATGCTCAATATGAGATCTGGTCTCAAGTTGTCCTCCATGTTCATGACAGTTTTTTGATCGGGTAAATTCTTTCAAATCTTTATTTTCTTGGAGGACTTTTCGCTTAGGAATTTATCGAGCTCTTTTTCCTTGTCGCATAATGTAATATAGCTGTTGTATTGCATATTGTTGTCCCAATAAACAAGACCGATTTCAGCATTTTACCCGTGTAGATTTGCTCTGTCTGCCGAAGATCGTGAGCAGGACCCTCTTTACTGCTTCTATACAGTTCATTAGGCCGTGAGAGAGTTACTGTCATGGTATCGTAAGTGTATACCTTAGCAGCTGTGAAGGCAATTACACTCACGTGGCAGATGGCCGAAAGATGACCGTCATTGCAGAGCTAATGAAGTGGGAAAGTAAGTCTTCCCTGGCAGTTTAAAGCGATTAAATCCAGGCGATTGCGTAATTGTTGGCCGGGGAGTTCTTTAAATGCCAGGTTTCATTCAAGGTTATTGAAAGATTAAAAGATAAAGGTTTAATTACAACAAAAACTAGTTAAATATGGAAATATATACATATGAATAATTTGAGAAATAATTTCGGGGTCACAGAGAATAATAACTGAATGGCTAAAGAGACAATCAGGGGATAAATGCTTGACTAGGTCAGAAAGGAAAAAAATGACAAAAGGGGATAATCATCGAGGTCATCCTCTCACACTCCTCCCTTCCGAAAGATGACCTTTTCTTGGAGCAAAGGGGAGAGAAAAGGGCATCCTATAAATTTGGAAAGGGGTCGTGCTCGTTGGGTACCAACGGATGGGAGCGTGGGATTCCTAGCCTGCTTCGAACAGTTACACATAGTATTACTACCTGACTGAACCGAGTTGGGTAGTCGCTGCAAAAGGGGATTTGAATTTAAGCCGTCACGGAGGCAAACCAATTAATGACTAAAAGATTTATTTTGATCCTGGGCGTTGGTTTTTCATTCGGTACTAATGTATGTGAAAAAAACCCCCAATTGATACGGAAGTCACCGAGCCCATAAAAGCAAATAAAAGAAATAATATTACATATATAAAGAAACATAAAAAAAAATCACATAAACGATCAGACAGGCAAAGGGTAGTGAAACGGATTTAAAAATAGGACAAATATATAATATACATACACGGGAATAAAGCTTACAAAAAAATACATGAGCGTCAAACGGTATACATAGAATATGAGCATATACTATCCGATTCGAGTTTTATAGCGCGAGTATGCAGACTCGGCAACAAAATTTATTTACAAGGGGGAACAATTGAGGGCTAATAATTCTTAGTTTAACTGGGAGGATCTTCCACGGGGTTCCTACTAAGACTGTCGGCTATGCAATTCTCAGTCTCTTTTATATAGAGAATTAGAAATTGGTACTCTTGGAGGAGTAAACTCCATCTCATTAGACGTCCATTTTAGTTCTTTGAGTTTTTTAAATAGGCTAGGGGACGATGATCCGTCTCTAAAAAAAATTGTTTCCCTATCAGATCCATACGGATTTTTTGAATACTCCAAACAATCGCGAGAGCTTCACCCTCTATAACCGCATAGTTCTTTTCTCGCGTCAGGAGCATCCGGCTGGCGTAAGCAACAGGGTGGCTTTGGCCATCCTCTCCATATTGGAGAAGCACGCATCCGATGCCGTCGTTGCTGGTGTCGGATCGAATGCCAAAAAGCTTGTTTGGATTATGGAGCCTTAAGATAGGGGCTGACGCAAGCTTTTCTTTTAGGTGTTGAAAATGGGTGGTAGCTTTGGGGTTCCAGGCAAGGTGATCTGGCGACTTTTTCTGCAGCAGGGAGCAAAGGGGCGCCACTAGGGAGCCAAAGTTCGGAACGAACCGTCGGCAAAATAAGGTTGATCCCATGAAGGAGCGTAACTGCTTCTTCGTGCGCAGGAGGGGCATGCAGACGATGGCTCTTATATTCTCTTCTTGGGGCGCAATTTGATTTTTTCCGATCTGGAATCCAAATATTTGATGGTGCCGTACGCAAAATAGCACTTACTGGAACCTACAGTAAGTCCGTGCTTACGGAGCCTACTTAAGAGGGATTGGAGGGAGATCAGGTGTTGATCCCAGGTGCGGGTGGCAACGTAAATGTTGTCAAAGTAGAAGGATACGCTATGCAACCCATCCTTTATTCGACGCATCATTCGATTATAGTTACTGCAAGCAGTAACCAGTCCGAATGGAAGCCGCCGAAACTGCATAAGATCTTTTTCAGTGGGAAATGCAGTATATTTCCGGGCGTTTTCCTTAAAGGAGGATCTGGTATTAGGCCTTATATAGGTCTATTTTGGTCTATAAGGGGGATTGCTTCTGCGTCGAAGACGGTCACGGCATTAAGCTTACGAAAATCCACGCATATACGAAAGGACTGGTTAGGTTTTCGGATCATTACGATGGGAAACAATAATCGAAGTTCGAGTGTTCAATAATCCCCAATTACAAAAGGGTTTCTACCTCGGCGTTGAAAGCCTGGCGTAAATGGATTAGTAGGGGATAGGGTTTTGAACGAATGGGTTATTGCGTTGTGAGCGTGATTATATGGTCAAAGTGAGTCGAACAGCCGGGATTTCTGAAATCACGTCTTAAAATTTGTTTGTAGGGCACAAATGTATTCTCCTGAAGGGTGTACATGTAGATACCATACACAACTGAACCCGATAACTTGGAGAGAAGGCGAGTCTGGAATTTCGAGGTAAAGGCTCGATTTTCTCACTGTAATAAAGTGGTAGCTTCCGTATCTGGGCTCCAGTCAGACGGGCGCGAGAGAATAAACATTGAGAAACTGAGAATGTCTGGAGGTAATAAAAGGGCGTGTGATAAGGCATTTCAACATTCTGTAACAAAGATAGCCAGAAATTAAACAAATGTATTTCATATGATAAAGCTCCGCCTTCTAGAAATATTGACCAATAACAAGGTACGGCAGTTTAGCCACCATCCAATCAAAATTAAATAAGGGATTAATTTAAACCAATCAGGAGGCGAGCTAAGGGAATGAGCAGCCAATAACGTGCGCCAACGTCATTTGTAGGCGGGGCGTAAGGCTTACTCGATGGACGTTACTGCCCCTAATAAACGGGTGCAGAGAGGCTAGAAAGGGCATTCATTATTAGTAATTCATTATTGTTACGCGTTCATTAATTCAATAATTCGATTATTATAAACGTCCTGGCGAATCTTGGAATTGTATTCGAAGTATTTCTTATTCGGTGCAAGGTGAAATAAATAGACAGAGACTTGTTTACAACAATAAATAGATTTTTTTATTCATCCCAACTGGTACCATCTTCTCGGATAAAGTACAAGGCCACCTAAAGGGATATTTCTGTTGCGCATTTAATCAACTTGTTACCATTACCGGTGACAAGAGTCATCCCTATCCTACGAAGCTCACCCCTTTGAGTGGTAACATTACCACTAACTGGGCAACCAAAACCAATATTGGTACGAAGAAGTACCACTCAAGAGGCAAGCCCTACTTACAGAGGGTGGAAACATTACAATAACAGAAAAGACAAAGCCCTCCTATCCTATGTTTAACAGTTGTAATAATCACATCTTCTGGGAGGTTACTAGTCATGGGTCCAGATCTAATTCAGAGGTGGAATCTTCTGGAGAGACGGGTAATGAGGGGAGATAATAATCATTACCCTGCTCAACACAAAGGACTTGCACTAAGTTAAGGGAGTCGGAGGGGTAAGAGGCTTCCATAACTGCCTCATCATTAAATGCGACTATATTATTTATACAGGCACAGAGGTGGTACCGCTTCAACATGTTCACGTGGAACAGCTTATGTCCAAAGGGGGTTTTAATCGATAAATCCACGGGGCAACGAGTTTCGAGGACGGGAAGGGGCCTTACCATTGGCTAAGGAGCTTATTCGTATATGTGGGCAAAAGGAGTAATACTTCATTGCCAGGCATAAATTGTCTTTCTTCTGACTTGACGTCAAAATAGGTACGATATTTTTCTAGATTTAGATCAGCGTTTATATAAGCGATGTCCGCACATTCTTCTAGGCGATTGCGGAGGCCCAATATATAAGAATATGAAGATTATATTTCTTCATCTAGACGAGGATTTGCGAAAAGCTCATTCAGGATACTCATGAGGCCTCGTGCATTTCGGTCATATAGGAGCTCAAATGGGACAAATCCCAGTGTGCAATGAGGGATTTCCAGGCAGGCAAATAGAGCAACGGGCAAGTACCGATGCCATTCTCGGGGCTAAGCACCCCGTAAGGGGCGCGGAAATTAGCCATCCTGTCCGCCGTGCTGACGGGACTCAGCACCCCGTCCGGCACAAGCTTAGCCTCTCTTACTTCCTTCAAAACACTTGAATCCTCTCTTTTCCTACAACCTCTCCCACAACTTTCTCTGGTCAGCCTCTAATTTCACAGGGTAGATGCTGACCTTCTTCTCGGCTAACCGTCCTGGAATGGGGCTGAGGGATGAGGTAAAAATGTTCCCTAACCCCTGAGCTCCGGTCTAGGGTGGTTGGTTTTGAACAACCTGCTTCATCCCCACCCATACCTTCCTCACATCCCTTTTCCTCTCGTCTTCCAAATGTATCATTTTTACGCCGTGTCTAAGGTGGAGCCGCCATGCCGATGGACTACCAGGCCACCAGGCGGGAGGAATGGTCCGAAATAGCGGCGCCTGGCTATGCCAGGCCTGTAAGCACCTCTTGCAGTGTAGGCAACTGCAAGAGGAGATGAGCGATTGCGCCCCGTAGCACAAATAGGGTCACCATGCCCAATGATGAAAAAAAAAACCAACCCCCAACTTCCCCAAGAACATCAACGGAGCCGCCCTCGGGCAGCTCCACCGAGAAAATGGAGGTCGCCCCCCCTTGTGCTTGCGCAGAGGATCCTCCATAATTCTTTAACCGGAAAGGAGGCTAACACCTCTCCTACGCCTACGGGTGTAGGGGACTTCCCCTCACCCCCTTCTCTGGAGGTGTTTCGGGCACCTCCCTATTTACAGCGGCAATCCCTCTTTTTCTTTCTAAGGGGATTGCCAAGAAAGCCAGCAGGCAGCCCTTTGCCGACCGCCCCTCATTGAAGCGGCTCGGTATGGCAAACCCTCTAGGGGGGAGAGGGAAGCCAGGCCCCTTCGGTCGCTTCCCTCAAAACACCTGCTGGCAAGAATACTCAACCCTTCCGGGGTAAGGCCTGTGCCTCCCAACACATGACTGGTGACGCTGCCAACGGGACCTGCGATGTCCTGGGAGGGGATGGCCAACTGGAAGCCTCTCCTGAGATAGACAAGGTCCTTGAGGCAACCCAGCCTCAGATGGTAGGGCTTTCCACGGGGAGGATTTCGGGCTCGGCGCCAAGCACTGAACCCGAATCCGCCCCTATGCAAAGTCCTCCTCAAACGGCTAGGGTTTCCGCGGCAGTACAAGGAGGGGAGGGATCTCCTCCGACCTGTGCCCCTACGACTGCCAGGACCTTCTCCATTTCGGAGAAGGACCTGGCGGAGGCCGGTCCATCTGGCCTAGGGGCTCCTTGCGGCGGAGGTTAGAAGCGGGTTCATTCCCCACCCTCCTCTCAAAAAAAGAAAAAGAAAAAGACAAAAAAGACTCGGGGCTCCTCTCCATCCGCGGAGGCTGCGGGGACGGATGGGTCTGCTGCTACGGTAAGCGACCAAGCCAAGATCGGCACATCCGGCCCCTCTGCCCCCCGGGTGCAGAGCCCTTGACTATGACACAGACCAAAAGTGCACAGGGCGGACCCTCGATAACATCGGGGCCCCTGATTCAGAGGTTACCTGGCGTTTTCGAGCCCGCTGGCTTCAAACGCTTCCTCGGTTATTCGATCCACTGATGACACCATGTTGGCCAAGGGTAACATGATCCATCAGAGGAGAGCATTAGCTAGAATAATTGGTAGAGAGCCGAAGGTGACCTGTTTCTTGGACGGGAGCCTTGTGGCGAATGCGGCGAATCCCGCCGAGGCGGCCAGGAATACGGGCAGCTCTTCGGACTGCTTGGCAAACTAGATGGGAGATGGTCGAAGGGAACCTAAAGTTGCGTGCCATTGCGCCGCGACTGTTCCCATGGACATATCCCCCAATGCCGCGAGGGCTTCAGCTCGCTTTGTGTCGTCTCCGAATCGGGCACACTAGTGTGACCCATCGCTATTTGATTGAGCGCTCGCCTGCGACCTATTGCGACGACTGCGTCGTCCTCCAGACTGTTTGGCACATTCTTGTCGAATGTCCCAGTCTGAGTGATCTTCGCGCACGCTATCTGTCTCGGTACCGGGATGGGCCGGGGTCGCTACCGCCTGTCCTTTGTACTCGGGACGAGTGCGTGCACTTTGACTAGTGAAATTGTTGACTTTGGGGGGGGGGGGAGGCCCGCCTTCTCCCTATTATTTAACGAGATTTTTTGTTTTGTTTATTTTTTTTCCCTTTTAGGTTGCACGCTCCTGCGCCCCTCCCCCGCCCATCCCGTCGCCGGAGCTTGCTTACTACTCGTTTTTTTTCCCTTTTTTTAGTTTCTGTTGTTGTTTGGGTTGTTTTTTTTTATGTGTTATTGCATTACATTTAAAAGCAGCCTAGTTCTAGGCAGTTTTTAATACGGCGACTAATGCCCAAGTAGGCAGTCGCCAGATGAGCTCTTTAAATTAAAAAAAAATATATATCACATGTCGCCGATTCCTGTGCCCACTCAACATTGAGGCATCACCGTTTGGGTCGAAGAAGATAAATCGCATTTCGCGATTATCTTTTTATGCCAACAGAAATACATTAAATCTCATTCATTTTAATTAATTTTATAATTCAATTTCGGGAACTCGAGGAAGATTTATCTACTGCCCCCAGTGTGTACCCATCAAGGTTGTGTCAAGTGAAACATAGGATAGTATGCGTCAGCTGACATCTGGAGGATTGCATGCTTCCAAGCCCCACTGCCTTAGGCTTTATATCTACCACATATTTTCACTTCTTCAATCTTCACCACTCTTTTACAGCGAGGATCTTGTCACTCTCATTAAATATAAGAATAAAAAAACAACGAGGGAATCTGCCAAAGCAGGTTTACAAATAGAGATATGTGAAGAAAATGGTGAGGTTGGGGGAAGTGAAAATGTGTGAAACATACACAGCCGCATTTCTTCCTGCGGGTTTTAGGATCTGGAGGGCATGCAATAAATCATCCTGATGCGGCTGGCTTGCCCATTACACCCCTTGAAGGGTATACACTGGGGTTTTACACCTGCTGCACTCTCCCTTCCCTCCGGGGCAATGCTCCTCCCCCGCCCCCTTCAGCGTCATCAAATTCATCTTCAACCTTCTCATTAACTAAGGCGTAGCCGAGTGGGAGCACCGCGTCCGATTATAGGGAAGTTAAGCCACATTGGATTTGATTAGTCGTCGGGTGGTGTTTCGATTTGAATCGACTTCTCGGCAGCTGCCATACACAGTATGTACCCGTGGTTCGGACCCCGCGTTAATCAGTAGGTCCCCACTTATAAATAAAGGCATCTTGAATGAGTACAGATCGGTGGTAAAAACAAATTATTTTTCACTGACTCACTCTCAGATTCCATTGACTCATTCGCATCGCAGGTTCGATCGACTCAATCGCACGTTCAGATTTGGCCTCTTTCCAGCTACTTAATGTTCCAAGTATTCAACTCGGGCTATGTGCCTTATGGACTTTATTTTTAAAAAAATTCAAGATATTTATGACTTCGGTGCTTGCAATTTTTCTGCCAGTGATAAAAAAAAGGCTCTTTCATATGCAGTCCAATTAAGTTAATAGAAAGTCCGAACTTCCATGATAGATTAAGAGATGGAGCAAAATACAACTTCCAGGAATTTAAGTCCCTCTTACATCGTTTAAGATCTTGAATTTAGTTCCTCCAAAATATCTTGGAGGAACTTGTTTCTCGCAGAGGCCAGAAGATTCTCCACCTTTGCTAAAACTTGTTAATTTCTTGGCTGAAGTAAAAGAGAATCGTTCCGAAGGAGAAATTTTATTGATCAAGTGAATTTGTTGATGTCCCTGAACTATTCAGTCAGTGCTATTGTATATAAAAAAGGCAAGGATAGAAAAGAAATGTAATCCGAGGTAGTATAGTGGTTTGCATGTTGATTGTGATAAAGGCCATAAAATTAAGAAGTTCAGGGTTTCCGAACCTTTGAGTTGGGACCGGAATTTGGGCTGTGATAGGTTTTTGATGGGCTAGGAACGGAACTTCCTTATATTAGAAAATAAATGACATTAGATAGTAATAAATTTGTACTTATTTTAACTTTTCTTCAGTTCGTAACACTTTTAAAACTGATCCCTCACTAGTCAGACATGATGTAACTATTATTAATGAATGATCATTTCAAAATTTGGAGACGCAAAAGCAGTTTTGAACCCCTAAGTAAGACTTTAATCACCTGGTTCTCGCCTTGTTAACCCATAAGGGGCCAGGCGATTTGCCATCCTTGACGCCATGCTGACAGAACTCAGCACCCCGTCCGACCCCAGCTTAGCCTCTTCTCCTTCCTTCAAAACAATTGTTTCCTCACTTTTGATACAACCACTCCCACAACTTTCTCTGGTCAGCCTCTAATTTCACAGAGTAGATGCTGACCTTCTTCTCAGCCAACCGTCCAGGATCGGGGCTGAGGGGGGATGGATGGATGGATGGATTATTTATAAGTCCCTTGGTGCTCACTGCGAGGTGATTGCACCGTAATTTGTTTTGTAGTAAAAGTTTTAAACACGAGTTATAAAAGTTGTGTCTGATATCATGAGGTTGTGATTATGCAGTGATGATTGAAGTACTAGATAAATAAATGGTATGATAATGTGTTAAAATAATTAAAATTCATTAAAACTCAGATCATGTACTGGAGACGAATCTATAGCTTCTTTAATAGTCCCGTCTCCTCGAGGTAGCGGATGATTCCGCTTCCAGGGCGGATATTTTCAGCCGTTAGTGCAAATCTTAGGATATCGAGGGTACCCCCACCATCGATGGGTATGTATCTTCGTCGGAGTTCTCCATAGGTTGGGCATTCCGCGATGAGATGTGCAATTATGAGGGGTAGAATGCAATCTTCACAGTAGGGGGGATAGCCTTTCTCCATTAGGTATCCATGTGTGAGTAGTGAATGTCCGATGCGTAATCTGCATACGGATACCTCTTGCCGGCGGGTAAGTTCTCGAGGCTTCCATGGCGATAACTTTTGGAAAATGTGTCGCATCTTATTTTGTCCGTATAAATCTGCCCATCTGGCCATCCAGTTTTCCCGAATGGCGGCCTTTATTGAAATGATGTAGTCCTCATATGGTACTGGGATATCATTGGGCCTGATTGGACGAAGGGCGGCATTTTTTGCCGCTCTATCAGCTTGCTCATTTCCAGCTACCCCTACGTGTGCTGGGACCCAGCAAAAGGAAATTTTCTTTCTTTCGCATGCTGCTCTATATACGTAGTTTCTTATTTCTAACAGAATTGGATGGATGTCTGTCCTTCGTTCTAATGTTTGTAGGCTGCTGAAGGAGTCGGTGAAGATTGTGAATTCATCTGATATTGGGTTATTCTATGCCCAATGTACTGCATGTTTTAAGGCATAGCACTCGGCAGTGAAGATTGATAATGTTTGGGGTAGTTTTTCCGAGAACGTGTAGTTATTTGATATCACCGAAAATCCTGTTCCGTCTATGAATTTTGATCCGTCAGTGTATATATGTATATCCATATGTGTTGCTGCGTGGGTAAGGAATTGAATTTGCTCTCCCAGGAAAGTAGTTGTGGATTGTTTTATTATGTTACCATGGCATATCTTTAAAGTTAATTTCCAAAATGGAATATCTGGGAAAGCAAGTGAATGGATGGGGTTCATCGTTACTCCGATTTCCTCCATCCATAGTCGCACTCTACTTCCAAATGGTCGTGGGAGAGTTAGGCGTGTTGTAAAAATATTATCCATTTGGTCATTCATGTTGGTGGTCGAAGTCTGCGATGTTGGGAGTCGCTGAATGCGGATAAAGAGGCGTAGAGAGAGTTCCATCTTACAGAGGTCTAGTGGAGTCTCCCCGGTATCGCATTGTAAGCTCGGTATGGGTGATGATCGGAAGGCTCCGGTAGCCATGCGGAGGCATTCATTAGCCACTGTGTTAATGAGTGCAAGGCGCCTCTTGGAAGTAGAGGAGTAGATCTCGCATCCGTAGTCCAGTTTGGGTCGCACTAAAGAGCGGTAGAGAGTCAGAAGTGTTTCGCGATCAGCTCCCCAGTCGTGGCGTGACACTGTACGTAGGACGTTCATTTCTTTCTTACAAGAGTTTTTAATGCTTCTTATATGTGGTTCCCATGTCAACCTTCTATCAAATGTTAGTCCTAGGAATTTATAGCTCTCAACGACTGCAATCCTCTTTTGGTATAGGTATAGGTCAGGTTCCCTAATAAACCTTCTACGACGGCAGAAGTGGACCACTTTGGTCTTCTCAGCTGAGAATTGGTAGCCGTGGGTAGTAGACCATCTCGTAAAGTTGTTGATGGCGATCTGGAGGCGACGTTCTATTGTTGCCATTTCGGAACCTGCTAGGGAGATAGAGAAGTCATCTACATAAAGGTTGGCTTTAATGTCTTGATGGAGGTTTTGTGAGATATCATTAATTCCTATAGCAAACAGGGGTACGCTCAAGACGCTGCCTTGTGGAACGCCTTCTTTTTGTATAAATGATTTGGATTTCGCGCTACCTAATCTTACAGAGAAGGTGCGGTTGGTTAGGAAATTTTGGATGAAAATTGGTAGTTGTCCGCGTAATCCGAGGTTATGGAGGGCTTTTAAGATGGCATAACGCCATGATGTATCATATTCCTTGTTGAGGTCGAAGAAAACAGCTACTACGTGCTGTTTCCTGGCGAATGCGTTACATATCGCCGATTCCAGACGGATAAGGGCATCCGTGGTCGAGTGAAATTTTCGGAATCCGCACTGCGATGGGGATATGCTGGATTTCGTTTCAAGGAACCATGTTAAGCGTACGTTCACCATTTTTTCCATGAGCTTACATATGCAGGAGGTTGGAGCGATTGGGCGGTAGTTTTGGGGACTGGTTGGGTCTTTTCCTGGTTTCTGGAAAGCTAGAACTGTAGCCCTTCTCCAAGTGTCTAGGAAGGCATTTTCCATCCATATTTTATTGAATATATCTAAGAGGAAGCGTTTACCCCCTTCCCCTAGGTGGCGTAGCATTGCATAAGGTATATTGTTTGGGCCTGGAGCAGTCTCTCTACATGATGCAAGAGGTGTATCGAAATCTTTTTTGCTGAATTCTTCGTTGTAAGATTTGTACTCTTTTGATGCGAAGTTTAGAGGTGAGCACTCCTTCTCCAACCGGTATTGGGCGAACTCGGGGGTTGTGTTCGCTCTACTTGATATTTTGGCGAAGTGAGTTGCTAGCGTGTCTTCTACATCGATTGGGTTTAAGATAGTGTTTCCATTTATCCGAAGTACGGGGGTAGGGTTTCGACTGGGTTTACCTAGCATCCCTCGGATTTTGCTCCATGTGCGGTGGATGGGGGTTTTAGAGTTTATCGTCGAGACATAAGCTCTCCATGATTTCCGGCGGCTTTGCTTAAGTATGTATCTATATTTAGCTCTTTTTTTATTAAATTCCATTTTAGTCGTCGGATTTGGCCATCGTTTGTATGTTCGGTAGGCTTTCCTTTGTTCTTTCAGTGCGGCAGAACATTCTGGGCTCCACCATGGGGTAGATCTCTGACTGGGTTGTCCTGAGCTGGTTGCAATGGATGTTTTACCTGCTTGATATATAATGGATGTAAAGATTTCCAGCGCTTCATCCGTCTCCGGGATGTCATCAACTTGGATATCAGTGATTTTGTTGAATTTTATCCAGTTTGCTTGGTCCAGTCTCCATCGTGGAATACCCGAGGTGGGTAAACCCTCGTCTGAGGAAAGGATGATCGGGTAATGGTCGCTTCCTTTTAGGTCATCCAAGATTCTCCATTCAAAGTCCGCTGTGATGTCGGGTGAGCTGAGGGCCAGATCTAATGCTGATAGGGTACCTGTTTGTATGTTAAATCTAGTACCTTCGCCCTTGTTCATGATTCCAAGTTGCTGGTTTTCTATTAGCTTTGATAGCTCGTTTCCTCTGGCGTTGCATATTCTGTCGCCCCACTCAATATGACGACTGTTAAAGTCCCCCATTAGAATTAATGGAGTTGGTAGTTGCGAGATCAAGTCTCGTAAGGCGGTGACTGGAAGGGGCCCTGTGGGTGGGAGGTAGACATTTGCGATCGTGTATCGTTTCTTGATGTACATGGTCACGGCGATTGTTTCCAAAGGTGAATTTAATCTGATGGGTAATGCGGGGACATTTTGATGGATGTATATGGCACAGCCGCCGGATGTGCTGCCATCATTTGGTATTGAGGTGGTTACGCAACTGTAATTCGGTAGCTTTCATGGTGGATGTATTCCCAACATGGTTTCCTGGAGACAGACTCAGGCGGGGGTCTCGTCCGCTTCAAGAAGCCTTAATTCTTCCCAGTTGGCTCTGATTCCGCGGATATTCCACTGGATTATTTTCATTATTCTTTTGGTTTGGTTCGAGAAGTGAGCAATTTGTTTTTTGCGGAGGTCGTCGTGCCCTTTGGTTTATTAGGGCCCTGTGGCCACTGGAGTCTGGTGAGTACTGGTCTTTGAGGTTTTGGTTCTTCTTTGTCACCGTTTTTCTTCTTTGTGTCTTGGGTATCTACTGATAGAGGCAGTGTTGGTGTTCCATCAATAATAGGAGGACGGATTATCTTTTTTTTGGCTTCTGTTGGTGGGTGAGGGAGGTGGCTCGTTGGAGGTATGGTTCGAGCTTCAATTTGTTTGGTGGGGTCGAGGTCTGTTCCACGTGGGTCTTGGGTCTCTTTTTCCTCTTCTACCTTCTCTTCGTAGATGATGTCAGTGGTAGGCATTTTGATTGGTGGTGGCAAAACGCTGTCACGGGGTGACCGAGGTTGTGGGCAGACGATCTCTGGTATAACCTGAGTGTCCATTTGTTCGGATAGGGAATCGATGTGCTTAGGGATTTGCTCTGGTTGCGATTTTAGGTTTACCTCTCTGCTAGGGATGGGGTTTAGCATCGATGTATTGGGTGCAGGTGCCTCGCGATGCGGCAACTGCTTTTGGGGGGGGGGGGAGTTGGTCGATTGTCGACCATATGCGTGGGGTTGGGGAGTTTAATATTCGGGGCCTGTGGTGCAGGCTCCTCGGGAAGGGGCGGTTGAGTTCTTGCTTTAACCCCGTGGTATGGAGGTCTGGTCACTCTGCTCATTTCAACTACAGAGGCATAAGAGTTTCCTCTGGATCCTATAGAGGTTTGTGCCTTTTCTCTGGCATCTCTAAAGTTTAGTCGTTCTTTTTCACGTATGAATGCTACTTCTTCTTCGAATTTGTACACATTACATTTTTTGCTTGATGCTGGGTGGGGCTCTCCACAGTTTACACATTTCGTTGGGCAATTTTCGATTTGTTCAGGGTGTAGTGCATTTGCGCAGTTGACGCAGGTGGGCGCAAAGCCCTGATTCTTGCGACGACAGGTGTTTGTAGAGTGCCCAAAAGTTTGGCAGTATTAGCATCTTCTGGGGCTAGGTTTAAATTCTTCAACCGTGAAGCGGCGCCATCCTAAATATATATATTTTGGTAGGATATCTAAGTCAAATGAGACGAAGTAAGTGTTCGTTGGTATCTTGCTGTTGTTGATAGTTTTATGTACTCTGTGTACTTGAGTGACAGAGTACTCGCTTAATTCTTCAATTAATTCCGCTTCTGAATATTGGGCGAAGTCTGGTTCTATTATTACGCCTTTACGCATGTTAAAGGAGGGATGTGGTGTTACTATTACCTTATCTCCTGCCAGTTTTTTTGATAATAAGTTTTTTCCGCTTGCTCTTTTGTTTTAACTTCGACTAGTATACTACCATCTGATTGAGGCGAGAGAGGTGGAAATTGTGATCTGGGAAGTTGAAATAGTTTTTGGAAATCTTAACTCTGTTTGACCATGCATGTCTTCATTAGGTTTGTTTGTTGGCTTTCTGGTTTCATTAGGTAAAATCTTCTGAAAGATCGATCAACAAATTATCCTGGGAGTACCTGCAGTGAGAGAAGTTCAGGTAGCGTTTTGGTGGATCGTCCTGGACCTGCTGCTTGCTGGGAGTTTGAAACTTCCGGCAGATTTCTTACCGACTTTGTTCGTTTTTGCGGTGGTGAATTTTGATTTCCTGAGACTTTGCTCGTTTCTATGCAATTTTCTTCTATCTGTGCAGTTGTTTTGGGGGGCGATCTTGTGGTTAAAGTTCTCCCACCAGTTTTATCCACGTCTTGTGTCTTTTCTTTCCTCGAGTTAGTAGGTTTGTATCCATTTTCTTCGATAGACTGGGAAGTGAAGGGGGTGGAGAAAGAGGAGGGGATGCACAGCTTAAGACATTCTTTGCTGGTTTCATTGGGTTTTTTAAGAGGGATTTGTTAAAGAATTTGTTCAAAAATGAACAGGAATCTACCGCCCGCGAAAGTACCGTCTTGCCAGATCCACTAAACGAGCGGACCGGAGACTCTAGAGAAAAACCTATTGTTTGGTTTCCATTAACCCCGCGAATGCCCATTGGCGCAGACAACGGGCCGGTTCTAAACGACGCAGTCGGCGTGTAGGCGCGGGCGCGGGGCCACTTACAGAGGTGGCCATGGACTTCACCGCCAGGTTACATCAGGGTAAGCCTGGCGGACCATGCAGGATATACCTGGTGGGTCTTAACCCTTTCCTAGTCCACCCCGGCCGCGGCCCGGTCCCGCGAACCGAACGCCAACTGTGAAGTTTTACCCCTTCTTGGTGGCCAAAAAAAGGGGGGGGGGAGGGAATGGTTTGGTAGCCGCCAATATTCCGCAGGTATTGATGGGGGGGATCAAGCCAGGACAGACTCCCGAGAATCAGACCTCTCGCCGCCTGGAGCTAGCACAGGCTCGAACGCGAGTTAGAGAAGTCCAATCCCATCGGAACAAAGACTTTGAAGAGAGGAAGTAGTAGAGTTGGGAAAGAAATTGCCAGATAAGGCTAAAGGGTTGTTAGCAGAAAGGGGAGAAGTGGCTAGGCTGGGGCCGGATGGGGCGCTGATGCCCGTCAGCAAGGCGGCCAAGAAGGCAAATCGCCGCGCTCTCTACGGGGTGCCCACCATGGCTAACGAGCGACATCTGCCCGGGTTTGAAGTCAGAGTTGTCCCTCTCCTAGGTGGAATGTCAAACAAGACTATGAGCTCCACCTGCCCAGCCAGGTTATACCACCAGGCACTCGGTCGTTGGACACAATTTCTGTATAAGCAGGGGCACCACGAGCAGGTAATGTGCCAACAATTAGGGTGCAGAGGCTAAGTAGCCTTAAAGGCTATATATTGCGCATGCAGTCCCGAAACCCCCGGCTGAGGGGGAAGGGGACAATGATCCACAACCCCTGAGCTCCGGTCTAGAGTGGTTGGTTTTTAACAACCTGCTTCATCCTCACCCATACCTTCCTCACATCCCTTTTCTTTTCCTCTTCACAATCTTTTTTTTTACGCCGTGTCTAAGGTGGAGCCGCCATGCCGATGGACTGTCAGGCCACCAGGCGGGAGGGGTGGCCCTGAATGGCAGCACCTGGCTCTGCCAGGCCTTTGAGCACCTCTTGCAGTGCGGGAAACTACGAGAGGTGATGAGCAATTGCATCCCGTGGTACAAATAGGGTCACCATGCACAATGATAAGAAACATAAAAATTTCCTCTTAATTCCCCCTGTGTCATCAACGGGCCTGCCCTCGGGCAGCTCCACCAAAAAAATGGAGGTCCCCACCACTGTGCTTGCGCAGGGGACCCTCCATATTTCTTTAACCGGAGAGGAGGCTTACTCCTCTTCTACGCCTACGGGTGTAGAGGACTCCCCCTAACCCCCTTCTCTGGAGATGCTTTCGGGCACCTCCCTATTTCCAGGGGCAGTCCCTCCTTTTCTTTCTAAGGGGACTGCCAAGAAAGCCAGCAGGCAGCGCATTGTCGACCGCCCCTCATTGAAACGGCTCGGTATGGCAAACCACCTTAGGGGGGGGGGAGGCAAGCCAGGTTCCTTCAGGCGCTTTCCTCAAAAGACCTGCTGGCAAGAATATTGAACCTTGCCGGGGTCAAGGCCTATGCCTCCCCACACCAGATGACTAATGACAATACTGCCAACGGGACCTACGATGTCTTGGGGGGGGGGGCGGTGGCCAACTGGAGGCCTCTCCTGAGGAAGACATGGTCCTTGAGGCAACACAGCCTCAGATGGTAGGGTCTTCCATTGGGATGATCCGGGCTCAGCGCCAAGCACCGAACCCGAATCCGCCCCTATGCAAGGTCCTCCGCAAACGGCTAGGGTTTCTGAGGTAGTACAAGAAGGGGAGGGATCTCCTCCAACCGGTGCCCCTACGAATACCAGGACCTTCTCCATTTCGGAGAAGGACCTGGCTGAGGCCGGCCCATCTGGCCTAAGGGCTCCTTCCGGCGGAGGTGAGAAGCGGTTCATTCCCCGCCCTCCTCTCCGAAAAAGAAAAAGAACAAGAAAAAGACAAAGAAGACTCGGGGCTCCTCTCCATCTGTGGTGGCTGCGGGGACGGATAGGTCTGCTGTTACGTTAAGCGACCAAACCAAGATCGGCACATCCGACCCCTCTGCCCCCCGGGTGCAGAGCCCCTGACTATGACAAAGACCAAAAGTGCGCAGGGCGGACCCTCGATAACATCGGGGCCCCTGATTCAGAGGTTACCTGGCGTTTTCAAGCCCACTGGCTTCAAACGATTTCTCGTTATTCGCTCCACTGATGGCACCATGTTGTCCAAGGGCAACATGACCTATCAGGGAAGAAGATTAGATAGGGCAATTGGTAGAGAGCCGAAGGTGACCCGTTTCTCGGACAGGAGCCTTTTGGTGAATGCGGCGAATCCCACCAGGACGGCCAAGATAAGTGCTCTTCAGACACTTCATGGCACCCCGGTGAGTGTGACGCCGCACTCTACCATGAACTTTGTGAAAGGAGTAGTTTATGCAAGGAAACTCGTTGACTACTCCATTGAGGACATCACCTTAGAGTTAGCCGACCATGGGGTGGTCAAGTTCGAACGTGTGATGAGAAAACAGGGAGGTACCTCGAGACCCACCTCTACAGTCTTCGTCACGTTCGACTGTGACAAGCTACCTGAGTCGGTGCGTGTTGGTTGGTACCGCTACCGCGTGAAGGCATTCGTGCCACTGCCGCGGTGGTGCTATTACTGTCACCGATTTGGTCATACGAATTGTTCTTGTAGACTTGCAAAGTCGGGGTCACCCGAAGTCTGTGTAAATTGCTCCAAGGCCGCACACGATAAGTCTAAATCGTGTGTGGCCAAGTGTGTCAATTGCGGAGAGCTGCGTCCCTGCTTCTTTGAAGCAATGTGGTGCATATCTCCTCGAGAAAGAAATCCTGGCCGTTCAGGCCCAGGATCCACTCTCATTTCGCGAGGCTAAAGACTTTGTCATAGCGTGCCCGGCTCTGCCTGGGACGTCATATGCCTCAATAGCTAGAAAGGCACCCTCTGCTCCTGGCCCATCCAGGCCAACGAGCACGGTTGTTTCCGCGCCCATTCGGAGCCCTTCTGCGGGCTCTACTCAACCCAGGTGCTCCCCTAGTTAAGCTGGCGGCAAAAAGGGTTCATACCCAGCCCCGGCTGAAACCAGGGCTTCCGCCCTCCGCCCCCAGCATGACCGTTTCCCGTAAGGCGAAATGGCCACGCGTCTCCACCGATTCGTTAGACTCACAGTAGGCAACACCCCTGAAGATGGTCGCCAGGTGATCTTCCGGGGTTCCTAAAGCTGTCCCCCGAAAGGAGGACAGCAACAAAGGAGCTTTGGCTTATTCGCATACGCCTAGTGGTGGAGCGAGTGGCTCGAAGACGGTGGTTCCTCGAAAAGAGGGCCTCCTGCCTCAGAGGACGCAACGTCCGCCTAAGGTTTTGAGGCGGGGGGAAGAAAAGACTCGCATGGCGAGCCAAACCTCCCCCAATAAGTCCTCGAAGGCGACCGCGCCTTCAGCGCTTTGTCCGGCCAACAGCGCCCGGGGTTCTGCCTCCGGAAAGCGTACGGCCATTCCTGTGAGGGTTTTCTGTTCGAGGAGGGCCCCCGCGTCTCCTCCGAGCTAGGCCTGGCCAACTGGGAGGTGCTGCGGAGGCTCATCTCGTCCCGTTCCCCGTTAGCTATCTTTCTGCAGGAGACCATGCTAGGCGCGTGCCCCCTGCCCGCCCTCCCGGGGTATAAGGGTCTTGCGACCCCACCAACACGAGTGGCGGTGCTGGGGGATGCGCGGTTAACACCCGGCAGGATGTCTCCTCTCTTCCTTTCTCCTTAGGTACCTCCTTTCAGGCAGTGGCTGTGCAGCTGCACCTGGATAGGAGGTATACTATCATTTCTGCGTACATTCCACCGTCAGCTGACTTCGACGTGGGGGGCGGACTTCCGCCGCGTCGTGGCACGGTTGCCGAGGCCCTTTCTCTTGCTTGGAGATCTGAATAGCAGGCATCCTCTCTGGTGAGATTACTCAATAAATCCCAGGGGACAAGTCCTTGCTGAGCTGATCGAAGAGCTTGAGATGGGTGTCCTAAACGTAGATGAGTTTACGCATAACTGTCCGAGAACCGCTTCATTTTCTTGCCTTGACCTATCTTTGTGCTCTTCGGATGCACAGCCTGATTTTGATTGGGGGGTGGTCGATGACCTCCATGGAAGTGATGACTTTGCCATTCAATTATCATTTTTAGGGCAACTGCCGCCCGAGAGCCCACCTCGGTGGTGCTTGGCGTGGGTGCGGTGGCCTGCATTTCAGGAAATGACTGAATTCTCTATCTCAGTCGAGGAGTTTAGGTCGGTAGATGAGGCCGTTGAGTTCTTCTCCGGCAACCTCATCGCCGCGGGCCTGACTACTATTCCTAGAACGTCTGGCCGTTTTGCACGCTGCCTATTCCCATGGTGGTCGGCCAAGTGTGAGACGGCCTTCAAAATGAAGCGTTATGCCTACATGCGCTATAAGCGCCGCCCGGACGATTTCACTGTGGCTGAATTTTGTCGGGCTAGGGCTAGGGCTAGGTTCCGGTATATTTCGAAGCACGCCCGCCGCTCTTCTTGGCGGGCATACGTGTCTTCACTTAACGGGAATACCCCTTTAGCAAAGGTTTGAGGGCGAGTCAAAAGGACTCGGGGCAAGTTCTCGCAGGACCCCCTCCCATTCTCCAGGAGAATGGGACCGCAATCTCGGACCCCGCGTCCGTGGCGGAATCCTTCGCGACCGCTTTTTCCGCATTCTCTAGCCGGGATGCTGCTCCGCCAGCATTCAATGTACGTCGTGATGTCACGGAAGGCCGCCGGCTGGACTTTACCTCCAGAGGCGGAGAACCCTTCAATAACAGATTTACTGTGAGTGAGTTGCGCTCCGCTCCTGCTTCGTGCGCGGAAACCGCCCATGGTCCAGACGATGTCCCGTACGCCATGCTTTGAAACCTGGGTGAGCGAGGCATGGCATTTCTCTTAGATTTGTTCAACAGAATCTGGGTCAAAGGTCCTTCCCAGATGCCTGGCAAATCGCTACTGTGCTCGCCTCTTGTAAGCTGGGGAGAGATCCTTCTACTCCGACCGGTTTCTGCCCAATCTCTCTAACTTTTTGCGTGTGCAAGTTGATGGAGAAATTGGTAAATGTAGACTAGCCTTTTTTCTGGGCAGCGGAGGCCATCTGTCTTCTGCACACTGAAGCTTCCGCGAGTTCCACTCCACGTCAGATGCTCTGCTCCAACTGGAAAATGCCATCTGCGAGGCTTTCCTTCGTAGACAGCACTACGCCACGGTATTTTTTGATCTGGAGAAGGCCTATGATACCGCATGGCGATGCGGTACCATGGAGACTCTCCACACGATAGGGGCGAGGGGAATCCTCCCAGTCTTTGTATCTGAATTTTTGCGAGATCAGCGATTCCGCGTACGGGTGGGGGATAGCCCTCTCCGGCCAAAAGGAGCAGGAAGACGGTGTCCCACAGGGAAGTGTTCTCAGTGTCACACTCTTTGCCCTAAGCATCAATGGCATCACCTCGTTCTGCCGGAAGATGTTCTCGCTACACTCTACGTGGACGACCTTTCGATCTCTTTTTGCGCGGCCCAGATGCCAACTCTGGAGCGTCGAATCCAACAGGCATTGAACCGCGTCTCTCACTATGCCGAAGCGCACAGGTTTCGGTTTTATTTGGCCAAGACTAAGGTGGTGCACTTCTGCCGCCATCCACGGTTCCACCCCGACCGAGATTTGTTTTTTAATGGCATGCGCCTGGATGTAGGTGAGTCGCACCGTTTCCTTGGTCTTGTATTCGACCGACGCCTCACCTGGGAGGCTCATATTCGCAGCCTTAGGGTCTCTTGTACCCGCGCCATGGACATTCTTCGTTCCGTGACCTTCAACGCTTGGGGCGCTGATAAAGCTACTGCCCTACTTTTCTTATCGATCCTTTGTTCGTTCGAAGTTCGTCTATGGATGCGAGTTTTATGCATCCACAGCCGAGCGTTTATTGCGGAAGGTGGATTCGATCCACCACACTGGCCTTCGCCTTGCGACCAGTGCCTTCCGCACTTTATCCAGTGAGAGCCTGTTGGTCGATGCTGGGGAGATGCCACTCGCTCTGCGCCGCGTGAAGTGCATCACTCGCCTGTATGCGCAGGCCCGGCGCCTCCTTCAGTCGCCAACAGCTTTCACTGCATCCGCAGCTGATCTTGACGGTGCCTA
The DNA here is from genome assembly GCA_963969495.1 of Ceratothoa steindachneri. NCBI lineage: Eukaryota > Metazoa > Arthropoda > Malacostraca > Isopoda > Cymothoidae > Ceratothoa > Ceratothoa steindachneri. The sequence goes on along the minus strand of OZ018324.1, from coordinate 107,228,406 downwards.
TGCCGCCGAGAGACGCCAGTCATACCCTAAGCCTTTGGGTTTAGGGCCAGGAAACTCCTTCGAGAGCTAGATATAGTTCTCGGGCCGGTGGCGCCCCTGGTTCTGCCCAGGACGCCACCCTGGATGGTACTACATTTGGCTATTTGTCCCCCCCCCCTTTGCTCCCAAAGCTTGTACGGCGCCGGGAGTATTGTGTTCGACCTTTTTGGAGCACACATCGTGTCACGCTAGAACTGTGCCAGTGTATACGGATGGCTCCAAGTCCCAAGAGGGGGTCGGCTTCCATGCTGTATTCCCTCTGTTTGAAGTCGACGGGGCTCTACCAGGCGCTACGTCTGTCTTCACGGCCGAGCTGGTGACAATACACCACTCGGTACGGGAGATTACGTGACGTTCCCGGTTCGGAGCCTGGATTGTGATCTATAGCGACTCACAAAGCGCCCTGAGTGCTCTCGGGGCATTAGAATATCCGCAGCCCCTGGTTCGCGTTATCCGTGACGCCACGGTTTTGTCGAGTCGGGCAGATGTCGACGGCTTCAGGTCGCTTTCTATCGTCTCCGAATCGGACACACTCGTGTGACGCATCGCTTTTTTATGGAGTGCTCGCCTGCGACCTATTGTGACGACTGCGTCGTTCCCCAGACCTTCAGGCACATTCTAGTCGAATGTCCCAGTCTGGGTGATCTTCGCGCACGTTACCTGTCCTGGTACCGGGATGGGCGGGGTCGCTACTGCATGTCCTTTGTACTTGGGATGAGTGCGTGCACATTGACTGGTGGACTTGTTGACTTTTGGGGGGAGGCTGGACTTCTCCCTTTCATTTAACTAGGTTTTGTTATTGTTATTGCTTCCTAATTGTTATTCCATTCTATTGTTATTTTCTGTTCAAATTTCTGTTCAAACTAGGCTGTTTGTTTACGGCGACTTATGCCTAAGTGGGCAGTCGCCAGATAGCCCCTTAAAAAAAAAATCTTCATCGTCTCCAAACTGGCGTCCACGCAGTGCAGCCTTGAGCTGGCGGAATAAAAATAGTCGTTCGGGGATCCCAGTGATGGACCCACGTTTCATCACCTGTCACTCTGCGTGACTCGAATCCCGCCGGGTCTTGGTTGTACAAGAGAAGCAACTTCTCCGAACTTTGACGACGTTGAAGTCGATCATGGGGCGTGAGGTTTATACGGACCCAACGGGTAAAGACTTTGGTCATGGCCCAATTGTCGTGGATGATGTTGATAACACTTCCATGTGATATTCCAAGTTCTCGCTCGATTTCTTCGACCTTCACCCGTCGATTTTCGAGGATCATCCTCTCCACACGGGCCACATTGTCCTCGTTGGTCACGTCTGACGGGCGTCCTGGACGGGGGTCATCTTCAAAGGACTCACGACCATGGCGGAACTCCCTATTTCAGCGAGCAATGGTTGCATAGGAAGGGGCGGTGTCGGTGTACACTGCAACCATGCGTTCACGGATCTCTTTTTCATTCTTGCCTCCCTTGGTCAAAAGTTTGATCACTGCGCGGTGCTCAACCTTCTCCATTGTTTCAAAATTTGTGACTGACGATCTGCGATCAGCTACTGCTTCTTAAACAGATGAGGCAGGAGCGTGCGGCTGCAGGTCCTGACTTTCATAACCTGCCCTAACACCCTCACAAACAGCCAACCCATTCCTCTGTTTTGGCCTACTGATTCGCAAAACTTATTGACCGCCCCTCGTATATACAAAAAAGGGGAAACAAATTACTCGATAAAGATAGTTGAGAGCTAAGGGGGGACGCTAAAGCGGCGAAATTGGGGACAAAGCGTCTGTAAAAGGATGTCGATCCAAAAAAAGAGCGTAATTAGTTTTTCGTACGCGCAAGGGGCATGTTGGCGATGGCTTTCACCTTTTCTTGCTGGGGTGCCATTTGATTTTCACCAATGTGGAAACCAAGGTATTAAATGGTGCCGTAGTCAAAATGGCACTTGCTGGGGCCTTTTGTGAGGCCGTGTTCACGAAGCCTATTGAGGAGGGAGCATGGGGAGATTAGATGTTAGTCTCATGTGCGGGTGGCCACGTAAACGTTATCAAAGTAAAATGAAATGTTATTCAACCCATCCATTATCCGGCGCATCATGCGATTATAGTTACTACAGGCAGCAAATAAACTAAAAGGAAGACGCCTCAATTGCATAAGGACTTTTTCTGTAGGAAATGCGCTGTATTTCCGGGCACTTACACAAGTCTATCTCTGAAACATACTTAGCCTCTTCAAATAGATGTAGGATGGATGGATGGATGGATTATTTACAAGTCCCTTAGTGCTCACTGCGAGGTAATTGCACCGTAATTTGTTTTGTAGTAAAGGTTTTAAAAATGAGTTATAAAAGTTGTGTCTGATATCATGAGGTGGTGATTATGCAGTGATGATTGAAGTACTAGATGAATAAATGGTATGTTAATGTGTTAAAATAATTAAAATTCATTAAAATTTAGATCGTGCTACTGGAGACCAATCTATAGCTTCTTTAATAGTCCTGTCTCCTCGATTTTTTTTTTTTTAATTCTATAGAGCCCATCTGGCAACTACCCACTTGGGCATAAGTCGCCGAAAAACACGACAGCCTAGAACTAGGCTACTTTAAAATAAAAATATGAAAACTTAATGATATAAATTAGAAAAATTTAACAATCAGGAAGCAATCTCCGGCAGCGGGGGGAGGTCCCCTTCACCCCGGTGCAGGAGAGTGCAACCTACAAACAAAACAATAACAACCCCCCCCTTAAATAAAGGGGAGAAGCCGGGCCTCCCCCCAAAAGTCAACAAGTCCACAAGTCAATGTGTACGAATCCGTCCCGAGTACAAGGGACAGGCGGTAGCGACCCCACCCATCCCGGTACCGGGACAGGTATCGTACGCGAAGATCACCCAGACTGGGACATTCGACAAGAATGTGCCGAACAGTCGCGGGGACGACGCAGTCGTTGCAATAGGGCGCATGCGAGCGCTCCATCAAGTAGCGATGCGTCACACGAGTGTGTCCGATTCCTGTCTCCTCGAGGTTGCAGGAGATTCCGCTGCCAGGGCAGATATTTTCAGCTGTTAGTGCAAATCTTAGGATATCGAGGGTACCCCCACCATCGATGGGTATGTATCTTCGTCGGAGTTCTCCATAGGTTGGGCATTCCGCGATGAGATGTGCAATTGTGAGGGGTAGAATGCAATTTTTACAGTAGGGGGGGATAGCCTTTCTCCATTAGGTATCCATGTGTGAGTAGTGAATGTCCGATGCGTAATCTGCATACGGATACCTCTTGCCGGCGGGTAAGTTCTCGAGGCTTCCATTGCGATAACTTTTGAAAAATGTGTCGCATCCTTTTTTGTCCGTATAAATCTGCCCATCTGGCCATCCAGTTTTTCCGAATGGCGGCCTTTATTGAAATGATGTAGTCCTCATATGGTATTGGGATATCATTGGGCCTGATTGGACGAAGGGCGGCATTTTTTGCCGCTCTATCAGCTTGCTCATTTCCAGCTACCCCTACGTGTGCTGGGACCCAGCGAAAGGAAATTTTCTTTCTTTCGCATGCTGCTCCATATACGTAGTTTCCTATCGAGAAATCGGCCAACTGCTTAGGGAGAAGGGAAATGCGTACCGGCGATCGAAGATCTCGGGTGCCTTTGACGAGTACCGGAGGCTAGCCAGAAGAGTGAAGTCCAGCATAAGGGCGGCTAAGCGGTCTGAGGAACTTCGAGTGGCGAGACTCTGCAAGGAGAATCCCAAGGAGTTCTTCGGCTATGTAAATAGCCGTAAACCAATCCATCGTAGGATTGTGACCTTAGTGGACGAGGAGGGTGCATTAACTCAGTCAGATACAGAAAATGCTAACCTGCTCAATGACTACTTCTCTTCAGTGTTTACTAAAGAGTGTGGTCCCATCCCCTAGCCCACAGATTCCTACTCGGGGGAAAAGCTGGAAGTAATGGACTTCACCGAAGGAGAAATAAAGAAAAAGATCGCTGACCTAAAGATGAATAAGTCCCCCGGACTGGACGGGTTTCTTTCCAAGGTGTTGAAGGAAGTGTGCGATGAAGTATCACGACATCTGTGCGCTATCTTTAACATGTCAATCCGGACCAAATGCGTTCCTAGAGACTGGCGTGAGGCGGAGGTGACTCCGATCTTCAAGAAAGGAGACCCCAGCCATCCGTCAAACTACCGACCCATCAGTTTGACTTCGATAGTCGTTAAACTCATGGAAAGCATGATAGTGGACAAGATAACGTCTTATTTAGAGTCAAACCTGCTATTGAAGAGTTCCCAGCACGGCTTCCGAAAGCAACGGTCATGCCTGACGAACTTGTGGAATTCTTCCACTTCGTTTTCAGTGAGCACGATCAGGACAAGGCGGTGGATGTGGTGTACTTAGACATTCAGAAAACCTTTGATATGGTACCACACCGCCGCCGTCGGCGGAAAGTGCGAGCGCTAGGCATAGACGGAAAGGTAGCCGGCTGGATCGAGAACTGGCTAAGTGGCAGACGGCAACGGGTGGTGGTGAATGGACAGTCTTCTGAGTGGGTGCCCGTTACTAGCGGGGTGGCTCAAGGTTCTGTCCTGGGACCACTACTATTCATCATCTACGTCAACGACATGGACGGTGACATGGTTGCCAAGATTTCCAAATTTGCCGACGATACCAAGCTTGGTATGAACGTTGCAAAGGATGGAAATACTGCCCGCCGGCAAGAAGATCTTGGGAAGATTGGGGAGTGATCGGACACGTGGCAAATGCCTTTTAACGTGAACAAATGCAAAGTGATGCATATCGGCCACAGAAACCCCCAATCTCAGTATATCCTTAAGGGCACTGCTATTGAATCCACCGACACTGAGAAGGACTTGGGTGTAACAATCACTAGTGACCTCAAGTTCTCGAAACATTGCATTGAGGCGGAGAAAAAGGCCCAAAGGATGCTAGGCTATATTAAGCGCCAGTTTGGTTATCGGAACCAGGAGATTGTACTGTGCCTGTACAACTCACTTGTCCGACCGCACCTGGAGTATGCCGTACAATTTTGGAGTCCTTCATTGCGAAAGGACATCGCGAGATTGGAACGCGTACAAGCCAGGGAAACCAAGCTGATTCCCTCTATCCGACATAAAAGTTATGAGGATAGACTAAGGGAATTAAATCTGTTCTTGCTGGAAACCCGTAAACTGCGTGGTCAGCTCATCGAGGTCTTCAAAATACTTCGAGGGTTCGACAATGTTGACTACCGGGATATTTTCATACTGAGTGAGAACAGAACGCGCAATCACGGCTTCAAACTTGAACTGAAGCGTTACAACCGCAATCTGTGTGGAAACTTTTTCACCTACAGTATCTGCGGTAAGTGGAACGCACTTCCAGTGGAAGTTGTCAACAGTGAATCTGTTGACCAGTTCAAGTCAAGACTAGACAAAGTCTTGAAAAGTGGCCGTTTAGGGACGCAAAAGAATTGAGCAGCCATGTGCCCGCTCGATTGCTAGTCTAAAGGTATCCTCTTTGAATGGACCGTAAGGTCTCCTAGGGTACTCTCTTTCCTTGTTACTCCTTGTTACTTCTAACAGAATTGGATAGATGTCTGTCATTCGTTCTAATGTTTGTAGGCTGCTGATGGAGTCGGTGAAGATTGTGAATTCATCTGATATTGGGTTATTCTATGCCCAATGTACTGCATGTTTTAAGGCATAGCACTCGGCAGTGAAGATTGATAATGTTTGGGGTAGTTTTTCAGAGAACGTGTAGTTATTTGATATCACCGAAAATCCTGTTCCGTCTATGAATTTTGATCCGTCAGTGTATATATCTATACCCATATGTGTTGCTGCGTGAGTAAGGAATTGAATTTTCTCTCCTAGGGGAGTAGTTGTTGATTGTTTTATTATGTTACCATGACATATCTTTAAAGTTGATTTCCAAAATGGAATATCTGGGAAAGCAAGTGGATGGATGGGGTTCATCGTTACTCCGATTTCCTCCTTTCATAGTCGCACTCTACTTCCAAATGGTCGTGGGAGAGTTAGGCCTGTTGTAAAAATATTATCCATTTGGTCATTCATGATGGCGCTCGAAGTCGGCGATGTTGGGAGTCACTGAATGCGGATAAAGAGGCATAGAGAGAGTTCCATCCTACGGAGGTCTAGTGGTGTCTTCCCGGTATCGCATTGTAGGCTCGGTATGGCTGATGATCGGAAGGCTCCGGTAGCCATGCGGAGACATTCATTAGCCACTGTGTTGATGAGTGCAAGGCGCCTCTTGGAAGTAGAGGAGTAGATCTCGCATCCGTAGTCCAGTTTGGGTCGCACTGAAGAGCGGTAGAGAGTCAGAAGTGTTTCGCGATCAGCTCCCCAGTCATGGCGTGACACTGTACGTAGGACGTTCATTTCCTTCTTACAAGAGTTTTTAATGCTTCTTCTATGTGGTTCCCATGTCAACCTTCGGTCAAATGTTAGTCCTAGGAATTTATAGGTCTCAACGACTGCAATCCTCTTTTGGTATAGGTATAGGTTAGATTCCCTAATACACCTTCTACGACGGCAGAAGTGGACCACTTTGGTCTTCTCGGCTGAGACTTGGTAGCCGTGAGTAGTAGACCATCTCGTGATGTTGTTGATGGCGATCTGGAGGCGACGTTCTATTGTTGCCATTTCGGAACCTGCTAGGGAGATAGAGAAGTCATCTACATAAAGGTTGTCTTTAATGTCTTGATGGAGGTTTTGTGAGATATCATTGATTCCTATAGCAAACAGGGGTACGCTTAAGATGCTGATTTGTGTAACGCCTTCTTCTTGTATAAATGATTTGGATTTCGCGCTACCTAAAATTTCAGAGAAGGTGCAGTTGGTTAGGAAATTTTGGATGATGATTGGTAGTTGTCCGCGTAATCCGAGGTTATGGAGGGCTTTTAAGATGGCATAACGCCATGACGTATCATATGCCTTTTTGAGGTTCAAGAAAACAGCTACTACGTGCTGTTTCCTGGCGAATGCGTTACATATCGCTGATTCTAGACGGATAAGGGCATCCGTGGTCAAGTGAAATTTTTCGGAATCCGCACTGCGATGGGGATATGCTGGATTTCGTTTCAAGCAACCATGTTAAGCGTACATTCACCATTTTTTCCATAAGCTTACAGGAGGTTAGAGCGATTGGGCGGTAGTTTTGGGGACTGTTTGGGTCTTTTCCTGGTTTCTGGAAAGCTAGAACTGTAGCCCTTCTCCAAGTGTCTGGGAAGGCATTTTCCATCCATATTTTATTGAATATATCTAAGAGGAAGCGTTTACCCCCTTCCCTTAGGTGGCGTAGCATTGCATAAGGTATATTGTCTGGGCCTAGAGCAGTGTCTCTACATGATGCAAGAGCTGTATCGAACTCTTTTTTGCTGAATTCTTCGTTGTAAGATTTGTACTCTTTTGATGCGAAGTTTAGAGGTGAGCACTCCTTCTCCAACCGGTATTGGGCGAACTCGGGGGTTGTGTTCGCTCTACTTGATATTTTGGCGAAGTGAGTTGCTAGCGTGTCTGCTACATCGATCGGGTTTAAGATAGTGTTTCCATTTATCCGAAGTACGGGGGTAGGGTCTCGGCTGGGTTTACCTAGCATCCCTCGGATCTTGCTCCATGTGCGGTGGATGGGGGTTTTAGAGTTTATCGTGGAGACATAAGCTCTCCATGATTTCCGGCGGGTTTGTTTAAGTATGTATCTATATTTAGCTCTTTTTTTATTAAATTCCATATTAGTCGTCGGATTTGGCCATCGTTTGTATGTTCAGTAGGCTTTCCTTTGTTCTTTCAGTGCGGCAGAACATTCTGGGCTCCACCATGGGGTAGATCTCTGACTGGGTTTTCCTGAGCTGGTTGCAATGGATGTTTTACCTGCTTGATATATAATGGATGTAAAGATTTCCAGCGCTTCCCCCGTCTCTGGGATGCCATCAACTTGGATATCGGTGATTTTGTTGAATTTTAGTCAGTTTGCTTGGTCCAGTCTCCATCGTGGTATACCCGAGGTGGGTAAACCCTCATCTGAGGAAAGGATGATCGGGTAATAGGGTACCTGTTTGTATGTTAAATCTAGTACCTTCGCCCTGGTTCATGATTGCAAGTTGCTGGTTTTCTATTAGCTTTGATAGCTCGTTTCCTCTGGTGTTGCATATTCTGTCGCCTCACTCAATATGACGACTGTTAAAGCCCCTCCTTAGAATGAATGAAGTTGGTAGTTGCGAGATCAAGTCTCGTAAGGCGGTGACTGGAAGGGGCCCTGTGGGTGGGAGGTAGACATTTGCGATCGTGTATCGTTTCTTGATGTACATTGTCACGGCGATTGTTTCCAAAGGTGAATATAATCTGATGGGTAATGTGGGGACATTTTGATTGGTGTATATGGCACAGCCGCCGGATGTGCTGCCATCATTTGGTATTGAGGTTGTTACGCAACTGTAATTCGGTAGCTTTCGTGGTGGATGTATTCCCAACATGGTTTCCTGGAGACAGACGCAGGCGGGGCTCTCGTCCGCAACAAGAAGCCTTAATTCTTCATAGTTGGCTCTGATTTCGCGTATACTCCACTGGATTATTTTTATTATTCTTTGTGTTTGGTTCGAGAAGTGAGCAATTTGGTTTTTGCGTGTGGTCGTCGTGCCTATTGGTTTATTAGGGCCCTGTGGCCACTGGAGTCTGGTGAGGACTGGTCTTTAAGGTTTTGGTTCTTCTTTGTCACCGTTTTTCTTCTTTGTGTCTTGGGTATCTACTGTTAAAGGCGGTTTTGGTGTTCCGTCAATAATAGGAGGACGGATTATCTTTTTTTTGCTTCTGTTGGTGGGTGAGGGAGGTGGCTCGTTGGAGGTATGATTCGAGCTCATTTTAACTACAGAGGCATAAGAGCTTCCTCTTGTTCCTATGGAGGTCTGTGCCTTTTCTCTGGCATCTCTAAAGTTTAGTCTTTCTTTTTCACGTATGAATGCTACTTCTTCTTCGAATTTGTACACATTACATTTTTTGCTTGATGCTGGGTGGGGCTCTCCACAGTTTACACATTTCGTTGGGCAATTTTCGATTTGTTTAGGGTGTAGTACATTTGCGCAGTTGACGCAGATGGGCGCAAAGCCATGATTACTGCGACGACAGGTGTTTTTAGAGTGCCCAAAAGTTTGGCAGTATTAGCATCTTCTGGGGCTAGGTTTAAATTCTTTAACTGTGAAGCGGTGCCATCCTAAATATATAAAATTGGTAGGATATCTAGGTCAAATGATATGAAGTAAGTGTTCGTTAGTATCTTGCTGTTGTTGATCGTTTTATGTACTCTGTGTACTTGAGTGACAGAGTACTCGCTTAATTCTTCAATTAATTCCGCTTCTGAATATTGGGCGAAGTCTGGTTCTATTATTACGCCTTTACACATGTTAAAGGAGGGATGTACTGTTACTATTACTTTATCTCCTGCCAGTTTTTTTAATAATAAGTTTTTTTCTGCTTGCTCTTTTGTTTTAACTTCGACTAGTATACTACCATCTGATTGAGGCGAGAGAGGTGGAAATTGTGATCTAGGAAGTTGAAATAGTTTTGGGAAATCTTTACTCTGTTTGACCATGCATGTCTTCATTAGGTTTGTTTGTTCGCTTTCTGGTTTTATTAGGTAAAATATTCTGAAAGATCGATCAACGAATTGTCCTGGAGAGCAGTGAGAGCAGTTCAGGCAGCGTTTTGGTGGATCGTTCAGGAACTGCTGCTTGCTGGGAGTTTGAAACTTCCGGTGGATTTCTTACTGACTTTGTTCGTTTTTGCGGTGGTGAATTTCGATTTCCTGAGACTTTGCTCGTTTCTATGCAATTTTCTTCTATCTGTGCAGTTGTTTTGGGGGGCGATCTTGTGGTTAAAGTTCTCCCACCAGTTTTATCCACGTCTTGTGTTCTTTTCTTTCCTCGAGTTAGTAGGTTTGTATCCATTTTCTTCGATAGACTGGGAAGTAAGGAGGGTGGGAAAGAGGAATGGATGCGCAGCTTAAGACATTCTTTGCTGGTTTCATTGGATTTTTTAAAAGGGATTTGTTAAAGAATTTTTTCGAACATGAACAGGAATCTACCACCCGCGAAAGTACCGTCTTGCCAGATCTACTAAACGAGCGGAACGGAGACTCTAGAGAAAGGCCTATGGCTTGGTTTCTATTAACCCCGCGAATGCCCATTGACCCAGACAACGGGACGGTTCTAAACGACGCAGTCGGCGTGTAGGCGCGGGAGCGGGCCACTTACAGAGGTGGCCATGGACTTCACCGCCAGGTAACCTCAGGGTAAGCCTGGCGGACCATGCAGGATATACCTGGTGGGTCTTAACCCTTTTCCCGTCCACCCCGGCCACGGCCTGGTCCCGCGAACCGAACGCCAACTGTGAAGTTTTACCCCTTCTTGGTTGCCCAAAAAAGGGGGGGGGGAGGGGATGGTTTGGTAGCCGCCAATATTCCGCAGGTATTGATGGGGGGGATCAAGCCAGGACAGACTCCCGAGAATCAGACCTCTCGCCGACCGGAACTAGCACAGGCTCGAACGCGAGTAGAGAAGTCCAATCCCATCTGAACAAAGACTTTGAAGAGAGGGAGTAGTAGAGTTGGTAAAGAAATTGCAAGATAAGGCTAAAGGGTTGTTAGCAGAAAGAAGAGAAGTAGCTAGGCTGGGGCCGGATGGGGCGCTGATGCCCGTCAGCACGGCGGCCAAGAAGGCAAATCGCCGCGCTCTCTACGGGGTGCCCACCATGGCTAACGAGCGACATCTGCCCGGGTTTGAAGTCAGAGTTGTCCCTCTCCTAGGTGGAATGTCAACCGAGACTATGAGCTCCACCTTGTTGAAATTAGAACGAGTTTTACAATTATGATGGATGGCTAAAGTATCACGCCTGTTTTTGTAAAAAAAAGGACACTAAGTTTTGTAAAAAGGAAGTAATGATAACCAAATTATCTTTTTAAAAAGAATAAAACAGCAAATACTAAAGTGAGCACAAATGTTCGCAAAAAAGAAGTGCTCAAAGTTATTTTAAAGTAGATGAACACCAAGTACTGTGAGCGAATATAAAGTTATGTAAAATAGAAAAAAACAAGTACTTTAAGGGAATTGTGTTTAGAAAAGTGAACTTCTTTAGAAAAAAGAAGTGAGTACACAATATTGTAAACAAAATAAGAAAAAGTTTTGTAAAAAAAAGTAGTAACACCAATTGACGTGAATGAATATAAAGTTTGGTAAAAAAAAGAAGGTAGCAAGCTATGGAAAAGAGAGAAGAAAACACCAAGTATTCTAAGCGAACTCAAACCTTCCATGAATGAACACCACTAAATTTTGTTATATGTTCACAGTGGTCATTTTCGGTCGCATGGGCTCTTTAGGGACATTTGAGGCAGTCTTTAGTTCTTAATGAAGCCAGAAGGGAAAGTTATTTAATGGGTTTACAAAGCAAGCCTTTTTTACAAAAAATTCTATAAATCTGGAATAGGAATATTAAATTTGTTAAATCATTGCGAGATATGTGTCATGAATTAATATTATTCGTATAAAATTAAATTATTTAATTGATATTGGAAGAAAATGATATATGGGTTGCATGATATACATATGAAAGAATTCCTATTAGACTTCGGGCGAGACCCTGTTTTCAGTTATATAGTTGTCTTGTCCTGAAATAGCACGACTTTCTGTTTCTATTAATTCCATTTCGATAGAAAATAATTTTCAGTACCATCCTTTTACGATCCCTTCCATACTCGAGAACGGAAATTCGCGAGACAAAAGTAACGAGTGGACGTCACCGTTCTGCTCAAAATTGAAACATTTCTAACTTTGCCCCGAAGTTAAAAGGATTTTTGATGTGGTTTGGGGTTTGTATTTCTGCGATATTTACTTACAGTGGAAGGTGGTGCAGCCTACTTAGGCCATTTACACATTTATGTATACTAGGAGTTGTGTCGGAATTGGTTGGCGCCAACTTGAGAGGATAGTATTAGAAAAAAAAACCCAAAACAATTTACTTGGGTGGTTTGAAGTAGTATTTCGAGGCCATCTGCTCTTGTGTGCGAACTTATCACAGGTAGTTTTAAAATATATAAAGTCAAAAAGTATTGATATAAAATTAGAGATAGCTATAATTTAATATAAGATGTAGGTATTGTTTCGCGACATAGCCTTCACATATATACATTTCTCCAATTGCCTCTTTAAAGTGGATGTTTTGTCATCATCCATGTAGTCAAATCGCCTTTCCTACGTTTTGGAAACGAAAAGAAATAAGGCAGATGTATTATTGGGGCTAAACAGTGAATGGGGGTAGGGTTTGCCAACCAAACTCTCGTAGGACATCTCTTGCTACCCTCAAAAAAATTAACTGGTGCATTGTAATGATAAAACAAAATCCCTCAGAATAACTTTCTTGGTCTTTTTCTCGCTAAATGCAGTTTTCAATTTTAGTGGAAGCTTCAAAATAATCCCTCGTGATCTTTCTTTATCCTATGAGAAAATATATCAAAAGTTGGTACTTTAGAATCCCCCGACAAATCCCTTCGGAAGGTTTTGTTTTGATTGGACCTTGCTATCCCAAGTGAATTAATGATGTGACTTATCGGCTGACATTTAGTTGTCTCAGAGAAATACAGGAATTTAGAGAAAGTTTTGTCAGACGAATAAACGAAGATATTCTTGTAAATATGAGCCCTTTGGCACAGAAATTAGCTGTATTTATTTAGTATGGGTGTCTATAAAGTCTCTTTACAATTTAAAGAATTTAATACAAAGGCAAATAAATAGAAAAATATTTAAAAAATATTACAAAATGAGTTAGATATTTAATACACCTCTGTTTATTCACCATTATTTGCAGGAAGCACATCAAGACAGTACTCTATTTCTTGCCAGGTTTCCTGTAGCATAGACTCATCAATGGTGGCAAATAGCATCAGGTATCTTTTGATTCAGGTCACTGATGTTCCCTGTCTTTTTTGATAAAGCATATATATAGGGGGGGGGGTAATAATACACGGATCACCCACGGGATCCACGCCGGGTTCCGACCCACGGAAACTCTTGGCAAACCCGTCTTTACCCGTGAGAGACCCGGGAGATGCTCATAGTACCCGACACACTCGCGTCCTACCCGAGAGTAGCGAAAAATATTTTGCACGTGTTGAAAATCTTTTTAAAAACACGCCAGGAGGTCGGAACGCGTGGGTAACCCGTAGACACTCGGCGTGTTACCCAGCAGTACCCTAGACCACTCGAGAGGATCCAGGAGTACCCGACGGGTTCGAGTGCTACATATTCACCCTTGTAAACCTGTCGGCTGCCACGAGTGACTCCCTGAGTATTACTGGTCACACGCCAGGTACTACGGGTGACCTGCTGGGTATTACGGGGGTGACACGCCAGGTACTACGGGTGACAGGCCATGTACTGCGGGTTACCGGCCGAGTTCACCCGAGCCACCTGTCACGTGGTTGGCCAAAATTATATTAATAGCAGTGGTCTGCCGTCTTAGACAATATCTCTGCCAGACTCCACCACATACATGATCTACCTCAGAATCTACCACAGAATCTACATTGCTGACAAGCTGTCCGAATTAGCTTCCACAGTGCAGAAGTACATCACGTAAAATTCCCCCACTACTTCCTTATTCAGCTGCTCGAATACCCCTTCAGGCTCCTGCATTACTTCCAAGTTCAGGTATTAAGAAGCCATCCTCCTGGATTACCTCCTCGACGTGCCACCCCACCGTGCAAGTGGAATGGATTCAAAGCTCCTGCCAGAGTCTCAGCACAGATTTTTGCCTCTAAAAATGATGGAAGTCAAGCTCCTTCTGCATCTTCATCCAAGGCTGATTCTTCCTCTCAACCTCTATTCAAAGCTGATTCCTTGTCAAGACCTCCATCCAGGGCTGCTGATAACAGTACAGATGAAGACCCTCCACCTCTTCCTGCTCTTGAGAGTGATGTTCCTGCTACTGCTGCTCCAAGACAACACAGACCAAAGCAAGGGAAACTGAATCTGCCTGAAAAAGACGAAAACAGAGTAGCTGAATGGTTTGAGGGTCATCCCATTCTGTACGGCAAGAAACAAACAACTACAAGTGCGCCGAAATGAAGAAACAGTTGTACAGGGAGATAATAGCCATTTTGTTAGTTCCTTGTGATGAAGATCGTCTCAATAGATAGTGCGAGTCAATGCAGGCTAAAGTTTGGAATTTGATGCATGCTGGACCTTCAAGAAGTACAAATACCAACCCCACCGATAAGGAGGCCTGGATCATGAAAGCATTTGGCTTTTTGGATAGGCACTTCATTCGTATTATCGTATCAGGGGGAGGCAGTCCAGGAGCTTGAAGGTCAAGATGAAGAGGCAGCAGAAATCACAAGATAAAGATGCAAGCTTTGCCACCAAAGTTGAAGACTCTGCTCAAGATGAAGATGAAATTGTTGACTTTGAAGAATTCGTTGAGGGAAGCACGCCTGGCCTCCCTAAGGGCAAGTCCAAGAAGAAAAGAAGCAGGGATTATGTTTCTCCAAGTTCACTGGTCAAGAAGTTGTTGGATGCAGCTGTGTCGTCGAGTCACCTGATCCAGAAAGAAGCCCAGACTCCATCATCAACGTCAAGCATGTCTTTTGTGATGGTTCCGAAGAATGACCATGAAGTGACAGTCCTGTCTTGGTGCAAGTTCTTGTATCAAGAACCCATCCTCCTGGACAAGTCTGACTACGAAGATCTGCAGAATCAATTCACCCGAGTTACTCGGCATGTAATCAGTAGTACTCGGCATATAATCAGTAGTACTCGGGTGTACTCGACGTGTAACCAGTAGTATTGTGGTGCACACGCCGGGTACTCCGTAATACTCAGTTGGTTACTCATAGTACTCGTCGGGTTATTCGTAGTACTCGTGGCCAAATTCGGCCATCTTCGGCCCAAATACGCCGGATTACCTGGCGGGTATTACGTAAATATATCACGAGTAACTCGCCGGGCTATCCATGACGTAATTTGACGTCATGAACTCGTGACAAACCCTGGCCAACCCGCCCCCTGACCCAGCGTGGATCCCGCGGGTGATCTGCGTATGTGTAAAGCGCAAATTACATAATCCCATAAAAAGAAGTCCAGGAGAGTGATATCTGGTGAACGAGGTGGCGAGGGAATTGGGCCATCCCTTCCAATTTACCTTTCTAGAAACGTTGGATTTAGGAACCCACGGACAAGCAGTCCCCAATGTGATGGTGCACCATCTTGCTGGAAAAAGATAGTTGGTTGAAAGTTATTTAGTTGTGGTGTCACATATTCGATCAAAAGGTCAAGTTAAACATTTGGAGTAATTGATATCTCGATAAAGAATAATCAAACGATGATTCGATTGCACAGGATCCCACACCACACATTAACTTTTAACTATCTCAGTGAAGTTCTTTTATCTCATGAGGGTGTTCTGGTCTACAGATTCTCGCATTATGTGTGTTCAATTTCTCTGAAACATGAAAAGTAGCCTCATTACTATGTGGGTGAATAAATATCACGAGGGAAAACAGACGTTAGTTTGTTTAGAGAGCGTCAACGGTTACGCTCCCCTGAGCTAATACTTTACCTTCCCCCTTCCCTTTGCCTCGCTGCCCCAAAGATCCTTCAAGCGTCACTCGCAAAGAATGATTTCAGTCAGCAGATTTCGTAGTCCGTTAATATAAACAGAGGAAGGTGTGAGAACCTTTAGAATAAAAATCTATGAACATGCTCACTGTTCCCTCCCATTGTTTATGTATATTTTCGCCAAATAGACGAAATCTCACCTTCTCCGGGCGTAAACCAGAAGGGGCGAAGCGTCACTGCGTTGAAAAGTAATACTCTATGAGACAAACTGGGAATCAAGAAGACAGTGGAACCGAGCAGGATTTTTCTTCCCGAGGCCGTTCCTTTGGTCGCTTAAAAGAGTATACCAGTGGTATCGAGATCCACTTTCATACTATTGTCGTCCAGAGAAATCTTCTATCTCAGTTTTCTAAATAAAAATAGAGATGCTACTCAACATTGAGGAATACCAACGTGAAGTCCCACTCGAGAAAAGATTCACCTCTTGTTCAAGTCTCATCATCAAGAAGCCCGAATTAATAATACAAGGATCGGAATAACTTCCGTTCATCCAAAATCCCCTCACTTACATCTTAAGTCAAAAAGTCTCGCCGCCCGCCTCGACCTCCCTCCCCGGGACAAGCATCAGCTGTTCTTACCGAATAGAATCAACACGCGTCTCTTTCACCCAGTGAGAAGAATCAGCTGATTTCTCAGCCATCCGCACGGCTGTGAGAAAAGCTCCAGTCCAACGCGCCTCGAATCATATCATCAAGAAGGTTCCCGTTCAAGGTCGCACAACTGCAAACTCCCTCTTAGTTAAAGGTAAAAGGAGTCCAAAGCTTATTCATGTTGTTAGTTACCATTCCGTGCGAAAGTGATTTTTGCATCAACGATCGCGTATTACTCATTGGTAGTATTAATTTTTATTAGATCCTCTTATTATAGCATTAGTATATTTAAAGTTTTAATACTTCATTTTTATATGTAATTAAAAGTATATTTTGGCCTGAGTTGTTTAATTAGATCTTCGAACGCTGCAAATAGCAATACATATATAATATTACGAATCCTCCCTGGTTAAAGATTCAAAGTAAAATAAAGCACTCTTAGAAAAAAGTGGAACCGAGTTACTCATGTACGGAGCAAACGTACATACTTACTCGGCCGTATACTACGACTCACTAAACCATGAGCGTACAATCGCAAGTTATTGCGTAGGACTTTGTGCGCGGTTGAACGTGGTAGGTCTAATCAGATGTTCTTGGTCGTCTACTCCTCCCTTTATCCGACGCTATCCCTTTCTCCATGAATTTATTGTGCATGCACAAATTGATGGACGTGCGGGTGGCTGTCTACCATAATTTGCCCGTTAGTTTCGCTGAGTTTGCGTATCTGATTTTGTTTCTAACCGAATCTCGTTCTTCAATAGATTATACTGAAATGCACAAATGGAATGAGATTTAAAAAAATAATAAGCAGTAAGTGCATAAAACTAATCAGATTAACGTATCTCATCAATTGTCTTTGTAATAAATTTGGCAAATTTTATAGAAATTTCATGGGCATCCTGTATAACGCTACTCGTATGTGTGGGCTATGTGGTTTCTATGGCTAGCAAAATTTGGTTGATTTAGATAATGCTACGCCAACTTTTTTTTTTCAAGCAAAATCTATCCCACACTTTGCCCTGAATTCGGTCTCTATTGAACATTTTTTTAGCCATCGATACAAAATTCCCTAATAAATCCCAATTAGCCCTGTCTAGCCAGCTTACAGTTATAGTGGTTACATCGAAGTTTGTTTTATGAACTTAGAAGTTAAATTCAGCTAAGTTGTTTCTTATACTGCGCAGATTTGCGTAAAGGTAAATTGATTTGTCCCTTAAGATGATGTCTTGCTACGTTGGTTGCCTAATAGGTATCGCACACGATGTAACCCCAGACTAGAACATTCGACGAGAATACGACAGAAAGTCTAGGGGACCAAGCAAATGTCCCATAAGGTGCAAATGAGCGCTGTGTCCTGCGAGTGTGCCCGATTCGGTGAAAATATAAAAAGCGACATGAAACATTCAGTGTTAGGTCCACAGAAGAAAGCACGGCGCAATGGCACGCAACTTTAAATTTCCTTTATCCGACTCTATCTTATTTGTCATTCAGTCCAAAGGGCTTACCTGATTTATGCGATGTAGTTAAAGTGGGAGAGGAAAACGCTAGTTCGGTTGTGCAGTTATTGCGGGCTGTTTGTCGCCCTTATCATTGCACTCATTTCACTACATGAAACCTTCACTAAACTACATTTTCACTACATGTCCAAGAATCCAGCCGAATACATCCACATCCTCCCGGCTTGCAGCACTCGTGCGGTTGCGAATACTACCACCTAGGGAGCGTGGAGATTTCAGTGCCTCAAGGAGATTAAGGCCACTCTGTAAGTCGCTATAAATCACAATTCAGTATCCGAACCGTGTAGCAGTACGTAGTTATGGGTATTGAGTGGTCTATTGCAACCAGGTATGTCATAAAGATGGACACAGCACTTGGAAGAGGCCAGGCATGTTTAAACTGGGCAGAAAATGCATGCAAGCTGGGCCATCCATGCAGCCTGACACGGCTCTTGTATAATACTACATGTACTCAAAAAATTCAAACGTACTAACCCACGTTCTAGAGTAGCTTTAGGAGATGTGTGGCGTCTAACGTTGAGATAGTCCTCTACAGAGTGGTGCCCTGGGCAGAATTTGCGTCACTACTGTCTCTAGAGCTACTTCATTTAAACTCTTGAAGGGGTTTTCGCTCCTAAACACGAAAGCCTTGGGTATGATTGGCGTCTAACGTCGGCATAGGCAGCGATGAGATCGGCCGTGGATTAAATGATAGCCGTTGATGATCGAGGGAGACGCTGGTGCACGCGAACAAACGCTTAGTGTAATATGCACGACGAAAAGCGGACTATATCTACACAACATCGACTAGTCTCTTTAAATGAGACGTGGTGAAAGCATTGGTCACCAGGCGGAGACCAGTGTGGTAGATAGAGTTCACAATCGGCAACGGCTGCTTGGCTGAAAATACGTAGAATTCACAACGGTATTCTAGCTTACAATGAAAAAAATGGAGCAGTAGAAGGGTAGTCATATCAGTACCACAAGTGGTAAACAGCATGGGGCAAATAATGTCCATGGTTCGGGTAGAATAGACTCTAAGGATGTTCATGTACAGAAAACAGGTAAAGTGTCGGTAAAAAACAAGACCAAGGAAATAGTGTAACTTCATCACATCAGAGAGAATCGCATTTAGGAACAGGTTTGGTTTAGAGAGAAGTCATGGATGCTAGCAAATGTGCACCGCCATTGTAGAAGTCTAAATGCATCCATGCATTTGTGCATACATAAATACACCGACATAGCTGCGTGTGCCCCCCCCCCCTTATTCCAAATTTGCCTTTTCGCATCGAATCTCCTTCACCCCTTTTCGCGCTATCATAAACCCGCAGTTGGAGACGTGGAAAGCTCGGATGGCGGTGAGGCGTAAATATTTCGCATGTCCTGGCAGCAGACAAAAGGTTTTTCACGCGACGATAAGGATTTTAGGAGAATCCGGTGCTCTCTCTCGATTTTAGCTCTTGAGGGAAATAAAAAGGAAAATTCTCCCTGGAGTCGGGCAGAAGATCTTGGACCTACGTTGTGCGTGGAGCTAGTCCCACAAAGGAAACAGTTCGCCCGTTGCAAGGAAGAAACTTCGGGGAATTGGTTGTTGCCGTCACGGTACTTGTAGGAGTCAAACTTCTCGCAGACCCGCCCCCCCTTTAGAGTCAGAGGTTATACAGGACCTCCCTCTGCGGATTACCCTAGACGCAGCAGGTAATCATTTTGGCTACCCACTCCACGTGCCAATAACCGGAACGGACACTTCGAGGAGAAGAATTCCGATTTGAGTGACAGTTTGACTCGCCTTCGCGATCCGGCATAGGATCATTACATAAAGACACCGGTCTAGGAGTACTCCCCCCCCACCCCCACCCCCCACACACACATTCGGTAACCTCGGACGACCGGGCTAAGTGCGAACATCGTCAGAATAAGATTCCTTCGCCGTCATCATCCAAATACTTACAAACTCCAAGGTATCGTTAAAGTGAATTATCCCATCCCCTAACTTCACCAGTTTAACCGTTAACTAGAATTTCCATCCCGAGCTCATAACCTCGAGTATTACAAGTGATTAATTCAGTGCTTAATTCCATAATATTATTCAATTCATTCTGTCGGGTGCAATTAAGACGCAAGCATCCCTATAAGTAGATTTCAAGTGTAATCCCCACGACATTATATATATTTACCTATTCATTGTAAAGACTAATCATATTTATACCTATATATGCTACTTCATATTTCTAATTCATGTATATTAAAGATTATTTTTGTATCTGTGTGTTTTAACTATTTAGGACGATCCTTTGGTAATTGAAAAGTAATCCACTCGGCTTAATTCTTAATATTACATAAGTCCGCCCATGACTGGCTTTTACCGAGTGAGAACACACTCAGGGGATCATTATCTTATTTTTTATAAAAAGGGAAGCACCGGAGTTATTCTTATTCACCGGAACTGGCTACGGTAGGTGTATTGGCTACACTTCACCCCCACTTTACCTTGGTGCGGGATTATAATATATGCCAAGGAAGTGGGACTGGGATAACCCACTCACTAACCCTCGACAGCCATAGTCTCGGTCAAATAAAACTGAAACCCGTGCGCCTTGACCTAGCGAGAAATGTGGTTCAAAGCATGCTGCCCTCGATGCTTAAAGGTATGAATTTAGGCTGCAACAAATCCGGATGGAGGTGATACTGTTGATACTCGGGTAAAGAGAGAAACACTGAGAACACCTCGATGCGGGACGCCATCTTCCTGCCAAATTTAACAAAAGAGAGATCTTATTCTCGTACCTGGAATTGACGATTTCGCAAGAACTCAGTCAAGAAAACTGCGATGCGTCTTCTCGCCGCCATAGTGTAGAGAGTCTTCGTGATACTGCAATCCGACGCGATAATAACAGTTTCTCTACACGCGGAAACACCGTGGCAAAGTACTGTCCATGAAGCAAGGCCTCACAGATAGCATTTTTCATCCAGAACAGAGTTTTGACATGTAGGGGAACTATGCAGTAGACAGTTTTCTTCCTCTGGGAAGATAGCCCGGGTCCAGTTCCTATTGAACAACGCTTAAAAAACATGCCTTGTCATCCAGGTGACAAAACACGGTGTACGGGATATCGCCCGGACCAGAGGATATGTACGTAAACGAATCGTAGACGGAAAGGAGCTCACTTAACGTAAACATGTCAGTGGAGGTTTATGCGCCTATGGATATGCAATCCAGTCGGTAGCTTTCACCGAAGCGCACGCTGCGTTCCAAATGCTGATGGAGCATCATCGTAGCTATAAAATGCAGGGAAAGCAGTCGCAAAGCACTCCGCTAAAAACCTGGGGTGATCCAGATGGCCCCGTCTTCATGGACAATAGGAAAGGGGTCCTGTGAAAACATAACAAGTATATTTTTTGACAGGAACCCGCACCTCCGCTTAAGGTTTCCATTATTTGAGTGAAAGCACGTATTCACGCCAAAAAATATCCGGTCAGCTTGGTTCGAAACAAAACAAAATCAGGCCCTCATCCAACGATATTCAAGGAAGGGGAAATCACTTGGGCGGTCCTTCTAGCGCTTATTGGCATAGCGCTTCTTTCTGTGGGCTGTCTTACACTCAGCTGACAACATGGGAAAAGATGGCCAGACGCTCAAGGTGATGAGAGTGACGAGGAAGAACTTAACGGCCTCAGCAACCGACCTAAACTCCTCCTCAGTGATAGGGAAGTCAGTAACTTCCTCGAATTCAGACCACAATGTCTACTTCAAGCACTACCAAGGTGCCTTCCAATGTGGCAACGGTCCGACAAAAGATATTTAAATGGGAAAGTGAAAAAAAAGAATGGTTTGCTACATCTCGCCTTCAGCGGCTCCCACCTATCTCATCTCGGATTTTCTGACCTTTCGGGGGCTCCAACTATTGGTGCATTAAAGAGTAGTTTTCCCATCTGTGTGACATAGACACCGACCGAAAGTTTCCCACTGGGTGTTCACTTCCATAGACCGCAACTGCCAATTAAGCAACCAAAGAGACAACTGCAACATAATGGAATTCCTTACTGCTTATTATGTAGTCACGGTAGGAATGCCAGAATCTGAATATTTTTCTTGTAGTTAGCTTGGCAGCCAACAAGGAATTAAAGACCACCCATTACTCGTAAACAATGCAGTCTTATGAGCCCGAGATCGGCTGTATGGTAGTGAGCAGTCTATTTATTGCACACAGGAAGTAGGTTATTGGTTATTGGGGGTGTAAATCGCACATTCCATTATTCGGCCTCTTTTTGAAAATTTTCTGATAATGCAACATTATTTAGTAAGACATATCCGATTGTCATATATGGGACCATATGTCCCAATAGGTATGAAAGTACAGACTTTTGTCTTATGCATATTTATTTAGTACAAAAAAGTAATAGTTTATTTTAGTGCTTAATTTTTGCATGTGAATAGTTAAAATATGAAAGTGATATCTAAATGTGATATTGGGCAACGCAATTTTGTCATAGTTGATGGGTATATGCTTGGCAATAAAGCCAGGTTCGTGTTTCTTTGTTTATGGAGTCGCATCTTCTGCGATTATTAACTTATATTGGTAGATGAACTTCAACATTTATCATTGTTTTTCTAATTTTCGAAGGCCTCCCTCTAATCTTTATTCGTTTTATTGCAGATTCCCTTCTTCCGTCTGTGAGCATTTATTCAGCTAGTGAAACAATGAATGGTAATAGAGGAAACATTTCATACCTCAGTTCTTTGTATGGGACCCATGAATTTATCATGGCTGGCTTTAACCGGCAAAAAGATACCTTCTTCCTGAATTTATCTGATTTACACTCATAATTCTATGTAACAACACTCTGATCATAGGATCACGGCGATTTATTCCATTCATGAAGCTGATATAGTAAATAATTGCGCTCGAGCAATTAACATCGATTTTTAGTCCAGTTTTCAATCGTCTTTGTGTCGTTCTTTTGTTGTTTTGTGATAATTACTCATGATATGTACTTTTTTTGTATCCTGCCATTTGGCCCAAATTATTTATAGCAAAATGCAAGTAACTTTTATTGAATTTACTTTTGAAAAGGGGTGTATCAGCACCAACTGAATTGTAATCTAAAGCATGTAATAGCCTGACAAATGTAAAAAAAAAATCGTATCAAAGCAAATTACTGGCTCTTTAATTTTGATTGTGCTGCAGAATTTTTTACTACCGCCCCCGCCCTCCCAAAAGTAGCACCTCTTTCAGTCGCATCTACTCTGCCTGTATAAATCTCAAATACCATAAGTATAACCATTTAATGCATCACATCATTGCCGTATCTTTATTCCTCTTTGTATTGGGTTCATTAGTAAGTGCTATTTCAAGGCTATCACAAAAGTACAGTTGTTAACTATATACAGTAGTGATCAAATTATTATGGATTTCTTGAAAATTAATAATTTTTCTCGGAAAAGGTTATTAATGAAATTTAATTGACGAGTAATCAATTTATTTGCATACATAATGGCAAAAATATTCTTTTCTTACATTGATTAATACTTGGTTTGATCTCCTTTAACCACTTTAAGTGCTTTAACACGCTCTGGTACGCCAGTGATTAAAGTTCTGCATAATTGCTTGATTCTGTCAGAGTGAAACCAAACGTAGATAAGACGTTCTATGAGCTTTGCTTTGGTTGTTATGGCTACTTCATCTATTTCATTTTTAGAATATACCATAAGCTCTCAATAGGGTTCATGTCTGGGGAATTTCCAGGCCATGATTACAGTTCAATGCCATTTTGTACACACTATGTCTTCACTGATTGCGCCGTGTGACAAGGAGCCGTCTTGCTGAAATATTCATGATCTGTCACTGAACTATTCCTTCATTTGAGGTACCAAACGGGTTTTCAGTACTTCAATATACTTATACTAATTTATTATACCTTCAACAATCTTCAAGCGACTTGTGCCATGTACAGAAATTGCTCCAGAACCATGATTTTCTGTAAATGTTTAACAGTGTTTTTAAGACACTCCGACATAAACTCCTCAACTGACCACTTTCTTACTGTCTGCACACGGTCATCAAGTACTGCAATAGTAGACTCGTTCAAAAATACAACCTGCAACAATATAAAACACTATAGCAATATTGAAACGACCCGTGATGTTAGTGGCAGTAGTTAAACAGCCAGACGAATTATGACTTGAAATTATTTCATTCAGCATAAACACGTAGCCAGTAGGTAAATCAGAATGTACCTACTACGGTAGGTACAGTATGTTCTCTTATGGCGAATGAAGAAAAAAACGTAAATGTACCACTCTTACCTGTTCCCATTGCTCAGAAGTCCAATCAGCATGAGCTTTAGCCCAGACTTGTACCTGTATCATGGTTTTGGTAAGCCTAGGCTTCTTTCTTGGACGGTAGGCTCGTAATTCATTGTCCAGTAACCTCCTATTTACTCTTATTCGAGAGAGACTAATGCCATCTGCTAACAGTTCGCTTGCAATCTTCCTACAAGTTTGTTTTTCTCCCTAATAGCCATTTGTTTTATTTTCGTGTCTGTTCTTGGTGTTGTTTTCCTCTTGCGACGACATTTCCCAGCCCATTCTGAATCCAAATTATGACCGTTTTCAATTTTTTCTTTCTAATGCTTACTGTTTGAGAGGAGACTCCCAATTTCTTTGCAATATCTTTCTGTTTTAGTGCACTATCTCTTAATAAAACTTTGATCTGTCCAATTTTCCAAGGAATGAAGTCACTGACTTTACCCATAACTGTTCACTTTCTTTTTATCTATTACACCGCAAGAAAAAACAATTACTATTATCCACAGGCAAGAAAAATACACACTAGTTGATTTTATGTGTCAGTAACGACTAAAGAGAATAACTCGCACATCCTCACCCTGCAAGTTTGAATTGAAACTGAGGCAGCGGGAAAAACCGAATCGGTGTTGCCTTCTTTTATTTCAACAAGTTTGCCAAAAAATTAAGCAAATCACTCTAATATTTAGTTATCAAAAATGTAAAATAGCTATTTTACACTAATATGATAAAATAACCTCATTATTTATTTATTAAATAGTTTTAGGTTATCTTTTACCACAAAAATTACGAATTTTCAAGAAATCCATAATAATTTGATCACTACTGTATATACTGACCTATCTTTTATAATTATTTCTTTTACTCGAATTTCCTCTCTAAAATATTTGTATATAACTAAACTATTAGACGTTGCTGGGACATAAAATTCCAATCAAAAATAAAAGTGGGACAATAGGTACCAAAGCAATATATCATATTCTAAATTTCATTTATATTCAACAAAACTAAATTTCATATTTCTTAACATCTACTAAATCTAAAGCAAGCATTTTTTAACAAAAATAAATTATCAAAAGTATAACTGTAATTATACTATACTTACATATTATCCTGGAGCAAGAAAATCAGTCAGTTACATGAATTGTTATGCAAAATGGCGACTTTTTTTGATTTTTAAAAATCCGTAAATAATTATTGAATCTTCCACAAGAAATATATAAAAACATGTATAAAAAGGAACAGTTTTCCTCGATTTCAGTTTGTAATATAAATTACTTTCCCGTATAAGCCCCCAAATGTAGTCTCTCATTATGTCTTCATTGCATACTTCTTAGTATCTATGTTCATAGTCCAGTATATCTTGATGGAAGCGCTTCCCTTGCGCCATTGCTTTGAGCTGATTTTCTGGGGCATTTTAATCTTTTGGTGGATTGTGTGCGCGGCATCCTTATTGACAATCAGACGAGGCTCGTCTCCAAAGTAAAACAGTCCGAAGGGCCGGTAATTTCGCTAATCATTAATGATTTCCCGCACATGCCGCCCCGTTGTAGGGCAGAATTATAAAAGTACGAGTCCCTGTACAACCCTAAAGGTGTCGATGCCAGCTCTCTACTGTCTAATTCCGTAGTACATACGATCAAAACCGGCAGCACCCCACCGACCTTCGTGCGATCCAGGCCTCTTTCAATGGAGAAATTTCAAGTTGCCATAGCAAAGTTCGAAGCTCTATTGAAGTTGGGGGTGGTACGTCCGTAGAAGTCCCCTTGGGCTCCACCCATTCACATGGTGCCAAAAAAGAACACAGGATATTACAAATTGGTTGGTGATTTTCGATCACTAAACGCGATCACGAAGCGGGACAGGTATTCTTTGCCAAGAATCCAGAGTATGACCAATCATCTCCGTAACAAAGCGGTTTTCTCTCGATTAGACCTAGTTCAGGCCAATCATCAGATTCGAATGAATCTGGGAGACATAGAGAAGACCACTGTGCTAACCCCCTTTGGTTTGTGAGAATTTTTGAAGTTGCCTTTTGCTCTCAGAAATGAGAGTTGCACTTTCCAGCGTCACATGGACAATTTATTTCAAGGATTGAAGTTCGTCTTTGTATATATAGACAACATTATAATATTTTCTGACAACTTGGATGACCATTTAGATCACTGAGACTAAATATTCAGAGTACTTGCTGAAAAAAATACGCATATCGATGGAGAAGTGCAAATTTTCAAAAGAAGAAATCGACTTCCTGGGTCATCGTATTTCGAGTGCGGGAGTATTTTCGCCACCTAAGAAAATTTCGGAGATCAGCAATTTGCCACTACCAACCGACTATAAGTGATTACGCCGATACCGGGGCATGCTTTGCTACTACAGAAGAATGATAGCAAATTTCGATGCAATCTTGGCTCCTTTGACGGGGCTCACGCAAATTCAACCCAAGGCTCGGGGGCTCATCTGGAATGCTGTTGCACGGGAAGCATATAATGCTCCTAAAATATTTTTGAAAAACTCAGTTAATCTATGTCATCAGCTACCTAACGATTCACCGTGTCAATTAGTGATGGACAGCTCCAAATAGGCGGTAGGTGCTGCTCTCCACTAAATGGTAAATTGATCCTTGCAACCCGTGGCATTTTTTCACAACCAAATTGAACAGCACACAAAAAGCTTACTCTACCTATGACATATAATTCCTGGCAGCATATCTTGCTGTGATCCACTGCTGGCGAATGATCGAAGGCAGTCATTTAACTTTATGCACGGACCACAAACAGTTAGTGTCAACCTTTTCTTCGCCACTGTGTGCAAAGACAGAGAGCCAGCAACAGAACTGGATTGCCATCTTGGAATATGTCAGTGATATAGCATATGTACGTGGACAAGATAACTTAGTTGCTGATTGCTTCTCACGGAACGTCAATTCAGCCCAAATTGACTCATTAGACCTCCGATTTCTGGCAACGGCACAGAAAAATGGCAAAGAGATGAAGTCAGTACGGTCTGGATTGAAACCGTTCTCTTTTTACGGGGACGTTCAGCTATTGTGCGACATAACATCTAGATACTCACTACCATTTGTACCTATAGCCTGCAGGATGGTAATTTCCAAGCAATTACATAGCCTATTTCATCCTGTGGTTAAGTCATCTCTTCGGCTGATTAAGGCGAGATATATATGGCCCAATATGGACAGGGTCATCTGTTCCTTGGCGCGAGAATGCCCCTCGTGCCAAGCCTCCAAGATTAATCGCCACACCAAATCTCCAATTTTGCCGATCAACATTCCCACGTCACGTTTCGAGACGGTGCACATCGACATCGTTGGCCCACTGTCGCCGTGCAAACTGCCTTGAAAATCCTACTCGTCACATAACCGCTACCTTCTGTCGTGTATAGATCGAGCCTCAAGGTGGATAGAAGCACTACTGATCCCATACATCAGTGCTGCAACGGTTGATTTAGCCTTCCTAGACGGTTGGATTTCCAGGCTTGGAGTCCCTTTATTCGTGATAACAGACAGAAGTACTCAGTACGAGAGTATACACAAGTGGTGGTCGCCGGTAATAAGAATGTGTATAAGTGTAATAGAGCTCATTAATAAAATTACAATAGGAATAGTCCCAACAGATAAAATGTACGTAATGAGAAGAGAATTCAGGGACCTGTTGAGAGAAGGAAAAGAGAGGTTTGTGGGAGGAATTAATTTAATAACCTGGACAGGGAAAGAAACGCCAAGCTGTTTTGCACGCTCGATTAGTCAACTTAAAAGTGTCCCGCTACCAAAGAAGTTGAGAATAAAGAGAGGGAACAAGTTTGTGACGATGGAAGCATAAATTGAAGAGCTCTTTATGGACACTAGAGCGAGGTATTTAATAACACAAGGAAGAACAATATCAACTTTGATGCAGAGTATAAAAAGAGGATAATGAAGGAAATGAACTCATACCTGGAAAGAACTTACCCGTTAGGAATCATAGAGAAATGGAAAGAAAAAAAGATAACAAAGGTGGTGTGAAAATAGAAATGCAACAGCTTAGAACAGTAATCCAAGCCTTTAAACAGTAAGCCCCAGGGCTGTCTGGACTCTCGAAGGCCATTCGGATTAAGTTATTTAATAACGTATTGTAGGGGTTACTCGAAATATTCAATGTTTGTTGGATCAACAAATACTTCAAAGATAGGTAAGCTCAATGTGGGTATATGTTTTTTTTTTGCTTAAACCACGTACACCATCAACGGCGCTGATTAGTTGCTAATGAAATTTTCGAATTTTGCAAGTCTTGTGTTATTTGCCAGAAGACGACGGCAAAAGAGCGTATACAAACAGCCCCACTCCAGAAGGCCTCAATAATCTCGGAGTCCTTTTTCAGAGTGGTCGTTGACCTAATCGCCCCAATTCACCCCCTGTCCAGCGAAGGACGCTCCTATGTTGTCACCCTCGTCGACTTCGCGACGCGATTGCCAGAGGCGGTCCCCCTCAAGAGAATAGATAACGTGATCTGTGCAGAGGCTCTAATTTCTATTTTCTCCCGCGTTGGTATCTCGAAGGAGACCTTGTCTGACAGAGGTAGACAATTCACCTCAGAATTAATGAAGTACGTCGGTAAGCTCTTGACGATTAAACCCCTGTGTACTACTCCGTTTCACCCCTCCGCGAACAGGCTCTGTAAAAAAAAGTTGAACCGGACTTTGAAAGCCGTACTAAGGAAGCTGTGCCATGCTCAGCCCCGATTTTTTTTTATTTTTTTATTTAAGGGGCTATCTGGCGACTGCCGAATTAGGCATAAGTCGCCGTAAACAAACAGCCTAGTTCTAAGCTACTATAAAAATTGAACAGGAAACAACAATAACAAAAACAATAACAAAACAACAATTAAACCTGGTTAAATGAAAGGGAGAAGGCCGGCCTCCCCCCAAAAGTCAACAAGTCGACCAGTCAATGTACACGCACTCGTC
Organism: Ceratothoa steindachneri; assembly: GCA_963969495.1. Taxonomy (NCBI): domain Eukaryota; kingdom Metazoa; phylum Arthropoda; class Malacostraca; order Isopoda; family Cymothoidae; genus Ceratothoa; species Ceratothoa steindachneri. Next base: position 107,199,362 of record OZ018324.1, on the reverse strand, counting down.
CCGAGTACAAAGGAAAGGCGGTAGCGAACCCGCCCATACCGGTACCGGGACAGGTATCGTGCGCGAAGATCACCCAGACTGGGACATTCGACAAGAATGTGCCGAACATTCTGGGGGACTACGCAGTCGTTGCAATAGGGCGCAGGCGAGCGCTCCATCAAATAGCGATGCGTCACAAGAGTGTGTCTGATTCGGAGACGACAGAAAGCAACCTGAAGCCACCGCAGCATTGGGGGATAGGTGCATGGGAATAGTCGAGGCGCAATGGCACGCAACTTTAAGTTCCCTTCGACCGTCTCCCATCTTCTTTGCCAAGCAGTCCGAAGAGCTGCCCGTATTCCTGCCATGTAGTTGGTGTGAGGAAGAGCGAAACGCTGGTCCGGTCGCAGAGTCCTCGTGGACTCATGGGCACCCTCATCGGCGCGCTCATTCCCCGCAATTCCTACATGTCCAGGAACCCAGCAGAAGATAATCTCGACATCCATCCGGCTCGCCAAAACCGTGGCGTCACGGATATCGCGAACCAGGGGATGCGGAGATTCCAATGCCCCGAGAGCACTCAGGGCGCTTTGTGAGTCGCTATAGATCACAATCCGGTCTCCGAACCGGGCACGTCGCGTAATCTCCCGTAGCGAGTGGTGTATTGCCACCAGCTCGGCCGTGAAGACAGACGCAGCGCCTGGTAGAGCCCCGCTGACTTCAAACAGAGGGGATACGGCGTTGAAGCCGACCCCCTCTTGGGACTTGAAGCCATCCGTATACACTGACACTATTCCAGCGTGACACGATGTGTGCTCCAAAAAGGTCGAACACAATATCCCGGCGCCGTACAAGCTTTGGGAGCAGAGGCGTGGCGACAAATAGCCAAATGTGGTACCCTCCAGGGTAGCTTCCTGGGCAGAACCAGGGCCGCCACCGGCCCGATAGCTATATCTACCTCTCGAAGGAGTTTCCTGGCCCTAAACCCAAAGGGCTTAGGGTATGACTGGCGTCTCTCGGCGGCATAGGCACCATCGAGATCAGCTGCGGAAGCAGTGAGAGCTGTTGGTGACTGAGGGAGGTGACGGGCTCGCACGTACAGGCGGATGATGCACTGCACGCGGCGCAGAGCGAGTGGCATCTCCCCAGCATCGACCAACAGGCTCTCAATGGGGGAAGTGCGGAAGACACCGGTCGCAAGGCAAAGGCCAGTGTGGTGGATTGAATCCACCTTCCGCAATAAACGCTCGGCTGCGGATGCATAAAACTCGCATCCGCAGTCGAGCTTCGAACGAACAAAGGATCAATAAAAAAGTAGGGCAGTAGTCCTATCAGAACCCCAAACGTTGAACGTCACAGAACGGAGAATGTCCATGGCGCGGGTACAGGAGACCCTAAGGCTGCGAATATGAGCCTCCAACGTGAGGCGTCGGTCGAATACAAGACCAAGGAAACGGTGCGACTCAACCACATCCAGGCGCATCCCATTAAGAAACAAATCTGGGTCGGGGTGTGGATGGTGGCAAAAGTGCACCACCTTAATCTTGGCCAAAGAAAACCGAAACCTGTGCGCTTCGGCATAGCAAGAGACGCGGTTCAATGCCTGTTAGGGTCGACGATCCAGAGTTGGCATCTGGGACGCGCCAAAAGAGATCAAAAGGTCGTCCAAGTAGAGCGTAGCGAGAACATCTTCCGGCAGCACCGAGGTGATGCCGTTGATGCTCAGGGCAAAGAGTGTGACACTGAGGACATTTCTCTGCGGGACACCCTCTTCCTGCTCCTTTGGGCCGGAGAGGGCTCCCCCCACCCGTACGCGGAATCGAAGATCTCGCAAAAATTCAGATATAAACATCCGGAGGCGTCCCCTCGCCCCCATCGTGTGGAGAGTCTCCATGATACCGCATCGCCATGCAGGATCATAGGCCTTCTCCAGATCGAAAAAGACCGTAGCGTAGTGCTGTCTACGAAGGAAAGCCTCGCAGACGGCATTTTCCAGTCGGAGCAGAGCATCCGACGTGGAGTGGAACTTGCGGAAGCCGCACTGTGCGGAAGACAGATGGCCTCCGCTGTCCAGGCAAAAGGCTACTCTAACATTTACCAATTTTTCCATCAACTTGCACACGCAAGAGGTTAGAGAGATTGTGCGGAAACCGGTCGGAGTAGAGTGATCCCTCCCCGGCTTGCGAAAGGCGAGCACAGTAGCGATTCGCCAGGAGTCTGGGAGAAGACCTTCCACCCAGATCCTGTTGAACAAATCTAAGAGAAAGGCCATGCCTCGCTCACCCAGGTGTCGAAGCATGGCGTACGGAACATCGTCCCGACCATGGGAGGTGTCAGCGCACGAAGCAAGAAGGGAACGCAACTCACTTACAGTAAACTTGTCGTTGAAGGGTTCTCCGCCTCTGGAGGTAAAGTCCAGGCGGCGGCCTTCCGCGACACACGATTTGCATTGAATGCTGCCGGAGCAGCATCACGGCTAGAGAATGTGGAAAAAGCGGTCGCTAAGGATTCCGCCACGGACGCGGGGTCCAAGATTGAGGTCCCATTCTCCTGGAGAATGGGAGGGGGGTCCTGCGAGAACTTGCCCCGAATCCTTTTGACTCGCTTTCACTCCTCAGCTAAAGGGGTCTTGCCGTTAAGTGAAGACACGTATGCCCACCAAGAAGAGCGGTGGGCGTGCTTCGAAATATACCGGAACCTAGCCCTAGCCCGACGAAATTCAGCGACAGTGAAATCGTTCGGGCGGCGCTTATAGCGCATTTAGGCATAACGCTTCTGTTTGAGGGCCGTCTCACACTCGGCCGACCACCATGGGAGTGGTCGGCGTGCAAAATGGCCAGACGTCCTAGGAATAGTAGTCAGGCCCACGGCGATGAGGTTGCCGGAGAAGAACTCAACGGCCTCATCTACCGACCTAAACTCCTCGACTGAGATAGAGAATTCAGTCATTTCCTGAAATGCAGGCCACCGCACCCACGCCAAGCACCACCGAGGTGGGCTCTCAGGCGGCAGTTGCCCTAAAAATGATAATTGAATGGCAAAGTCATCACTACCATGGAGGTCATCGACCACCCCCCAATCAAAATCAGGCTGTGCATCCGAAGAGCACAAAGATAGGTCAAGGCAAGAAAATGAAGCGGTTCTCGGACAGTTATGCGTAAACTCATCTACGTTTAGGACACCCATCTCAAGCTCTTCGATCAGCTCAGCAAGGACTTGTCCCCTGGGATTTATTGAGTAATCTCGCCAGAGAGGATGCCTGCTATTCAGATCTCCAAGCAAGAGAAAGGGCCTCGGCAACCGTGCCACGACGCGGCGGAAGTCCGCCCCCCACGTCGAAGTCAGCTGACGGTGGAATGTACGCAGAAATGATAGTATACCTCCTATCCAGGTGCAGCTGCACAGCCACTGCCTGAAAGGAGGTACCTAAGGAGAAAGGAAGAGAGGAGACATCCTGCCGGGTGTAAACCGCGCATCCCCCAGCACCGCCACTCGTGGTGGTGGGGTCGCAAGACCCTTATACCCCGGGAGGGCGGGCAGGGGGCACGCGCCTAGCATGGTCTCCTGCAGAAAGATAGCTAACGGGGAACGGGACGAGATGAGCCTCCGCAGCACCTCCCAGTTGGCCAGGCCTAGCTCGGAGGAGACGCGGGGGCCCTCCTCAAACAGAAAACCCTCACAGGAATGGCCATACGCTTTCCGGAGGCAGAACCCCGGGCGCTGTTGGCCGGACAAAGCGCTGAAGGCGCGGTCGCCTTCGAGGACTTATTGGGGGAGGTTTGGCTCGCCATGCGAGTCTTTTCTTCCCCCCGCCTCAAAACCTTAGGCGGACGTTGCGGCCTCTGAGGCAGGAGGCCCTCTTTTCGAGGAACCACCGTCTTCGAGCCACTCGCTCCACCACTAGGCGTGGGCGAATAAGCCAAAGCTCCTTTGTTGCTGTCCTCCTTTCGGGGGACAGCTTTAGGAACCCCGGAAGATCGCCTGGTGACCATCTTCAGGGGTGTTGCCTACTGTGAGTCTAACGAATCGGTGGAGACGCGTGGCCGTTTCGCCTTACGGGAAACGGTCATGCTGGGGGAGGAGGGCGGAAGCCCTGGTTTCAGATGTGCCGATCTTGGTTTGGTCGCTTACCGTAGCAGCAGACCTATCCGTCCCCGCAGCCACCACAGATGGAGAGGAGCCCCGAGTCTTCTTTGTCTTTTTCTTGTTCTTTTTCTTTTTCGGAGAGGAGGGCGGGGAATGAACCGCTTCTCACCTCCGCCGGAAGGAGCCCTTAGGCCAGATGGGCCGGCCTCAGCCAGGTCCTTCTCCGAAATGGAGAATGAATAGTGCATAAAAGATTTAAAAGCTGCGTAGCCCAGATGGACTATCTCGCATCCAAATTCACTTAAGGGCGGTGAATTTAAAATTATTATTTTTAAAATATTGCCATATTAAAATATATAAAAAAAACAAAAATGTCCTTGGGACCAAAATTAGTTTAATAGGCAATATTAAGTCAGTGGAGTTTTTTTTTAAAAAAATAGACTATTAAAAGATTCAACAAAAGGTAAAAAAAAAAAAAAAAAAAAAAAGTAAAAATAATAAATAACAAGTAAATAAACTATGAATATATCAACAATATTACTTAAAAAGTTACTATGCAATTATATTTTTGTTAAAAATTTATTCATTTTTCTAAAAAATGTAAAAACATAAACTATGAATAGGTCAACAATAAATATTTAAAACTATTTTAAATTTTGTTTAAAAGATTGCTTTCTTTTAGGAAGGTTAGTATCCTAGTCACTTTAAAGAAGCAATGGGTCTCGGAAAAGATGCCCCGCAGAGCCTGCTGGGGGGCCATCTCTCTGGTAATGAAGGGAAAAGTCGTCCTTCTGAGATTCCTTAGCAATGGGCATTCTACAAATATATGGAGGACAGATATTTGTACCCCACACAGAATGCACATAGGTGGGGGCAGCCCACTCATTAAATGCTCATGGGTGAGCCGGCAATGGCCTATCCTCAGACGGACAAGCGCAACCTCAATTTTATGATGTCTAGTTGTACGTGGCCATGGGTGAACGGAGGGTTTTATGGAGTGGAGCTTGGTGGGAGGGAGCTCACTCCACCTCTTCTGCCATAGGCCGACCACGTATTCATTGATCAGAGGATAGGTATCGCAGAGTGGGACTGGGGCCACTGGAGCTGTCCCCAGTGATGCTGCTTCTTTGGCTGCAGCATCTGCCCTCTCATTGCCTGGGATGCCCACGTGACTAGGCACCCAGCAGAAGGATATCTCGTGGATGGGCGATAGTCGTAGGAGCCACCGCTGGATCTTGGAAACCAACGGATGGCTCGAACCAACATCACCCAACATTTGAAGCTAACTAAGGGAGTCTGTAAAGATAGTATGAGAACCAGATGGCCTGCCAGCTATGATAGTCAGTGCCGCCATCATAGCAACGAGTTCCGCTGTGAATGCGGAAGCTGCGTTTGGCAGGCGGACCAATGCTGTCTCAGATGGAAAGACAGCAGCTGCTCCAACTCTGTCCGGTGACTTGGACCCATCGGTAAACACAAAAGTGCTATGCCGATGTTGAGAGGAGTGGTCGCCATACATGGCTCTCAATACTACAGGCAGGTGGTGATCCTTGGGCCTATCAGCTAGTTCCCTACATACCATTACAGGTGGTATGAGCCACGGGGGGGTCTTTGGCATGGTAAAGGGAATCACTGAGAACTCCCCTAGTTGCGCAGTGTGCTCAGCCATACGCAGAGCAAAGGGGCGAGCCAGATATGGAGATCTATCGTATGAGGCCACTGTCCGTGTATTGAACATGCACTCATACACTGGCGTCTGCGGTAGTTGCTCAAGTCTAAGGAGGTAGTTTAAATTAGACTTGAGCCTGTGATAGGGAAGGGGGAGAACCCCATTCTCTGCATAGAGGCTCCACACTGGGGAGGACTTAAAGGCTCCAGAAGCCAGGCGCACACCCTGGTTACGCACAGTGTTTAGTTTTTCGAGAATGGATGGCGAGGCAGAGGAGTACACCTGTGATCCATAGTCTAGCTTTGATTGGACCAATGCTAGATACAGGAGCCATAGGGTACGTCGGTCACTTCCCCAAGAAGTGTGAGACAACAGTTTCATTATGTCCATTCTCTTTAAACAAGACCTTTTCAAGGCGTCCACATGGTGCCGGAAGGAAAGCCTTGAATCAAATATGACCCCCAGATATTTGAAATGGGGCTCAAAATCTATAGGCACACCATATAGCGACAAAAGGGGTGGGTCCCATGTCACTAACTTATGCCCATAAAAGTGAACAGCCTTGGTCTTTACTGCGGAAAAGCTTTGCTAAGAGGACAACGTTCGTTGCTGGATTTGAGTACAATAAAGCGGTCATAATCCAGTTCTTCGTCTACTTCTGATCCAAAAGGATCCAAGCGACGAAGATCTCTGCTTTTTTCACGGTGACCAGAGGCCGGCGGTCTCTGGGATGAGTTTTTGGAAAGTTTACCCATATGATTTTGATTTTTATAAGTGGTGTCTCTGGAGCCGAGGGCATGTACCAAATCGCCATCGTGAGTCCGGAGAGCGCCCATACAGTCCAGACAGGGTAGCCCGCCCCCCGACTCCCACTGTTGTTTCAAAAACAGCGGAGCCGCATAACGGAGTTTTACTGGACTGCGGTGCAAAGACCTCCCGAAAGCAAAACAACGACCCAGGCAACCAAACCTACCTCCGTGGCACGGTCCTGCGGACGATGCCCCCCAGTGGGTACATCCGTCGACTCGTACAGAGTACACATACTGACTAGGACCAAGTGGGCCGAAAGTGCGCTGGGGTTCAGACACACAGTCGCCCCACAAGGTAATTTGGGGATGCCGGAGTGATGCCAGTGTTTGGTCATCAAACCGCCTCATGGGGTTCCCCTCACCCACCTTTTATGTTGGTGTGAGGTCACCTAGCCCTTGTGATGCCATTCACTAACTGCAGGGCCACAGCAAAGACAACCATATGGGCCAGAAGTGTGCTGGTGTCCATACACACAACTGCCCCAAAAGGTTGGTGGGTACCCTTAGATACCCAAACCAGGATATCCCGCCTGGTGTTCGGACGTTGGGCACACGCTTAGTTAAAAAACAGGGGCACCACGTGAAGGTGGTGTGCCAACATTTAGGGAACATAGGCTATAGGTTGCGCGATATTCCCCATCGCCCCCCCGAAATGGAGAAGGTCCTGGTATTCGTAGGGGCACCGGTTGGAGGAGATCCCTCCCCTTCTTGTACTACCTCAGAAACCCTAACCGTTTGCGGAGGACCTTGCATAGGGGCGGATTCGGGTTCGGTGCTTGGCGCTGAGCCCGGATCCCCCCCAATAGAAGACCCTACCGTCTGAGGCTGGGTTGCCTCAAGGACCATGTCTTCGTCAGGAGAGGCCTCCAGTTTGCCACCCCCCCCCCAAGACATCGTAGGTCCCGTTGGCAATATTGTCATTAGTCATCTGGTGTGGGGAGGCATAGGCCTTGACCCCGGCAAGGTTCAATATTCTTGCCAGCAGGTCTTTTGAGGGAAGCGACCGAAGGGGCCTGGCTTGCCTCCCCCCCCCCTAAGGTGGTTTGCCATACCGAGCCGTTTCAATGAGGGGCGGTTGGCAATGCGCTGCCTGCTGGCTTTCTTGGTAGTCCCCTTAGAAAGAAAAGGAGGGACTGCCCCTGGAAATAGGGAGGTGCCCGAAAGCATCTCCAGAGAAGGGGGTTAGGGGGAGTCCTCTACACCCGTAGGCGTAGAAGAGGAGTAAGCCTCCTCTCCGGTTAAAGAAATATGGAGGGTCCCCTGCGCAAGCACAGTGGTGGGGACCTCCATTTTTTTGGTGGAGTTGCCCGAGGGCAGGCCCGTTGATGACACAGGGGGAATAAAAGGAAATTTTTATGTTTCTCATCATTGTGCATGGTGACCCTATGTGTACCACGGGATGCAATTGCTCATCACCTCTCGTAGTTTCCCGCACTGCAAGAGGTGCTTACAGGCCTGGCAGAGCCAGGTGCCGCCATTCAGGGCCACCCCTCCCGCCTGGTGGCCTGACAGTCCATCGGCATGGCGGCTCCACATTAGACACGGCGTAAAAAAAAAAGATTGTGAAGAGGAAAAGAAAAGGGATGTGAGGAAGGTATGGGTGAGGATGAAGCAGGTTGTTAAAAACCAACCACTCTAGACCGGAGCTCAGGGGTTGTGGATCATTGTCCCCTTCCCCCTCAGCCGGGGGTTTCGGGGCTGCATGCGCAATATATAGCCTTTAAGGCTACTTAGCCTCTGCACCCTAATTGTTGGCACATTACCTGCTCGTGGTGCCCCTGCTTATACATAAATTGTGTCCAACGACCGAGTGCCTGGTGGTATAACCTGGCTAGGCAGGTGGAACTCATAGTCTTGGTTGACATTCCACCTAGGAGAGGGACAACTCTGACTTCAAACCCGGGCAGATGTCGCTCGTTAGCCATGGTGGGCACCCCGTAGAGAGCGCGGCGATTTGCCTTCTTGGCCGCCTTGCTGACGGGCATCAGCGCCCCATCCGGCCCCAGCCTAGCCACTTCTTCCCTTTCTGCTAACAACCCTTTAGCCTTATCTGGCAATTTCTTTCCCAACTCTACTACTTCCTCTCTTCAAAGTCTTTGTTCCGATGGGATTGGACTTCTCTAACTCGCGTTCGAGCCTGTGCTAGTTCCAGGCGGCAAGAGGTCTGATTCTCGGGAGTCTGTCCTGGCTTGATCTTCCCCATCAATACCTGCGGAATATTGGCGGCTACCAAACCATCCCCTCCCCCCCTTTTTTTGGTTACCCAAGAAGGGGTAAAACTTGACAGTTGGCGTTCGGTTCGCGGGACCGGGCCGTGGCCGGGCTGGACTAGGAAAGGGTTAAGACCCACCAGGTATATCCTGCATGGTCCGCCAGGCTTACACTGAGGTTACCTGGCGGTGAAGTCCATGGCCACCTCTGTAAGTGGCCCCGCGCCCGCGCCTACACGCCAACTGCGTCGTTTAGAACCGGCCCGTTGTCTGGGCCAATGGGCATTCGCGGGGTTAATGGAAACCAAACAATAGGCCTTTCTCTTGAGTCTCCGGTCCGCTCGTTTAGTGGATCTGGCAAGACGGTACTTTCGCGGGCGGTAGATTCCTGTTCATTTTTGAACAAATTCTTTAACAAATCCCTCTTAAAAAACCCAATGAAACCAGCAAAGAATGTCTTAAGCTGTGCATCCCCTCCTCTTTCTCCACCCCCTTCACTTTCCAGTCTATCGAAGAAAATGGATACAAACCTACTAACTCGAGGAAAGAAAAGAACACAAGACGTGGATAAAACTGGTGGGAGAACTTTAACCACAAGATCGCCCCCCAAAACAACTGCACAGATAGAAGAAAATTGCATAGAAACGAGCAAAGTCTCAGGAAATTCACCACCGCAAAAACGAACAAAGTCGGTAAGAAATCCGCCGGAAGTTTCAAACTCCCAGCAAGCAGCAGGTCCAGGACGATCCACCAAAACGCTACCTGAACTGCTCTCACTGCAGGTACTCCCAGGACAATTTTTTGATCGATCTTTCAGAAGATTTTACCTAATGAAACCAGAAAGCCAACAAACAAACCTAATGAAGACATGCATGGTCAAACAGAGTAAAGATTTCCAAAAACTATTTCAACTTCCCAGATCACAATTTCCACCTCTCTCGCCTCAATCAGATGGTAGTATACTAGTCGAAGTTAAAACAAAAGAGCAAGCGGAAAAAAACCTATTATTAAAAAAACTGGCAGGAGATAAAGTAATAGTAACACCACATCCCTCCTTTAACATGCGTAAAGCCATAATAATAGAACCAGACTTCGCCCAATATTCAGAAGCGGAATTAATTGAAGAATTAAGCGAGTACTCTGTCACTCAAGTACACAGAGTACATAAAACTATCAACAACAGCAAGATACCAACGAACACTTACTTCGTCTCATTTGACTTAGATATCCTACCAAAATATATATATTTAGGATGGCGCCGCTTCACGGTTGAAGAATTTAAACCTAGCCCCAGAAGATGCTACTACTGCCAAACTTTTGGGCACTCTACAAACACCTGTCGTCGCAAGAATCAGGGCTTTGCGCCCACCTGCGTCAACTGCGCAAATGCACTAAACCCTGAACAAATCGAAAATTGCCCAACGAAATGTGTAAACTGTGGAGAGCCCCACCCAGCATCAAGCAAAAAATGTAATGTCTACAAATTCGAAGAAGAAGTAGCATCCATACGTGAAAAAGAAAGACTAAACTTTAGAGATGCCAGAGAAAAGGCACAAACCTCTATAGGAACCAGAAGAAACTCTTATGCCTCTGTAGTTGAAATGAGCAGAGTGACCAGACCTCCATACCACGGGGTTAAAGCAAGAACTCAACCGCCCCTTCCCGAGGAGCCTGCACCACAGGCCCCGAATATTAAACTCCCCAACCCCACGCATATGGTCGAAAATCGACCAACTCCCCCGCCCCCCCCCCAAAGCAGTTGCCGCATCGCGAGGCACCTGCACCCAATACATCGATGCTAAACCCCATCCCTAGCAGAGAGGTAAACCTAAAATCGCAACCAGAGCAAATCCCTAAGCACATCGACCCCCTATCCGAACAAATGGACACTCAGGTTATACCAGAGATCGTCTGCCCACAACCTCAGTCACCCCGTGACAGCGTTTTGCCACCACCAATCAAAATGCCTACCACTGACATCATCTACGAAGAGAAGGTAGAAGAGGAAAAAGAGACCCAAGACCCACGTGGAACAGACCTCGTCCCCACCAAACAAATTGAAGCTCGAACCATACCTCCAACGAGCCACCTCCCTCACCCACCAACAGAAGCCAAAAAAATATAATCCGTCCTCCTATTATTGATGGAACACCAACACCGCCTTTAACAGTAGATACCCAAGACACAAAGAAGAAAAACGGTGACAAAGAAGAACCAAAACCTCAAAGACCAGTACTCACCAGACTCCAGTGGCCACAGGGCCCTAATAAACCAATGGGCACGACGACCTCCGCAAAAAACAAATTGCTCACTTCTCGAACCAAACCAAAAGAATAATGAAAATAATCCAGTGAAATATCCGCGGAATCAGAGCCAACTGGGAAGAATTAAGGCTTCTTGTAGCGGATGAGACCCCCGCCTGCGTCTGTCTCCAGGAAACCATGTTGGGAATACATCCACCACGAAAGCTACCGAATTACAGTTGCGTAACCACCTCAATACCAAATGATGGCAGCACATCCGGCGGCTGTGCCATATACATCCATCAAAATGTCCCCACATTACCCATCAGATTAAATTCACCTTTGGAAACAATCGCCGTGACCATGTACATCAAGAAACGATACACGATCGCAAATGTCTACCTCCCACCCACAGGGCCCCTTCCAGTCACCGCCTTACGAGACTTGATCTCGCAACTACCAACTCCATTCATTCTAATGGGGGACTTTAACAGTCGTCATATTGAGTGGGGCGACAGAATATGCAACGCCAGAGGAAACGAGCTATCAAAGCTAATAGAAAACCAGCAACTTGGAATCATGAACAAGGGCGAAGGTACTAGATTTAACATACAAACAGGTACCCTATCAGCATTAGATCTGGCCCTCTGCTCACCCGACATCACAGCGGACTTTGAATGGAGAATCTTGGATGACCTAAAAGGAAGCGACCATTACCCGATCATCCTTTCCTCAGACGAGGGTTTACCCACCTCGGGTATTCCACGATGGAGACTGGACCAAGCAAACTGGATAAAATTCAACAAAATCTCTCTACGCCTCTTTAGCCGCATTCAGCGACTCCCAACATCGCCGACTTCGACCGCCATCATGAATGACCAAGTGGATAATATTTTTACAACACTCCTAACTCTCCCACGACCATTTGGAAGTAGAGTGCGACTATGGATGGAGGAAATCGGAGTAACGATGAACCACATCCATCCACCTGCTTTTCCAGATATTCCATTTTGGAAATCAACTTTAAAGATATGCCATGGTAACATAATAAAACAATCCACAACTACTTTCCTGGGAGAGCAAATTCAATTCCTTACCCACGCAGCAACACATATGGATATACATATATACACTGACGGATCAAAATTCATAGACGGAACAGGATTTTCGGTGATATCAAATAACTACACGTTCTCTGAAAAACTACCCCAAACATTATCAATCTTCACTGCCGAGTGCTATGCCTTAAAACATGCAGTACATTGGGCATAGAATAACCCAAGATCAGATGAATTCACAATCTTCACCGACTCCTTCAGCAGCCTACAAACATTAGAACGAAGGACAGACATCAATCCAATTCTGTTAGAAATAAGAAACTACGTATATAGAGCAGCATGCGAAAGAAAGAAAATTTCCTTTTGCTTGGTCCCAGCACACTTAGGGGTAGCTGGAAATGAGCAAGCTGATAGAGCGGCAAAAAATGCCGCCCTTCGTCCAATCAGGCCCAATGATATCCCAGTACCATATGAGGACTACATCATTTCAATAAAGGCCGCCATTCGGGAAAACTGGATGGCCAGATGGGCAGATTTATACGGACAAAATAAGATGCGACACATTTTCCAAAAGTTATCGCCATGGAAGCCTCGAGAACTTACCCGCTGGCAAGAGGTATCCGTATGCAGATTACGCATCGGACATTCACTACTCACACATGGATACCTAATGGAGAAAGGCTATCCCCCCTACTGTGAAGATTGCATTCTACCCCTCACAATTGCACATCTCATCGCGGAATGCCCAACCTATGGAGAACTCCGACGAAGATACATACCCATCGATGGTGGGGGTACCCTCGATATCCTAAGATTTGCACTAACGGCTGAAAATATTCGCCCTGGCAGCGGAATCATCCGCTACCTCAAGGAGACGGAACTATTAAAGAAGCTATAGATTCGTCTCCAGTACATGATCTGAGTTTTAATGAATTTTAATTATTTTAGCACATTATCATACTATTTATTTATCTAGTACTTCAATCATCACTGCATAATCACAACCTCATGATATCAGACACAACTTTTATAACTCGTGTTTAAAACTTTTACTACAAAACAAATTACGGTGCAATCACCTCGCAGTGAGCACCAAGGGACTTATAAATAATCCATCCATCCATCTATCCCCCCTCAGCCCCGATCCTGGACGGTTGGCTGAGAAGAAGGTCTGCATCTACTCTGTGAAATTAGAGGCTGACCAGAGAAAGTTGTGGGAGTGGTTGTATCAAAAGTGAGGAAACAATTGTTTTGAAGGAAGGAGAAGAAGCTAAGCTGGGGTCGGACGGGGTGCTGAGTTCTGTCAGCATGGCGTCAAGGATGGCAAATCGCCTGGCCCCTTATGGGTTAACAAGGCGAGAACCAGGTGATTAAAGTCTTACTTAGGGGTTCAAAACTGCTTTTGCGTCTCCAAATTTTGAAATGATCATTCATTAATAATAGTTACATCATGTCTGACTAGTGAGGGATCAGTTTTAAAAGTGTTACGAACTGAAGAAAAGTTAAAATAAGTACAAATTTATTACTATCTAATGTCATTTATTTTCTAATATAAGGAAGTTCCGTTCCTAGCCCATCAAAAACCTATCACAGCCCAAATTCCGGTCCCAACTCAAAGGTTCGGAAACCCTGAACTTCTTAATTTTATGGCCTTTATCACAATCAACATGCAAACCACTATACTACCTCGGATTACATTTCTTTTCTATCCTTGCCTTTTTTATATACAATAGCACTGACTGAATAGTTCAGGGACATCAACAAATTCACTTGATCAATAAAATTTCTCCTTCGGAACGATTCTCTTTTACTTCAGCCAAGAAATTAACAAGTTTTAGCAAAGGTGGAGAATCTTCTGGCCTCTGCGAGAAACAAGTTCCTCCAAGATATTTTGGAGGAACTAAATTCAAGATCTTAAACGATGTAAGAGGGACTTAAATTCCTGGAAGTTGTATTTTGCTCCATCTCTTAATCTATCATGGAAGTTCGGACTTTCTATTAACTTAATTGGATTGCATATGAAAGAGCCTTTTTTTTATCACTGGCAGAAAAATTGCAAGCACCGAAGTCATAAATATCTTGAATTTTTTTAAAAATAAAGTCCATAAGGCACATAGCCCGAGTTGAATACTTGGAACATTAAGTAGCTGGAAAGAGGCCAAATCTGAACGTGCGATTGAGTCGATCGAACCTGCGATGCGAATGAGTCAATGGAATCTGAGAGTGAGTCAGTGAAAAATAATTTGTTTTTACCACCGATCTGTACTCATTCAAGATGCCTTTATTTATAAGTGGGGACCTACTGATTAACGCGGGGTCCGAACCACGGGTACATACTGTGTATGGCAGCTGCCGAGAAGTCGATTCAAATCGAAACACCACCCGACGACTAATCAAATCCAATGTGGCTTAACTTCCCTATAATCGGACGCGGTGCTCCCACTCGGCTACGCCTTAGTTAATGAGAAGGTTGAAGATGAATTTGATGACGCTGAAGGGGGCGGGGGAGGAGCATTGCCCCGGAGGGAAGGGAGAGTGCAGCAGGTGTAAAACCCCAGTGTATACCCTTCAAGGGGTGTAATGGGCAAGCCAGCCGCATCAGGATGATTTATTGCATGCCCTCCAGATCCTAAAACCCGCAGGAAGAAATGCGGCTGTGTATGTTTCACACATTTTCACTTCCCCCAACCTCACCATTTTCTTCACATATCTCTATTTGTAAACCTGCTTTGGCAGATTCCCTCGTTGTTTTTTTATTCTTATATTTAATGAGAGTGACAAGATCCTCGCTGTAAAAGAGTGGTGAAGATTGAAGAAGTGAAAATATGTGGTAGATATAAAGCCTAAGGCAGTGGGGCTTGGAAGCATGCAATCCTCCAGATGTCAGCTGACGCATACTATCCTATGTTTCACTTGACACAACCTTGCTGGGTACACACTGGGGGCAGTAGGGCGCGCCATTCCTTCAGGTTTCATGGTTAACGGGGGATTAACCCCTGCTAAATCATTCACTCGTTTATTAGTTGAGTAATTCGATTTCTTCCCACCACAGAAGCAGTTACACAGGAGACGCCGAGAGTAGAACCAGCGGTAATTCGGTCCACCCAGATCATACACTACACGACCCCACTCAACCACGGGCTATCATACAAAGAAAGCCAAATATTTAAAAAGAAAATTACTTTTTGACGGAATCCTTCAGTAATGAGCATCGTTCATCTCTGTTTATCTTTCCATTTTCTCTTTCTAAACAACAAACTTAATTTCGCATCTAAAAAACTTGGTTCGTTCCATCATTGAATAAATCTTCCTCGAGTTCCCGAAATTGAATTATAAAATTAATTAAAATAAATGAGATTTAATGTATTTCTGTTGGCATAAAAAGATAATCGCGAAATGCGATTTATCTTCTTCGACCCAAACGGTGATGCCTCAATGTTGAGTGGGCACAGGAATCGGCGACATGTGATATATATATTTTTTTAATTTAAAGAGCTCATCTGGCAACTGCCTACTTGGGCATTAGTCGCCGTATTAAAAACTGCCTAGAACTAGGCTGCTTTTAAATGTAATGCAATAACACCCATAAAAAAAACAACCCAAACAACAACAGAAACTAAAAAAAGGGAAAAAAAACGAGTAGTAAGCAAGCTCCGGCAACGGGATGGGCGGGGGGGGGGGGCAGGAGCGTGCAACCTAAAAGGGAAAAACAAAACAAAACAAAACAAAAAATCTGTTTAAATAATAGGGAGAAGGCCGGCCTCCCCCCCCCCCCCAAAGTCAACAAGTTCACTAGTCAAAGTGCACGCACTCGTCCCGAGTCCAAAGGACAGGCGGTAGCGACCCCACCCATCCCGGTACCGAGACAGATAGCGTGCGCGAAGATCACCCAGACTGGGACATTCGACAAGAATGTGCCAAACAGTCTGGAGGACGACGCAGTCGTCGCAATAGGTCGCAGGCGAGCGCTCAATCAAATAGCGATGGGTCACACTAGTGTGCCCGATTCGGAGACGACACAAAGCGAGCTGAAGCCCTCGCGGCATTGGGGGATATGTCCATAGGAACAGTCGCGGCGCAATGGCACGCAACTTTAGGTTCCCTTCGACCGTCTCCCATCTAGTTAGCCAAGCAGTCCGAAGAGCTGCCCGTATTCCTGCCATGTAGTCGGTGTGAGGAAGCGCGAAACGCTGGCCCGGTCGCAGAGTCCTCGCGGAATCTTTGGCGCTCTCATCGGCGCGCTCATTCCCCGCAATTCCTACATGGCCAGGAACCAAGCAGAAGATAATCTCGACATCCACCCGGCTCGCCAAAACCGTGGCGTCACGGATATCGCGAACCAGGGGATGCGGAGATTCCAATGCCCCAAGAGCACTCAGGGCGCTTTGTGAGTCGCTATAGATCACAATCCGGTCACCGAACCGGGCACGTCGCGTAATCTCCCGTAGCGAGTGGTGTATTGCCACCAGCTCGGCCGTGAAGACAGACGCAGCGCTTGGCAGAGCTCCGCTGACTTCAAACAGATGGGATACGGCGTAGAATCTGACCCCCTCTTGGGACTTGGAGCCATCCGTATACACTGGTACGGTTCCAGCGTGACACGAGGTGTGCTCCAAAAAGGACGAACGCAATACTCCCGGTGCAGTACAAGCTTTGGGAGCAGAGGCGTGGCGACAAATAGCCAAATGTGGTACCCTCCAGGGTGGCGTCCTGGGCAAAACTAGACGCGCCACCGGCACGAGATCTATATCTAGCTCTCGAAGGAGTTTCCTGCCCCTAAACCCAAAGGGCTTACGGTATGCCTGACGTCTCTCGCTGGCATAGGCACCATCAGCTGCGGATGCAGTAAAAACTGTTGGCGACTGAGGGAGGCGCCGTGCTCGTTGGCCTGGATAGGCCAGGAGCAGTGTGTGGCTTTCTAACTATTGAGGCATAAGACGTCCCAGGCAGAGCCGGGCACGCCAGGACCAAGTTCTGAGCCTCGCGGAATGAGAGTCGATCCTGGGCCTGAACGGCCTAGGATTTCTTTCTCAAGGAGATATGCACCACATTGCTTCGAGGAAGCGGGTTGCGGCTTTCTGCAATTGACACACTTGGCCACACACGATTATCGTGTGCAGCCTTGGAGCAATTTACACAGACTTCGGGTGACACCAACTTTGCACGTCTACAAGACCGATTCGTATGGCCAAAGCGGTGACAGTAATAGCACCGCCGCGGCAGTGGCACGAATGCCTTCACGCGGTAGCGGTACCAACCGGCACGCACCGACTCAGGGAGCTTGTCACAGTCAAACGTGACGAAGAGTGTAGGGGTGGGTCTCGAGGCCCCTCCCTGTGTTCTCATCACACGTTCGACCTTGACCGACCCATGGTCGGCCAGCTCCAAGGCGATGTCCTCAATGGAGTAGTCAACGAGTTCCCTAGCATAAACTACTCCTTTCACAAAGTTCATGGTAGAGTGCAGCGTCACACTCACCAGGGTGCCATGAAGTATCCGAAGAGCACTTATCTTGGCCACCTCGGCGGGATTCGCCGCATTCGCCACAAGGCTCCCGTCCAAGAAACAGGTCACCTTCGGCTCTCTACCAATTATTCTAGCTAATGCTCTCCTCTGATGGATCATGTTACCCTTGGCCAACATGGTGCCATCAGTGGATCGAATAACCGAGGAAGCGTTTGAAGCCAGCGGGCTCGAAAACGCCAGGTAACCTCTGAATCAGGGGCCCCCGATGTTATCGAGGCTCCGCCTTGTGCACTTTTGGTCTGTGTCATAGTCAAGGGCTCTGCACCCGGGGGGCAGAGGGGCCGGATGTGCCGATCTTGGCTTGGTCGCTTACCGTAGCAGCAGACCCATCCGTCCCCGCAGCCTCCGAAGATGGAGAGGAGCCCCGAGTCTTTTTTGTCTTTTTCTTTTTCTTTTTTTGAGAGGAGGGTGGGGAATGAACCCGCTTCTAACCTCCGCCGGAAGGAGCCCCTAGGCCAGATAAACCGGCCTCAGCCAGGTCGGAGGAGATCCCTCCCTTCCTTGTACTGCCTCGGAAACCCTAGCCGTTTGAGGAAGACTTTGCATAGGGGCGGATTCGGGTTCAGTGCTTGGCGCCGAGCCCGAAATCCTCCCCGTGGAAAGCCCTACCGTCTGAAGCTGGGTTGCCTCAAGGACCTTGTCTATCTCAGGAGAGGCCTCCAGTTGGCCATCTCCCAGGACATCGCAGGTCCCGTTGGCAGCGTCACCAGTCATGTGTTGGGAGGCACAGGCCTTAACCCCGGAAGGGTTGAGTATTCTTGCCAGCAGGTGTTTTGAGGGAAGCGACCGAAGGGGCCTGGCTTCCCTCTCCCCCCTAAGAGGGTTTGCCATACCGAGCCGCTTCAATGAGGGGTGGTCGGCAATGGGCTGCCTGCTGGCTTTCTTGGCAGTCCCCTTAGAAAGAAAAGGAGGGATTGCCGCTGGAAATAGGGAGGTGCCCGAAAACACCTCTAGGTTTGTGAATGGCGCTAGGGTCCCTACCGCCACCATAATCCTAACTTTCAACAGATTGGAACCGCCCAAGTACGTCAAGGCTGGCTACCTTAACATCCCAGTCAAGCCTTACGTCGAAAACCCCCGGCGGTGCTTCCATTGCCAACGCTTTGGCCATGTAAGCAAGTTTTGTAAAAGCGAAAGGATTTGTGTAAACTGCTCAGCAGAATTTCACGGAACACCCTGTTCCAAACAGCCGTGCTGCCCCAATTGTGGCGGAGACCACTCTGCCACATCACAGCAATGCACCTTCTTCCTCTACGAGAGAGAGGTCATTGCTGTTCGAAATAAAAACAGGGTGAGCTATAAAGAGGCTAGACGAAGAGTTAGGGAGACTTACGTTCAGCCTGGCGTGAGCTTCACGGATGCTCTGCGCACCGCCACGCCAAAGAAGGGGAGAAGCCAGAGACCATCTACAGGCTCTCCTGAACAAACCAGAAGTCCCCTACAACCGAAACCCAGGTCTCCGCGCATAGATGTGCCTCAACAGGTAGAGGGTTCTCCACACCCTAAACCCGCATCTCCACGCGCACCTGAAAAGGTTAAGAGCCCCCCTCGACCGAAACCAAGATCAATCGGTAGAGAAAACTCTTTTCCAAAATCTAGCCTAGCTTCTGATGGCACAAAGAAGAGGAACCTTCCATCCTCTCCCGATTCACCAAGAGTGGCAAAACACTTTGCCACCGCTCCACAAGACGTGGATGTGAATCGGATTGGGCCGCAGGTGGTGTCTATTCCAGCTCTGGACATCCATCCTGCCCCAAAAGAACAGAGAACTACAGCCCCAAAGCGAGTAGTCAGCAACCCACCCCTTGCTGATACTGCTTTGGAACTCCTTCGAGCCCTAAGTGAGAAGGAATCAACCTGTACCCCATCACAGGAAACAGCTGTAGTAGAGGCTGCCCCCTTATCCAAGGAGGAGCCGAACCAACCATCAGATTCCAAGAATCCTTCGCCAGCCGAACAATCGCTGCCACCATCACCAGCCAAGTCGATGTCATCGGCTCACGAAATGACTGATGGAGATGCTCCCACATCTGCTTCTCCAGTCAAGACAGTCATTTCGTATAGCCAGCTAACAAAATTGCCACGTTTAAAAGAAAAGCCGAGAGCTAAATTAACGCTCCCGATGCCTCCAAAGTCATACCCAAAACCGGTAATTGGTATGACCAAAACTACCCCTACGGGTAGTATAAAACCAAAACCTCCTACCCCTAAGGGTAGGATGATCGTCTTAAAGAGGTAAGGATGTATCCAATAATTCATTGGAACATCCAAGGTCTCTTCCCCAAGTGGGAAGAACTCAAGCTCCTGTTTAAAGACTACAATCCTGATTGTATAGCTTTACAGGAAACTTGCTTGGGTACTCGTAGTGTACCTAATATTCCTGGTTTTGTGGGATACTATAAGAACCCTATAGAACCAATCCATGGTTCTGCTGTGCTCATCAACAGCAGGGTTCCCCACAACCAGATCGACCTTGCGACAGACCTGCAGGCGGTCGCTGTCCGCCTGTTCTCCCATCGCCACTATACGGTCTGCTCGCTTTACCTCCCTCCAAGTGAGGAAAAAGACACAGCCTCTCTAGCTAGAAAACTAGTAGAGGTAATTAAACAGCTCCCTCCCCCCTTTCTATTGATTGGGGATTTTAATGCTCGACCTTCCCTTTGGGGGGACCATGATAAGAACCCTAGGGGAAACATGATTGAGAAATTTCTGGGCGAAAATGATGTCTGCCTTCTAAACGATAGCAGCCATACATCATTTCACATCCAGACGAGCAGCTCTACATGCGTGGACTTGTCCCTCTGTTCACCAAGCTGTAGAGCTGATTTTGACTGGGCAGTGGATCCTGACTTGCGAGGCAGCGATCACTTCCCCATTATTATAGCGCCATGTACAGGTGGCCCCCCTCCACCACCTAGTAAAAAATGGAATGCAAAAAAAGCAAACTGGCCTAAATTCAGGCACCTCTCGAGCCATGACGGGTCCTTCCCTCATGAAGATATTGACGTGGCTATCGATGACCTTCTAGTCCACGTCAATAAAGCGGCTAACTCCTTCATCCCGCTCTCCGGCTCAACCGCTCGCGGACCACAAGTTCCCTGGTGGTCGGCTGAATGCTCGAGAGCCGTGACTGAATGTAAAATGGCTTGCCGACGTTACCATCGCTCCCCTACGATGGTAAATAAAATTGCTCGTAACAAAGCAAGGGCAGCACGGCGACGCATCCTTCGACAGGCTCGAAAGACCTCGTTGGAAGGTTACATCGCGTCCATAAGTTGGCAAACGCCTATAGACAAAGTGTGGAAAAGGGTCAAAAAGCTATTGGGCAAATCCAATGGCTTTACAGCTCCCAACATTGTCCAAGCTGGAGAATTGTTGGGAGACTTGTCCCATATTTTCAATGTCTTGGCCAGATCATTTGCTAGCATCTCAAGCCCAGATAATTATGAGATGCAATTCCAGTGCTTTAGGCTCCAACAGGAGCAACAACCGCTCAACTTTATGGAGCCTAACATGGATAACGAGTCTTACAACCGACTCTTCTCTATCCATGAGCTCCATAATGCACTGAAGCACTGTAGATCCACTGCCCCCGGATCGGATGGCATTTCCTATGATATGATTAGGAATATGCATCCATCCCTTCTTTCTCATTTACTGGACATTTACAACTGGATTTGGATCAAGGGCCGCTTCCCTTCCATGTGGAGGGAGGCCATAGTCCTTCCATTCCGCAAACCAGGAAAGGACGGGACGGAGCCCACCCATTACCGCCCCATTGCTCTTACCAGTTGTCCATGTAAAGTGTTTGAGAGAATGGTTAATTTCAGACTCGTCTGGTTTTTGGAGACTCAAAATCTCATATCTCCTTCTCAATCAGGGTTCAGGAAAAAGCAGAGTACGACAGACCTGCTTGTCCGAATGGAGTCACTCGTAAGAGATGCTTTTTCAAAGAAGCAGCACGCCATCGCTGTCTTCTTTGATATTGAGAAAGCATATGATACCACCTGGAGGCGTGGTATCCTTAAACAACTCCATGATTAGGGCCTGCGGGGTTACCTCCCCAGGTTTGTCGAGCAATTTCTGATGCGACGCACACTACGCGTAAGGGTTGGAGGCACCTTATCGGAGCCCGTGGACCAAGTTGAGGGTGTGCCACAGGGAAGTGTCCTCAGTGTCACCTGCTTCTCTGTGGCCATTAATAGCATTGTTAGAAATCTCCCTCCCGAGATTTCGTCGACGTTATATGTGGATGATCTGGCGCTCATTCATTCTTCGCCCAGACTCCCATTTATCGTCCGTAAGCTACAGCGAGCTATAAGCACTGTAGCTGAAAATGCTTCCTCCAAGGGTTTCCGCTTTTCCGCAGTAAAGACCAAGGCTGTTCACTTTTATTGGCATAAGTTAGTGACATGGGACCCCCCCGTTTGTCGCTATATGGTGTGCCTATAGATTTTGAGCCCCATTTCAAATATCTGGGGGGTCATATTTGATTCAAGGCTTTCCTTCCGGCACCATGTGGACGCCTTGAAAGGGTCTTGTTTAAAGAGAATGGACATAATGAAACTGTTGTCTCACACTTCTTGGGGAAGTGATCGACGTACTCTGTGGCTCCTGTATCTAGCATTGGTCCAATCAAAGCTAGACTATGGATCACAGGTGTACTCCTCTGCCTCGCCATCCATTCTCGAAAAACTAAATACTATGCGTAACCAGGGTGTGCGCCTGGCTTCTGGAGCCTTTAAGTCCTCCCCAATGTGGAGCCTCTACGCAGAGAACGGGGTTCTCCCCCTTCCCTATCACAGGCTCAAGTCTAATTTAAACTACCTCCTTAGACTTGAGCAACTGCCGCAGACGCCGGTGTATGAGTGCATGTTCAATACACGGACAGTGGCCTCATACGATAGATCTCCATCTCTGGCTCGCCCCTTTGCTCTGCGTATGGCCGAGCACACTGCGCAACTAAGGGAGTTCTCAGTGATTCCCTTTACCATGCCCAAGACCCCCCCGTGGCTCATACCACCTGTAATGGTATGTAGGGAACTAGCTGATAGGCCCAAGGATCACCACCTGCCTGTAGTATTGAGAGCCATGTATGGCGACCACTCCTCTCAACATCGGCATAGCACTTTTGTGTTCACCGATGGGTCCAAGTCACCGGACAGAGTTGGAGCAGCTGCTGTCTTTCCATCTGAGACAGCATTGGTCTGCCTGCCAAACGCAGCTTCCGCATTCACAGCGGAACTCGTTGCTATGATGGCGGCACTGACTATCATAGCTGGCAGGCCATCTGGTTCTCATACTATCTTTACAGACTCCCTTAGTTCGCTTCAAATGTTGGGTGATGTTGGTTCGAGCCATCCGTTGGTTTCCAAGATCCAGCGGTGGCTCCTACGACTATCGCCCATCCACGAGATATCCTTTTGCTGGGTGCCTAGTCACGTGGGCATCCCAGGCAATGAGAGGGCAGATGCTGCAGCCAAAGAAGCAGCATCACTGGGGACAGCTCCAGTGGCCCTAGTCCCACTCTGCGATGATTATCCTCTGATCAATGAATACTTGGTCGGCCTATGGCAGAAGAGGTGGAGTGAGCTCCCTCCCACCAAGCCTCACTCCATAAAACCCTCCGTTCACCCATGGCCACGTACAACTAGACATCGTAAAATGGAGGTTGCGCTTGTCCGTCTGAGGATAGGCCATTGCCGGCTCACCCATGAGCATTTAATGAGTGGGCTGCCCCCACCTATGTGCATTCTGTGTGGGGTACAAATATCTGTCCTCCATATATTTGTAGAATGCCCATTGCTAAGGAATCTCAGAAGGACGACTTTTCCCTTCATTACCAGAGAGATGGCCCCCCAGCAGGCTCTGCGGGGCATCTTTTCTGAGACCCATTGCTTCTTTAACGTGACTAGGATACTAACCTTCCTAAAAGAAAGCAATCTTTTAAACAAAATTTAAAATAGTTTTATATATTTATTGTTGATCTATTTATAGTTTATGTTTTTACATTTTGTTGAATTTTTTAATAGTCTATTTTTTGTTAAAAGTTTTTAACTCAACTGACTCAATATTGCCGATTAAACTAATTTTGGTCCCAAGGACATTTCTGCTTTTTTTATGTATTTTAATATGGCAATATTTTAAAAATAATAATTTTAAATTCACTGCCCATAAGTGAATTTGGCTGCGAGATAGTCCATCTGGGCTACGCAGCTTTTAAATCTTTTATGCACTATTCATTCATTCATTCTGCTAAATCTGCCAACGGCGACCTATGCCCTAGAAGGCAGTCGCCATATGAGATATAAAAAAAAAATCCTAAATCTGCCTTCAACCCACAAACATAATAATAATCAGATAGTTTTGTGCCGCAATATAAGAATTTCAAACAATATGAATCGGTATTTATTTACAACAGGACGTTTTATCCCGGGCAACGCCTGGTACCTATGCTAGTGAGAATTAAACTAGAAAAAAAAACATGAAAACTAGAAAAAAAGACCTAGAAATCGCAAATGGAATCTAGAATGACGGACAGGGTGGGAGGGGACATTTAAAAGTTTTAAATAAACCTACAGCGCTCCATTCACTACTGGGAAGCTCACTGCGAGGGAGATTCAAGTAAGTCGCACTTCATAGGTCCAAATATAGTTTGACATCCTGGTCCAGAGCGCCCCATGTAGTCTCTTCCTTACACTACTCGAGCCATGTACCATTCACACATTTTCCCTTCACCTAACCTCACTATCTTATTTACGATCCTCTCCTTGCAGGCATTTGGGTGTGGTTGCTTTCGTTGCTCTTCGATTTTAGGTTTTGAGTAAATAATAAACAAAAAATGACAATGTGTGAAAAGGACATGTCCCGAGTTAAGAAAGGGGGGACTACTTGGTGCCGTATAGGTGAGGATTAGAAGGAAATAATGGAAATACTCATTTACAAATTTTTAGGTTTTTACCCGATTATTTTTTTAGACAAATTTTTACTAGAGAATTTTTTCCCAGACTAATTTCTACAAAATAATTTTTGCAAGTCAATACATATTTACACATTTTTTTTTTCTAAGACAAATTTTATGATAATGTTTACAAGTCAATTTTTGTAGGACAATTTTTTACAAGTTTTTGCTGGGCAATTTTTACCTGATTATTTTTTTTAGACAAATTTTTACCAGAGAATTTTTTCCCAGACTAATTTTTACAAGACAATTTTTGCAAGTGAATACATATTTACGAGACTTTTTTCTAATACAAATTTCATGATAATGTTTACAAGTCAATTTTTGTAGGACAATTTTTTACAGGTTTTTGCTGGACAATTTTTACAGGCCAATATCTACAAGTCAATATTTACCATCCAATTTTTACAATACAATTTCTACAGATTTTTTTTCGAAAGATTTTTTTTTAAAGCAATTGTTTAAGATAATTTGATTTATGTATAGATCAACGGCTGAGCTGCACTTGTAGTTAATGGGTACTTTTTTTTTATTTAGGTTGATTTTTCCTCCCACGAAACCAAGTTTTTGCAAATGTCTACTTAATGAGTTATAATTTTCTTTTATTGTGGGGCCGTTATGCCCCCCACTCTCCCTACGATGCATTTAGGGGTAGGTCGGCGCTCTATTTACAATTGCTTCACGAGCTTTGTGGTTAAGACTCAACTAAATTTGTGATCCATTTGAGCATTGAGACTTGTGGCTAATTCTTGTGCCTGCATTTGAGAAGATAGACCGTGGTAGAGTGGAAAAAGCTTCGAGGTTACGAAATTTCCATTGTTTACTGTTTGATTTGGTGCTTTTTATTTGAATATTTTAAGTTGTTTGACGTGTTATGGTGTTAGTTCCATTTCTACCGAAATAAAAGGGCGAATTGAATGTGATGAGAATGCCCTCTATAGAGGCGGCGGGAGATGGTGTGTTTCTTTTTTAGAGAAGTTTAAATGCGTTTCAAAACGATTGTAAAAATACCTAGTCGGTGAGCAGAAAAAATTAGTTCCACCGACGATAGAGCGTGCTGGCGGACAGGAAAATAGGGTAGACAGACAAAACGAAAGAACCACGAAAGGAAGAGGAAAATACGCAAGTTCAAAATATAATTTTAACTTCTCTCTCAGGATAAATTTTAAATCCTCAAAAGTTTAAAGGAACTTAAATCTACAAATTTAGCAAGTTTTTTTTTATCCTTTTTGTATTTCGGAAATTTTAACTTAAATTAATCTTAAAGCTAATAATGGAAGTTTCACTTTTGACATTTCTCCCCGCTTCTCATAATTTAAACGAACACGTGTCCCGCGGCAAAGGGGAGAAAAAGTTTGAAGGATACAAAGAATTTTCAATTTAATTAAGCCACGATGTTCTAGAGAGTAAAGAGAAATTTCAACTTTACCCAAACTCTCCGGGTTGGAGTGAATGCAATTCCCTTGATTGAGACGCTAACAACAGATTTGCACCCGGCTTCCTTAGCTCTGATACTAAGCGGGATGTATGTTCAAATCACGCCTCTCATTCGTGAACGTTTCTTGAAAATTTAAATAAATCGAATTGCCCGGGTAATGGTTTCATGCAGAACTGTTGCTAAAGTCGAATGTTTCCTATACTTTAGGTACCAAATTTGTATACCTTTCAGACAGGATGAGCTCAATCCCTTCTTCGTAATTTACTGCGACTTTGGAAGGTTAGAGTTGGTCCCCATTAAATTTCCTTTTGACAAGAAACGTTTGTGAGCAAAATTGTTTCAAGCTAGTGGTTTTAATTTTGATAGGAAAGATTAGAAGCTCCCCCCCCATCTACACACACATTTCCAAGATGCCCCTTTCTCCTTTTCAGAACTAAATACATACACCAAAATGCGGCTTCCTGTCCTAGCGGCCGCAAGCCCTGACTAAGCCTTTAATTTCTTTAAAATGCTAGCCATTTTTTTCAAATCGAATGGCTGATAAAATGCCTTATCTGCGGGAGGAGCCCCCTCAGCTCTCAGAGCGCGAATTAGAACTGGGTTTTATTCGACTAAAATTGTAGCCGATATTTTCAGAGACCCAGAGAAAAGAATGGCCTATATTTTCTTATTGTTTGTTCTGAGATCCGATAAAAGTTTTGCTTATGAGAATGTGTGAGGGTAATATTTACAATTTTCTACACATTAAAATAACCACCGGTTCGGTAAAGAAAGATATTTGAGATGAAGCTTTGATAGAGATCCGGGGGCGATGGGGAATATCGCGCAACTCATAG
Source organism: Ceratothoa steindachneri (assembly GCA_963969495.1). Taxonomy (NCBI): domain Eukaryota; kingdom Metazoa; phylum Arthropoda; class Malacostraca; order Isopoda; family Cymothoidae; genus Ceratothoa; species Ceratothoa steindachneri. Next base: position 107,172,547 of record OZ018324.1, on the reverse strand, counting down.
CCTATGTTCCCTAAATGTTGGCACACCACCTTCACGTAGCGCCCCTGTTTTTTAACTGAGCGTGTGCCCAACGTCCGAACACCAGGCGGGATATCCTGGTTTGGGTATCTAAGGGTACCCACCAACCTTTTGGGGCAGTTGTGTGTATGGACACCAGCACACTTCTGGCCCATATGGTTGTCTTTGCTGTGGCCCTGCAGTTAGTGAATGGCATCACAAGGGCTAGGTGACCTCACAACAACATAAAAGGTGGGGAGGGGAACCCCATGAGGCGGTTTGATGACCAAACACTGGCATCACTCCGGCATCCCCAAATAACCTTGTGGGGCGACTGTGTGTCTGAACCCCAGCGCACTTTCGGCCCACTTGGTCCTAGTCAGTATGTGTACTCTGTACGAGTCGACGGATGTACCCACTGGGGGCATCGTCCGCAGGACCGTGCCACGGAGGTAGGTTTGGTTGCCTGGGTCGTTGTTTTGCTTTCGGGAGGTCTTTGCACCGCAGTCCAGTAAAACTCCGTTATGCGGCTCCGCTGTTTTTGAAACAACAGTGGGAGTCGGGGGGCGGGCTACCCTGTCTGGACTGTATGGGCGCTCTCCGGACTCACGATGGCGATTTGGTACATGCCCTCGGCTCCAGAGACACCACTTATAAAAATCAAAATCATATGGGTAAACTTTCAAAAAACTCATCCCAGAGACCGCCGGCCTCTGGTCACCGTGAAAAAAGCAGAGATCTTCGTCGCTTGGACCCTTTTGGGTCAGAAGTAGACGAAGAACTGGATTATGACCGCTTTATAGTACTCAAATCCAGCAACGAACGTTGTCCTCTTAACAAAGCTGACATCTTTGATGTCTTTGACGACTTCGTAAACAAGTGTGGCGAACCTGCTCAAATGTGGCCGCGCAATGATGGCGCATTGATTGTCGAGGCCAAGTCTAATGAGCAGCAAAAGAGAATTCAATCTCTTGAAAAGTTAGCCTCAGTGAGTGTATCATCCGCGTCTCACCCGACATTTAATACCTCCAAAGGTGTTATTCGATCGCGTGAACTCATTGAGTATGATATCGACAGGTTGGTGACAAAACTTGCCAATCAGAAAGTAACAAGTGCACATCGCATTTCTAGGTTTGTGAATGGCGCTAGGGTCCCTACCGCCACCATAATCCTAACTTTCAACAGATTGGAACCACCCAAGTACGTCAAGGCTGGCTACCTTAACATCCCAGTCAAGCCTTACGTCGAAAACCCCCGGCGGTGCTTCCATTGCCAACGCTTTGGCCATGTAAGCAAGTTTTGTAAAAGCGAAAGGATTTGTGTAAACTGCTCAGCATAATTTCACGGAACACCCTGTTCCAAACAGCCGTGCTGCCCCAATTGTGGCGGAGACCACTCTGCCACATCACAGCAATGCACCTTCTTCCTCTACGAGAGAGAGGTCATTGCTGTTCGAAATAAAAACAGGGTGAGCTATAAAGAGGCTAGACGAAGAGTTAGAGAGACTTACGTTCAGCCTGGCGTGAGCTTCACGGATGCTCTGCGCACAGCCACGCCAAAGAAGGGGAGAAGCCAGAGACCATCTACAGGCTCTCCTGAACAAACAAGAAGTCCTCCACAACCAAAACCCAGGTCTCCACGCAGAGATGTGCCTCAACAGGTAGAGGGTTCTCCACACCCTAAACCCGCATCTCCACGCGCACCTGAAAAGGTTAAGAGCCCCCCTCGACCGAAACCAAGATCAATCGGTAGAGAAAACTCTTTTCCAAAATCTAGCCTAGCTTCTGATGGCACAAAGAAGAGGAACCTTCCATCCTCTCCCGATTCACCAAGAGTGGCAAAACACTTTGCCACCGCTCCACAAGACGTGGATGTGAATCGGATTGGGCCGCAGGTGGTGTCTATTCCAGCTCTGGACATCCATCCTGCCCCAAAAGAACAGAGAACTACAGCCCCAAAGCAAGTAGTCAGCAACCCACCCCTTGCTGATACTGCTTTGGAACTCCTTCGAGCCCTAAGTGAGAAGGAATCAACCTGTACCCCATCACAAGAAACAGCTGTAGTAGAGGCTGCCCCCTTATCCAAGGAGGAGCCGAACCAACCATCAGATTCCAAGAATCCTTCGCCAGCCGAACAATCGCTGCCACCATCACCAGCCAAGTCGATGTCATCGGCTCACGAAATGACTGATGGAGATGCTCCCACATCTGCTTCTTTAGTCAAGACAGTCATTTCGTATAGCTAGCTAACAAAATTGCCACGTCTAAAAGAAAAGCCGAGAGCTAAATTAACGCTCCCGATGCCTCCAGAGTCATACCCAAAACCGGTAATTGGTATGACCAAAACTACCCCTACGGGTGGTATAAAACCAAAACCTCCTACCCCTAAGGGTAGGATGATTGTCTTAAAGAGGTAAGGATGTATCCAATAATTCATTGGAACATCCAAGGTCTCTTCCCCAAGTGGGAAGAACTCAAGCTCCTGTTTAAAGACTACAATCCTGATTGTATAGCTTTACAGGAAACTTGCTTGGGTACTCGTATTGTACCCAATATTCCTGGTTTTGTGGGATACTATAAGAACCCTATAAAACCAATCCATGGTTCTGCTGTGCTGATCAACAGCAGGGTTCCCCACAACCAGATCGACCTTGCGACAGACCTGCAGGCGGTCGCTGTCCGCCTGTTCTCCCATCGCCACTATACGGTCTGCTCGCTTTACCTCCCTCCTAGTGAGGAAAAAGACACAGCCTCTCTAGCTAGAAAACTAGTAGAGGTAATCAAACAGCTCCCTGCCCCCTTTCTATTGATTGGGGATTTTAATGCTCGACACCCCCTTTGGGGGGACCATGATAAGAACCCTAGGGGAAACATGATTGAGAAATTTCTGGGCGAAAATGATGTCTGCCTTCTAAACGATGGCAGCCATACATCATTTCACATTCAGACGAGCAGCTCTACATGCGTGGACTTGTCCCTCTGTTCACCAAGATGTAGAGCTGATTTTGACTGGGCAGTGGATCCTGACTTGCGAGGCAGCGATCACTTCCCCATTATTATAGCGCCATGTACAGGTGGCCCCCCTCCACCACCTAGTAAAAAATGGAATGCAAAAAAAGCAAACTGGCCTAAATTCAGGCACCTCTCGAGCCATGACGGGTCCTTCCCTCATGAAGATATTGACGTGGCTATCGATGACCTCCTATTCCACGTCAATAAAGCGGCTAACTCCTCCATCCCGCTCTCCGGCTCAACCGCTCGCGGACCACAAGTTCCCTGGTGGTCGGCTGAATGCTCGAGAGCCGTGACTGAATGTAAAATGGCTTGCCGACGTTACCATCGCTCCCCTACGATGGTAAATAAAATTGCTCGTAACAGAGCAAGGTCAGCACGGCGACGCATCCTTCGACAGGCTCGAAAGACCTCGTTGGAAGGTTACATCGCGTCCATAAGTTGGCAAACGCCTATAGACAAAGTGTGGAAAAGGGTCAAAAAGCTATTGGGCAAATCCAATGGCTTTACAGCTCCCAACATTCTCCAAGCTGGAGAATTGTTGGGGGACTTGTCCCATATTTCCAATGTCTTGGCCAGATCATTTGCTAGCATCTCAAGCCCAGATAATTATGAGATGCAATTCCAGTGCTTTAGGCTCCAACAGGAGCAGCAACCGCTCAACTTTGTGGAGCCTAACATGGATAACGAGTCTTACAACCGACTCTTCTCTATCCATGAGCTCCATAATGCACTGAAGCACTGTAGATCCACTGCCCCCGGATCGGATGGCATTTCCTATGATATGATTAGGAATATGCATCCATCCCTTCTCTCTCATTTACTGGACATTTACAACTGGATTTGGATCAAGGGCCGCTTCCCTTCCATGTGGAGAGAGGCCATAGTCCTTCCATTCCGCAAACCAGGAAAGGACGGGACGGAGCCCACCCATTACCGCCCCATTGCTCTTACCAGTTGTCCATGTAAAGTGTTTGAGAGAATGGTCAATTTGAGACTCGTCTGGTTTTTGGAGACTCAAAATCTCATATCTCCTTCTCAATCAGGGTTCAGGAAAAAGCAGAGTACGACAGACCTGCTTGTCCGAATGGAGTCACTCGTAAGAGATGCTTTTTCAAAGAAGCAGCACGCCATCGCTGTCTTCTTTGATATTGAGAAAGCATACGATACCACCTGGAGGCGTGGTTTTCTTAAACAACTCCATGATTGGGGCCTGCGGGGTTACCTCCCCAGGTTTGTCGAGCAATTTCTGATGCAACGCACACTACGCGTAAGGGTTGGAGGCACCTTATCGGAGCCCGTGGACCAAGTTGAGGGTGTGCCACAGGGAAGTGTCCTCAGTGTCACCTGCTTCTCTGTGGCCATTAATAGCATTGTTAGAAATCTCCCTCCCGAGATTTCGTCGACGCTATATGTGCATGATCTGGCGCTCATTTGTTCTTCGCCCAGACTCCCATTTATCGTCCGTAAGCTACAGCGAGCTATAAGCACTGTAGCTGAAAATGCTTCCTCCAAGGGTTTCCGCTTTTCCGCAGTAAAGACCAAGGCTGTTCACTTTTATGGGCATAAGTTAGTGACATGGGACCCCCCCCTTTTGTCGCTATATGGTGTGCCTATAGATTTTGAGCCCCACTTCAAATATCTGGGGGTCATATTTGATTCAAGGCTTTCTTTCCGGCACCATGTGGACGCCTTGAAAAGGTCTTGTTTAAAGAGAATGGACATAATGAAACTGTTGTCTCACACTTCTTGGGGAAGTGATCGACGTACTCTGTGGCTCCTGTATCTAGCATTGGTCCAATCAAAGCTAGACTATGGATCACAGGTGTACTCCTCTGCCTCGCCATCCATTCTCTAAAAACTAAACACTGTGCGTAACCAGGGTGTGCGCCTGGCTTCTGGAGCCTTTAAGTCCTCCCCAGTGTGGAGCCTCTACGCAGAGAACGGGGTTCTTCCCCTTCCCTATCACAGGCTCAAGTCTAATTTAAACTACCTCCTTAGACTTGAGCAACTACCGCAGACGCCAGTGTATGAGTGCATGTTCAATACACGGACAGTGGCCTCATACGATAGATCTCCATCTCTGGCTCGCCCCTTTGCTCTGCGTATGGCCGAGCACACTGCGCAACTAAGGGAGTTCTCAGTGATTCCCTTTACCATGCCAAAGACCCCCCCGTGGCTCATACCACCTGTAATGGTATGTAGGGAACTAGCTGATAGGCCCAAGGATCACCACCTGCTGTAGTATTGAGAGCCATGTATGGCGACCACTCCTCTCAACATCGGCATAGCACTTTTGTGTTCACCGATGGGTCCAAGTCACCGGACAGAGTTGGAGCAGCTGCTGTCTTTCCATCTGAGACAGAATTGGTCCGCCTGCCAAACGCAGCTTCCGCATTCACAGCGGAACTCGTTGCTATGATGGCGGCACTGACCATCATAGCTGGCAGGCCATCTGGTTCTCATACTATCTTTACAGACTCCCTTAGTTCGCTTCAAATGTTGGGTGATGTTGGTTCGAGCCATCCGTTGGTTTCCAAGATCCAGCGGTGGCTCCTACGACTATCGCCCACCCACGAGATATCCTTCTGCTGGGTGCCTAGTCACGTGGGCATCCCAGGCAATGAGAGGGCAGATGCTGCAGCCAAAGAAGCAGCATCACTGGGGACAGCTCCAGTGGCCCCAGTCCCACTCTGCGATGCCTATCCTCTGACCAATGAATACGTGGTCGGCCTATGGCAGAAGAGGTGGAGTGAGCTCCCTCCCGCCAAGCTCCACTCCATAAAACCCTCCGTTCACCCATGGCCACGTACAACTAGACATCGTAAAATGGAGGTTGCGCTTGTCCGTCTGAGGATAGGCCATTGCCGGCTCACCCATGAGCATTTAATGAGTGGGCTGCCCCCACCTATGTGCATTCTGTGTGGGGTACAAATATCTGTCCTCCATATATTTGTAGAATGCCCATTGCTAAGGAATCTCAGAAGGACGACCTTTCCCTTCATTACCAGAGAGATATCCCCCCAGCAGGCTCTGCGGGGCATCTTTTCTGAGACCCATTGCTTCTTTAACGTGACTAGGATACTAACCTTCCTAAAAGAAAGCAATCTTTTAAACAAAATTTAAAATAGTTTTATATATTTATTGTTGATCTATTCATAGTTTGTTTTTACATTTTGTTGAGTTTTTAATAGTCTATTTTTTGTTAAAAGATTTTAACTGACTTAATATTGCCTATTAAACTAATTTTGGTCCCAAGGACATTTCTGCTTTTTTTTTATGTATTTTAATATGGCAATATTTTAAAAATAATAATTTTAAATTCACTGCCCATAAGTGAATTTGGCTGCGAGATAGCCCATCTGGGCTACGCAGCTTTTAAAATCTCAATGCACACCCTAAACCCGCATCTCCACGCGCACCTGAAAAGGTTAATAATAGCCCCCCTCGACCGAAACCACGATCAATCGGTAGAGAAAACTCTTCACCAAAATCTAGCCTAGCTTCTGATGGCACAAAGAAGAGGAACCTTCCATCCTCTCCCGATTCACCAAGAGTGGCAAAACACTTTGCCACCGCCCCACAAGACGTGGATGTGAATCGGATTGGGCCGCAGGTGGTGTCTATTCCAGCTCTGGACATCCATCCTGCCCCAAAAGAACAGAGAACTACAGCCCCAAAGCGAGTAGTCAGCAACCCACCCCTTGCTGATACTGCTTTGGAACTCCTTCGAGCCCTAAGTGAGAAGGAATCAACCTGTACCCCATCACAGGAAACAGCTGTAGTAGAGGCTGCCCCCTTATCCAAGGAGGAGCCGAACCAACCATCAGATTCCAAGAATCCTTCGCCAGCCGAACAATCGCTGCCACCATCACCAGCCAAGTCGATGTCATCGGCTCACGAAATGACTGATGGAGATGCTCCCACATCTGCTTCTCCAGTCAAGACAGTCATTTCGTATAGCCAGCTAATAAAATTGCCACGTCTAAAAGAAAAGCCGAGAGCTAAATTAACGCTCCCGATGCCTCCAGAGTCATACCCAAAACCGGTAATTGGTATGACCAAAACTACCCCTACGGGTAGTATAAAACCAAAACCTCCTACCCCTAAGGGTAGGATGATTGTCTTAAAGAGGTAAGGATGTATCCAATAATTCATTGGAACATCCAAGGTCTCTTCCCCAAGTGGGAAGAACTCAAGCTCCTGTTTAAAGACTACAATCCTGATTGTATAGCTTTACAGGAAACTTGCTTGGGTACTCGTAGTGTACCCAATATTCCTGGTTTTGTGGGATACTATAAGAACCCTATAAAACCAATCCATGGTTCTGCTGTGCTGATCAACAGCAGGGTTCCCCACAACCAGATCGACCTTGCGACAGACCTGCAGGCGGTCGCTGTCCGCCTGTTCTCCCATCGCCACTATACGGTCTGCTCGCTTTACCTCCCTCCTAGTGAGGAAAAAGACACAGCCTCTCTAGCTAGAAAACTAGTAGAGGTAATCAAACAGCTCCCTCCCCCCTTTCTATTGATTGGGGATTTTTATCCTCGACACCCCCTTTGGGGGGACCATGATAAGAACCCTAGGGGAAACATGATTGAGAAATTTCTGGGCGAAAATGATGTCTGCCTTCTAAACGACGGCAGCCATACATCATTTCACATCCAGACGAGCAGCTCTACATGCGTGGACTTGTCCCTCTGTTCACCAAGCTGTAGAGCTGATTTTGACTGGGCAGTGGATCCTGACTTGCGAGGCAGCGATCACTTCCCCATTATTATAGCGCCATGTACAGGTGGCCCCCCTCCACCACCTAGTAAAAAATGGAATGCAAAAAAAGCAAACTGGCCTAAATTCAGGCACCTCTCGAGCCATGACGGGTCCTTCCCTCATGAAGATATTGACGTGGCTATCGATGACCTCCTAGTCCACGTCAATAAAGCGGCTAACTCCTCCATCCCGCTCTCCGGCTCAGCCGCTCGCGGACCACAAGTTCCCTGGTGGTCGGCTGAATGCTCGAGAGCCGTGACTGAATGTAAAATGGCTTGCCGACGTTACCATCGCTCCCCTACGATGGTAAATAAAATTGCTCGTAACAGAGCAAGGGCAGCACGGCGACGCATCCTTCGACAGGCTCGAAAGACCTCGTTGGAAGGTTACATCGCGTCCATAAGTTGGCAAACGCCTATAGACAAAGTGTGGAAAAGGGTCAAAAAGCTATTGGGCAAATCCAATGGCTTTACAGCTCCCAACATTGTCCAAGCTGGAGAATTGTTGGGGGACTTGTCCCATATTTCCAATGTCTTGGCCAGATCATTTGCTAGCATCTCAAGCCCAGATAATTATGAGATGCAATTCCAGTGCTTTAGGCTCCAAAAGGAGCAGCAACCGCTCAACTTTATGGAGCCTAACATGGATAACGAGTCTTACAACCGACTCTTCTCTATCCATGAGCTCCATAATGCACTGAAGCACTGTAGATCCACTGCCCCCGGATCGGATGGCATTTCCTATGATATGATTAGGAATATGCATCCATCCCTTCTCTCTCATTTACTGGACATTTACAACTGGATTTGGATCAAGGGCCGCTTCCCTTCCATGTGGAAAGAGGCTATAGTCCTTCCATTCCGCAAACCAGGAAAGGACGGGACGGAGCCCACCCATTACCGCCCCATTGCTCTTACCAGTTGTCCATGTAAAGTGTTTGAGAGAATGGTCAATTTGAGACTCGTCTGGTTTTTGGAGACTCAAAATCTCATATCTCCTTCTCAATCAGGGTTCAGGAAAAAGCAGAGTACGACAGACCTGCTTGTCCGAATGGAGTCACTCGTAAGAGATGCTTTTTCAAAGAAGCAGCACGCCATCGCTGTCTTCTTTGATATTGAGAAAGCATACGATACAACCTGGAGGCGTGGTATCCTTAAACAACTCCATGATTGGGGCCTGCGGGGTTACCTCCCCAGGTTTGTCGAGCAATTTCTGATGCAACGCACACTACGCGTAAGGGTTGGAGGCACCTTATCGGAGCCCGTGGACCAAGTTGAGGGTGTGCCACAGGGAAGTGTCCTCAGTGTCACCTGCTTCTCTGTGGCCATTAATAGCATTGTTAGAAATCTCCCTCCCGAGATTTCGTCGACGCTATATGTGCATGATCTGGCGCTCATTTGTTCTTCGCCCAGACTCCCATTTATCGTCCGTAAGCTACAGCGAGCTATAAGCACTGTAGCTGAAAATGCTTCCTCCAAGGGTTTCCGCTTTTCCGCAGTAAAGACCAAGGCTGTTCACTTTTATGGGCATAAGTTAGTGACATGGGACCCCCCCCTTTTGTCGCTATATGGTGTGCCTATAGATTTTGAGCCCCACTTCAAATATCTGGGGGTCATATTTGATTCAAGGCTTTCTTTCCGGCACCATGTGGACGCCTTGAAAAGGTCTTGTTTAAAGAGAATGGACATAATGAAACTGTTGTCTCACACTTCTTGGGGAAGTGATCGACGTACTCTGTGGCTCCTGTATCTAGCATTGGTCCAATCAAAGCTAGACTATGGATCACAGGTGTACTCCTCTGCCTCGCCATCCATTCTCGAAAAACTAAACACTGTGCGTAACCAGGGTGTGCGCCTGGCTTCTGGAGCCTTTAAGTCCTCCCCAGTGTGGAGCCTCTACGCAGAGAACGGGGTTCTCCCCCTTCCCTATCACAGGCTCAAGTCTAATTTAAACTACCTCCTTAGACTTGAGCAACTACCGCAGACGCCAGTGTATGAGTGCATGTTCAATACACGGACAGTGGCCTCATACGATAGATCTCCATCTCTGGCTCGCCCCTTTGCTCTGCGTATGGCCGAGCACACTGCGCAACTACGGGAGTTCTCAGTGATTCCCTTTACCATGCCAAAGACCCCCCCCGTGGCTCATACCACCTGTAATGGTATGTAGGGAACTAGCTGATAGGCCCAAGGATCACCACCTGCCTGTAGTATTGAGAGCCATGTATGGCGACCACTCCTCTCAACATCGGCATAGCACTTTTGTGTTCACCGATGGGTCCAAGTCACCGGACAGAGTTGGAGCAGCTGCTGTCTTTCCATCTGAGACAGCATTGGTCCGCCTGCCAAACGCAGCTTCCGCATTCACAGCGGAACTCGTTGCTATGATGGCGGCACTGACCATCATAGCTGGCAGGCCATCTGGTTCTCATACTATCTTTACAGACTCCCTTAGTTCGCTTCAAATGTTGGGTGATGTTGGTTCGAGCCATCCGTTGGTTTCCAAGATCCAGCGGTGGCTCCTACGACTATCGCCTATCCACGAGATATCCTTCTGCTGGGTGCCTAGTCACGTGGGCATCCCAGGCAATGAGAGGGCAGATGCTGCAGCCAAAGAAGCAGCATCACTGGGGACAGCTCCAGTGGCCCCAGTCCCACTCTGCGATGCCTATCCTCTGACCAATGAATACGTGGTCGGCCTATGGCAGAAGAGGTGGAGTGAGCTCCCTCCCACCAAGCTCCACTCCATAAAACCCTCCGTTCACCCATGGCCACGTACAACTAGACATCGTAAAATGGAGGTTGCGCTTGTCCGTCTGAGGATAGGCCATTGCCGGCTCACCCATGAGCATTTAATGAGTGGGCTGCCCCCACCTATGTGCATTCTGTGTGGGGTACAAATATCTGTCCTCCATATATTTGTAGAATGCCCATTGCTAAGGAATCTCAGAAGGACGACCTTTCCCTTCATTACCAGAGAGATGGCCCCCCAGCAGGCTCTGCGGGGCATCTTTTCTGAGACCCATTGCTTCTTTAACGTGACTAGGATACTAACCTTCCTAAAAGAAAGCAATCTTTTAAACAAAATTTAAAATAGTTTTATATATTTATTGTTGATCTATTCATAGTTTATGTTTTTACATTTTGTTGAGTTTTTAATAGTCTATTTTTTGTTAAAAGATTTTAACTGACTTAATATTGCCTATTAAACTAATTTTGGTCCCAAGGACATTTCTGCTTTTTTTTATGTATTTTAATATGGCAATATTTTAAAAATAATAATTTTAAATTCACTGCCCATAAGTGAATTTGGCTGCGAGATAGCCCATCTGGGCTACGCAGCTTTTAAAATCTCAATGCACTTGATAGAGATCCTAACAGGTATGAAATCATTTTACCAATTCAAGGTCTACCTTAAAGATGGAAGCAGAGACTTTGTATTGACTTTAGACAGGGCTTAAGCACTCAACAGATTCAGCCGCTAGAACCGAACAATGGCCCTTCTCCCTTATTTGATCTCTATGTTTGACTATATTTGACTATCGATGAGAAGTGAGCCGTTTTAATGCTGAGTTTCGAATACTTGTTAGAATCAGTATTGGGATATGAAATTTGATCATTAAAAGCTTGGAAAAAGGATGCAAGGAATTTATAGCTGAACAGTAGTTAGTTAAGAGTGGATTTGGCAGACATACTTGGACCAAGATTATACTCATAAGTTCCTTAAGATCCGATTTCGATGCGCCGAATGAATTGCTAGAGTTAGATGAAGTGAAATTTCCGTTACTCAAAATATCATTTAAGTTAATTTTGACTTCAAACTCATAGTCAATTTGCGATTACAATCTTCTTCGAGCAAAGAGACCTTCACTTCGTCTATGTTGAATGAAATGCAAATCGGATTTAATTGTTTCTTTAATTCTTCGACAGAAGCAAGGAGGGATTTTACACCATCTCTTCCCTCACCAAATTCACGTACAGAGATGCAAACTGACTCGACCTCTGCCCTGGCTGTATTAAGGATTAGATTAATAGTTATTTTGTTTAAACCACGACTTTTAAATATAAATACAACTGAATACTCGAATTCGGAAGGAAGACGGAATTCTCGCAGGCCATTTTGTTAAAAAAATGAAATTAAAAGAAGAAATTAAGAAACCTCGTGGAAAATAATTTTTAAAAAACCTCAATAGATGAAAAGAAAGTGTGGGAAAACCAATGAAGGAATTTCCCGAAAGGACACGTTCTAGTGACGGACACAATTTTTCCGATCGTAAACAAAAACTCATCATTTTTCCTTTTGACTTCTCAACGGAAAGAGAATGAAATCAGAAACAAGTTTTAGGATGACCTCTTGCGAGCGAGCGAGCGAAAGACAGGAAACCAACGAATGTATCACAAGAGACACAGACTTCTCTAACATCAATCGGAATTTCTCACCAAAGGAAATTAAATCATATATTAAACTTTCCCATTTCGTTGATATCGACTTTCCCGAATAAGGAGCTCTTCACAACTAAGTTGAAACATCGCCTTTCGAGTAGGCAGGAGATGATTTGAGAAGAGTAGAGTTACGTTAAAATACAGTTTTTTAATGAAGGAATTTGTTTTTTAACGTTTAAAATAGAAGAATCGGAGATTTAAAGAGATTTGAAAAAGCTTAAATGTTTGAAAATAATAAGCAAAATGTTTAATAAAGGCAACTTTGATTAGACTGTAATTTCCCGTGTTTGAAAAGAGATTTGAAAACTTAAAATTAGGTGAAGAGAAAGAGTTTGATAATAATATTTGATTAAAGTATTTGATTTGATGTCTGAAATTGATATGAAGGATTTGAACTGTTTTACATGGACAACCAAATAGTTACCTACAACGTCTAATTTTTTTAGGATATTGGAGGCACCACGACAAAATAATTGAAGTGAAAACTTAGCTGGTTCTCTTAATACGAGCTTAAATTGAATTCCATTAATACATAAAATAGTAACAATATTTAATAGATTGGAAAGTCAATTTGGAAGGCGGAACGAGGAAGTTAAAGAAGTAGATGAAACAGGAGTTCTCGACAAGTGAGAGACCCCAACTCCATCACACCAACAAGGGAGAGAGGGGGTCAGCCCCAAGATTCAGGGAACTACTAGCCTTGAGTACTTTCGTCGCTGGCATATAGCGCCCTTACACAAATCTTGCTTCCCCAAGCCAGGCCGTAAAACCCAACCGATGTTCTCTTAAAGTTTCAAAGCAGTCATAAATGATCTGGGCTAATCCCAAGATTGAAGAAAGAAATTCAGACACGTAAAAAATAGAGAGATAAATACAGACGAAGGAAGAGTAGATAGACGAAAGATGGGAAGAGGAAACTCCACATGCCTAAATAATTTTCATTTTCTTAATTACACAGAAATTTGGTAGAAATTACCTTAAAAACTGAAAAGAAAAATTGGCTTGCAACGCCATCTTGAAATGAGCGAGCCTAACTTAAGCTCGTTAATTCAAAGACGTGGATCGGTGGCCAGTAATAATTGAAATCCAACGTCTTTAACCACTTCAGGTATATGTGGTTAGGTTGAGTAACGATCCCTACTGTTTCTAGTATGTTTTGTGATGCTTTTCAACGTGTTGATAGTCGTTTTTATACAAAGTAAAAAAAAAAAACCTGGATATTTTTTTAAATGAGTTTTACAATTTTACCAAAAAAAACTATGATACTATGATACTATGCCATGTTGAACAGCATGCGAAAACAGGCCAGGAACAGTACATCTCGTCACTTAAAAGAGATCAGCCTTAGATCTAATACACATTTTTATCGAGAATATTTACCAGACATTTTTAATTCCTCAGTCTTTCAAAATTACGATTTTTTGAGGTCACAGGGTGCGATTGGATAATTTAACACCTAACTCAAACCTAAACTAAAATAACACAGAATTCATTTATACAGATATATTTACCAAATTATATGTCAAAGATTTTAAGGATTGTATTATTTATTCATAATATTCAATGAACTTGCTGTTAGCTTCAACTACGTTCTCAACGTAGCGTCGGAAAAAGCTACACGCCTTCTCGATGGTCCTCATGTTTAAATGGGTAAAAACTGTGGTGATCCTGGACCTAAGCTCTAACTTAGTGGTGTAGTGGAACTTGTTGCTCTCTTATTAAACCCCTCCCCGCACATAAATGGCTCAGTGTGTTAAATCTTTGGAGTTGGTAGGCCAGATGTTCGGAGTGATGTGGTCAAAGAAATTGTCTGAAGACCAAGAGTGAGTCGTCCTGCTTGTGTAGCATGGTACAGAGTTCTGCTGATACCCGTACGGTCTTCTAGCGGCCACCTCCTTGATCTGGAGTAACACTAACTCCCTCAGGCACTTGTTGTAGCCCTACGTATTGAATCTGAGTTCCTCCGAAAAGATAAAGGGGGCATAACGTGACCCTCGTGGTTTCCGAGGGGGCGATGGGGAATATCGCGCAACTCATAGCCTATGTTCCCTAAATGTTGGCACACCACCTTCACGTGGTGCCCCTGTTTTTTAACTGAGCGTGTGCCCAACGTCCGAACACCAGGCGGGATATCCTGGTTTGGGTATCTAAGGGTACCCACCAACCTTTTGGGGCAGTTGCGTGTATGGACACCAGCACACTTCTGGCCCATTTGGTTGTCTTTGCTGTGGCCCTGCAGTTAGTGAATGGCATCACAAGGGCTAGGTGACCTCACACCAACATAAAAGGTGGGTGAGGGGAACCCCATGAGGCGGTTTGATGACTAAACACTGGCATCACTCCGGCATCCCCAAATAACCTTGTGGGGCGACTGTGTGTCTGAACCCCAGCGCACTTTCGGCCCACTTGGTCCTAGTCAGTATGTGTACTCTGTACGAGTCGACGGATGTACCCACTGGGGGGCATCGTCCGCAGGACCGTGCCACGGAGGTAGGTTTGGTTGCCTGGGTCGTTGTTTTGCTTTCGGGAGGTCTTTGCACCGCAGTCCAGTAAAACTCCGTTATGCGGCTCCGCTGTTTTTGAAACAACAGTGGGAGTCGGGGGGCAGGCTACCCTGTCTGGACTGTATGGGCGCTATCCGGACTCACGATGGCGATTTGGTACATGCCCTCGGCTCCAGAGACACCACTTATAAAAATCAAAATTTTATGGGTGAACTTTCAAAAAACTCATCCCAGAGACTGCCGGCCTCTGGTCACCGTGAAAATAGCAGAGATCTTCGTCGCTTGGATCCTTTTGGATCAGAAGTAGACGAAGAACTGGATTATGACCGCTTTATAGTACTCAAATCCAGCAACGAACGTTGTCCTCTTAGTAAAGCTGACATCTTTGATGTCTTTGACGACTTCGTAAACAAGTGTGGCGAACCTGCTCAAATGTGGCCGCGCAATGATGGCGCATTGATTGTCGAGGCCAAGTCTAATGAGCAGCAAAAGAGAATTCAATCTCTCGAAAAGTTAGCCTCAGTGAATGTATTATCCGCGTCTCAACCGACATTTAATACCTCCAAAGGTGTTATTCGATCGGGTGAACTCATTGAGTATGATATTGACAGGTTGGTGACAAAACTTGCCAATCAGAAAGTAACAAGTGCACATCGCATTTCTAGGTTTGTGAATGGCGCTAGGGTCCCTACCGCCACCATAATCCTAACTTTCAACAGATTGGAACCGCCCAAGTACGTCAAGGCTGGCTACCTTAACATCCCGGTCAAGCCTTACGTCGAAAACCCCCGGCGGTGCTTCCATTGCCAACGCTTTGGCCATGTAAGCAAGTTTTGTAAAAGCGAAAGGATATGTGTAAACTGCTCAGCAGAATTTCACGGAACACCCTGTTCCAAACAGCCGTGCTGCCCCAATTGTGGCGGAGACCACTCTGCCACATCACAGCAATGCACCTTCTTCCTCTACGAGAGAGAGGTCATTGCTGTTCGAAATAAAAACAGGGTGAGCTTTAAAGAGGCTAGACGAAGAGTTAGAGAGACTTACGTTCAGCCTGGCGTGAGCTTCGCGGATGCTCTGCGCACCGCCACGCCAAAGAAGGGGAGAAGCCAGAGACCATCTACAGGCTCTCCTGAACAAACAAGAAGTCCTCCACAACCAAAACCCAGGTCTCCGCGCAGAGATGTGCCTGAACAAGTAAGGGGTTCTCCACACCCTAAACCCGCATCTCCACGCACACCTGAAAAGGTTAAGAGCCCCCCTCAACCGAAACCACGATCAATCGGTAGAGAAAACTCTTCACCAAAATCTAGCCTAGCTTCTGATGGCACAAAGAAGAGGAACCTTCCATCCTCTCCCGATTCACCAAGAGTGGCAAAACACTTTGCCACCGCTCCACAAGACGTGGATGTGAATCGGATTGGGCCGCAGGTGGTGTCTATTCCAGCTCTGGACATCCATCCTGCCCCAAAAGAACAGAGAACTACGGCCCCAAAGCGAGTAGTCAGCAACCCACTCCTTGCTGATACTGCTTTGGAACTCCTTCGAGCCCTAAGTGAGAAGGAATCAACCTGTACCCCATCACAGGAAACAGCTGTAGTAGAGGCTGCCCCTTTATCCAAGGAGGAGCCGAACCAACCATCAGATTCCAAGAATCCTTCGCCAGCCGAACAATCGCTGCCACCATCACCAGCCAAGTCGATGTCATCGGCTCACGAAATGACTGATGGAGATGCTCCCACATCTGCTTCTCCAGTCAAGACAGTCATTTCGTATAGCCAGCTAACAAAATTGCCACGTTTAAAGGAAAAGCCGAGAGCTAAATTAACGCTCCCGATGCCTCCAAAGTCATACCCAAAACCGGTAATTGGTATGACCAAAACTACCCCTACGGGTAGTATAAAACCAAAACCTCCTACCCCTAAGGGTAGGATGATCGTCTTAAAGAGGTAAGGATGTATCCAATAATTCATTGGAACATCCAAGGTCTCTTCCCCAAGTGGGAAGAACTCAAGCTCCTGTTTAAAGACTACAATCCTGATTGTATAGCTTTACAGGAAACTTGCTTGGGTACTCGTAGTGTACCCAATATTCCTGGTTATGTGGGATACTATAAGAACCCTATAGAACCAATCCATGGTTCTGCTGTGCTCATCAACAGCAGGGTTCCCCACAACCAGATCGACCTTGCGACAGACCTGCAGGCGGTCGCTGTCCGCCTGTTCTCCCATCGCCACTATACGGTCTGCTCGCTTTACCTCCCTCCTAGTGAGGAAAAAGACACAGCCTCTCTAGCTAGAAAACTAGTAGAGGTAATCAAACAGCTCCCTCCCCCCTTTCTATTGATTGGGGATTTTAATGCTCGACACCCCCTTTGGGGGGACCATGATAAGAACCCTAGGGGAAACATGATTGAGAAATTTCTGGGCGAAAATGATGTCTGCCTTCTAAACGATGGCAGTCATACATCATTTCACATCCAGACGAGCAGCTCTACATGCGTGGACTTGTCCCTCTGTTCACCAAGATGTAGAGCTGATTTTGACTGGGCAGTGGATCCTGACTTGCGAGGCAGCGATCACTTCCCCATTATTATAGCGCCATGTACAGGTGGCCCCCCTCCACCACCTAGTAAAAAATGGAATGCAAAAAAAGCAAACTGGCCTAAATTCAGGCACCTCTCGAGCCATGACGGGTCCTTCCCTCATGAAGATATTGACGTGGCTATCGATGCCCTTCTAGTCCACGTCAATAAAGCGGCTAACTCCTCCATCCCGCTCTCCGGCTCAACCGCTCGCGGACCACAAGTTCCCTGGTGGTCGGCTGAATGCTCGAGAGCCGTGACTGAATGTAAAATGGCTTGCCGACGTTACCATCGCTCCCCTACGATGGTAAATAAAATTGCTCGTAACAGAGCGAGGGCAGCACGGCGACGCATCCTTCGACAGGCTCGAATGACCTCGTTGGAAGGTTACATCGCGTCCATAAGTTGGCAAACGCCTATAGACAAAGTGTGAAAAAGGGTCAAAAAGCTATTGGGCAAATCCAATGGCTTTACAGCTCCCAACATTGTCCAAGCTGGAGAATTGTTGGGGGACTTGTCCCATATTTCCAATGTCTTGGCCAGATCATTTGCTAGCATCTCAAGCCCAGATAATTATGAGATGCAATTCCAGTGCTTTAGGCTCCAACAGGAGCAGCAACCGCTCAACTTTATGGAGCCTAACATGGATAACGAGTCTTACAACCGACTCTTCTCTATCCATGAGCTCCATAATGCACTGAAGCACTGTAGATCCACTGCCCCCGGATCGGATGGCATTTCCTATGATATGATTAGGAATATGCATCCATCCCTTCTCTCTCATTTACTGGACATTTACAACTGGATCTGGATCAAGGGCCGCTTCCCTTCCATGTGGAGAGAGGCCATAGTCCTTCCATTCCGCAAACCAGGAAAGGACGGGACGGAGCCCACCCATTACCGCCCCATTGCTCTTACCAGTTGTCCATGTAAAGTGTTTGAGAGAATGGTCAATTTGAGACTCGTCTGGTTTTTGGAGACTCAAAATCTCATATCTCCTTCTCAATCAGGGTTCAGGAAAAAGCAGAGTACGACAGACCTGCTTGTCCGAATGGAGTCACTCGTAAGAGATGCTTTTTCAAAGAAGCAGCACGCCATCGCTGTCTTCGTTGATATTGAGAAAGCATACGATACCACCTGGAGGCGTGGTATCCTTAAACAACTCCATGATTGGGGCCTGCGGGGTTACCTCCCCAGGTTTGTCGAGCAATTTCTGATGCGACGCACACTACGCGTAAGGGTTGGAGGCACCTTATCGGAGCCCGTGGACCAAGTTGAGGGTGTGCCACAGGGAAGTGTCCTCAGTGTCACCTGCTTCTCTGTGGCCATAAATAGCATTGTTAGAAATCTCCCTCCCGAGATTTCATCGACGTTATATGTGGATGATCTGGCGCTCATTTGTTCTTCGCCCAGACTCCCATTTATCGTCCGTAAGCTACAGCGAGCTATAAGCACTGTAGCTGAAAATGCTTCCTCCAAGGGTTTCCGCTTTTCCGCAGTAAAGACCAAGGCTGTTCACTTTTATGGGCATAAGTTAGTGACATGGGACCCCCCCCCATTTGTCGCTATATGGTGTGCCTATAGATTTTGAGCCCCTTTCAAATATCTGGGGGTCATATTTGATTCCAGGCTTTCCTTCCGGCACCATGTGGACGCCTTGAAAAGGTCTTGTTTAAAGAGAATGGACATAATGAAACTGTTGTCTCACACTTCTTGGGGAAGTGATCGACGTACCCTGTGGCTCCTGTATCTAGCATTGGTCCAATCAAAGCTAGACTATGGATCACAGGTGTACTCCTCTGCCTCGCCATCCATTCTCGAAAAACTAAACACTGTGCGTAACCAGGGTGTGCGCCTGGCTTCTGGAGCCTTTAAGTCCTCCCCAGTGTGGAGCCTCTACGCAGAGAACGGGGTTCTCCCCCTTCCCTATCACAGGCTCAAGTCTAATTTAAACTACCTCCTTAGACTTGAGCAACTACCGCAGACGCCAGTGTATGAGTGCATGTTCAATACACGGACAGTGGCCTCATACGATCGATCTCCATCTCTGGCTCGCCCCTTTGCTCTGCGTATGGCCGAGCACACTGCGCAACTAAGGGAGTTCTCAGTGATTCCCTTTACCATGCCAAAGACCCCCCCGTGGCTCATACCACCTGTAATGGTATGTAGGGAACTAGCTGTTCGGCCCAAGGATCACCATCTGCCTGTAGTATTGAGAGCCATGTATGGCGACCACTCCTCTCAACATCGGCATAGCACTTTTGTGTTCACCGATGGGTCCAAGTCACCGGACAGAGTTGGAGCAGCTGCTGTCTTTCCATCTGAGACAGCATTGGTCCGCCTGCCAAACGCAGCTTCCGCATTCACAGCGGAACTCGTTGCTATGATGGCGGAACTGACCATCATAGCTGGCAGGCCATCTGGTTCTCATACTATCTTTACAGACTCCCTTAGTTCGCTTCAAATGCTGGGTGATGTTGGTTCGAGCCATCCGTTGGTTTCCAAGATCCAGCGGTGGCTCCTACGACTATCGCCTATCCACGAGATATCCTTCTGCTGGGTGCCTAGTCACGTGGGCATCCCAGGCAATGAGAGGGCAGATGCTGCAGCCAAAGAAGCAGCATCACTGGGGACAGCTCCAGTGGCCCCAGTCCCACTCTGCGATGCCTATCCTCTGACCAATGAATACGTGGTCGGCCTATGGCAGAAGAGGTGGAGTGAGCTCCCTCCCACCAAGCTCCACTCCATAAAACCCTCCGTTCACCCATGGCCACGTACAACTAGACATCGTAAAATGGAGGTTGCGCTTGTCCGTCTGAGGATAGGCCATTGCCGGCTCACCCATGAGCATTTAATGAGTGGGCTACCCCCACCTATGTGCATTCTGTGTGGGGTACAAATATCTGTCCTCCATATATTTGTAGAATGCCCATTGCTAAGGAATCTCAGAAGGACGACCTTTCCCTTCATTACCAGAGAGATGGCCCCCCAGCAGGCTCTGCGGGGCATCTTTTCTGAGACCCATTGCTTCTTTAACGTGACTAGGATACTAACCTTCCTAAAAGAAAGCAATCTTTTAAAAAAAATTTAAAAAAGTTTTATATATTTATTGTTGATCTATTCACAGTTTATGTTTTTACATTTTGTTGAATTTTTTAATAGTCTATTTTTTGTTAAAAGATTTTAACTGACTTAATATTGCCTATTAAACTAATTTTGGTCCCAAGGACATTTCTGCTTTTTCATGTATTTTAATATGGCAATATTTTTAAAATAATAATTTTAAATTCACTGCCCATAAGTGAATTTGGCTGCGAGATAGTCCATCTGGGCTACGCAGCTTTTAAATTTTAAATGCACTATTCATTCATTCAATATGGCAATATTTTAAAAATAATAATTTTAAATTCACTGCCCATAAGTGAATTTGGCTGCGAGATAGCCCATCTGGGCTACGCAGCTTTTAAATTTTCAATGCACTATTCATTCATTCATTCGTGGTTTCCGAGCCACCGTACCCTCGTAATCACAGCTTGACCCATCCATCTCTTTCCTGATACTCTGCACCATTCTCAGTTTGACGCCTAAGCACTCGCAGATCTTCGCATAGGAACTCACGACGTGAATACCAAGCATTGAAGCACTCTCAGATCTTCGCATTGGATCTTACGGGGGCGATGGGGAATATCGCGCAACTCATAGCCTATGTTCCCTAAATGTTGGCACACCACCTTCACGTGGTGCCCCTGTTTTTTAACTGAGCGTGTGCCCAACGTCCGAACACCAGGCGGGATATCCTGGTTTGGGTATCTAAGGGTACCCACCAACCTTTTGGGGCAGTTGTGTGTATGAACACCAGCACACTTCTGGCCCATATGGTTGTCTTTGCTGTGGCCCTGCAGTTAGTGAATGGCATCACAAGGGCTAGGTGACCTCACACCAACATAAAAGGTGGGTGAGGGGAACCCCATGAGGCGGTTTGATGACCAAACACTGGCATCACTCCGGCATCCCCAAATAACCTTGTGGGGCGACTGTGTGTCTGAACCCCAGCGCACTTTCGGCCCACTTGGTCCTAGTCAGTATGTGTACTCTGTACGAGTCGACGGATGTACCCACTGGGGGGCATCATCCGCAGGACCGTGCCACGGAGGTAGGTTTGGTGCCTGGGTCGTTGTTTTGCTTTCGGGAGGTCTTTGCACCGCAGTCCAGTAAAACTCCGTTATGCGGCTCCGCTGTTTTTGAAACAACAGTGGGAGTCGGGGGGCGGGCTACCCTGTCTGGACTGTATGGGCGCTCTCCGGACTCACGATGGCGATTTGGTACATGCCCTCGGCTCCAGAGACACCACTTATAAAAATCAAAATCATATGGGTAAACTTTCAAAAAACTCATCCCAGAGACCGCCGGCCTCTGGTCACCGTGAAAAAAGCAGAGATCTTCGTCGCTTGGATCCTTTTGGATCAGAAGTAGACGAAGAACTGGATTATGACCGCTTTATTGTACTCAAATCCAGCAACGAACGTTGTCCTCTTAGTAAAGCTGACATCTTTGATGTCTTTGACGACTTCGTAAACAAGTGTGGCGAACCTGCTCAAATGTGGCCGCGCAATGATGGCGCATTGATCGTCGAGGCCAAGTCTAATGAGCAGCAAAAGAGAATTCAATCTCTCGAAAAGTTAGCCTCAGTGAGTGTATCATCCGCGTCTCACCCGACATTTAATACCTCCAAAGGTGTTATTCGATCGGGTGAACTCATTGAGTATGATATCGACAGGTTGGTGACAAAACTTGCCAATCAGAAAGTAACGAGTGCACATCGCATTTCTAGGTTTGTGAATGGCGCTAGGGTCCCTACCGCCACCATAATCCTAACTTTCAACAGATTGGAACCGCCCAAGTACGTCAAGGCTGGCTACCTCAACATCCCAGTCAAGCCTTACGTCGAAAACCCCCGGCGGTGCTTCCATTGCCAACGCTTTGGCCATGTAAGCAAGTTTTGTAAAAGCGAAAGGATTTGCGTAAACTGCTCAGCAGAATTTCACGGAACACCCTGTTCCAAACAGCCGTGCTGCCCCAATTGTGGCGGAGACCACTCTGCCACATCACAGCAATGCACCTTCTTCCTCTACGAGAGAGAGGTCATTGCTGTTCGAAATAAAAACAGGGTGAGCTATAAAGAGGCTAGACGAAGAGTTAGGGAGACTTACGTTCAGCCTGGCGTGAGCTTCGCGGATGCTCTGCGCACCGCCACGCCAAAGAAGGGGAGAAGCCAGAGACCATCTACAGGCTCTCCTGAACAAACAAGAAGTCCTCCACAACCAAAACCCAGGTCTCCGCGCAGAGATGTGCCTGAACAGGTAAGGGGTTCTCCTAACCCTAAACCCGCATCTCCACGCACACCTGAAAAGGTTAAGAGCCCCCCTCGACCGAAACCACGATCAATCGGTAGAGAAAACTCTTCACCAAAATCTAGCCTAGCTTCTGATGGCACAAAGAAGAGGAACCTTCCATCCTCTCCCGATTCACCAAGAGTGGCAAAACACTTTGCCACCGCTCCACAAGACGTGGATGTGAATCGGATTGGGCCGCAGGTGGTGTCTATTCCAGCTCTGGACATCCATCCTGCCCCCAAAGAACAGAGAACTACAGCCCCAAAGCGAGTAGTCAGCAACCCACCCCTTGCTGATACTGCTTTGGAACTCCTTCGAGCCCTAAGTGAGAAGGAATCAACCTGTACCCCATCACAGGAAACAGCTGTAGTAGAGGCTGCCCCCTTATCCAAGGAGGAGCCGAACCAACCATCAGATTCCAAGAATCCTTCGCCAGCCGAACAATCGCTGCCACTATCACCAGCCAAGTCGATGTCATCGGCTCACGAAATGACTGATGGAGATGCTCCCACATCTGCTTCTCCAGTCAAGACAGTCATTTCGTATAGCCAGCTAACAAAATTGCCACGTTTAAAAGAAAAGCCGAGAGCTAAATTAACGCTCCCGATGCCTCCAGAGTCATACCCAAAACCGGTAATTGGTATGACCAAAACTACCCCTACGGGTAGTATAAAACCAAAACCTCCTACCCCTAAGGGTAGGATGATTGTCTTAAAGAGGTAAGGATGTATCCAATAATTCATTGGAACATCCAAGGTCTCTTCCCCAAGTGGGAAGAACTCAAGCTCCTGTTTAAAGACTACAATCCTGATTGTATAGCTTTACAGGAAACTTGCTTGGGTACTCGTAGTGTACCAAATATTCCTGGTTTTGTGGGATACTATAAGAACCCTATAGAACCAATCCATGGTTCTGCTGTGCTCATCAACAGCAGGGTTCCCCACAACCAGATCGACCTTGCGACAGACCTGCAGGCGGTCGCTGTCCGCCTGTTCTCCCATCGCCACTATACGGTCTGCTCGCTTTACCTCCCTCCTAGTGAGGAAAAAGACACAGCCTCTCTAGCTAGAAAACTAGTAGAGGTAATCAAACAGCTCCCTCCCCCCTTTCTATTGATTGGGGATTTTAATGCTCGACACCCCCTTTGGGGGGACCATGATAAGAACCCTAGGGGAAACATGATTGAGAAATTTCTGGGCGAAAATGATGTCTGCCTTCTGAACGATGGCAGCCATACATCATTTCACATCCAGACGAGCAGCTCTACATGCGTGGACTTGTCCCTCTGTTCACCAAGCTGTAGAGCTGATTTTGACTGGGCAGTGGATCCTGACTTGCGAGGCAGCGATCACTTCCCCATTATTATAGCGCCATGTACAGGTGGCCCCCCCTCCACCACCTAGTAAAAAATGGAATGCAAAAAAAGCAAACTGGCCTAAATTCAGGCACCTCTCGAGCCATGACGGGTCCTTCCCTCATGAAGATATTGACGTGGCTATCGATGACCTCCTAGTCCACGTCAATAAAGCGGCTAACTCCTCCATCCCGCTCTCCGGCTCAGCCGCTCGCGGACCACAAGTTCCCTGGTGGTCGGCTGAATGCTCGAGAGCCGTGACTGAATGTAAAATGGCTTGCCGACGTTACCATCGCTCCCCTACGATGGTAAATAAAATTGCTCGTAACAGAGCAAGGGCAGCACGGCGACGCATCCTTCGACAGGCTCGAAAGACCTCGTTGGAAGGTTACATCGCGCCCATAAGTTGGCAAACGCCTATAGACAAAGTGTGGAAAAGGGTCAAAAAGCTATTGGGCAAATCCAATGGCTTTACAGCTCCCAACATTGTCCAAGCTGGAGAATTGTTGGGGGACTTGTCCCATATTTCCAATGTCTTGGCCAGATCATTTGCTAGCATCTCAAGCCCAGATAATTATGAGATGCAATTCCAGTGCTTTAGGCTCCAACAGGAGCAGCAACCGCTCAACTTTATGGAGCCTAACATGGATAACGAGTCTTACAACCGACTCTTCTCTATCCATGAGCTCCATAATGCACTGAAGCACTGTAGATCTACTGCCCCCGGATCGGATGGCATTTCCTATGATATGATTAGGAATATGCATCCATCCCTTCTCTCTCATTTACTGGACATTTACAACTAGATTTGGATCAAGGGCCGCTTCCCTTCCATGTGGAGAGAGGCCATAGTCCTTCCATTCCGCAAACCAGGAAAGGACGGGACGGAGCCCACCCATTACCGCCCCATTGCTCTTACCAGTTGTCCATGTAAAGTGTTTGAGAGAATGGTCAATTTGAGACTCGTCTGGTTTTTGGAGACTCAAAATCTCATATCTCCTTCTCAATCAGGGTTCAGGAAAAAGCAGAGTACGACAGACCTGCTTGTCCGAATGGAGTCACTCGTAAGAGATGCTTTTTCAAAGAAGCAGCACGCCATCGCTGTCTTCTTTGATATTGAGAAAGCATACGATACAACCTGGAGGCGTGGTATCCTTAAACAACTCCATGATTGGGGCCTGCGGGGTTACCTCCCCAGGTTTGTCGAGCAACTTCTGATGCAACGCACACTACGCGTAAGGGTTGGAGGCACCTTATCGGAGCCCGTGGACCAATTTGAGGGTGTGCCACAGGGAAGTGTCCTCAGTGTCACCTGCTTCTCTGTGGCCATTAATAGCATTGTTAGAAATCTCCCTCCCGAGATTTCGTCTACGCTATATGTGGATGATCTGGCGCTCATTTGTTCTTCGCCCAGACTCCCATTTATCGTCCGTAAGCTACAGCGAGCTATAAGCACTGTAGCTGAAAATGCTTCCTCCAAGGGTTTCCGCTTTTCCGCAGTAAATACCAAGGCTGTTCAATTTTGTGGGCATAAGTTGGTGACATGGGACCCCCCCCATTTGTCGCTATATGGTGTGCCTATAGATTTTGAGCCCCACTTCAAATATCTGGGGGTCATATTTGATTCAAGGCTTTCTTTCCGGCACCATGTGGACGCCTTGAAAAGGTCTTGTTTAAAGAGAATGGACATAATGAAACTGTTGTCTCACACTTCTTGGGGAAGTGATCGACGTACTCTGTGGCTCCTGTATCTAGCATTGGTCCAATCAAAGCTAGACTATGGATCACAGGTGTACTCCTCTGCCTCGCCATCCAATCTCGAAAAACTAAACACTGTGCGTAACCAGGGTGTGCGCCTGGCTTCTGGAGCCTTTAAGTCCTCCCCAGTGTGGAGCCTCTACGCAGAGAACGGGGTTCTCCCCCTTCCCTATCACAGGCTCAAGTCTAATTTAAACTACCTCCTTAGACTTGAGCAACTACCGCAGACGCCAGTGTATGAGTGCATGTTCAATACACGAACAGTGGCCTCATACGATAGATCTCCATCTCTGGCTCGCCCCTTTGCTCTGCGTATGGCCGAGCACACTGCGCAACTAAGGGAGTTCTCAGTGATTCCCTTTACCATGCCAAAGACCCCCCCGTGGCTCATACCACCTGTAATGGTATGTAGGGAACTAGCTGATAGGCCCAAGGATCACCATCTGCCTGTAGTATTGAGAGCCATGTATGGCGACCACTCCTCTCAACATCGGCATAGCACTTTTGTGTTCACCGATGGGTCCAAGTCACCGGACAGAGTTGGAGCAGCTGCTGTCTTTCCATCTGAGACAGCATTGGTCCGCCTGCCAAACGCAGCTTCCGCATTCACAGCAGAACTCGTTGCTATGATGGCGGCACTGACCATCATAGCTGGCAGGCCATCTGGTTCTCATACTATCTTTACAGACTCCCTTAGTTCGCTTCAAATGTTGGGTGATGTTGGTTCGAGCCATCTTTTGGTTTCCAAGATCCAGCAGTGGCTCCTACGACTATCGTCCACCCACGAGATATCCTTCTGCTGGGTGCCTAGTCACGTGGGCATCCCAGGCAATGAGAGGGCAGATGCTGCAGCCAAAGAAGCAGCATCACTGGGGACAGCTCCAGTGGCCCCAGTCCCACTCTGCGATGCCTATCCTCTGACCAATGAATACGTGGTCGGCCTATGGCAGAAGAGGTGGAGTGAGCTCCCTCCCACCAAGCTCCACTCCATAAAACCCTCCGTTCACCCATGGCCACGTACAACTAGACATCGTAAAATGGAGGTTGCGCTTGTCCGTCTGAGGATAGGCCATTGCCGGCTCACCCATGAGCATTTAATGAGTGGGCTGCCCCCACCTATGTGCATTCTGTGTGGGGTACAAAAATCTGTCCTCCATATATTTGTAGAATGCCCATTGCTAAGGAATCTCAGAAGGACGACCTTTCCCTTCATTACCAGAGAGATGGCCCCCCAGCAGGCTCTGCGGGGCATCTTTTCTGAGACCCATTGCTTCTTTAACGTGACTAGGATACTAACCTTCCTAAAAGAAAGCAATCTTTTAAACAAAATTTAAAATAGTTTTATAGATTTATTGTTGATCTATTCATAGTTTATGTTTTTACATTTTGTTGAGTTTTTAATAGTCTATTTTTTGTTAAGAGATTTTAACTGACTTAATATTGCCTATTAAACTAATTTTGGTCCCAAGGACATTTCTACTTTTTCATGTATTTTAATATGGCAATATTTTTAAAATAACAATTTTAAATTCACTGCCCATAAGTGAATTTGGCTGCGAGATAGTCCATCTGGGCTACGCAGCTTTTAAATTTTAAATGCACTATTCATTCATTCTGATGCGACGCACACTACGCGTAAGGGTTGGAGGCACCTTATCGGAGCCCGTGGACCAAGTTGAGGGTGTGCCACAGGGAAGTGTCCTCAGTGTCACCTGCTTCTCTGTGGCCATTAATAGCATTGTTAGAAATCTCCCTCCATGGATTTCGTCGACGCTATATGTGGATGATCTGGCGCTCATTTGTTCTTCGCCCAGACTCCCATTTATCGTCCGTAAGCTACAGCGAGCTATAAGCACTGTAGCTGAAAATGCTTCCTCCAAGGGTTTCCGCTTTTCCGCAGTAAAGACCAAGGCTGTTCACTTTTATGGGCATAAGTTAGTGACATGGGACCCCCCCCATTTGTCGCTATATGGTGTGCCTATAGATTTTGAGCCCCACTTCAAATATCTGGGGGTCATATTTGATTCAAGGCTTTCTTTCCGGCACCATGTGGACGCCTTGAAAAGGTCTTGTTTAAAGAGAATGGACATAATGAAACTGTTGTCTCACACTTCTTGGGGAAGTGATCGACGTACTCTGTGGCTCCTGTATCTAGCATTGGTCCAATCAAAGCTAGACTATGGATCACAGGTGTACTCCTCTGCCTCGCCATCCATTCTCGAAAAACTAAACACTGTGCGTAACCAGGGTGTGCGCCTGGCTTCTGGAGCCTTTAAGTCCTCCCCAGTGTGGAGCCTCTACGCAGAGAACGGGGTTCTCCCCCTTCCCTATCACAGGCTCAAGTCTAATTTAAACTACCTCCTTAGACTTGAGCAACTACCGCAGACGCCAGTGTATGAGTGCATGTTCAATACACGGACAGTGGCCTCATACGATAGATCTCCATCTCTGGCTCGCCCCTTTGCTCTGCGTATGGCCGAGCACACTGCGCAACTAAGGGAGTTCTCAGTGATTCCCTTTACCATGCCAAAGACCCCCCCGTGGCTCATACCACCTGTAATGGTATGTAGGGAACTAGCTGATAGGCCCAAGGATCACCACCTGCCTGTAGTATTGAGAGCCATGTATGGCGACCACTCCTCTCAACATCGGCATAGCACTTTTGTGTTCACCGATGGGTCCAAGTCACCGGACAGAGTTGGAGCAGCTGCTGTCTTTCCATCTGAGACAGCATTGGTCCGCCTGCCAAACGCAGCTTCCGCATTCACAGCGGAACTCGTTGCTATGATGGCGGCACTGACCATCATAGCTGGCAGGCCATCTGGTTCTCATACTATCTTTACAGACTCCCTTAGTTCGCTTCAAATGTTGGTTGATGTTGGCTCGAGCCATCCGTTGGTTTCCAAGATCCAGCGGTGGCTCCTACGACTATCGCCCACCCACGAGATATCCTTCTGCTGGGTGCCTAGTCACGTGGGCATCTCAGGCAATGAGAGGGCAGATGCTGCAGCCAAAGAAGCAGCATCACTGGGGACAGCTCCAGTGGCCCCAGTCCCACTCTGCGATGCCTATCCTCTGACCAATGAATACGTGGTCGGCCTATGGCAGAAGAGGTGGAGTGAGCTCCCTCCCACCAAGCTCCACTCCATAAAACCCTCCGTTCACCCATGGCCACGTACAACTAGACATCGTAAAATGGAGGTTGCGCTTGTCCGTCTGAGGATAGGCCATTGCCGGCTCACCCATGAGCATTTAATGAGTGGGCTGCCCCCACCCATGTGCATTCTGTGTGGGGTACAAATATCTGTCCTCCATATATTTGTAGAATGCCCATTACTAAGGAATCTCAGAAGGACGACTTTTCCCTTCATTACCAGAGAGATGGCCCCCCAGCAGGCTCTGCGGGGCATCTTTTCTGAGACCCATTGCTTCTTTAACGTGACTAGGATACTAACCTTCCTAAAAGAAAGCAATCTTTTAAACAAAATTTAAAATAATTTTATATATTGTTGATCTATTCATAGTTTATGTTTTTACATTTTGTTGAGTTTTTAATAGTCTATTTCTTGTTAAAAGATTTTAACCGACTTAATATTGCATAATATGGCAATATTTTAAAAATAATAATTTTAAATTCACTGCCCATAAGTGAATTTGGCTGCGAGATAGCCCATCTGGGCTACGCAGCTTTTAAATTTTTAATGCACTATTCATTCATTCATTTATAGTACTCAAATCCAGCAACGAACGTTGTCCTCTTAGTAAAGCTGACATCTTTGATGTCTTTGACGACTTCGTAAACAAGTGTGGCGAACCTGCTCAAATGTGGCTGCGCAATGATGGCGCATTGATTGTCGAGGCCAAGTCTAATGAGCAGCAAAAGAGAATTCAATCTCTCGAAATGTTAGCCTCAGTGAATGTATCATCCGCGTCTCACCCGACATTTAATACCTCCAAAGGTGTTATTCGATCGGGTGAACTCATTGAGTATGATATTGACATGGGGGCGATGGGGAATATCGCGCAACTTATAGCCTATGTTCCCTAAATGTTGGCACACCACCTTCACGTAGCGCCCCTGTTTTTTAACTGAGCGTGTGCCCAACGTCCGAACACCAGGCGGGATATCCTGGTTTGGGTATCTAAGGGTACCCACCAACCTTTTGGGGCAGTTGTGTGTATGGACACCAGCACACTTCTGGCCCATATGGTTGTCTTTGCTGTGGCCCTGCAGTTAGTGAATGGCATCACAAGGGCTAGGTGACCTCACACCAACATAAAAGGTGGGGAGGGGAACCCCATGAGGCGGTTTGATGACCAAACACTGGCATCACTCCGGCATCCCCAAATAACCTTGTGGGGCGACTGTGTGTCTGAACCCCAGCGCACTTTCGGCCCACTTGGTCCTAGTCAGTATGTGTACTCTGTACGAGTCGACGGATGTACCCACTGGGGGCATCGTCCGCAGGACCGTGCCACGGAGGTAGGTTTGGTTGCCTGGGTCGTTGTTTTGCTTTCGGGAGGTCTTTGCACCGCAGTCCAGTAAAACTCCGTTATGCGGCTCCGCTGTTTTTGAAACAACAATGGGAGTCGGGGGGCGGGCTACCCTGTCTGGACTGTATGGGCGCTCTCCGGACTCACGATGGCGATTTGGTACATGCCCTCGGCTCCAGAGACACCACTTATAAAAATCAAAATCATATGGGTAAACTTTCAAAAAACTCATCCCAGAGACCGCCGGCCTCTGGTCACCGTGAAAAAAGCAGAGATCTTCGTCGCTTGGATCCTTTTGGATCAGAAGTAGACGAAGAACTGGATTATGACCGCTTAATAGTACTCAAATCCAGCAACGAACGTTGTCCTCTTAACAAAGCTGACATCTTTGATGTCTTTGA
The DNA here is from genome assembly GCA_963969495.1 of Ceratothoa steindachneri. NCBI lineage: Eukaryota > Metazoa > Arthropoda > Malacostraca > Isopoda > Cymothoidae > Ceratothoa > Ceratothoa steindachneri. The sequence goes on along the minus strand of OZ018324.1, from coordinate 107,141,842 downwards.
CGACTTCGTAAACAAGTGTGGCGAACCTGCTCAAATGTGGCCGCGCAATGATGGCGCATTGATTGTCGAGGCCAAGTCTAATGAGCAGCAAAAGAGAATTCAATCTCTTGAAAAGTTAGCCTCAGTGAGTGTATCATCCGCGTCTCACCCGACATTTAATACCTCCAAAGGTGTTATTCGATCGGGTGAACTCATTGAGTATGATATCGACAGGTTAGGGACAAAACTTGCAAATCAGAAAGTAACAAGTGCACATCGCATTTCTAGGTTTGTGAATGGCGCTAGGGTCCCTACCGCCACCATAATCCTAACTTTCAACAGATTGGAACCGCCCAAGTACGTCAAGGCTGGCTATCTCAACATCCTAGTCAAGCCTTACGTCGAAAACCCCCGGCAGTGCGTCCATTGCCAACGCTTTGGCCATGTAAGCAAGTTTTGTAAAAGCGAAAGGATTTGTGTAAACTGCTCAGCAGAATTTCACGGAACACCCTGTTCCAAACAGCCGTGCTGCCCCAATTGTGGCGGAGACCACTCTGCCACATCACAGCAATGCACCTTCTTCCTCTACGAGAGAGAGGTCATTGCTGTTCGAAATAAAAACAGGGTGAGCTATAAAGAGGCTAGACGAAGAGTTAGAGAGACTTACGTTCAGCCTGGCGTGAGCTTCGCGGATGTTCTGCGCACCGCCACGCCAAAGAAGGGGAGAAGCCAGAGACCATCTACAGGCTCTCCTGAACAAACAAGAAGTCCTCCACAACCAAAACCCAGGTCTCCGCGCAGAGATGTGCCTGAACAGGTAAGGGGTTCTCCTAACCCTAAACCCGCATCTCCACGCACACCTGAAAAGGTTAAGAGCCCCCCTCGACCGAAACCACGATCAATCGGTAGAGAAAACTCTTCACCAAAATCTAGCCTAGCTTCTGATGGCACAAAGAAGAGGAACCTTCCATCCTCTCCCGATTCACCAAGAGTGGCAAAACACTTTGCCACCGCTCCACAAGACGTGGATGTGAATCGGATTGGGCCGCAGGTGGTGTCTATTCCAGCTCTGGACATCCATCCTGCCCCCAAAGAACAGAGAACTACAGCCCCAAAGCGAGTAGTCAGCAACCCACCCCTTGCTGATACTGCTTTGGAACTCCTTCGAGCCCTAAGTGAGAAGGAATCAACCTGTACCCCATCACAGGAAACAGCTGTAGTAGAGGCTGCCCCCTTATCCAAGGAGGAGCCGAACCAACCATCAGATTCCAAGAATCCTTCGCCAGCCGAACAATCGCTGCCACCATCACCAGCCAAGTCGATGTCATCGGCTCACGAAATGACTGATGGAGATGCTCCCACATCTGCTTCTCCAGTCAAGACAGTCATTTCGTATAGCCAGCTAACAAAATTGCCACGTCTAAAAGAAAAGCCGAGAGCTAAATTAACGCTCCCGATGCCTCCAAAGTCATACCCAAAACCGGTAATTGGTATGACCAAAACTACCCCTACGGGTAGTATAAAACCAAAACCTCCTACCCCTAAGGGTAGGATGATTGTCTTAAAGAGGTAAGGATGTATCCAATAATTCATTGGAACATCCAAGGTCTCTTCCCCAAGTGGGAAGAACTCAAGCTCCTGTTTAAAGACTACAATCCTGATTGTATAGCTTTACAGGAAACTTGCTTGGGTACTCGTAGTGTACCCAATATTCCTGGTTTTGTGGGATACTATAAGAACCCTATAGAACCAATCCATGGTTCTGCTGTGCTGATCAACAGCAGGGTTCCCCACAACCAGATCGACCTTGCGACAGACCTGCAGGCGGTCGCTGTCCGCCTGTTCTCCCATCGCCACTATACGGTCTGCTCGCTTTACCTCCCTCCTAGTGAGGAAAAAGACACAGCCTCTCTAGCTAGAAAACTAGTAGAGGTAATTAAACAGCTCCCTCCCCCCTTTCTATTGATTGGGGATTTTAATGCTCGACACCCCCTTTGGGGGGACCATGATAAGAACCCTAGGGGAAACATGATTGAGAAATTTCTGGGCGAAAATGATGTCTGCCTTCTAAACGATGGCAGTCATACATCATTTCACATCCAGACGAGCAGCTCTACATGCGTGGACTTGTCCCTCTGTTCACCAAGCTGTAGAGCTGATTTTGACTGGGCAGTGGATCCTGACTTGCGAGGCAGCGATCACTTCCCCATTATTATAGCGCCATGTACAGGTGGCCCCCCTCCACCACCTAGTAAAAAATGGAATGCAAAAAAAGCAAACTGGCCTAAATTCAGGCACCTCTCGAGCCATGACGGGTCCTTCCCTCATGAAGATATTGACGTGACTATCGATGACCTCCTAGTCCACGTCAATAAAGCGGCTAACTCCTCCATCCCGCTCTCCGGCTCAACCGCTCGCGGACCACAAGTTCCCTGGTGGTCGGCTGAATGCCCGAGAGCCGTGACTGAATGTAAAATGGCTTGCCGACGTTACCATCGCTCCCCTACGATGGTAAATAAAATTGCTCGTAACAGAGCAAGGGCAGCACGGCGACGCATCCTTCGACAGGCTCGAAAGACCTCGTTGGAAGGTTACATCGCGTCCATAAGTTGGCAAACGCCTATAGACAAAGTGTGGAAAAGGGTCAAAAAGCTATTGGGCAAATCCAATGGCTTTACAGCTCCCAACATTGTCCAAGCTGGAGAATTGTTGGGGGACTTGTCCCATATTTCCAATGTCTTGGCCAGATCATTTGCTAGCATCTCAAGCCCAGATAATTATGAGATGCGATTCCAGTGCTTTAGGCTCCAACAGGAGCAGCAACCGCTCAACTTTGTGGAGCCTAACATGGATAACGAGTCTTACAACCGACTCTTCTCTATCCATGAGCTCCATAATGCACTGAAGCACTGTAGATCCACTGCCCCCGGATCGGATGGCATTTCCTATGATATGATTAGGAATATGCATCCATCCCTTCTCTCTCATTTACTGGACATTTACAACTGGATTTGGATCAAGGGCCGCTTCCCTTCCATGTGGAGAGAGGCCATAGTCCTTCCATTCCGCAAACCAGGAAAGGACGGGACGGAGCCCACCCATTACCGCCCCATTGCTCTTACCAGTTGTCCATGTAAAGTGTTTGAGAGAATGGTCAATTTGAGACTCGTCTGGTTTTTGGAGACTCAAAATCTCATATCTCCTTCTCAATCAGGGTTCAGGAAAAAGCAGAGTACGACAGACCTGCTTGTCCGAATGGAGTCACTCGTAAGAGATGCTTTTTCAAAGAAGCAGCACGCCATCGCTGTCTTCTTTGATATTGAGAAAGCATACGATACCACCTGGAGGCGTGGTATCCTTAAACAACTCCATGATTGGGGCCTGCGGGGTTACCTCTCCAGGTTTGTCGAGCAATTTCTGATGCGACGCACACTACGCGTAAGGGTTGGAGGCACCTTATCGGAGCCCGTGGACCAAGTTGAGGGTGTGCCACAGGGAAGTGTCCTCAGTGTCACCTGCTTCTCTGTGGCCATTAATAGCATTGTTAGAAATCTCCCTCCCGAGATTTCGTCGACGCTATATGTGGATGATCTGGCGCTCATTTGTTCTTCGCCCAGACTCCCATTTATCGTCCGTAAGCTACAGCGAGCTATAAGCACTGTAGCTGAAAATGCTTCCTCCAAGGGTTTCCGCTTTTCCGCAGTAAAGACCAAGGCTGTTCACTTTTATGGGCATAAGTTAGTGACATGGGACCCCCCCCATTTGTCGCTATATGGTGTGCCTATAGATTTTGAGCCCCATTTCAAATATCTGGGGGTCATATTTGATTCAAGGCTTTCTTTCCGGCACCATGTGGACGCCTTGAAAAGGTCTTGTTTAAAGAGAATGGACATAATGAAACTGTTGTCTCACACTTCTTGGGGAAGTGATCGACGTACCCTGTGGCTCCTGTATCTAGCATTGGTCCAATCAAAGCTAGACTATGGATCACAGGTGTACTCCTCTGCCTCGCCATCCATTCTCGAAAAACTAAACACTGTGCGTAACCAGGGTGTGCGCCTGGCTTCTGGAGCCTTTAAGTCCTCCCCAGTGTGGAGCCTCTACGCAGAGAACGGGGTTCTCCCCCTTCCCTATCACAGGCTCAAGTCTAATTTAAACTACCTCCTTAGACTTGAGCAACTACCGCAGACGCCAGTGCATGAGTGCATGTTCAATACACGGACAGTGGCCTCATACGATAGATCTCCATCTCTGGCCCGCCCCTTTGCTCTGCGTATGGCCGAGCACACTGCGCAACTAAGGGAGTTCTCAGTGATTCCCTTTACCATGCCAAAGACCCCCCCGTGGCTCATACCACCTGTAATGGTATGTAGGGAACTAGCTGATAGGCCCAAGGATCACCACCTGCCGTAGTATTGAGAGCCATGTATGGCGACCACTCCTCTCAACATCGGCATAGCACTTTTGTGTTCACCGATGGGTCCAAGTCACCGGACAGAGTTGGAGCAGCTGCTGTCTTTCCATCTGAGACAGCATTGGTCCGCCTGCCAAACGCAGCTTCCGCATTCACAGCGGAACTCGTTGCTATGATGGCGGCACTGACCATCATAGCTGGCAGGCCATCTGGTTCTCATACTATCTTTACAGACTCCCTTAGTTCGCTTCAAATGTTGGGTGATGTTGGTTCGAGCCATCCGTTGGTTTCCAAGATCCAGCGGTGGCTCCTACGACTATCGCCCACCCACGAGATATCCTTCTGCTGGGTGCCTAGTCACGTGGGCATCCCAGGCAATGAGAGGGCAGATGCTGCAGCCAAAGAAGCAGCATCACTGGGGATAGCTCCAGTGGCCCCAGTCCCACTCTGCGATGCCTATCCTCTGACCAATGAATACGTGGTCGGCCTATGGCAGAAGAGGTGGAGTGAGCTCCCTCCCACCAAGCTCCACTCCATAAAACCCTCCGTTCACCCATGGCCACGTACAACTAGACATCGTAAAATGGAGGTTGCGCTTGTCCGTCTGAGGATAGGCCATTGCCGGCTCACCCATGAGCATTTAATGAGTGGGCTGCCCCCACCCATGTGCATTCTGTGTGGGGTACAAATATCTGTCCTCCATATATTTGTAGAATGCCCATTACTAAGGAATCTCAGAAGGACGACTTTTCCCTTCATTACCAGAGAGATGGCCCCCCAGCAGGCTCTGCGGGGCATCTTTTCTGAGACCCATTGCTTCTTTAACGTGACTAGGATACTAACCTTCCTAAAAGAAAGCAATCTTTTAAACAAAATTTAAAATAATTTTATATATTGTTGATCTATTCATAGTTTATGTTTTTACATTTTGTTGAGTTTTTAATAGTCTATTTCTTGTTAAAAGATTTTAACCGACTTAATATTGCATAATATGGCAATATTTTAAAAATAATAATTTTAAATTCACTGCCCATAAGTGAATTTGGCTGCGAGATAGCCCATCTGGGCTACGCAGCTTTTAAATTTTTAATGCACTATTCATTCATTCATTCAGTGTCACCTGCTTCTCTGTGGCCATTAATAGCATTGTTAGAAATCTCCCTCCTGAGATTTCGTCGACGCTATATGTGGATGATCTGGCGCTCATTTGTTCTTCGCCCAGACTCCCATTTATCGTCCGTAAGCTACAGCGAGCTATAAGCACTGTAGCTGAAAATGCTTCCTCCAAGGGTTTCCGCTTTTCCGCAGTAAAGACCAAGGCTGTTCACTTTTATGGGCATAAGTTAGTGACATGGGACTCCCCCCATTTGTCGCTATATGGTGTGCCTATAGATTTTGAGCCCCATTTCAAATATCTGGGGGTCATATTTGATTCAAGGCTTTCTTTCCGGCACCATGTGGACGCCTTGAAAAGGTCTTGTTTAAAGAGAATGGACATAATGAAACTGTTGTCTCACACTTCTTGGGGAAGTGATCGACGTACCCTGTGGCTCCTGTATCTAGCATTGGTCCAATCAAAGCTAGACTATGGATCACAGGTGTACTCCTCTGCCTCGCCATCCATTCTCGAAAAACTAAACACTGTGCGTAACCAGGGTGTGCGCCTGGCTTCTGGAGCCTTTAAGTCCTCCCCAGTGTGGAGCCTCTACGCAGAGAACGGGGTTCTCCCCCTTCCCTATCTCAGGCTCAAGTCTAATTTAAACTACCTCCTTAGACTTGAGCAACTACCGCAGACGCCAGTGTATGAGTGCATGTTCAATACACGGACAGTGGCCTCATACGATAGATCTCCATCTCTGGCCCGCCCCTTTGCTCTGCGTATGGCCGAGCACACTGCGCAACTAAGGGAGTTCTCAGTGATTCCCTTTACCATGCCAAAGACCCCCCCGTGGCTCATACCACCTGTAATGGTATGTAGGGAACTAGCTGATAGGCCCAAGGATCACCACCTGCCTGTAGTATTGAGAGCCATGTATGGCGACCACTCCTCTCAACATCGGCATAGCACTTTTGTGTTCACCGATGGGTCCAAGTCACCGGACAGAGTTGGAGCAGCTGCTGTCTTTCCATCTGAGACAGCATTGGTCCGCCTGCCAAACGCAGCTTCCGCATTCACAGCGGAACTCGTTGCTATGATGGCGGCACTGACCATCATAGCTGGCAGGCCATCTGGTTCTCATACTATCTTTACAGACTCCCTTAGTTTGCTTCAAATGTTGGGTGATGTTGGTTCGAGCCATCCTTTGGTTTCCAAGATCCAGCGGTGGCTCCTACGACTATCGCCCACCCACGAGATATCCTTCTGCTGGGTGCCTAGTCACGTCGGCATCCCAGGCAATGAGAGGGCAGATGCTGCAGCCAAAGAAGCAGCATCACTGGGGATAGCTCCAGTGGCCCCAGTCCCACTCTGCGATGCCTATCCTCTGACCAATGAATACGTGGTCGGCCTATGGCAGAAGAGGTGGAGTGAGCTCCCTCCCACCAAGCTCCACTCCATAAAACCCTCCGTTCACCCATGGCCACGTACAACTAGACATCGTAAAATGGAGGTTGCGCTTGTCCGTCTGAGGATAGGCCATTGCCGGCTCACCCATGAGCATTTAATGAGTGGGCTGCCCCCACCTATGTGCATTCTGTGTGGGGTACAAATATCTGTCCTCCATATATTTGTAGAATGCCCATTGCTAAGGAATCTCAGAAGGACGACCTTTCCCTTCATTACCAGAGAGATGGCCCCCCAGCAGGCTCTGCGGGGCATCTTTTCCGAGACCCGTTGCTTCTTTAACGTGATTAGGATACTAACCTTCCTAAAAGAAAGCAATCTTTTAAACAAAATTTAAAATAGTTTTATATATTTATTGTTGATCTATTCATAGTTTATGTTTTTACATTTTGTTGAGTTTTTAATAGTCTATTTTTTGTTAAAAGATTTTAACTGACTTAATATTGCCTTTTAAACTAATTTTGGTCCCAAGGACATTTCTGCTTTTTTTTATGTATTTTAATATGGCAATATTTTAAAAATAATAATTTTAAATTCACTGCCCATAAGTGAATTTGGCTGCGAGATAGCCCATCTGGGCTACGCAGCTTTTAAATTTTAAATGCACTATTCATTCATTCATTCAGTTGAGCAGCGTAACTAACTTACTAATTTGGTGTTGATGATGGTAATAGAAAAGTATAAAACGATCCTATATATGTATATTAATTTTTGCCTTTTAGAAGTACCCGAAACTTTTATAAATTGAAGTTTTACAATATTAAACTACGATAATAATACTACTACCAATAATAATAATAATAATAATAATAATAATAATAAAGAGAATGCTTACATTTCTGTTTGATACGAGTTTGATTGACTTACCCTTACTTAGCACTCATTCGTTATAGTAAAATTACTTAATGGAATATTTGTTTGCCAAATCCTGCTTAATTAATTTATTTAAAAAAATTATGGCTTGACGCAATAGAAATTAAAATAAGAAAAGATGAATTATTCCAGGAAATAATATAATTTTCATTATTTTAACCCGTCACCTTTTTATTGACTCAATTGAACCTAAAATGTTTTTGTCTCTGATTTGAAAAAGTTCTAAGTATTGGTTTTAGTCACGTTATCATCTACATTATTTTAGAGGTGATTCATTAAATTTTCTAAATGATTATAGTTTGATGAGGTCAAGCTGGCTGAGCATGGAGGACTCAAAGTTACCATCTGTAATTAAAAGTATAGATAAATGGAACATTCCCCTTACATCCAGCAAGCTTTAGAAGTGAGATGTTAAATGGGCCACTCGAAAGCGATCGAATTTCAAGTTTTAAATTTCCCATACGAATAAAAGTGTAACATTTTGATTAGGTTAGTTTTACCTTTCTTTACTTAATTAACCTATAATACTAATACTGATGCCAATATTAATAATATATAATTACTTTAACTTTTGTGTTGTTTCTAAAGCAATGGATTTTTCTATACTCATTTACTATTCTTATCTCTTCCATCAAATATGTACGATTTATTTGTTAAATTCAATTTACAATTCAACATCCTCTATCATACATGGGGATGATTTATAATTAGGATACCTTAGTAGGAAATATATTCTTGGATATCTAGGACCGAGACTTGTTCATATTATCAAAAATTGTGTGCGGTTTCGTTTGTGGTATTAAGAGGCGATGAGTTGAATTTGACTCTAGACTTATATTCTGTCCTCAATTGATAAGTTCCATAAACGTGGCCAATTTTTAATAATAGCTCGATGTAAGGCATCATTTTACATTCTAGATGCATCGCTATATATAACAAACGAAATGGGCTACGAATAAAAGATTTCGGACGACCACAAAGACAATATGTTCTCAATTTGAACATCAAAATTACACTGCAGGACCGGGGAGGGGGGGACTTCATTAAGCATCTCCCACAATGACAAAATATACAGTCATTGTGTTCATCGAATTCCTGCCGGTTATTGCCATCTGCCTCGTAGATGAGAGCAACACGGACACGGCGGCGGGACTTCTACTGACGCAATCCGAGAGCCGCGCTTTCTGATTGGCCTCGTCTTCGCTGAGTCTGCTCTAGCTCACACCGTAGACTCAAGCCGAGCCGGGTCCTGCAGTCTCTTAGGGTCGATATTGTCTTGGCATACGCTACGATCGGTGAAGTGGAGACGCATCTCAAACATCTTCGAAAAGGTGCATTGACCAGCTTCCACGACGACTTCAAGAAGGTGAAGGAGTTCATCCAGCAGATCGGCAAACGTACCTTACCAGGCAGCCGAGGAATATTACCGCTGATCGTGTCTATGTCCCGATCATTGACCGGGTGTTGACAAAGTTGCAGAACGGGTTCGGGGAAGACAATATTCCGGTCGCCTTCAACTTCAAATATCTGCTCAGCGGCTTCCACGGAGATGCTGCTGCTTTAGTGGAAGTGGCAAAAGTCTACGAGGCTAACATCGAGGCCATGAGACTCGTCAAGAGGGAAGCAGAGCACTGGTTTTCGTCATCAATCAAGTTTGACTTCGTTGGAGATGCTCTTGCCCAAGTCTAGAACCGAATGTTTCTTAACTTGACCATGCTGAAAACGTACTTAAGAAATAGTATGGGCCAAGAAGCTGCTCCCAACATACCCGATATATATATATATATATATATATATATATATATATATATATATATATATATATATATATATATATTATAATAATTGAAAATCACATGACACGTAATATATAATAGATGTATTTTAAAGGCCCAAAGAAATGAAAAGTTGTAACACCACCCGGAAAATAGGGGCAAACTATTTTAACCATTATAAGAAAATGAATAAAGGAGTTGGATTTAAACCCGTCATTAAGCGCTCTTCGCTAAAGTGACCACGACGCTCATTGCCAGAGCTACCATCCTCTGGCGATGAGAGCTTAATGACACAGGTTAAAATCCAACTCCTTTATTCATTTTCTTATAAGGTTAAAATAGTTTGCCCCTATTTTTCTGTTACTATATCTCCCATTTTCTCTCTTAAGCTTTAATGGTACACGTAATAATAATTTCCTTATCGTTTTTCCGGGTTGTGTTACTACTTTTCATTTCTTTGCGGCTTTAAAATATATATATATATATATATATATATATATATATATATATATCGGTGTATGTTGGGAGCAGCTTCTCGTCTGTACATGTTTTGCTAAAGACTAGGTTGTATTTTTATTTTATCAATTTTATTTTGGAACGTTCCAACTGGTGAATGCAGTTTTTTGTATCTGGTTGGATATTAAGGATCAGTTGAAGAAGATCCATTTCATTTTTTACAATTAATTTGAGTTTTTGCCGGGAGCTTTCGCCTTCTTAAGGCATCTTCAGACAAGGAAACTGTTGCGTTTTAATGTACCTCATATGATGCATGTCTGAAAGAATTATTAAATTAAGTATTATACCTTAGCTGACGTCCAAAAACTACAATAAACCATAATTCATAATTTTCTGATGTGGGGAAAAAAATTCGGATCTGATAGAGTTAGTGATCACTCCCTTGTGATATACCGTCATTTATATTATCAATTCTGTGTAAGATAACCATTATTAGTGTGCAATGCTCTTTTCTCAGACTCCTCTGAGGAAGTAATTCAGGTTATCCCCCCCCTCCACATTTTTATCATGGATCCCCAGTGACTCCAGGTAGTAGTTATTCGACATTTCAGTCCATTTTGTTCTTGTGTGACTTTTAATTAATTAGTCATGTTGAGCGACCACATCATATTGTTTATGTTACGGGCAGGGTTAAGTCCCACAACACTGAAGAAGATTAATAAGAATTTCGTTATTAACACGAGATTCGAGAACGCCAATTATAGGCTAAGCTGGACTCTATGCCAGTCTTAAGAAACCCAAATGTGTACCGACGGTTAAGTAACGATGATAAGTTACATAAATTGCTTAAATCAGAGTTCAATTTATAGCACAGCCTAGTACTGGTAAGGCAAAACAAAGAAAATATAGAAAATAATATATTAAGGTTATAGATGAATATATGAAATCATGAATATCATATTTACAGTTTATACAATAAATAAAATCTTAATAGTACTTATCGCACGTGAGAGAGAGGTCTGGGTACATAGGCTCCAAACTTAACAACTAGAGAGGACTTATGTAGCAGTAGTAGTGCACTGAATAATAACACAAAACAATAGAGCAGATTAATTAAACAGTTACACAAAATCTAGAGCAAATTAATTCCAGTAGGAGCGCGTTAAGTGGTTGGAGGTGAACCGCCTAAAATTGGGAACTTTTAACTTAAGTAAGTATCGGTACCAGGTTAATTGGTTGTGTGGGAGGAGGTTAGTCGGTTGCATGTAACCTATTTATACGTATAAAATGAATGTGTTGTAAATCTTTTCGTTGTCGAATTTCACTAATGATCTTATAAATTTTTCCTGTTAACAATTTTGCTTTTCTTGCCGATACATTGTATTTATTATATAAATTTCCACGTGTGTTGTAAACTTCATTAACCTACGTTATTTAAAAGTATACAAATTGCATTTTTAACAGTGTATTGTAAACTTTTCGGGCCCATTGTAAGTTGTTCAAGGAAGGATCTTTCTTACAAATGGCACCTTCCAAGGCTCCCATCTATAAGTTGTCAAATAGAACAAATGGAGTGCTCATCGCCACCCCATCGTTCTGCACATACACGCGGCCACCAGGGACATAGAAAGGCGTCTCCTTGGGGCAAACTTGAAAGATTTGTCACATAATCTCGTCAGAGATCGAGAGGGGGAGGATGACTCATGTCTTTAATTGACGTTGGATCCTAGTTTAACAACGTTCCCGTGGGCGAAACCATCGAACTCATTTGGCCCAAAAGTCTACCACACCAAGAATAATACCTCACTCCCAATTTCTGAAGAAAGGCTGCAATGACTTCTTCAAGCTTGCACTAAGGACGCACCTTTCTACAGTCTTGATGGCTGCATGTATGTGCAATTGGATGGAATGGCGATAAGATCTAAACTTGGTGTTCTATTCAACTTCTACATGGGAACCGTGGAGAGTACCACTTATAAGAACAATCCTTCCTTTAAACCACAAGTCTTCTTCCGATTTATTGATAGCATATTCATAAATGCAAATAACCCTGACCTTTTCCTTATCCTCATCCAAACATTATGGAAAATTCATCTCTCAACTTCACCTATGAAACTGAAAACAGCTCCACGTTACCATTTCTTGAGCTTGAGATGGGTGTCCTAAACGTGGATGAGTTTACGCATCACTGTCCGAGAACCGCTTCATTTTCTTGCCTTGACCTATCTTTGTGCTCTTCGGATGCACAGCCTGATTTTGATTGGGGGGTGGTCGATGACCTCCATGGTAGTGATCACTTTCCCATTCAAATATCATTTTCAGGGCAACTGCCGCCTGAGAGACCACCTCGGTGGTGCTTGGCGCGGGCGCGGTGGCCTGCATTTCAGGAA